>CAWUFW010001650.1:297500-1497500 GCA_963921515.1 Calotriton arnoldi
GCTGCCTTTCAATGAGGCCTTGACTGACATTCTTCTGGACACCTGGTCCAAGACCAGCAAAAGGGCTCTTGTGAACAGAACTACTGCCCGCCACCATCGCCCTACACCGGGCGACTCAGTTTTCCTCACCGCCCACCCACAAAGCTTGGTGGTTCAAGCTTCCACTTCCTGTGGCATGTTCCCTTACGCACCACCGGACAGGGAATCCAAGAGACTGGAAAGCTTTGGGAAGAAAATGTTCTCTTCCACCAGTCTAACATTTTCGGTTGGTGAACACACTGCATGCCTTTTGGGCCGTTATTACCATTCGATATGGGACACTGTTGCTCAGGTGCTGCCCAGAGTCTCAGAGGTGGACCGGATTCTACTCTCCCAAGCCATTTCAGATCGGAGAGATGCTGCGAAGTTTGCCATCCGATGTGGCTTGGACATGACAGACTCACTGGGCAGAGCATTCCCACAGGGTGGCAGTCCGTCGCCATGCCTGAATGAGGACATCTGGTTTTTCAGGAGATGTCCAGGCTAATCTTATGGACAAGCCCTTTGATGGCTCCCGTCTCTTCGGAGACAAAGCAGATGCCGCACTGGAGCGTTTCAAGGACTCGCAGGCTACGACCAAGTCCTAGGACCTCACTACAACATCTCAGCCTGTGTCTGCTTTTCGCTCCTTTCGTGGCTACGGAAGGAGCTACCAACCGCGCCAACCCTATTCCGGGCTATGAGGGCCTTGCAAGTTCAGCAACCTCTGTGGGGCCATGGACGCAGTTCACTGCGACCCCGAGGGTCGGGAAGCCAGAATTTGAGCCAAGCCACGATCCCCTCCTCCACTGCAAAACCTTCCTAGTACGATCCCCCAGGATCACTCACGGCCAGTTGGTGGCAGAATATGTCATCATCTCCACTACTGGCGAGGCATTACCTCAGACAGGTGGGTGTTGCAAATAGTCCGAAGGGGCTATTCTCTCCCCTTCAAGACTACCCCTCCATCCATGCCTCCAGTGTACGATCAGCTGATGGAGGATCACCATACCTTACTCCACAAGGAAGTCAAAACTCTCTTGGCCAAGGGAGCTATAGAATTGTTCCCAGGCGAGAAATAGACTGTGGTTGTTATTCCCACTATTTTCTGGTCCCAAAGAAGGACAGAGGCCTTCGTCCTATCCTCGACTTAAGAGTCTTCAACTACTTCGTCAAAAAGGAGAAGTTCAAGATGCTCACCCTAGCTTAGGTCCTGCCTGCCCTGGACCCTAGAGACTGGATGGTAGCGCTGGACTTGCAGGATGCCTATTTTCATATCCCCATCCAGCCTGCCCATCGTTGCTACCTGCCATTCACAGTGGGGCATGAGCACTTTCAGTTTGCAGTGCTCCCTTTTGGCCTCAACAGTGCCCCTCGGGTGTTCACAAAGGTGATGGCATTGGTCGCAGCCCATCTGTGGAGACCAGGGGTTCCAGTCTTCCCCTATCTCGACGACTGGTTGTTGAAGGCGGGCTCGTCCCAAGCAGTCATCTCCCACCTCCAGACTACTTCAAACCTCCTGCATTCACTGGGGTTCACAATGAAAGGGCAGAAATCGCACCCTACTCCCTTTCAGATGCTCCCTTTCATTGGAGTGGTTCTGGATGCTGTGCAGTTTCGGGCCTATCCTCCCGAACGGCGAGTCCAGGATATTCAGGCTATGATGCTGATGTTTTTATTTATTTTTATTTTTTTAATTTATAAGGCGCACAGCTACCCCAAGGGGTTTCCCCGTGCCGATGTTTCAGCCTCTATCCTGGATTTTGGTAAGAATGACTCTGAGGCTGTTGGGCCTCATGGCCTCCTGCATCCTGCTGGTGGACCATGCAAGGTGGCGCATTCGGGCTACATAGTGGGACCTGAAGTTCCAATGGGCGCAGCATCAACGAAACCTCACCAACCTGGTTAAGATATCAGAGGGCACTGCGAAAGACCTGCAGTGGTGGCTGACAAACCGCAATTGGGTCAGAGGCAGATCCCTCTCCCTTCCTCACCCAGATCTCACAGTAGTGACAGATGTGTCTCTTCTGGGATGGGGTGGCCATCGGGCGGAGGTGGAGCTCAGAGGACTCTGGTCTCCGGCAGAAGCCAAGCTCCATATCAACATATTGGAGCTTCGGGCAATCTGATTGGCACTGAAAGCCTTTTTACTGTCCATCAAGGGAAGGTTGGTTCAGGTGTTCACAGACAACACTACCGCCATATGGTACTGCAACAAACAGGGCGGTGTGGGGTCGTGGACTCTGTCAAGAGGTCCTGCATCTCTGGACTTGGCTGGAACAACAGGGCATTTCCCTGGTGGTTCCCTGGCCGGTTCTCTAAACACCAGAGCAGACTAACTCAGCCGAAGTTGCCTTGCGGATCACGAGTGGTGTCTCCATCCGGAGGTGGTCCAAGGTCTCTTTCAGCGGTGGGAGAGCCTTGATTAGATCTGTTTGCCTCCGAAGAGAACGTGCAATGTCAGCAGTTTTGCATATTGGAGTTTCCAAGGCGGCTCTCGCTCAGCGATGCTTTTCGTCGCGAGTGGAGTTCAGGCCTCCTGTATGCATTTCCGCCCATACCACTCCTGCTCCGAGTTCTCAAGATCAGAAGTGACCGAGCACAAGTCGTTTTTGTGGCTCCGGACTGGGCATGGAAAGTCTGGTATCCCGAGCTTCTGGCAATGAGCATTGATCCTCTGATCAGGCTGCCCCTTCAGGAGGATTTTCTGTCGCAGCAGCAGGGGAGGGTCCTGTGGTGTATTTCTTTATATTATTTCTGTACCCTGTATTAAATGTTTCATTTACACTTCTTACTGTACTCTATATTATATGACAGTGGTTGGAACCTTTTGTCGCCATGGTTCCTCCACCTAGGTCATACTGTTCTGAGATTGTTTGCGTTCATCCTGTTGGGCAGTGTCTGGCTACTCCCTGAGCCCTCAGGACAGCTTTACTCTTATTCAGATAAACTTCATGAAAAGACTCCACGTTGTCGCCTTGCAGTCCTTACAAATTGGCGACATGCTTGGGATTGAACCCCCTCTTCTGGCTCTTTCACGGAGGAACTCCTTTGGAGCTGAATTTTGAGGAACTTTCATCACCGCTACATCGGCTGGCTTCTGTTTGCTGGACTATTCCCTATCTGGATGTATTTCACTCCAATCCACGTACTTTTCTTTACTTTGCGGGCCCAGGGGTCAAATTCTTTGGAAAATCGTTGTTCACTTGCTCCGGGCGCTGCTGCTCGCGCTCTTCAGTTGCATTCTTTTGAGCATTCCACTGCCTGTGTTGCCAATGCACCCCCTCGAGCGTCTTTTGCGCTGCCTTCGCGCTCATTCCAGCGCATGTCCCGTTTGCTGTACCAGCTGTAACTCTTCTCGCCTAAAGCCGCTATTGGGAAACACGCTTCGCTTCCTTCAGCAGCCTTGTTGACGCCACCAGCTAGCTGCCTCCTCATATTTCATTGTGTTCCCCAGCTATGACGACGTTATTCGTGCATAGGATTCAGGATTCATTTCTCGATCCGCTCACTTACCTGCAAGTCTCTTCCACTTCCATCTTCCGATCTACACAGCCTCCTGCAGCCTCCTGGAACACGATTTGACCCACACAGCCTCCTGCAGTCTCCTGGCAACTGTCTACCATCGAGTTCTCATGGACAGTCTTCACTCTTCATCCTGCTCAGCGGCACTCCGTGTGGACATTGTTGGTCACTGCAGCATATTTTTTTTAAAAACTTTACACTCTTCGTGTCACACATTCTTTTTGTGTTTCTATTTTGCTCTGCATTCTTCTGTTTTTCATACTTTTCTAGATTACAGTTTTGCACCATTTCCTTTACTCATTGTTTGATTTCTACTTCATTCTTCCATTTTCTTTTCTAATTTCTTCCTCTTTTTCTTCTTTTTTTTTTTCCCTTTTGTTCATTATTACTAATTTTTTTCCTTGTCAGGTTCAGTCTTCGCTTTTGTGGACACACATTATCTCCATTGTGTCTATACATTCTTGCACCATTATGCAAGCTGTCACTCCTCCTAGTCCTTTCCTACAAGATCCAGGTGAACCACCTTTGAAATGGCGGTTATGGTATAGATCTTTCAATGCGTATTTAGGTGCAATTGATGGTCTTAAATTTAAAGCAGATAGAAAACGTAGTCTGTTATACTATTATTTAGGGGTTGAAGGTCAAAATGTTTTTGATCATTTACCAGAGTACACTGGTCATGATAGCGAAGACCTCGATGAATTCCAATTAGCCGTTAAACAATTAAGTACTTACTTTGAGGGTAAAGTCAATTTGGTGGTACACAGACACAAGTTTTTTACACGTGTTCAAGCTCCTAATGAGTCTATTGATTCCTATGTGACTGCTCTAAAAATGTTGGCTGGGTATTGTGACTTTGAGAGTTTCACTTCTCAGCTCATCAGAGACCAGATCGTTTGTAGATGCCATTAAAAAAAAAATTATTATCAAGCAAAAATCCATCTTTAGATGAAGCTATTGATATAGCAAAAAGCATTGAAAGTTCACAACTTGATGCAAAACAATTAGAAACCGCTGTACCCGTCACTGGAGTAGCTCTTGTCAGTTCGGCCACCAAATACTCAATTATGAGCGGCTCCAGTAATAACCCTAAAGGTGCAAGTTCAGGAGATAATGTTTTCAGGTGTGGTAAAAGCAACATTGCTGCACGCAGTTTTTCTATATTACAGTGTTTTAGATGTGGGTCATCCACTCATGTTTCTAATTTTAAAAATTGCCCGGCAGCTTCTCAAGAATGTTACAAATGTAAGAAAGTAGGGCATTTTGGCAAAGTTTGCAGAGGTGGCAAACGTTTTCCCATAAGGTGTGTTCAAGACTGCACAACATAAAATGAACATGATTTAGTTGAAAAAAAGGATGAGGAACTTTTGTTATGTGTTGAGTGTGTTGAAGTCAATAATGTCCAAACTAGCAAAAATATTACTGATCCTTTGGTACATATTGAAATTGATGGCTGTGGCATTCCACTACTTATTGATTCAGGGGCAAGGATTACCATCATTTCTATTAACAAATATAAAGAGTCTTGGTCTCACAAGGCCTTGTTACCTCCTGATGTCATCACCACTGCATTTGAAGAGAGCAGAATTGAATTGAGTGGGTTTTTCTGGGCTGACATCAAGTTTGAGAGCCAAACCATTCATGGTAAAGTGTACGTAGCCTTTAAAGGCATTAATGTTTTGGGATGGTGGCATCAAGCTGATTTTGGCATGATCATCAAACCTGGTCAGAAAAATCCTGTTTCCTTGGTCAATGCTGTAGATGTTCAAGTACCATGGAAAAATTAGTTTGAAGATGTTTTTCAAGAGAAAATCTGGTGTATCAAAATTGTTTCTCATTTCATCAAAGTCAAAGAAGATGTTGCTCCTGTTAAGCACAAACTGCGCAATGTGCCTCACAGTATCAGAAGTGAGTTGTCCGCTATGCTAACCAAAATGCAAAATGAAGGGATTATTGAGAAGGTGGATGCCACCTTGTGGTTGTCTCCCATTCTTCTTGCTAAAAAGAAGTCTGGAGAATTACGGCTCTGTGTGGATTTGAGGTCCCTTAACAACGCAATTTGGGTTCCTCTCCCACGAATTGATGATCTAATCACTACAGATGGTCAATCCAAATTGTTCTCTAAGTTTGATTTAAGGGCGGCTTATCATCAGGTAGTTTTAGATGAGCGGTCCCGTCATCTGACAGCTTTTGTCACACCTGATGGTACCTTTCAATTCTGCCGCATGCCATTTTGACTGGCCTCTGCGGCCTCTGTTTTTCAAAAGGTGATGACCAATATGTTTAAGGACGTACCCAATGTTGTTATCTTCCAAGACGACATTCTAGTGCATACCACTTCACTTAAAGAACACAATGTTATTACTGAACAGGTTCTCACTACTTTACGAAGGAATGGTGTAAAATTAAGAGATGACAAATGTATCTTTGCAGTCAATGAAATTGAGTATTTGGGTCACATTCTTTCACATGAGGGTGTCAAACCTAAGCCCAGCATTGTTGACGGTATTGTCAAAGCTCCTTATCCTACCAAAAAGGAACAACTCAAATAATTTATGGGCTTGTGTGAGTTCTACGCGAAGGTCGTAAGAAATTATGCAGGTTTGACAGAATGTTTTAGAGGTCTTCCCAAGAAAAGTGCTGACTTTATTTGGACCTCTACTTGCCAAGAGCATTTTCAATCTTTTAAGGATAGCATTTTATCTGCCCCGCCTCTTCAAGCATATGTCGAAGGTCGTGACACTTATGTCACTGTTGATGCCAGTTCTTATGGTATGGGGGCGGTTTTGTCTCAGATGGTGGGTTACAAAGAAGTGACGGTCGGTTTTGCCTCAAGAAGAATGAAAGATGTTGGACTCATACTCCATTATTGAAAAAGAAATGCTTACCTGTGTGTGGGGAATTGAGAAGTTCAACCCCTATGTGTGGGGAAGAAAGTTTTTTCTGAGAACCGATCATAAGCCTTTGGTGGATATCTTGTCGGGTAACAAAATCAAGAATTCCACAGCTAGATTGTCTCGTCTATCCACCAAACTACTTGAGTTAAATTTTTCTGTTCTTCATATCGCGGGTGGCAAGAACATCAAGGCAGATTTCTTGTCTAGACTCCCTGTAGAGGATTGCAATGAACAATCCAAGGTGTTTGAGGAGATTGAGGAGTGCATTATTGCTAGTGTCGAAGACACTGTAATCTGTCCCAACATGAGTGAATGGCTGGATGCGTTAAAATCGGATGATGTCCTGAAACAAGTTATGAATCTAGTGGTTACTGGTTGGCCTAAAGAAAAATCCATTTATGTTGATTTACAACCATACTGTAAGGTGGCTGATGAGATTTCTATTGAGAACGATTTACTTGTCAGGGGTGGGAGGTTAATTCCTCCAAAGTGTTTTAGATTCAAAATTCTTGAAACTGCTCATTTAGGTCACTTGGGCATGACTGCCACCAAGCGCAAAATTCGCAATGATTTTTGGCGGCCCAGTATTGATCGAGAAGTAGAGACTTTGGTTAGAGAATGGTTACAATGTTCTTATAGTGATAAACATCTCACTACTACTTCTCCTGTACTGAGGCCTGTTCCTTGTCCAGACAGAGTGTGGCAGAGGGTAGCAGTAGATTTCTTAGGACCTTTTCATGTGTTACCTAACAACATGAAATATTTTATTGTTTTGTTGGATCACCTATCCAGATGAGATGGGTGGAAGTGAGGGGTGTGTCTGAGCCTAACACCAAATCTGTTATTCGATTTTTACAAAATGTTTTCAGTAGGGAGGGCACTCCTGAAGAACTGCTATCTGATAATGGTGTACAATTCACTTCAGCCAGTATGCAAGAGTTTTTAACCAAAACGGGTGTGAAACATTTGTGCACTCCGCTTTATCACCCTCAAGCCAACGGAAAAGTTGAGAGATTCAACAAAGTTCTAGTTGAATGTATTCAGAGTGCTCTCAAATCTAGGGTGGATTGTGAGACTGCCGTTCGAGATGTGGTTTGGGCATATAGGACCACACCCCATTCCATTTCTGGTTCTGTACCATTTGAGTTGATTAGACGGAGGAAGGTAAGTTCGACTTTGAATCCTTTTTGGAAAGTCCAAGCTTTGGATGGTGGCTGCAATGTTTTAGAGGAGTCTAGTAAGGCGAAATCTGCTAGCGATTGTTTCAATCGCAAAAGATGTGAGAAATAGTCTGATCAGTGTAATATAAAAAGAACTGTGAATTTTTCTGTTGGTGAATATGTGTGTCAAAGAACCTTTATTGTTGCAAAAAGGATTCTCAAAATTCAGGGATCCGGCTTGCATTGAGGAAATAAAAGGTCATGCAGTCAAATTGAGCAATGGTCAGTGGTGGAACATGTCTCGCTTAGCCAAATCCAAGAGACACAATTCTGTTGACACTGAAGTTGTACATAAGGTTTGTCCACCAATGGTTCAGATGAGCTCTAGAACAAAAATGTTTCCTAAGAAGTTAAATGATTTTGTCACTAATTCGTTTTTTTCCTCATTTTCCGTAAGAAGGGGAGATATGTGGTGTGGTGTATTTCTTTATATTATTTCTGTACCCTGTATTACGTGTTTCATTTACACTTCTTACTGTACTCTATATTATATGACAGTGGTTGGAACCTTTTGTCGCCATGGTTCCTCCACCTATGCCATACTGTTCTGAGATTGTTTGTGTTCGTCCTGTTGGGCAGTTGCTGGCTACTCCCTGGGCCCTCAGGACAGCTTTACTCTTATTCAAATAAACTTCATGAAAAGACTCCACGTTGTCGCCTTGCAGTCCTTACAGGTCCTCCACCCAAACCTGTCCACTCTCCTTCCTTGCGTGGAGATTGAGCGGTGACAGCTGACGGCTTTTGACCTTCCACCTTAAGTCTGCGAAGTTATTCTGGCAGCCAGGCATCCCTCCACGAAATCAATATATGCCTGCCGATGGAACAGGTTTTGCACATATTGTTCAGAACAGTCTTTTGACCCCTTATCTGCCTCTACGTCTGATATTCTCCTGTTTATCCTTTCCTTGGCCCAGCAGGTCTCTGCTTTGGGCACTCTGAAGGGCTACCTTTAGGCCCTCTCAGCTTTTCTTCGGCTGCCAGATCAGCCTTCACTTTTTAAACCTCCTTTGGTGCAGAGGTTTTTAAGAGGTTAACCCATTTGTTTCCCCCTTCTCCTTTTCTTATGCCACAGTGGGACCTTAAGTTGGTCCTTACTTTCTTGATGTGTGCACTGTTTGAGCCACTGCACAACTGCCCTCTACGGTTGCTCACTATCAAAACAGCCTTTTTAGTGGCAATTACCTCTGCCAGAAGGGTGAGCGAACTGCAGACACTGTCATCACAGCCTCCATACCCGACAGTCTTTCCGGACAAAGAGGTACTAAGAACTAGGACATCCTTTTTGCCCACGGTTGTAGCTCCCTTCCATCTGGGACAGTCCGTTACTCTTCCCACTTTCTATGCACCTCTGCACCCTTCCAAAGAAGAGGAGCGTCTACATCATCTGGACCCAAAAAGAGCATTATCCTTCTACCTTGATCGCACTAAAGAGTTCCGGGTGGATGACCAACTCTTTGTAGGGTACATGTGAGCAAAGAAGGGGTGTGCTGTTCAGAAGAGGACTATCTCCCGTTGGGTTATCCTCTGCATAAAGATTTGTTATGCCTTGGCAAAGAAGCAGCCTCCCGAAGGCCTTAGGGCCCATTTAACCAGGGTGAAGGCAGCCACCACAGCCCTCCAGTGGGGGGTTCCAATTGCAGATATCTGCTAAGCGGCCACGTGGGCATCTCTGCACACGTTTGCCAGACACTATTGCCTTGTTTCTCAGGTTCGCAGAGAGGGCCTGTTTGGCTGCTCTGTAGGATTTTTTGGTCTACAACTTTCCGCAGTCCCACCTCTGGGGGAGGTATTGCTTGGGTATCTGTTCAAAGGTAAGGAATCTGCGGCCAGAAGTCTCTATCAGATGGACAAGTTACTTACCTTTGGTAACGCCTTATCTGGTAGAGACATGATCTAGACGCAGATTCCTTACCGACCCTCCCCACACACTGAATTGTCGTTAGTGTCAGGGCTTTTCCCCTTCAGGGCCCTAGCTGTCTTCTTAACACATCATGGTCATTCATTTCATGGCTCTGCACTTCTGGCGTGTAAAGTCGTGAAAAGTACTGACGTCAGTTCGCCGGAGTGGCGGGGTATATTGACGACGCAGACATCATTACAATGACTAACACAACTCCGACGACGTCACACGGAGTCGACCAACGCCACCTACTGGCGCGCAGGGGTATTGCTAAAAAGAAATCTTCCAGATCCAGCCTGACACCTGGAAGTTCAAAGGTAAGGAATCTGCGGCTAGATCCTGTCTCTACCAGATAAGGCATTACCGAAGGTAAGTAACTTGTTCTTTAGAACTGCTTATAATTGTCTGTGAGTCTAGCTCCCTGGTATCTGTATTACAGACAGTTGCTGGGTCATTCCCAAATAATACTTTGCTCTCAATTTTATGAATAACTACTACATATTCCATTTCTGTGCAGGCCTTTAATCACAGAGGAGCTTTTGGCTATCTGAATTATTGAAAGTAAACTATATCTGCACTGTAAAAATGCAGCTGCATTTTGTCGGAACATTAATCATTAGCAAGCATTATGCATAGTTGAAAACTTTCTTGACATCTCCATAAAAAGATGAATTGAGGCAAATGCAATAGTTTTGGTGTTTGATGTTATTGCCACTGACTGCCTTTTAATTTCTGTAAATGAGGGACCTGTTTCGGACGTGTGTTTAATTTTTAAATAACGATGTATTATCTTGAATGTAATGATTTTATTTAATTTTACAATAAAATATTTACTGACTTTTCATTAATGCCCTTTAATAACATTGTGTGCCATTTTTGCAAATAACAGTGCGTGCTTCCCAAAAACAAATATAGAGTTAAAAGAAATCATCGTTCTATTTTAAATAAATGTCCCCTAGACTTTAATGGCTTTGACCCAATGGATCACCCAAGCCCTGTCATCCATGTTAGCTTTTAGGTGAGCAGAGCGGGTTGGATTACTTAAGGAGGTTTCCACTGTTCTGTCATGGGCCATGTATTATGGAGGCAAACTACCCTATTTGAGTATTCATTTAGCTGGCCTGATCTGTTTCTGAACAAAAGGAAACCCATGCTGTAACCACTAAATTATATGTCTTCTATGTTTGTTCATTCAAGTAATGACATAGCAATGTGTGATCGAAAAGTATTAGAAGACAGAAGGCAAGTTGTTTCTCCTTATCAAAATTGAGGTGCCCTCATCCCTCAGACGTTCAGCCTGTTTGTCTGCAAAATGTGTCCGTTATGTTTGGGAATCCCAGAAATCTCTGTTGCCTTTAATCTAGTTCCCCTGTTCAGTGGAGTTCATGCATGCTCTCTGTCTCATTCTTTCATCCTCTGCCCCCACTAGTGGGGGCAGTCTTTTGTTTGTAGGAGGTAACTAGTGCAAATATTTAACTGCTACAACTCAAGAGTGTAAACTCCTGGTGTGTGAGTGGATCTATCGATAAGCTTTTATTGCAAATTAAGAATATATAACAAAAAGACTAAGGCTGTAGAAAATCAAGGACATAAAAAGCCAAGGATGTAAAAAAACACAACCATGCATAAAACAATGATGTAAAAGTAGCCAAGTATGAGAAAAAAACTAAAGATCTAAAACTGCGCAGAAACACAGAATGTGAAAACCCAAGCATGTGAAGACTATGAAGTAAAAATAATAAAGATATGAAAAGATAAGGATGTAAAAAGTCCAAGAATGCAAACACTCATGGATGTAGGAAAACAAGTATAAATAAAACCTTGTTGGTAAAAACTTAGGAAAGAAATAAAGCTGTAAGCTTAGAGCCAAAACTATACTTTGTTAAATGTATTTACATTCTAGCATCAAAGCAAACATTATTTCACACTAAATACTAAATAAGTGCAATTGAGATATGCATGTGCCTACATTGTTAAACAGCACTACTAATAAAAATGTTTTTATCTTTCAAAGTGGCCTCCCAAAAAGAAGTACACAAATCACATCAGGCTGGAAAATCAACTCCCACAGCACAGTTGTTCATGCCAAACTTTGTCACCAAATTAAACGGTCAAATATTTATGAACGTGTTACTATGTCCAATATTTGTAGTTTCCTCTACTTCAAAGTTCACCTCAATAAAAACTTTATGGGGCTCATGTGGAACTTTAAAGCAGGTCTAAGGACCCATTTGCCCTGCATTACTCTACCCTTGAACAGTTGTACGCAATTTAAGGCTTCTCCCTCCCACCAAGAGAATGTTGTGACGCACAAAAAATTATTTTTTAATTAATTTGTATTGATTTTTTTTAATGAGACATCACAGACAACTTAGATTGAAAACAATATAGTAAAGAGAAACAATAAATTATTAATTTAAATAAAAATGTCGAGCATCAGTCAGGTCCTTATCAAGTTCAGTGCACCAGTATTTTTGCATGTGGTGCATGAGACTGAAAACTGTCCAGTAAACGCCTCCATATGCATATATTACTACTGCAACAATAATGCGCCATGGAGCGGTATTGGGCATTCGTCTCCATTCATGCAAGTCTTTCTCCACCCTCTCACCTGTGCGCACTATTTGCAAAAGTATTTCTTCAGCCAGCAGCCATTTTGTAAGATCTCAGCACTGGCCCTCAAACGAAAGCCTCGAGTCTCAGCCTGTGCATACACCTTTTATGTTAGTCACCATTTTGTATTTCACTTTTCCACGTTTAGGTAAGGGGCGCAGTTAAAAAAAACATTGTTGTGGCGATAGAAAGAATGATCTCCATGCTGCTCTTGAGAAGATGCCAGACACCACCCGGTGCTGTTGCTCCACAAACAATATTGAGGGGCAGTATCTATCCTGCTAGGAAATAGCAAGGGTCTGTTTAATGTAGTAACTTCCCTACACATGTCTTCTATTACTTATGGCCACACCTTCCTCATATCTACCCAAATGCATTGTATGTAATGCACCAAAGGTTCCCACTTGTAAGGTGTGGCATGGCTTTTTAATATGTTTTTCAATATTGTATATAAAAATTGCTGTATGTTAACGCGGTCCTCTTTTGCGCATTGTATCCATTAGAGTGGGTGGTCGAAATACAGGCCTACAAAGAGCATGCTTACTCTTCTAACTAGCGGCATTCAAATTGTGCAGCTAATAAAATGTCTCCTTGATCGTCATGGTTTATGAGGCTCTCATTAACAGAGCAAACACAAGATGATGGACGGAGCGCTGAAACTTTTCAGACACTCACCCCCAGTCACAGATCTGGGTTGAATCCATCATCATTCTTTAGCTCACTTCACCACCTCAGTTCAGACCCAGCTATATGCAAATCAGTCTTGACCCTGTGCCTCATGGGAACAGTCCAGAACGAACTGCCAAGCCAGGCCTTCCCTGAACCGGAAACAAGCATCCTGGGACCGGTTTCTGGGTAACACCCTTCAAAGTGAGCAAGGGACCCACATCTGGGCATACCCTGCCAAGTTGGCAGGGTATGCCCAGACGTGGGTCCCTTGCTCACTTTGCCACTGGATTCAAGCTAGCCTGGCTGATGAAGGGTGTTACCCAGAAACCAGTCCCAGGATGCTTGTTTCCGGTTCAGGGAAGACCTGTCTTGGCAGTTCGGGCTGGACTGTTCCCATGAGGCACAGGGTCAAGACTGATTTGCATATAGCTGGGTCTGAACTGAGGTGGCGAAGTGAGCAAAATAATGATGATGGATTCAACCCAGATCTGTGACTGGGGATGAGTGTCTGAAAAGTTTCAGCGCTCCGTCCATCATCTCCTTGTGTTTGCTTTGTTCGCCCTAAGTTAGCAGGGCATGCCCATAGGTGGGTCCCTTGCCCACTTTGCCACTGGATTCAAGCTAGCCGGCTGAAGAAGGGTGTTACCCAGAAACCGGTCCCAGGATGCTTGTTTCTGGTTCAGGGAAGACCTGGCTTGGCAGTTCGGGCTGGACTGTTCCCATGAGGCACAGGGTCAAGACTGATTTGCATATAGCTGGGTCTGAACTAAGGTGGCGAAGTGAGCTAAAGAATGATTCAACCCAGATCTGTGACTAGGGGTGAGTGTCTGAAAAGTTTCAGCGCTCCGTCCATCATCTCCTTGTGTTTGCTCTCCTTACCAGACCAGATAAGAGAAATTTTCCATTCTCCGAATCTCTTATAATAAACAAAGCAGCTGAAATGCTACAAGGAAAGATAACCTTACAAGTTCTGCCTTGTAGAAAGCAGGGATAGAAGTAACAGTAATCTGTTCACTTCCTATGTCTTCAGCAAGAATTATTGTTCACTGCCCTATGTAACAAAACGGGAGCTAAGTGTGAGCTGACCTCTGCTCACTCCATAGGGCACTATGCATAAGAAAAGTATGGAAGATACCTGTGTTTGGGGTGGGTTTTGACATAAGGCTGGTTGTGAGAGGGATGCTGAACTATAGAGTTCCCACTTCAAGCATGAGTACATTTTAAAGTACGTGATTCTGCGTATTACAAGCAGGCACATGTGACAATGTAATAGGACAACTAGTTATATCTCAGTTAGGGGTTAAACTAATTGATTAGGGATGTGTGATGTCTAACATTTGCCCTAATGTGTATTATACTTGGTGAGCTATTTCTATTATTGCTAACGCACTTGTCTATATGAGCATAATTCAGTAGGAAGAGTGAGAGGCACTTGCCTGATTTCCTTTTTTCCAAAATGTCATAGTTTCCGTTTGAGCTTTGGGAAATATAGTGAGAGTGACCCCAATACTTTGGTGGCAATAGGACACCATCATTGATGCTTTATGACATCCTAACAAATTCAATAATTTCCACAGACAACCCCTGCATACATTTTTGCAACTTAGCCCCACTGCAAAGATTCACATTTCCATTAATGGCTTATCTGGATACCGCCAGCCTTCCCATTGATTGACTTGCTTGCAACCCTACCTAAGTTTAAATCTATTTTAATTCTCAAACTTCAATAATTTTGGAGAATAGTACCCAAAATATCACAGGTTAAATTAGTCCCCTAAAACATTGGACTATTGCATTGCACTGTATAGATTTTAAATGTCAAAGATGCAAACCCACTTTTGGGAATGAAGAACTGACAATGCTCATACGTAACAGTTTTCTTTTTGTTCTTTTTAGATCAATGCACACAATTCAGTAATGCTCTGGCATTTAAAACAGCTTCTATTATAGCTTTTCCCCCTTGCTTGGTTGAACTGATAATGTTACATAAATTCTTATAGATATTTATCAATATATAGAGTTAAAAATCTATTGTAACAGAGTTAGAGGAGTAAATGAACTAGCTTTACATTATGTGCCAGATGGGACACTCTGGGCCTAATTTATGTGTTGGCGAAAAGGGTACTCCGTCGCAATGGCGACGGAGTATCCTTTCCGCCAACATAATGGTCCGCCCGCCCGATTTACATGTGGGTGGACCTTGGTGTAACAACAGCAAAGACTACACCGGCTCCACCGTGGTTACACCCCTATGGCGGCCCGAGGGACTAAGGGCCATCAAAGGTTGACCTGTATGTCCGCCTACATAATTTAGATGGGCGGACATACAGATCAGTTTTCACTGCCAGGAAAACCCTGGCAGTAAGGGGCAGTGAAAAGTGCAAAAATGTTCCGCTCAAGAGTTAAAGGTGGGGCATAGCTTTTATTTTTAAAAATAAAACCCCACTCAGATTTTCTTTTTGAAAATAAAACAAAATGGTAGCTTTTCTGTATGGCTCTGTCATATTTGATAGAGCCGTATGGCAAAGTTACAATACATTGGCAGAAACTGCTTTGACAACGGTTCCGGTCCATGCTTGAAACGCCCGCCCAACATTTCAAACTTTGGCAGTCCAGTCCTCTGCGATGGCGACTGAATAATTTACTATGTCACCCTGGCAGAGAACGGCTGCTAGATATTAAATCGGGCCCTCTGTCCCTTACTATCTCTGTCTATTTGTCTGTCTCTCTCTAACATTGTATCTTTTCTTTTTTAAATCAATAGGCTAAGATTTTGGAAAATCTAGGTGTTTGCAGCCAAGTCACCTTTACTCGATATGTAAGAGAACAACTCTTACAAAAAAATGTGGGCAAGGACTCCAAACTCTACATCAAAGACTTGCAGTTTGATGAGATCCCAGTAAGAGTTTACCAACCTAATTCACCATCCTCTGGTGGACGGAAAGGAATCATGTTCTTTCATGGAGGTGGCTGGATGTTCGGAAGCATTGGTAAGATAGACTATAACAATAACAAGTATGTAATAAAAAACTTCTAAAAGTTGTGCCCTGGGAATCCTCCATCAGGTATTGCTGGTATAAAGTAAAATGTTGTCATCTGGTCATTTCTCCAAAATCGATTTATGTGCTTACCCTATGATTACTCCATTATTTGTGGAAGTATGTTCTTGCCATGCACAATAACTCGCGTACCTGTGAGCGTGAACAAAGGGCCCTATTCATAAAGGCATTTTGGAGTATGTAGATTAGTACTTCTGTAGTACTGTTTTGTATACTCTTACATGCCTTTGTGAATTTGCCATAAAACTTCTAAAATGGGAATATTCATATACAATTGATACAAATATGGAGGACTGTTCCCCTTTTTGCATGTTTACTAATATGTTGTTGGACATTTCGAGACGATTGACAAAGACATGTCGTTTGTTAAAGCCCCCAACCCATACTACCTCTTATACTGCTAAAGGCTTTTTCTGACTTAGCTCAACAGTGTCTATTTATGGTTACTGTAAACAATTCAGAAAAGACATTCAGTGATATTGGTTATTTAAGATAACCATCCACTTTAAGAAAGCTTTATGTTTATGTATACGAGTAATGCTTCAGCCAGGTCATACTTTAGTAGTAAGTAAATCTTTATTGCTTAATAAACACCATTGTAATGTAATACATAATAAAACACTTATGCAAAACACATAAACCATCATCATGATTTCATAACAATAGGATAATTTAAAACCCATTTAAAATTGCAAGTACTTATGTTGCTTCAAAGTGACTAAATATAAGGTCTAGGGTGCGACCATTAATATACAATAAAAACATTAAAGAGACAGTTCAATTTGTAAAATCCATTTTCTAAAAATTCATAAATGAATGCTAATAATAATGTGTGGGCTTAAAACTGGTGATCGTTATGGGAGAGGAGTCTGAGTGGCCAATTACGATGTTTGGGGTAACGTGAATCAAAATTAAAGTGCAAGTACTTACTCCTTCAAGAATTTAGACATAATTGTGGGAAATTGAGGATACAGCAGAAGATTTAAGGATGTAAATACTTATTTAGCGAATTCTCCAACAGTTCCCCCCCCCTCCGGCAGCTAGATCCTTAATCGCTGTCTTCTTATCAAATCTCTGCAGGAATTTCACCATTGTGTAATTCAGACTAATGTCCGCAGGATCTAAACAAGCTAGCACTGCCTCCCTACAGAACCTTATGCCCCGGTTTTTCCACTTCTGGCACATGAGCTTCCGTGGGTCCCCCACGTCGGAGCAGCACAGGCAAAAGACGTGGTGGTTTCCTCCGGCTCTTGCATGTATAACCGACAGACGGCGTGCCCTGCCTCCTTCTCCACGGGTTTTTAATAGGGGTAATAACCCTAATCTATACTTCAAGAAGTGCACCTTGGCCCGGTTACTGTAATTTAGCTTGGATAACCCTGTGGTTTTTTCCTGGTTTAGTTTTTAAGTGTCATCCACCCATGACTGTGCTTAGCCACTTTGTCCTCAAGCATTGATAACAACTGTGCCTGGCGGCTTAGAAATAAATCCCAAGCATTTGTGTAGCCAAAGATCAAGAGTTCAAGATCTGGTTTAAATAGACACGTGCCGGGGAGCTCGGCCTAAGTTCCAGTTCATGCCAAAGGTGACAGCCTACGGAGCCCTCTTGTGCCATCCTCAGCCTATGCAACAGGAAACGAAGGCCTCCATCTGTGCCAGAGACTGTTTGGCAGTGACAGATTCCAGCCTAATTTGTACAGATGATGCTTTTGGAGGTAGGAGTGGGCGGCAAACTCCGCTCTGCTGGCGGAGTTCGCTGAGTTTTTGGCACTCTGCAGGGGGCGCTGATGGAAGCACGGACGGGGATGCTTGCTACTCTATGGTTCTTCTAGTTAGCGGGGCTCTTGTACCAGACGGAGCCGCTGCAGCCATCCAATTAACACGCTGCTCTCGGTTGCTGGCTACTGGCCTTCTCAGTGGATACACCTCCCGTCTCTGCAAGTCTGCAGTCATGCATTCACAGGGCAACTACCGGCTGGCTCAGAATGTGCAAAATGTTGCTACGGTAATTCTATATGCTTTTTCATTCATCCCATGATTTGGGAACTCGTATGGGAAAATCTGAAGAAAAAAGTATGGGCAATTTAATTTCTCCAGTCTGACTGCAGTGCCACACATTAATATAATGTAGATGCAGCAGCCACAATCATCTGAACTTCATTTCTTGCACCCAGGTGGTCCCAGCCGCTCCTCTCTGTTCCCACACTCCCCGCCCCCTGCAACGATGCCTGTGATACTCTCTCTCACATCCCCTAGTTTGTACTGGTCGCGTGAGATCGCATTGGACAGTAAAGAATGGCAGAGCCCACACAGGGTACCCGCCCTCATCTGACACCGATCCAAACTAGTGCTTTCCCAAGATCCTCATACTCTTCCTGACTGACCCCATGTGACCTCATAGTGTGTTGTTGCAGCACGCGCCTATACACTGGGTGGCACAATATTCTCTATTTGACTGCTGCTGGCAACTTGTGCACTGTCATGTTGAAGGATGGGCTGGATTTCTATAGCCATGACTTTCAAGTGAACAATCATAAGTATACTCCGCCCATGTGCGGAACTCCGAGGAATATCATGGAGTTTTTCGGTAATGCCACAGAATTCTACATAGTGAAACTCTGTGAGCTCCACCCACCCCTATTCTGAGGTGTTTGGAAGTTTGACCTGTATATTTTAAGAACCATTCTAACCAGGGTGGCACAATCCCTTACCCCGGAGTGCCTCGCTCCCATCGGTGCGTGTTGGGAGGATCTTAGCTTATGCCACCTGCAAGATTGGCGTGATCGTGGAGCCATTAAGTTTGTTATATAGAGACATCAGGCAGAAAGCCAATGCATTGCCCTTCTTCCTTATTTCCTCCAATTGGTCACTATATCCTCCATTTCCATTTAAAAAAACTCCAAGATACTTGAAGCGTTTTACTGATTCGATTCTTTTGTCCCTCAGAAACCAGGTATGCTTCTGTGCGTTTTTTCCTTGCACTATTAATATTTTTGGTTTTTTCCTGTTAATGGTCAGCTCATTTTTACGGAGAAGGTGAGGGTTACATCAAACAAGCACTGTAAGCCAACCTTGGTTCTGCTTGAAAAGACTAGGTCATTCACATACAACAAATTCTATAACTGGAAGCCCCCCCAGTTTGGGCGAATCACTTCATTTAATAAAGGAGTAAGGTCAGCAAGAAACAAGTTAAATAAGGTTGGAGTCTAGGCACATTCCTGCTTCAGCCCTTGCATTGTTTTAATTTTCGTAGAGTAATTGCGAACTATCCCCTACCTTAATCATGACCCAGGTGTTAGTGTGTAGTAGCTCCAAGGCTTTCAACAAACCATTCTGGATGTTTAGGTTGGCCAGTTCCTGCCAAAGCTTTCCCTGATCCACTATATCAAAAGCTGATTTAAAAATCAATAAAACTCAAGCAAACTGGGTATTTGTTCATTTTGCAAAATCAGCCCGCAGCGAGAGTGCCATGATGTTTGCTATGGTCCCTGTTTGTTTTGTGAAGCCGGTTTGGTTCACAGGAATAATGGAGTGCGCCTCAGCCCAATGCTGTAATTCCTCTAAGGGAACGCCTGCATAGTATTTTGCATCATTGTCAATTAGGGCTACTTGATGGTAATTTCCAGGGTCACCCTTGTCCCCTGCCTTATATAATGGGGGACTAATTGAGCCACTTCATGAGGAAGGAATGCTGTGGAGCTGAATAGCGGCATTAAAGACTGGGGGCCAGAACGATGATCCTTCTTGTAAATCACTGGTGGGATGCCATTCGGGCCCGGCGCCCCTTCCCTGCATCCCCTTGCAATTTGCCTCTGAACAGAGCATGAACTGATTGTGCACCAGGCTGATATTTGGATCCTCTCCCTATGTGGGATTTGTTGTGTGATTACTGGACCCAAGTACTCAGAGTTGCACCTATGTTGTTCCTTCTGTGCCCCTTGGTTATAATGAGTGAGCAGGAAATAACACCAGGTGGCCCCAGAGATATTGAGGTGGCCACCCTTTCGGTGTGATCTGTTGATCCCATTAACACGGTGGTTCCCAAACTGTGCGCCGCGGCACCCCGGTGCGCCACCAAAACCAGCAAGGGGCGCCATGGTCGCATTTGCTGAGAAGAATCCATTAGGCCGCTGGTATGGAGGCGAGGTGTGCTGCACTTGGCACCCACTAGGTGGTACACTTGCTGACTCTGAGAGGGAGGGAGGAAGGAAGTCAGCAATAGTTGGCAAGCACAGCGAGCCGAGAGCGTGACATTATCACCTGGTAAAATGTCCTTCTTAATTTTGTTTCAACCAACATGTCTTATTTACATTATGGCATGCTCACATATTACACTGCATGTTCTTTTATTCACTTTGAAAATGTTAGCTGGATTATTACAGAACATCTCTCACTCGCACGTGGATGCCTAACTGCCCATGAGCCCTGATCGGAGGCGGCGCAGCAGCATGTCTTCTGTTAGTTCACGAGGAGACCAGTGCATGGGTCGGATAGTGCGAGCACTGAGCAGCTGGAAACTGGTATAGGAACTCTCGTAGTTGCGCCTAGCCAATTACTATGCAGTCATTTTGTTTTCAAATTTTATATGTTTATTAGATTTGTTTCTGAACTCCGGTTCGAGAAATAACCATAAATAGAAATATTACTGGCCCAGAGCTTGCAATATGCATCTATCACACACTTTCGGATAACTAGCCTGACACTGAAACTTATAAGAGCTATGTCAGTTAGATTATATTCATGAGTTTGATGAAGATGGTACCCAAATTCAGTTAAATCTCTATTTTCTCACTTGTATTTACCCCCAAGGTGCAGGACTTTGTATCATATTTGAATATCCTTATACTCAGAAATGAGATTGAATGCAGTCTTTATTTCCCTCTTTTCAAGTTACCATTAATCTTAGTACTATATGTGTCTGACACACATCCACTACATCAGCTCGCCAAAGGGACGCTAATACCACTTAGTTTTATTTATAGCACTTAAAACAGTTTCTAAGCACTAGCTCGCACAGCATATGAAGGAACATGCAGTGCCTTCTCCGAACTGGGAAGCCCAAGATCAGAAGGCCGCGTGCACCCGCGAGCAAGTGTGCTCTACGCTTGACCCCTGCAATCTTCCACCGTGTTTCACTCTTTCCAAGAACTTCACAAGCCCTCTCGATGAAACGTTCACCTCTTGCTCAGTTTATCACGAGATTAATACCCCACTCGAGGCCCTTACAAATATACAGTGAAAATCTGCTAGTCATTCCGAACTGCTCCACAGAGCATGCATTTGAATGCAGTCTCATCCTTGCTGTAGACACTTGTGCAGAGATCAGACTCAATTTGAGACAATATATGGCCAATCAGGGTGCAGGTTTGAGACTCCATTCCAGTTTATAAGGTGGTAGAGATAGGGGAAGAAATTCCATCAAAGTCTATAAGACCTGTTGGGGTGCTGAGTGAGGCTCCTTTCAATTCGGGCCTGTTAAGATGCAGGGGAAAGGGAAATTCAAGTCTACTTTGCGATGCTCATCCAATTTTCAGGTAGGCCCTCCCAAGCTTTCCACACCTAACCCTACATTTGTGAATGCAGACATTTTACCATACTGCAGAATTTACAGATTCATAAATCCCAATTATGACGGTACAATCCTGGCAATTCTGCGAGTCATGATTATAATTTTTCCCTCAAATCCTTTTGCCTGCAAACCTAGGTTGCAATAGGTGAGCAAATGCATTTAAAAATCAATCCCACAACATGCAGTTTATCCACTTGAGAAATGTGCTGGCTTTCTTTATAGAAACAATCTAAGTAAACCAAGTTTGATTTAGTCAGTTGAGCAGGACCTCAAAAGAGAACGATTATAGGAAAATGATGTGAGAAGCTCTCCATACCTTCATCCCTATTATTTTCAGGGATAAAAATGGAAGTCCTACTGAGGCCAGCCTTACATTCTCCACCCCCGCCAAAAAATAGTAATGTAATGGGGAGCCGCGGCCAACAACCTATTGGTCAAAGGAGCCACGGGTCAAAAAAGTTTGGGAATCACTGCATTAACAGTTTGCCAAAAGGGAGTGGAGTGGTTTTCCTTATGTCATACAGCAGGTTGGTCCAGCACGAGTCCTGGCACTCCCTTCGAAGCTGACATTTTGCCCTTTTTAATTGTATCCTTGCAGCCCTAAGGTCTTTCAGGGTGGCTGGATCCATAGGTGACCTTTTCAGGGCCAGCCAGACACTACTTACTTTCTTTCTGGCCATCCCAAATATGTGGGTGCACCCCATCATCTTCAGAGAATTTGCCTGGTTCTCTTGCCATTGCCTGTTAAAGATGACCGGCTTAACTGGTTTTACGGCCTGGTCAGCAAATTATGTAGTGAACCTTTCCGAGCTGGTCAGTGGGTTATCACCTTTTGTATATGAATAGTTTAGCCGCTTGTGCCAATGCAGGTAAGGAGGCGACCGTACACTTTATGCATTTGAGATTAATCGTGTAACCTGGAATTCCCTGATCCATTGCTGGTGCATGAGCTTCTAAGCCTATGGCTAGAGTTAATTCTTGTGGCCGGTGATTGCTTTCCAATTATTCGCAGAATCCATAAGCAGTAACAGGCTGCAGTAGTAGAAGGCTAACAAATGTATAGTCAATAAGTGATGCTCCAGAACTGGCTGAACACGAAGGCCCAGGTGGTTTATTGGGGTTATACCGGCCATTTAATGCTCTAAGGCCTAAATGTTCTAGGTTACCTTGTAAACTTAGGCCTCTGCTGTCTTCTTTTTGCCACTTGGGGGCTCCTGAGTTGGTTTCATCTAAAGGGCATATTGGGCCTTGTGTGACCTCATTTTTGCACAATTTACTAGTTCGACACATACTGAAATTGCCTGTGACTATCAGTTCATAGGCCTGTCTTTTTAGAGTTAGCATAAAACACAAAAAAGAGGGGGGATCTGGGAGCTAAAAAAGGTCCAGTGTCCATGCTCCCTAGACTAAATATGTATCACCAGGAGGACAAAGTTCCTACGGGCAGGTGCAAAAAGTCACCCAAGCCCTTAAAAAAGAGAAATAGAGAGTGTAAGAATTCCTAGTTTGGAGACCCACTCAGGTAAGTGGAAGACCACTCTATGTCCTCTGTTGCCCTCACACACCCCGAAGGGTGTCATGCTTCATCATCGGGCGGTTGCTCCTCGTAGGGCCGGCGCTGCAATTCCCTACGGGCCCCCGAAGGGTCACTTTGACGGAGATCTTTTAAGGACCGCCGGATGGTGCATGTGGGTGTGTGGGGAGTGGGTTCTATGTAGAGGGTGAAAAAGGTTGCGTGCAAGTTAGTAAAAACATGGAGGGTCATCATGCAGCGAATTGTATAGATGTACCCTGAGCAGGATTAGACTGCTAAAAATTGTAACCCTGAAGGCACACTATGCCCAGGGGTCATGGGTCAAAGGCCAACATGTTTCGCGCCTCTTTCGCCTCAAAGGTCGGTGGCGCTTCGTCAGGACCAAATTCTTAAAACAAAGTGCACGTGAAGATGAGTGAAACAAATTAAAATACCCTCAATATCGGTCTGGGCAATCACCTGTGCACCCTCAATAAGGTTACAGGTCAACGATGAAAAAAATCGCTCCAGGTCAATATCTAGGAAAAAGGAAGAAGAAAAAGAAACCACAGGGATGTGTATCAGTAAAACTTAATACAACATAAGTGTGCCACATTCGTGTGCACATCAACCCCAAGCCAAAGTAGGGACATCCTGCTCAGGGTACATCTATACAATTCGCTGCATGATGACCCTCCATGTTTTTACTAACTTGCACGCAACCTTTTTCACCCTCTACATAGAACCCACTCCCCACACACCCACATGCACCATCCGGCGGTCCTTAAAAGATCTCCGTCAAAGTGACCCTTCGGGGGCCCGTAGGGAATTGCAGCGCCGGCCCTACGAGGAGCAACCGCCCGATGATGAAGCATGACACCCTTCGGGGTGTGTGAGGGCAACAGAGGACATAGAGTGGTCTTCCACTTACCTGAGTGGGTCTCCAAACTAGGAATTCTTACACTCTCTATTTCTCTTTTTTAAGGGCTTGGGTGACTTTTTGCACCTGCCCGTAGGAACTTTGTCCTCCTGGTGATACATTTTTAGAGTTAGCCCCAGGATTGTCTCAATTAGCTTATCCTTTAGTTTATCCCTAGGTGCAGCATTGGGCTGAATGTAAACATTTGCCATTATAATTTTCTTGAACAAGCTGTTTGCTGTCTTGAGACTCATAACCACAATTTGTAGGCCAGCCTCACAACTTTTTTGCTGTAGGCATTCAATCTCGCTAGTAGCTGAAACATACATTGCCAGTCTGCCTGTGATGCATCCATTTTTGTGTACTTTAACTGCAGGAATATAAAAGTTTGTGAAACCCTCAAGTTGAAGTGCGGCCTGAGCCCAGGTTTCTTGAAGGAGGACTACTTGAAAGCTGCGCAGGTATCGGAAAGTTTCTGGATCTTCTAGCTTTTGAGCCAGGCCATTAATATTCCAAGAACAAATCCTAAGTGTGTTGTCAATATTAGGGATTGGAGAGGTATCATGTCACTGTAAAAGTCTGGTTGTGTTCAGGGCACCCGACATCCAAGCCCACTCTGCGGCTGCATCTGGTTCTATAGCTGGCCTACCACAAAGCTGTTCTGCCTGTTCCTTATGGGGTCCCGGGGATTTAATCCGTGCATTCCTTAGGACAGAGTAGACACTTCTTGGTCAAGCCAGTGTTGAAACTCCCTTTTTTGGGACTCCAGGACGCGAGGATATTTGGTTGCCTTCAAAGGTGTGATCGTAATCCTCCAGCCTTTGAATATCTCGGCCGCTCTCAGAATTTTCTCAGTCATCTCAAAAGAGCCCCATACTACTTTAGTTGATTCATTTCGCTGAGCAGGGCCTGAATCAATAAATTCAATTGACACTATATTGTTTGAGGCGGCCTCCCCCATCCCATCCAGTGTCCGAATGAGCTTGAGGATGTTGCCTCTATTTAGGATATCAAAAGGGCCCCTGGAGATATATTCAGGGTAGAATAAAGTGCAAGGCAATTTTTGTGAACTTCTGAATTCTTCATTGGGGGCATCTTGTTGCACTCTTCTTGGATGCACCATGCTTTCCCAGCCAGTGTTGGCTGCAGTTTCTCTTGCAATATGGAAATCCCTAATTGGAGGAGTATGAAGTCTATGCAGATTAAGGAGGGCAACGCCAGCCCCAGTGCAAGTAGGTATGTTTCCTACTTCCTTGCAAGGTCCAATCCTGATGTGTAGAGGAGGCCCCTTATTTCCTTATTTGATGCTGTCCTGTGATTTTTGGCTCGTTTACACTGGTGGCCTGTGATGGTGTATCTTGTGGGTCATGATAGTTTATCACGGCTGGGGCTAAGGTGATCAGTGGATCAGCTTCCTGGCCGGCTCCAGCACAGATATGTGTTTCACTCAAAGGACTGATTTTCTTAGAGGTGATCATTATCGCTGAATCCTCTTCCTTGTCCAGAGCAGTTAGTTGCTCACGGGGATCTGCGTCCCTAGGATGGAGAGGCGGTCTGGAAATTGTGTTGAAAATTGGGTAGGCTACCAGCCTACTTGACCGCGGGAGCTTTTGGTTACGACCCATTCTCTTTCTTGCTCTCTTTTGTTTTAAAGATGGTCAATCCATATTTTGTTGGGTCCTGTCAAATTCTAGTGAGCATGCCATTAATAATGGTGTTGCCCCAGGGTCGGAACCAGCGGCCCCAACGTCATCCTTGTTCCAACCGTAAGGGTTACCACACTGCAGCCCCTCCGACTCTACTATGAGTAGTGCCCCTGAGTGGCCTGCCTCGGCCTTCGAGTGTCCTAACTTCTTTTGGGGCCCATCTATAATCACATCCTTAAGGTCGACAAGTAGATTCAAAATTGTCTCTGGGAGTGTTGACAGCTTTTTTAGGACCGGGGAACAGCCACACCTCTGCCCCATGCCCTGTGTGTTAGTCTGTGCTCTCTTTATTGAATGTTTAAGTTTGCAATTTTCTCGTCGATACCTGCCACATACATTGCTATATTGTTCAGGAGGCTAATTTGTGTGTCCATTTTTTTGCCTGGAAGTTTAGCACCTCTACTGAGCTCAGCAGAATTCTTAACATGGTTGACCAAAAAGCCCCTTGTGGATTCTTGCATCCTTTTGGTTTGGGACTAGAGTTTGTTGGTGCCTCATTGCCGTATGAAACAAGCATCCACTCCCATTCCTTCGAGTGGAGGTACAAGGCATCATTTTCAGCTGCTTGCGAGTCCTCTTTAACGGTGCCAGCCAGGTTGTCAGCTCTTTCTTGAGTTGAATTAAGTCCCTTCTGGCTCATCACTGTGGGAGGAGTTGCCATGGCCACCGCGCTGCAGAGCGCAGTTGTACTGTTGTTGCAGGATCCCGTTCCCAGTGATGATTCAGTCATCAGCATTTGGCATTTCTTTTCTTCCTCCTCTAATTGATTTCTTAACTGGAGCAGGCCCCCTCTCCCCCCACCCCCAATGATGGACTAAATGATTGCTGCAAGGAATGTTTCATTGGCAGAGGAGTAATGACATTTTTTTTATCACTGTTTCCTCAGTCAGCTCTGAATCTTCTAAGACCTCTAAGCGCGAAGGCTGGATTTGGCACTCATGCAGACTCCAACTGCCGGCTCAACATCCATGCCATGGTTGACCATGTTATACTGTTTGTCAGGGGACCAGAGGGAATCTTTAAGGGTCACCGGGCCATTGCAGGATGTAGAGCCCTCTGCCTGCTGAGGTTGCTGGTCCTCTCGGGGGATTTTGTACCAGCACTGTGGGGTTTAAGGGGACAGGAAGCCCTTTGATGTTCCAATTACTCAAGAATAAGCCCCCGCGTTTTTCAAGTAGGTAAAGTGTGACGTAATTTTCAGTTTAAGCAAGCCCTTATTAACCTACCTGGGGGGGGGGCTGGAGGCATCTAGGAGTAACATTGTAGCAATTTTCTATGGTGACACCAAAACAAGTGTTGGTGCCAATGGCAGGCCTGGCTGCTTTGGCAGCTTCCGTTTTCTCTTTTGGGTCACCACTGGGCCCCGGGATTTGCCTGATCGCATGATGTGTTCTTTTAATCTTGTATTAGTTGCAATGTGCATCAGGAGGGCCCACCTCCCGATGATTTTTGCGGAGCCCGATACTTGGCTCCAGTCGTCCTCTACTGAGATCAGGGCCGATGCCGCCTTCCTCCTGTGACTACTACCCACTAGGAGAGGCATTAGCACACCGGTACCCAGCTGAAAATGCACCTCGTATCATTAATGTTTTTTTTTGTTGTTTCGAGGGGCCGATGCCGCCTTCCTCCCATGACTGCTAATCACCCCTTATCAATTCGCTACCCACTAGTAGAAGCACAAACACACCGGTACCCAGTGTAAATTGCACTTCGTATCCTTGATGTTTTATTTATTTCATCTTAGGAATTCAGCTCTCAGTGCAATGGTTCTGATTTTTTAATAATGACTTCTTGCGGCCACTTAGTGGCCTTTTACTGCCCAGTAGCTTTTTCGAAAGGTAGATTCCCCTGTGAGTCCCGGCACTAGGTTGCAACAAGAGCTGAATGCCCACAATAAGAAGGGGGGAGAGGATATCTCCCTACTCCAGTCTCCCCATCCAATCACTGAATTACACACAGAGGAGTAGGGATAGGAAGAAGTGTATAGAAATGTGTATACATGGAAAACAATGGCACATGTTCAGTGGCATGTGGGTACACATCTGAGCTAGTTTTAACTTTCACTGGCTGCACTTTTCTTCGGTGATCCCAAGACATTTCATTGTTTGTATTGTCTTCCCCTCCCTGTTGCTCCACCCCAGGCATTTGTCTGCGCAAGGTCTTATAGACTTTGATGGAATTTCTTCCCCTATCTCTACCACCTTATAAACTGGAATGGAGTCTCAAACCTGCACCCTGATTGGCCATATATAGTCTCAAATGGAGTCTGATCTCTGCACAAGTGTCTACAGCAAGGATGAGACTGCATTCAAATGCATGCTCTGTGGAGCAGTTCGAAATGACTAGCAGATTTTCACTTTATATTTGTAAGGGCCTCGAGTGGGGAATTAATCTCGTGTTAAACTGAGCAGGAGGTGAACGTTTCATCAAGAGGGCTTGTGAAGTTCTTGGAAAGAGTGAAACACGGAATATTGCAGGGGTCAAGCGTAGAGCACACTTGCTCGTGGGTGCACGCGGCCTTCTGATCTTGGGCTTCCCAGTTCGGAGAAGGCACTGCATGTTCCTTCATATGCTGTGAGAGCTAGTGCTTAGAAACGGTTTTAAGTGCTATAAATAAAACTAAGTGGTATTAGCGTCCCTTTGGCGAGCTGATGCAGTGGATGTGCGTCAGACACATATAGTACTAAGATTAATGGTAACTTGAAATGAGGGAAATAAAGACTGCATTCAATCTCATTTCTGAGTATAAGGATATTCAAATACGATACAAAGTCCTGCACCTTGGGGGTAAATACAAGTGAGAAAATAGAGATTTAACTGAATTTGGGTACCCTCTTCATCTAACCCATGAATATAATCTAACTGACATAGCTCTTATAAGTTTCAGTGTAAGGCTAGTTATCCAAAAGTGTGATAGATGCATATTGCAAGCTCAGGGCCAGTAATATTTCTATTTATGGTTATTTCTTGAACCGGAGTTCAGAAACAAATATAATAAACATATATAATTTGAAAACAAAATGACTGCATACTAATTGTCCAGGCGCAACTACGAGAGTTCCTATACCCGTTTCCAACTGCTCAGTGCTCGCACTATCCGACCCATGCACTGGTCTCCTCGTGAACTAACAGAAGACATGCTGCTGCGCCGTCTCCGACCAGGGCTCGTGGGCAGTTAGGCATTCACGTGCGAGAGAGATTTTCTGTAATTATCCAGCTAACATTTTCAAAGTGAATAAAAGAACATTCAGTGTAATATGTGAGCATGCCATAATGTAAATAAGACAAGTTGGTTGAAACAAAATTAAGGACATTTTACCAGGCGATAATGTCACGCTCTCGGCTCGCTGTGCTTCCCAACTATTGCTGACTTCCTTCCTCCCTCTCAGAGTCAGCAAGTGCACCACCTAGTGGGTGCCAGGTGCAGTGCACCCCGCCTCCATACCAGCGGCCTAATGGATTCTTCTCAGCAAATGCAACCATGGCGCCCCTTGCTGGTTTTGGTGGCGCACCGGGGTGCTTTTAGCAAAATCCTTCTAATTGTCCACATAATACCCAGAAACTTTGCAACAGAGCAAACAATCGCTGGACTGGAGTCCAATCTTAGAATGCGAAGAGCTTCGTCGTAGCAACGTGTGCCAAATTGCTTGTAAATTGCCCTCAACCATCTTCCTCTCGGGCAGGAGTACTTGGGACAGACAAAAAATACATGGGCAATAGACTCTACTGCAGAAGTACAGCTGGGACAAGACTGAGAGGTAGCGGTTGGCTGCCTCCAAGAACCTGTGAACAAGTTCGGAGGGAGGGAACCGAACCTGAACTGCATGTAGAGTTTCCTGTCCTGGGGTATAATAATAATTTGTAGGTATTGCTCGTATGAACCAATTATTTTAAAATTCATGAACTCCGTGGTTAGGCGTCCCCACGAAGAGCTAGTAAGTTGGTCCTGGGCTACCCAGTCCCAATAGTGCTTCTTGATTACATCTTTACTGGGGAGCAATGATGGATCCTCAACATCCCAGTAACCCTCTAATCCTATTGTGCTTAGCAGGGATTTCACTCTACGGATCCAGCCTATCTCCTTAAGATTGTCAAGTGCACTAACTTTCTTGAGGGCAGTGGCATACGGGAGCAGCTCAGGAGTGGTCCTTATGCGCAGCCAAAACAGTAGGGGGGCGTAGTTTAACCTTCTCAGTGATAGAGACTCTACCCAAGTCCAACCTTAACGGGTGGAGTGGCATACTCTGCAGTAGCAAAGCCAGGGACCTGAGGAACTTGTTCTCGGAGTTCAAGAGGGCGTCCATCTTTTCAAAACCCCACAATTCGGCTCCATAGAGAGCGGAGCCTACAGCTTTGGCATCATAGATCAGGAGTGGGGCTGCCACCGGTTTTCTAAAGGAACTACTGTGTTCTTTAATCAAGGCCTCTACTGTTTGCCTGTGCCTAAGGGTCTGCTTGACTACATGGGATTTCCATGACATGTCATCTGAGATAGTGATGCCCAGGTAGTCGAAGGTGCTTCCTCTCTCCAAGGAAACCCCTCCTAGTGTTAGTTTACCTCTTAAAAACACTTGTGAGGATTAAGCAATAAAAGCTTCATTTTTGCGGTGTTGACCTCTAGACCATGGGAATCGCAAAAAGTTTATAACGATTTTGGAGCAATTGAAGCCCACCTGGTGTTTTTGATACTAGCAAAGTATCATCTGCAAACAATAAGGTTACCACTTTTTCACCCCACCAAGGTTGGGGCATCCACAGGGACCTCAGAAAGAAACTGGACAATGCCATTCACGAAAAGAGAAAAAAGTGTAGTTGCCAACACACAGCCCTGGCGTACCCCCTATTGGGTCGGTGAGCTGGCCTTGGCAGCCCCAGCGAACCCTAGCAAAGTTTGCCTCATGGAGGCAAATGATGATAGATAAAATCTCCAAAGGGAGGCCCATATCATTTAAGACATGCCAGAGCTTGTTCCTAGGGACGAGATCAAAGGCAATCTTTAGGTTGATAAAGGCTACATAGAGGCTCCCGCAACCAATGACCACAGTCTTCCAAGTAAGGAGAAGAAAACTAAACACCTGGTCAATAGTACTCGTTTTTTGCCCGAAACCAGCTTGGTATGGAGTCAGGATGTCATATTCGTTCATCCAGCCCTGTATCTTTAGGAGGAGTGCAAAAGCAAACAACCTTTGAATACAGTCTATAAGACTGATTGGTATATAGTTGCAAGCTAAGGATCTATCGCATTTCTTGAACACAGGGATCACCTCTGCTCCCTTCCAGGAGATAGGTACTTGGGCCCTCTTGGCTATTGCATTGGCTAAGGCCAGAATGTAGTTTGACCAAGTCTCACTGTTGTGTGCGAATACGTCACCCGGGATGCCATCAGGTCCAGGAGCGTTAGCTTTTACAATTGAGTTAAAACATGTTTTGACTTTTGCTTTTAGGAAAGAAGTCTACTGATGTAACGAGGACAAGTCCATGGGGGGCATCTTCTGCTTCTGATACACCAGGACCAGAGTACAAACTAGAGAAGTGGTCAGACCATGCGGTAATAGCAATATTGTTAGTGGGAGGTAAAGGCCTATAGGCGTCCCCACTAATAACTAGGAGCCAGAACTTCTGTGAGTCCTTCCTATCGCTGTCCTCCCTAATCAGCGTCCATCTGTCTTTGACCCACTCCCTTTTAGCCCTCGTTTGCGCTAACTTGTACATCCTCCTCAATTCCCTCGCATGGGCCAAGTTATTCACTCTAATTGCCTGGGCTAGTTGTCATCTAAGTACTCTACACTCCTTGTTGAACCAAGCCAACTGAGATCGAAGCTTCAGGCCCAGTTTACAGGGGCGCGTTGGGTCAATAAAGTATGTGGCTAACTGCTCAAAGAAACCGGTGTGGCAATCCGGAATCTTGCCCAACCCTCCCGGTTGGTGAATTAAGCTTTGGATCTCTGCTGTGCTTGTCAGCAGGTTCTGCTTGATAGATTCGAGCTTGCCTTTCTCCAAAACCACCTGGGGTCATTTAAGACGTTGGTAATCGTTTGTTGGAAGTATCTCCTTAGTAGATGAAACTGCTTTTGGAGAGCCGAGAGGACTCCCCCCAGGGGGACCCAAACCAGCGTCTCAGGGGATTGTGGTCACTGTCCGTGGTGGAACCCACTGACCTATCGTTCACTCTCAACCATAGTCTAAGGTCCACCAAAAAAGAATCTATGCGGCTTGTGTTGTTGGTCCTATTAAAAGTATTGGCACCCATTTTGTCATATTTGGTGCGGCAATTTGCTGCCCTTAGTCCAAACTCCAGGGAGAGGGCTTTCAGTTGGAGTGCTGCTTGGGTCCATTTTTTAATGGGGGATAAATCAAGGTGGGGGACATGCCACATCACGTCCTCCTCGCTGATCCCACAAACGTCCTCCCTCACCAGCGGTTCGAAAGTTACATTGAAGTCGCCGGCTACAATCAAGGGTGGCAGTGTAGCCCTGTCGTCCAAAAGTACCTCCAGCTCATCTAGCGTAGCTGACCGCCTAGCCTCCCTAGTTCCTCTAGCATAGACATTATAGATGTCAAGCATGGCACCATTCAGGTCTTTGAATTGGACAGCTCGAATGTCTGGGCTATTGGACGGGAGCTCACGGGCTAACCCCTTCGCTGCTAGGCCTTTCCCCCCCCCCCTGTGCTAAGCCTTTTTTTGGCTATTTGGGGTAGTTCGCGCTTAGGCCCCTGTAACTTTTTGACCACATAAGGTATCCACGCCAAATTTGCGTCCTTTTCTTCCAACATCATGGGGACCCAGAAATTAGCCAAAATACAGCTAAATTTTGGGTTTTTGGGGAAAAATTGGAAAAAAAGTGCTGCAAATGAAAGTGTCTGGTTTTTTCCCTGCAAATGGTATCAACAAAGGGTTTGTGGGACTGAAATCACCATTTTCCCAGCTTTTAGGGACAAGCAGACTTTTGTCAGAAAACCAACATTTTTTTTACACAGTTTTGGCATTTTACTGGGACATAGCCTATTTTTGCAATTGTTTGTGCTTTCAACCTTCTTCCAGTTAATGGTAGAAATGGGTATGAAAGCAACAATGGATCCTGGAAAGCTATACATTTTACGAAAGTAGACAAAATTCTGAATTCACCAAGGGGTCATTTGTGTAGATCCTTCAAGGTTTCTTTATAGAAACTAACAGTTGAATATAGGAAAGATTGAAAATTAGTTGAAAAAAACAGCCATTTGTGCCAACGTTTTCACCTGTAACTTCTTCTAATTATGACAGCTGTTTGAAAGCAATATACCGTTACATCCGCTGGACCTTTCTGGTTGTGGGGATATATAGGACTTGTAGGTTCACCAAGAACCTGAGGAACCCAGTGCCAATAACTGAAAAGCGTCTTGCAATGGTTTTTTATTATGTACCGGGTATATAGCAATTAATTTGGGAAAATATATACATGGAAAAATCAGTATGAAAGACACCTATGTATTTCTGAAATTGGAACAAAATATAGAGTTTAGAAACAGTAGATATTTGCACATTTCCGAAATTGTGAGTACCCATACTAGCATGAGAATTATAGGACATTTTTCAAATTGACTTCTTTTTTACACATTGTCTTTCATTTGGAAGGCAGAAATGCATCGAAAGTCTATAGGTAATAACAGTTGCTCTACAATTCTGTGTTACCCTGAGTCTCCTGATAAAAATGGTACCTCACTTGTGTGGGTAGGCCTAGTGCCCGTGACAGGAAACGGCCCAAAACGCAACGTGGACACACCACATTTGCACAGTGAAAACGGACCCTTTTTTTTGCAAAGTGCCTAGCTGTAGATTTTGAACCCTAACTCTGCCAGCACCTAGGGAAACCTAGCAAACCTATACATTTTTTAAAACTAGACACCCAGGGGAATCCAGGATGGGGTGACTTGACTGGCTCTCACCAGGTTCTGTTATCCAGAATCCCTTGCAAACCTAAAACTTTGTCAAAAAACCCACATTTTCCTCACATTTCTGTAGTGGAAAGTTCTGGAATCTACGTGGATCCACGAAATTCCACCCACCCCGCTTTCCCCAAAGTCTTCCGAGAAAAATGGTACCTCACTTGTGTGGGTAGGCCTAGTGCCCGCGACAGGAAACGGCCCAAAACGCAATGTGGACACACCACATTTTCACAGTGAAAACTGACCCTTTTTTGCAAAGTGCCTAGCTGTAGATTTTGAACCCTAGCTCTGCCGGCACCTAGGGAAACCTAGCAAACCTATACATTTTTGAAAACTAGACACCCAGGGGAATCCAGGATGGGGTGACTTGTCTGGCTCTCACCAGGTTCTGTTACCCAGAATCCCTTGCAAACCTCAAACTTTGTAAAAAAAAAAAAAAAAGAAAAAAACACATTTTCCTTACATTTCTGTGGTGGAAAGTTCTGGAATCTGTGTGGATCCACAAAATTCCACCCACCCCGCATTCCCCAAAGTCTTCCGAGAAAAATGGTACCTCACTTGTGTGGGTGGGTGAAATACCCGCGACAGGCAAGGGCCCAAAACCATTTGAGGCGACATCAGAATTACCTATCACAAAACAACCTGGTTTTGCAAGGGGGGGTCCCACGAGGTTTTGGCCCCAGGCTCGGCGGCCATCTAGGGAAACCTACCAAACCCACACATTTCTGAAAACTAGACACCCGGGGGAGTCCAGCAAGGTATGGCTTGCGTGGGTCCCCCAACATTTCCCTACCCAGAATCCCCTGCAAACCTCAAATTTAGCTGAAAAAAATCACTTTTTTCTCAAATTTCTGTGTGGGAAAGTTCTGGAATCTGCGTGGATCCACAAACTTCCTTCTACACAGCATTCCCCCAGGTCTCCCGATAAAAATGGAACCTCACTTGTGTGGGTGGGTCAAGTACCCGCGACAGGTAAGGGCCCAAAACGTATTGTGGAGACATCAAAATGACCTATCACAAAACAACCTGGTTTTGCAAGGGGGTCACCTGGGTTTTTGGCCCCGGGCTCGGCGGCCATCTACGGAAACCTACCAAACCCACCCATTTCTGAAAACTAGACACCCGGGGCAGTCCAGCAAGGTATGGCTTGCGTGGGTCCCCCAATATTTCCCCACCCAGAATCCCCTGCAAACCTCAAATTTGTTTGAAAAATTCAATTTTTTCTAACATTTCTGTGTGGGAAATTTGTAGGATCACCGGGCTGACACAAATTTCCTACCACCCAGCGTTCCCCCAGGTCTCCCGATAAAAATGGTACCTCACTTGTGTGGGTAGGCATAGTGGCTGCAACAGTTAATGGCCCAAATCGTACTGTGGAGACTTCAAAATTACCTATAACAAAACTACCTGGTTTGGGGGGGGGCACCTGGGGTTTTGGCCCCGGGCTCGCCGCCATCTAGGGAAACCTACCAAACCCACACATTTCTGAAAACTAGACAACCTGGGGAGTCCAATGAGGTATGGCTTGCATGGATCCCACAACGTTTCGCTACCCAGAACCCCCTGCAAACCTCAAATTTAGATGAAAAAAACATTTTCCACATATTTTTGTGTGGAATCGCCGTGGCGGCACAAATGTCCTACCCCACAGCGTTCTCCTTAGTGTCCCGAGTAAAATAATACCTCACTTGTGTGGGTGTCCAATGCAGAATTGGCTAAAAACGTATTTTTTTTAAAATGTAGCGCTTATAATTCTCGGTGCTATACCCTTATTCCCTATGTTTTGGGCTCTTCCCAGTCAGAGGCACTTGCCCCACCCACACAAGTGAGGTATCATTTTACTCGGGAGACTGAGGGGAACGGTGTGGGGTAGGACATTAGTGCCCGCACGGTGATTCCACCCACAAATATGTGGAAAATGTTTTTTTCAGCTAAATTTGAGGTTTGCAGGGCATTCTGGGCAGGAAAACGTTGGGGAATCCACGCAAGCCATACCTCGCTGGACTCCCCCGGGTGTCTAGTTTTCAGAAATGTGTGGGTTTTGTAGTTTTCCAAGATGGCCGCCGAGCCCGGGGCCAAAAACCCAGGTGACCCCCCCCTTGCAAAACCAGGTTGTTTTGTGATAGGTAATTTTGATGTCTCCTCAATACGTTTTGGTCCTTTGCCTGTCACGGGTACTTGACCCACCCACGCGAGTGAGGTATCATTTTTATCGGGAACGCTGGGTGGTAGGAAATTTGTGGATCCATGTAGATTCCAGAACTTTCCCACACAGAAATGTGAGAAAAAAGTGATTTTTTTTCAGCTAAATTTGAGGTTTGCAGGGCATTCTGGGTAGGAAAACGTTGGTGGACCGATGCAAGCCATACCTTCCTGGACTCCCCCGGGTGTCTAGTTTTCAGAAATGTGTGGGTTTGGTAGGTTTCCCAAGATGGCCGCCGAGCCCGGGGCCAAAAACCCAGGTGACTCTCCTTGTAAAACCAGGTTGTTTTGTGATAGGTCATTTTGATGTCTCCTCAATACGTTTTAGGCCCTTGCCTGTCGCGGGTACTTGAACCACCCACGCGAGTGAGGTACCATTTTTATCGCGAGACCTGGGGGAACGCTGGGTGGTAGGAAATTTGTGGATCCACGTCGATTCCAGAACTTTCCCACACAGAAATTTGAGAAAAAAGCGATTTATTTTTTTTTTTCCATCAAAATTTGAGGTTTGCAGGGGATTCTGGGTAGGAAAACGTTGGGGGACCCACGCAAGCCATACCTCCCTGGACTCCCCTGGCTTTCTAGTTTTCAGAAATTTGTGGGTTTGGTAGGTTTCTCTAGATGGCTGCAGATCCCGGGACCAAAAACTCAGATGCCCCCTATGTATCCGAAAATGACCTGGTTTTGCAAGGGGGGGGTCACATGAGTTTTTGGTCCCGGGCTTGGCGGCCATCTAGGGAAACCTACCAAACCCACACATTTCTGAAAATTAAAGACCCGGGGGAGTCCAGCGAGGTATGGCTTGCATGAATCCCCCAACGTTTTCCTACCCAGAATGCCCTTGAAACCTCAAATTTAGCTGGAAAAAAACACATTTTCCACACATTTTTGAGTGGAATCACCGTGCTGGCACAAATGTCCTACCCCACAGCGTTCCCCTCAGTCTCCCGAGTAAAATTATACCTCACTTGTGTGGGTGGGGCAAGGGCCTGTGACTGGGAAGAGCCCAAAACATAGGGAATAAGGGTATAGCACCAAGCATTCTAAGCGCTACATTTTTTTTAAAATACGTTTTTAGCCAATTCTGCATTGGACACCAACAGAAGTGAGGTATCATTTTACTCGGGACACTAAGGAGAACGCTGTGGGGGTAGGACATTTGTGCCGCCACGGTGATTCCACACAAAAATGTGGTTTTTTCAGCTAAATTTGAGGTTTGCAGGGGATTCTGGGTAGGGAAACGTTGGGGAATCCACGCAAGCCATACCTAGCTGGACTTCCCCAGGTGTCTAGTTTTCAGAAATGTGTGGGTTTGGTAGTTTACCAAGATGGCCGCCGAGACCGGACCAAAAACCTAGGTGACCCCCCTTGCAAAACCAGGTTGTTTAGTGATAGGTAATTTTGATGTCTCCTCAATACGTTTTGGGCCCTTGCCTGTCGCGGGTACTTGACCCACCCACGCAAGTGAGGTATCATTTTTATCGGGAGACCTGGGGGAACGCTGGGTGGTAGGAGATTTGTGGATCCACGTAGATTCCGGAACTTTCCCACACAGAAATTTGAGAAAAAAGTGATTTTTTTTCAGCTAAATTTGAGGTTTGAAGGGCATTCTGGGTAGGAAAACGTTGGGGGATCCATGCAAGCCATACCTCGCTGGACTCCCCCGGGTGTCTAGTTTTCAGAAATGTGTGGGTTTGGTAGGTTTCCCAAGATGGCCGCCGAGCCCGGGGCCAAAAACCCAGGTGACCCCCCTTGCAAAACCAGGTTGTTTTGTGATCGGTAATTCTGATGTCGCCTCAATAGGTTTTGGGCCCTTGCCTGTCGCGGGTACTTGACCCACCCTCACAAGTGAGGTACCATTGTTCTCGGAAGACTTTGGGGAATGCGGGGTGGGTGAAATTTTGTGGATCCACACAGATTCCAGAACTTTCCACCACAGAAATGTGAGGAAAATGTGTTTTTTGGGACAAATTTTGAGGTTTGCAAGAGATTCTGGGTAACAGAACCTGGTGAGAGCCAGACAAGTCACCCCATCCTGGATTCCCCTGGGTGTCTAGTTTTCAGAAATGTATACGTTTGCACGGTTTCCCTACGTGCCAGCAGAGCTAGGGTTCAAAATCTACAGCTAGGCACTTTGCAAAAAAAGGGTCTGTTTTCACTGTGAAAATGTGGTGTGTCCACTTTGCGTTTTGGGCCGTCTCCTGTCGCGGGCACTAGGCCTACCCACACAAGTGAGGTACCATTTTTCTCTGAAGACTTTGGGGAATGCCAGGTGGGTGGAATTTTGTGGATCCACCCAGATTCCAGAACTTTCCACCACAGGAATTTGAGGAAAATGTGCTTTTTTAAAACTAAGTTTGAGGTTTGCAAGGGATTCTGGGTAACAGAACCTGGTGAGAGGCACACAAGTCACCCCATCCTGGATTCCCCATGGTGTCTAGTTTTCAAAAATGTACAGGTTTGCTAGGTTTCCCTATGTGCCGGCTGCGCTAGGGCCCAAAATCCACAGGTAGGCACATTGCTAAAAAAAAGTCTGTGCCTAGTGGGCTTTCTGCCGCCCTGGGGGGGGGAATTGGGAGGGGGGGGGGGGTTTGCCCTGATATGCCCCCAAGGGGGGCAGAAAGACTGTGGCTATTTGTTTGGGGGGGTGGGGGCATTGGTATGCTCATTCTGGGTAGTCCCCACCCCCACGCATAAAAAAAGCCAGCGTAATGGCTGGCGCCTAGTGGGCTTTCTGCGCCCCCGGGAGGCAGATCAGGGGCCACTGCCCCCATCTGCCCCCCGGGGGGGACAGAAAGACTGGAATTTCGTTGGGAGGGTGGGGGTATTGTCATGCCCATTTTGGGCAGTCCCCACCCCTACATGAATACAAAAAAGAATTCCCTGTTTTTTAGTGGGCTTTCTGCCCCCCCGGGGGGGCAGATTGGGGGATACTGCCCCCATGTGCCCCCCAGGGGGGGCAGAAAGACTGTAATTTTTTTTGGGGGGTGGGGTCATTGGCATGCCCGTTTTGGGCAGCCCCTACCCTAATTACAAGTGCCCAAAATAAATCCCTGGCGTCTAGTGGGCTTTCTGCCCCCCAGGGGGGGCAGAAAGGATGTAATTTTGGCTGGGGGGGTGGGGGCATTGGCATGCCAGTTTTGGGCAGCCCCCACCCTCGGTAAATTTGTGAAAAAAAATCCCTGGCGTCTAGTGGGCTTTTTGCCCCCCCGGGGGTGCGGGGGGCAGAAAGGCTGTAATTTTGGCTGGGGTGAGGGCATTGGCATGCCCGTTTTGGGCAGCCCCCACCCTAAGTAAAATTGCCCAAAAAAAATCCCTGGCGTCTAGTGGGCTTTCTGCCCCCCAGGGGGGGGGGGCAGAAAGGCTGTAATTTTGGCAGGGGGGGTGGGCGCATTGGCATGCCAGTTTTGGGCAGCCCCCACCCTCTGTAAGTTTGTGAAAAAAAATCCCTGGCGTCTAGTGGGCTTTTTGCCCCCCCGGGGGGCGGGGGTCAGAAAGGCTGTAATTTTGGCAGGGGTGGGGGCATTGGCATGCCCGTTTTGGGCAGCCCACACCCTAAGTAAAATTGCCCCAAAAAAATCCCTGGCGTCTAGTGGGCTTTCTGCCCCCCAGGAGGGGGGGGGGGGGGCAGAAAGGCTGTAATTTTGGCAGGGGGGCTGGGGGCATTGGCATGCCAGTTTTGGGCAGCCCCCACCCTCGGTAAATTTGTGGAAAAAAATCCCTGGCGTCTAGTGGGCTTTCTGCCCCCCCGGGGGGGGCAGAGAGACTAAACTTTGCCAATTATTATGGGGGGAGCAAAGGCCCTTGCTCAAGGGGCCGCTCCTCCCTCCCTGGTGTCTAGTGGGTGGATCCCTGCTTGGGGATCGCCCTCCTGGGGTGATCCCCAAGCAGGGATCCACTGGGGAGGGGTACCATTGGAAAGGGGAGATTCTCCCCTTTCCAACGATACCTCTCCCGTCTTTCTACGTGCTCAGGGGGCTGAGATAGCCCCCTGAGCACGTAGAAAGCGAAACTGAAATGAGCCTCTTGGCTCATTTCAGTTTCGGTTTCACTGAAATGACGTCAGCGCGACGCGCACGCTGATCGTCATTTCAGGAAAACCAGGGGCGGGCCTCGGGAGCTGGGGAAGCACCAGAGGGATTTCCTGTGCCATGGCGTCGGACACGCGGGAGCCGTCCGACGCACATGAGCACTTATGTGGACGGCTCCCACGCGTCCGACGCATGCAAGGGGTTAAACAGTGCAGTGCAATTCTGACCCAAATTATCAGCCCAATTATCAGCCCCCACGCTGGGTGTCCTGGCTTGTTGGTAGTTGCTGGGCGAACAAAAATTACATAGCCAGGAACATGGACGGGTGAGATACTCCAGGTCTCTTGCAGTATACAAATGTCGAATGTTTCGATAAATTTTAACCAGTGTGGGAGAACCACTTTCAATCGTACCCCAGCCACGTTCCATGATACCAATTGGAGCGTACTAAGCTCTACCTGACTATTAGTCGGAATAGGTTGTAGGACAACTAAGGTGTTCCTTGACTGTACATGAGGCTGTGCTTGGTTAGTAGGGGGGAGTTCCTCTAGTTGGCCTTCTATAGGTAGAAGAGAGCTCACTGAAGTTCCGAGTGCCATTGGGCAAAGGAGATATGTAGTAGTTGTTTGCAAGTATACTTCTGTCTGTATATAGAGACTGGGTATTTTGGAGGTTTAACATTGGAGGCTTGAGGCATGGATATTTGCTTTGGGGTCCTAGTCAATCATTAGCTGCAAGGTTGGAATCTAGACCTAACTGGGTAACTGAAGAGTGAAATTTGCTAATGGAGTATTTTGCTGTAATCTGTATTTTAATTGGATGCTTGTGGGTGTGGGAGAGCTAGATCTTGCTTCCAGAACTATCAAGCTATGGGCCACCTTCCCATCAGCCAAACACACTTCGATACAGTCCTTAAGGTTCTCAAAGCGAGAGAGCCTTCTGGCTCGCAAAATGTCGTTCCTTATAACTGAGGCACAGCCCCTCAGGTGGCGAATCCAGTGTATAACTTTTTTTACAAGTGAGTCTTCCTCTTCAAACCTTAGTTGGGTCAGGACTTTAGGGACATTGATCATGTAAATACATTTGCGGGGTGATATAGAGTGCTCACACTGACCTTGAGGATTACTAAAGAAGTTAACATCTCTATGAGGTTTAGGAAGGTATTCAGGGATAGGAGGGAGGCCCCATTGCACAGATGGACCCCTCGTTGGTTGTTGCTGAGATCTTAGGGCCCCAAGTGGATTGATATGTGCGATTGTGTCGGTGTTGTTGGACTTAGTGCTGGAAATGACAGCTCTTACAGAAATTTGGGTTGAAACAATCTGCGCTGGGGCGGGGTTGGATTAACGCAGTGGCAGCAGGTCTGGGTGGAAAACTGGGTACTGCCCGCACTTCTAGCTAATAATAGATTGACCTGACGTTTAAGTTCTTTAATTGCTGATTTCAGCATGCTAACTTCTGTCCTCAGATCAGTTATAATTCTAGAGGCAGATAGATCGAGCAAAGATAGCCCTTCGGGTGGAGATATCATTCCAACTTCAGATCTTGCCCCCCCCCCCCACCTGTCGCGTCTCTCGCCCCTCTCCTGTTTCCTCGCACTCAACCAATAAATCGTCAATGCGATCTAGTTCACAGTTACTTCCAGCCTTGGTGCGGGGCAGTTTAGCTTTATTAGATTCTGCATGTGCCGCCCCCCCCAACCCCCCTCCCATACAATCTGCAGATTTTTTTTTTCCCCCATGGCTAGCTTTTGCAGTTGAGGAAGAGACAAAGCCTGCCAGAATCTTTAGCTCCCCCACACGCGTTGAACAGGTAGTACCTTTGCCTCAGGAGCCCCCCCCTAAAAAAAAAAAGTTGTCGCCCTCACCCTCAGTCCAGGAGACAACACAAAATATCTATAGTCAACAGTTAGTAACAATAGATGTCCCAGGGGGCTGTGTGATCTTCTGGGCAAGTCAACTGATAGCCTGCGGAACAAATTAGGGTCTTTGAGTGCCCCACTTCAGGATAACATAACAATAACGTATAGTGATAAAGTACTACACAGCCCAGTCCAAATGGGTAGAGAAACGATTGCATAAGCACAGTACCTTAAGGTAAGGTCAGCACCACCCAGAGAGATCCGGTTGGCAAAACGCAAGGGAGGTGGCCCTGCCTCTTCCTGGCAATGACGGGCCCGCCCTTAGCCCGGGCTTTGCCCAGGCGCGGCCCACACGCGTACCTTGCAGCTGGAGTTTGTTGGCACTTAAGAGCTCAATAGGAAATAGCAGCCCCTCCCTCTGGGGCCAGAAGAATCCTGGGACTCGGAGTCCCTCGAGCGGTAGGCAGGCAATCCGTCATCCCGCGAAGAGGGAGTTTGTTGGCGCCTAAGAGCGCTAGAGGAAACAGCAGCCACTCCCTCTGGGGCCGGAAGAATCCTCTGACTCTGAGTCTCTCGAGCGGCAGGCAGGCAATCCGGCGATGTGCGTATAGATTAGTAATGTTATGAACATGTAGATAGCCCTGTGCCCAAGAGATGAAAATAGAACGACATTTGTACCTCGTGCGTAGAGGCCTTGTACTTTGTGTTCGAGGCATCGTGATAATGTTATGCGAAACCAGATGTGTAAACAGAAGTAGTTTCAGAGAAACTAATCCAACATTGTCACACACGCGAAAATGTGCAAAAGGTCACTGCAGTCATGTTATTGTGCAGAAAGAGGACAACGTAAGAAAATGTGCAGCTAAGTTACATGGGCCTAACCCGGGCACATAACAAGTTGACCGTTTCCATGCACATAAACTTTCCAACACTAGCTTGCTCCTGTGAAAACTGTTCAGCTTCTTCCTGCTTGCTGCCCCAATACAATTATCTAAATGCCTATTCTTTTCCAATGAGATTATTGTAATTATCTTCTTTGTCTTCAAGCCTTCTCTCTTAGTAAACTCCTAGCACATTTAAAACACGGTTGCTCACCTGCTTCTTTGCCTCAACAGCAGATCAAGGATCTCTCATCTCTTTAAAATGCTACACTGGTTGCCTATCAACAAAGGATGTATGTGCAAGTTTCTTCCTATGTAACAAAGCGGTCCAGGCGCCACCACCTACCTACATGTCCTCACTTTTCACTAGATCCACTATCCTCTGCACCCTTGGGCTCTGTATTCCAGTAAGGCTAATTTACTTCTTGAATCCAGATCACAGAAAACTTGTCTAGACTGCCGGAGATTTCAAATACTTGTCTTCAATGCTTGGAAAAATACGCCACCCACTCTGTGACACTACTTGCTGTACCGCCTTCAGAAACACCTCAAAATTCCATTATTTTTCAGAGTAAAATGTTTTGGACTCTGTTGAAACTTTTTCAGAACCAGGATACTCTACTCCTGAGACACTAATATCAGCTCAGCTCAACTGAGCTGCCCAAATTGCAGATGGCCTAACCACTTAGGACCTGGAGAGCGACTCCTGATCCCAAAAGGGTAGAGAGGTCCTTTCATATATGAAAGGGGATACATACTCCCAATGCAGTGACCAAAAACCTAAATGGTATCCTCCCTTGAAACAACACTATAATAAGGAGCACTTAGAGGTGTGGAAAGGAAAAATCTTTTTTATATATAACCCTCACCCACTCTAGTAGTGGCATGCTTCATCATCGAGTTCATCCTGACTCCTAAAGGTCAGGGTGGGCTCAACCATATTCCAGGGAGCTCTTGGGAGAAGTATTTGTTTTGGGGGTTATATACTACTAGATATAAGAATTCCTCACTCACTCCAGGGTATCCCTTTATTCGTGGGGTGAGTGGGAATGGTTAAAACTATGAATATGATTGAATATAAATATGATTGGCAAACAGGATATTGTGGTCCTATGACCCTAACCTAAAAACTCCAACATGTTGCTACCCTACACTATTGGCCTAGAAAAGGTCCTGGGCAATTTTCAGGGCGGTAACAAAGAAAAAGAATTCCCCCAGTAACGCACTCCTTCAACTTTTGCAGATAGATGCGTAGCTTGCAAAAAAATAAGCTTGTGCATGCGGGAAAAATATAGGTGTACTTGCTGTGTGTTTGAAGTACTTGTAAACAGAAAGCAAAAGGTAAAAGCAAAAGGTATACTACAATTTAATCCATGCATACTTCTAATTTGTAGGTAAATCTTATCTCCTTATGGTCGAAGTAATTTTAGTTTTAGACATTTTTTGTCTTTGAATATCGTCCTTGTAATCTGTGTTTATGCATTGCTGTTAATATTATTGCAAGGCTCGTTATACCATACTCTAATATATTTCAGCATATATCTGATTTTCGGACTAATCTTTTTTGCGGGTACATTTTAAGTACCTTGAAAGGAACGAGATTCACTCTTGTGCTCTTAATGTAAACCCAACATACAAATGGAAAAAAAAAGGAAGGCCACTTGGCCGTGTCATGCAACAGTTTCAAAAAAATGTGCATGAAGTTGTTTATCACTGTAGTTTTAGCCAGCTGTAAATAGTTTTTTAGGTCGAGCCTAGCGCAGCGCGCATGCGCTGCTCTGCGAGGCTTCATGTAAGAGCTCTGTGTGGGTCTGACTCCCCCCACGCATTGGGTTGGCTTTTGCGTGTGTCTTTCAATAATGAAAGCACGCAAATGGCTAAAGGCGGGTGCATGTCCCACCTCTTTTGTAATGTTCGTTTTGCCTGCGGGAGCGAGCAGCGGCGCGCAGGGCGGCAGCTGCAGTGCCTCCTTGTTTATTTACATTAGGAGCACTACCCCCATCCTCTGCGCGCACAAACAGCGTTTCCATCCCCCCAACCATTCCGTGTGCATCGAGTGCTTTAACATGGCCGTGCTATATTTTTTACGCTTTATTGGTTACAGCTGCTTGGGCAGCACACAGCAGGCATTGGAGGCATGTGGGGAACAGGGCAGCTTTACCAGCGCACACCGGCTGACCTCGGGCGTGCTGCTGTCTTCAGTGAAAGCTTGGCCCGTCTCCCCTCACACACCGACCTCCTCCCTCTGCTCTGCTGGGATTACTGGCAGCAGCTCCCCTTGCCATGGCCAGCACAGGAGAGCGGTGGCAGCAGCGATGCTCCTCTTTATTACAGTGGCATTTGCAGTAAGTCCCGCGGAGGAGCTGTCTGAACTTTTCCTTGTGTTGTTTCGAGTCACGCCGGGATAACTTAAGCGTTACAGTTGGAGGTGGGAAGGAAGTTGTCCGCACATCAGTCTGCTTAACACAATAAATAAAAACTCACTGTTTTTGCATGGCTCATGCTATAAAGGAGGAGGGGTGGTGAGTGGTTACCAAGCCTGGTTTAATGTGTTGTTTTTCCGGCAGAGGGAACGTTACTTGTTCAGGTTCGCCACCCGCCCATGACCCACAGAAGGAACTAGAGCAGTGGTGTCAGATTTATGGCGGCGGACTGCTTTGGGTCTCCAGAGCCCTCATGTGAACCACTTTGCAAGCGCTGGTAAATCTCAGGTGCCGATAATAAGCTTTGGGTGCTTTATATTCCCAAACCCCCCCCCCCTCCGCCATTACACGTGTTTCCCATCTCCCCAGATGTGCATCGATATGTGAGGATAATATTCTGCCTCTTATGTAGATTATATAGAATCCGATCATACGATGCTCATATCATACGCGTGGCAGGCTGCACAGTTTTTACACCATGAAGTTGAAATAAAGAAAGGGTTGTCTGCTGCCTATCTCATGTACTTTAAAACTTGATAACAGTTTTGCAAGGTAGCTCTCTCTGTTCCCAAGTTTAGGCTCAAATTAATGGTTCTTCGAAACCGCTACATGCACCAATGACATGGCTCCTTCGAGGCGCATGACTTTTGCTTTATAAAAAGCCTTTGGGTTCTCAAAATGGGCCCGTTTTAGTTTTCAAGGCTCCCTCTCTGAGAGCAAAGTACACTTTAAGGGGCGGGTAGGAGCATTCCCTGGGGGCACATTATACCCGAAGGGCAAGGCATGCTGGAGTGTGCGCCATGGTGCCCGTCTCCGCCTCAGCACCCCCAGCTCTACCAGGGGTGTCTTCACAGCTGCTCCCTAAGTGGTTAATTGGCTGGGAATAGGAAGCTGCACCCTGCTCCCGCCACAGGCCCAGATTTTTGTTCTAAGCCCTTTACCTGCTCGGTTTACTTTGCAGGCAGAAAGCTAATCCCTGGGGGTCATCTGGACAGCGGTGTTCGAAGTCCGGAACAAGGAAATCGCTGCCGCATTTTCATTTTTAAGCATGTCTGCAATTATACTATTTACCCTTGCCTCGTGAGTTCTATTTAGATCACAATATTTTACCTGATTGTAGGAAGCAATGAGTTGGGCATCAGCATTTGTAAAGTTACCCCCCTCCCGCTGCGAACACTACCTCCGAGGGTTGTTTTTCTTCGCTCGAAGCCCTGCTGTGAAATAGGTGTTCTTAGAGTTTAGGTTCGAGGAATAAGTTGACACATCTGAAAAAGCTGTTTTAAAGGCGCTTCTTGTGTACAGAGTAGGGGCAGGTAAAAACCAGTTGGTTACAGTATTACGTTTAAATACAGTGCAGGGACTATATGTTTGAAGTTTTTCCCCACCAAAAAAGTGTTGTAAGCCTGCAAATGTGTCATGGCCCAGGTATTAAGCATTCGCCATGAGCTAAACACAGTGTTTTAAGTCCTTGCATTCTCTTTCACTTAAAAGAAAAATGAATTGAACCTGGCATACGTGGTTTATCTCCACTTGTCAACTGGAGTTTCCACCAGGTAGAATTTAGAACGACTGAACCCTAGCACACGACGGTGAAGCTGAGGGTGTAAAATCTCAGACTTGCTTTTTCAGCCACAACATTTGCTTTTAAACTGGAAATATAATGCAAGTCTGTTACATAAACTGGAAAAAAAGCTTAAAGCCTGTCCCCGTTTCCCACTAAAACGTCTGCTTGGTGGTCCTATGAGTGTTGTTCCCCCGGCAGGCGATTTATAATCCCAGCTCACCAGTTGTCCACGGTGTGCTTCTTAGCAAGCAGTTTATGTTACACACTGGAAGTGCCTAAAAATCCCTCCACTTCGTCTCAGTTTTGGTATCTTCGCAATCTTGGGTTAATATATGAAGCACCTCCCTCTGGTTTTCTACCTCATTCCAGAGCACATACAGCAATAACCGCACGATAAACGGGGGGAGTGGGGGAGTGATGGGGGGAGGAGGGTGGCTTGCCAGAGCTGCCAACTTTAGAAGTGGGAAAGTGAGACAAGTGACCTGACGTCAACCTAACATCTTGTGATTATAGGCAAATCACTTAATCTTCCCGTTAATGTATATAACGAAAAAAATGTACCAGACCATGCGCACGTATTTTGGCGCTCATGTAGCGCTGTAATGCCGTTGGGTGGAAACAAGCAACTGGCACTGTACTTGAAAGCACACTACAGTTTTTGGTCAAGTGCGCAAGCTTGAAGTTATGGTGTGGATGTTTTCAGACAAGAGATCCTCAGCATTTACAACATTGCGTTGTTACTCTCCAGCCCATTCTGGTACTTGCAAGTCTCTTACATCACAACCTGTCATATTTGTACTTCGATTTTAAGTCAGCGTCACGTTACAGCAAGCGCGAAAGCTTGGACTAGAAGCCAGGCCTCTTGGTCCGGGGTCACACGGTAGTCACAAGGCAGTGAAGGCACGCCAACTAACCATTAGAGAAACATCCTACATCTGTATGGGAATGCCCACTCTTTCTCCACTACAAAGAGGACCTCTAGTCAGGGCACAATAGCAACGGTACATGGACCTAAACTTTTTTTGGCTTTTTTATATAGCACAAACTTGACCCAACGACATACCTTGGTACTGTAGCCAGGTCTTTGCTGGGACCTCCACATTTCTAGTGCATCTGTGGTTTCTACAGGGACCTCAGGCTAGCGAGATTATCCCCCCCCCTCCCCTTTACTCATTTCAAGCCTCCTTCTACTGCTGTGAACTCTAAAAAAACACTGTCTATACCAGTGATACTCAAAGTACGGCCCGGAGGCTGCTTGCGGCCCTCTTGACCTTTACATGCGGCCCCCCTGGTGAACAGCAGCACAAGCTGCTGAGCACTAATATTCAGAAAAAAATGTTAAATAAAGGACAAGAATTTATTAAACTGCAAATAAATACTTGCCCGATTATTTAACATGTTTTTAGACCTCCTTACACAATCCCTGACCCACCCAGACCCCCTACCACCACCCAGCTGGCATCAGTGCGGCCCTCAGTCACACCACAGACCGTACTTTGTGGCCCCTAGGCAAATGTTTGTGAGTACCCATGGTCTAGACCCATCTCTCTTCTATCCCTCCACTATCCTTTTCTTTTTTAAAAATCGACCAGTTGATCCCCCAGTCCCGAGAACCCCTCGAATTTAACATATTCCCGGAGAAGCGCAGGTAGATGCACCACTGGGTCGCGGACATAAAGCAGCATGTTGTCCGCATAAAGAGAGACCCCAAGCGGCCTCTGTCGAAACCGCAAGGCCGCTGCCGCGTGCTTTTGACGCAATTTGCATGCTAGGGGCTCCAGGGCGAGCGAGAACAACATAGGAGACAGGGGGCACCCCTGCCGTGTACCTCTCTGAATGGGGAACAACGAAGACACCCAGCCATTGACCCGAACTCGCGCCACGGGGGAGTCATACAAAACCCTAAGCCATTGTAAAAAGAACGGCGGGAAGCCCATCCTAGTCAATACCGTGAACATATAAGGCCATTGTAGGGAATCGAAAGCCTTTGCTGCATCGAGTAGCACAGCAACTGCTTGAAAATCAGGGTCAAAGTAGTGTAGGGTTGAAAAAACAGTGCGCAAATTATGAGCCGTGGATCTCGCTGTGATGAACCCAGACTGATCTGGTAGAACCAAAAGAGGGACCAATGGTTGTATTCTAGTGGCGATCATTTTTGCCAGAATCTTTGCGTCAATATTAATAATTGATAGGGGCCGATATGACTCGCATAGATTGGGGGCCTTGTCTGGTTTCAGCAATGTGACGAGCAAAGCTTCACGAAGGGAAGGAGGTAATTTCCCCGTCTCATAAGCTTCCGCATAGACTTCCAAAAGTCTGGGGGCAAGTACCGACACATAAGCTTTATAAAATTCACTAGGCAAACCATCTATGCCTGCAGCCTTGCATGTCGGAAGGGACATTATGGCCTCCTTAACCTCTTCTTCAGTGAACGGCTGCGTGAGATATTCACGATGCGAAGTAGATAGCCAACCCAGCGCGACATCCTCCAGATATGCGTCGTTCTCGATAGTTGACGGAGAAGCCCTCGTGGCATATAGTCGAGTGTAGAATTGCAATACTATATCGCAAATCTCAGTATTCGAGTTGTGAGCTACCCCGTCTTCTCCTATCAATTCTGTAATATGCTCCTGGCTGCGCGGCTCAGTTAGTTAGTTTTTGGGCCAGAGACCGGCCCGAACGACCTCCCTCTCCATAGTAGCGGGCAACTCTTCGGCGGGAGCAATGAAGGAGCTCCTGATCCGCTGTAGCATTATACTCCGAAACAAGGTCGCGCACTGAAGCCAACTTAGTTGTGGAAGGATCAGATTCATACTCACGTTCTAGTTTAGAAATATCCGAAGCTAAGCGTTGGAGTCTCCGCCGAATATCTCGTAACACGCCGGACTGCGCCCCTATGCACGTCCCACGAATAGTCACCTAAAAAAGGCCTCCCACATCAGTCCCGCACTATCCACTGATCCCTCGTTTTCCCTAAAAAAGTTTGTAATCGCCTCAGCAATAGTCAGGCGAAAGACAGGATCCATAAGTTCCGACGGCTGTAGTCGCCACGCAAAGGGCGGGCGTTCACAGGCAGGAATACGCAACTGGAGGAGCACAGGAGAGTGGTCAGACAAAGTGCGGGCTTCAATCGACACCCCCACCACCCATGGACAGACCCACTCCGAGGCCAGTCACATGTCTATCCGGGACCAGGATCCATGCACTGAGGACACGAAGGTACCCTCCCGGTCAGTGGGATGGCAGCTGCGCCAAACATCGCACAAGGTGCCTGCGTCCATCAAGCCCCGCAGAGCCTCCGCAGCTTGTTTAGGTCGCACCTCGCTACTACCCATTCTATCCATTGAAGCATCTAGACTAAGGTTGAAATCTCCCCCCCAAATAATAGCAACAGAAGGAAATGCAGAGATTCTACGCCATACATCGGAATAGAAGGAGGGGTCGTCAATATTAGGGCCATACACATTCACCAGCAGCACATTTTCACTACCAAGTCGTCCATGTATAAACACCACTCGTCCACATTCATCCACGTCAGAGCGAATCATCGTAAAGGGAACTCCTTTTTTCACCAGGGTTAACACGCCCCTAGAGTAGGTAGAATAAGAGGACGCAGCTTTGGCGCCCGCCCAGCGCATCCCTACTTTCGTAGCGGAAGCCTTGGTTAAGTGAGTCTCCTGTAGTAGAGCTATTTGCACTCCCATGCGATCTAAATAAGCAAATACTGCTCTTATTTTTTTGGGAGAATTAAGGCCACGTACGTTCCAGGAAAGAAGCTTAACTGTATTAATCATGGTTCTAGGCCTTCCATAACAGAGCACCTAAATAATAAGGCATTCCAAGCATATCCGAAGTACCATGTTGCGCCACATCGGTAGAGAACCCACCCAGCTACATTACCATTCTGCCTGCCCTGTAACCACCCCCCAACCCCCTCCCACTTCAGCTTCCCCAACACGCCAAAGCCATCCCCAAAATATCCCACCCCTCCCCCAACATACCCAACAGCCACACAGTGCATTTGGGGTACTCCCAATTTCAGGGGCGCTGAGTGCTACTAGCCTCCCACGTAGTGAGAGGTGGCTGAGCAGGTCTAATATTGCGCCAATAATGGGCTGCCTCAATAGCATGTAGCAGAATGAAGCAGCGTATGGTACCCATCAGGTCTTTTAGACGCCTCATCCTAGAGTCCCATTATATGGCTCCACAGAGCCAGTGCAAGCACCTATTCAGAGTCTCGGGCAATTGTCATAGAGAAACTCACATTTTGACAGAGCAGTAGCTGCATAGAGTTTAGTGCTCACATATTAACCAATCTAATAACCAGTGCCAGCTGTCTACAAGAAGCAGAGAGTTCCATAGCATGAATTTAGAAATTATTCCACATGACACACATCATTGCATAACACCCCCAGAGAGAGTTCTAAGAAGTAGACATAAATATAGTTTGCAACAATGTGTAGTATTTTGCAGCTTGCGATCACTCCATCTCGTTAGTGGCACTACTGGCCTCATTCCTTCTCCGCTTTAACTGTTTAGCGTGCTCCAGGGCTGCTTTTGGAGAAGAGAACATTTTACAATCCCCATCTGGGCCAATGCGCAAACGAGCCGGATAAAGCATCGCATATGGGACCTCTTCCGTCTGCAGGAATTTTTTTACGGCACCAAATTCACGCCTGGACAGCCACCGTGAAATCCGGGAAGAATGCCAGCGAGTTTCCCTGATGTACCACATTTCCCTTCTCTCTAGCCAGCCTCAAAATGGTATCCCGGTCCCTATAGTTCAAAAGCCTGGCTATCACAGGGCGGGGAGGAGCTCCGGGAGCCGGTCTGGCAGCAAGTAATCTATGGGCGAGCTCCACAACAAACAGGTTGGAGAAGTGCTCTGCGCCAAAAATTTCAGTTATGAGGCGTTCCATAAAGGTCTCCATTTTCCCTACATTTGTGGATTCGGGCAGTCCTGTGAGTCTGATGTTGTTGCGCCTGGACCGCGCTTCTAAATCCTCATTTTTGGCCTGGATGAGGGCTAATACCTTCTCCATATTAAGTGCCTTTTCTGAAACTTCGCCCAGGCCATCTTCCGTAGCAGACACTCTTTGCTCCACCTCCCCCATGCGCGCATTATGCTTTTCTAGTTGGGAAGACATGTGGTCCAGTCTATGATTGACTGCAGACATCGTGCCCTCTATTGGTTGTAAGCTGCGCTGCATAGCCAGCAATGTAGCCTCCAGAGTGGGGGGGGCGTCTGCCTGGGCATCTGCCTCCGAGTCTGACGCTGCCTTCTGCATAGTTCTAGATGTCTTACGTGCCTCGAAGGTGAGACGAGGCTGTGATTTGTCCTTGCGTCCCATGGCCTCCCACGCTAGGTGCGCTGCGAGAGGAAAGAGGTTTTAAAGGAGAATAGCGTGAAGTTAGTAAGATGGTAGAGACCCAATCAAGGCCCCAATCTCCAGCCTACTGTCCCGACAACCAGACAGTGTTCACCACAATTCACAATGTGCCAGCATTCAGCCAGCGGGTAACCATTCAACGCAGATACGTGACACGGAAGCAGCGCCCACCCAGGCCAGCCCCTGAGCCACCAGTCTACCAGTATCCAGCTCCAGAGATCCCCCAGCTGCCAGCGCAGAGAGCACGGCTGTGTTGCCCCAGAGCCGCAGAGGGGCAGCTAGTACAGGACTCCACTATTGGTCAAATCTGAGCACAGATCAAAACCACAGCCCAGCTCTATTGAGGATATGCACGTGGTTCAAAGAAGCTCCTCGTGGATCAATGTCAATGTCCGGCGGCTTCTCCGCAATATAGTCAGCAAGATCTCAAGGTATCAGCAGCGTTGTAGTGCTCCCCAGGAAGAGTCCAGTAGAAACCAAAGCCACCAGTAGCAGCGCTTACAATGCCGGCTCCGATGGCCTCCACACTCCAGGCCCCACAGCCTCGCCGCAGACAGCTACGCGCTCACTGCCAGGAGCCTCTCGCTATTCAGTGCACTCTATATTGCAGCCAGCTCCGATATCAGGCAACTCCTCGTGTGGCCTCGCTCTCAAGACCCCTCAATGTGAGCGCTATCTCTCCTGCCACTGCGCACCCCAGGATCTAGCCACACCAGCCTGCCGCTCGCCCACAGGCGCCCGCTCCAGCTCGCAGAGCACAACTCAGCAGGGGCCAGCCCCCGCCTCCGCAGTCACGGGCCCCAGCCAGGCCGCGCCGCACTTACCGGGCCAGCACCGTGAACAGCGCCGACACCTGGGGGCACGTAGCGCCTCAGCGCCAGGGGAGCCGTCCACCGCGGGGCCGCCACTCCGCACCGACTCCAGAGATGGGCAGGAATCCGCTCAATGGCGCAGAAGGTCCCCGCACTGAAAATCGCCGATTTTGGAGCTTTGAAGCGTCCGCGGTTTGCAGACAGACGCGATGCGTCGCTCTGATCCAGCACTCCGGAGCCGCGTCCGTTAGCTGGGCCCGTCAGTCGATCATCTCGGCGGCCGCTATCTTGTTCTTGTGCATCCAGGCCTCCTCCGTCCACAAACCAGTGTCTTCATCGCTCCCCGCCGCGCCGAAGCTGTGCCAAATCATGCAGCGATAACTCACAAATAGGCAAGTGTAACTTGGGAGATTTTACGCAGTTATTTCAGGCAAATAATGGGCGGATGGTAGCTCAGCCGGGCAGAGCTACACTAGAGTGCGGCCATCTTGCCGTGCGCCCTCTAGCGCCCCCTCCACTATCCTTTTCAATCCAAATAACAAACCCACATGTCCACTGCTCAAATTAATTTAATATTTCCTTAGACTAATTCTTCACTAATCCTGTTTGGGTTCCGGAGTAGCATGCTACACGCCGAAAAGCGCTTCAACACCTCATCGGGGGTAGCAAGCGCCATATAAATGCAAACCCTTCCCTCTTCTATACCTCCAATATCCCTTTTCAATCCAAATAACAAACTCGCATGTCCACCGCTCAAATTTATTTCATATTTCCCTATACTATTTCACCACTAATCCATTTTCGGTTCCAGAAAATCGTGCTACTCGCTGAAAAGCTCTTCTACGCCTTGTCAAGGGTCATAAGCGCTATATAAATGCAATTACAACAACACTACATGGCTCCAGTGAAATGGCTCGTTGCAGGGACCTTTTGGGCAACTGGAATTATGCAACAGGAAAGGGCCAAATTATGCAGCATGATTGAGTAAATTATACGGCAAGAAAAGGCAAATTATGCAGCATAATGCAGCACATTTTGTAATAGTATTACTTCATTATTTAGTCGGGTCTAAAACTAAAATTAAGGACTCTATATTAAATGTGTTAACGCTTAAACAACACCTTTAAGTACAGGTAAGGACATCTCCTTAATAATCTCTTATATGGTCCCAAAGGCGAGACCTATTGGCTATGCCAATGCTTGTACTTATCAGGTGGCGGTTGGGGTAGGGCCCAGGCGCGCAACGCCCATTGGGCTCAAAGGGCTTCAGCCCCCCCTGTCGTGTGTGTCAGCCCGGCTGAGACAGCTTCCCGGGCGCACACACAGCCGCACCCGAGTACTTCACAGGTCTTTAAAAGACCATTTACTTGCTAACGAGGCTTTGTTGTGTTTTCACCCCTTCTTAGAGCCCCTGCATCTCCACTCTGCATATTGCTGGAAGAATCAGCCCCCCCCCGAAATTTTTGGTAGCCCCCCCCGAAATTTGGCTCTAGTTGCGCCTCTGCTAGGGCCTGTAGTCAAACTCTGTTACAAACATTCAAAGGGAGAAGGAAAAAACAAAGAAACCAAGTTGAGTAAACCATAAGCGCGCTATCATCTGTCAGTCCACATGTTTTGTGGCCCATGGCCCGAGTTTACTTACATCTTCAAGGGTTACTACCCTCTGCAAACCTGCTTGTTGCTCCACTCTCCCTGGCTGGTGGTCGTACAATAGCCAGAGTGCCCGTTATATCCCCCGGGGCGCGCCAGCTGGGACCCATTTCACGGTCATGTGATTGGTGAGGCGCGTTCTCGCCTCTGCGTTCATTGTGTTCAGCTGAGTCAGGTAGGTACTCCTCACGCTCGAGCCCGAGCGGTGGTATTTCTGTGTGAAGGGGGGTGGGGCGAGGGGGTGTGTGAGAGTGTACGCCAACATGGTTGGTCTTTTTCTATATTTCTGTGATAGTATCTGTGTGGCTCGGGAAGTGTTAGTGTGTCTACTCCCAAGCGTGACCAAGCGCTGAAGCGTAGCTCAGCATTGGGGCACGTGTCATTATGTCCTTGTTTACTTTGCTCTCGCCCCCCTCCCTCCGTAGTATGTGTTGCCTTTCTAGTCCCCCCCTCCCGTAATCCGTGTTGTGTTGCAGGGCTGCTCCTGCCACTCCTGCTGCTGCAGCAGGAAGCGGACGGCAGGGAAACCATGGTTGATAACGTCAGCACCGGGTCAGGAGGAGGACGCTGCCTGGTCTCGGGCATCGGCGAGAATAAGATCATCCAGCTGAACGTCGGAGGCACCAGGTAAGAACCAACGGTGATTTGTCCGAGACGTGGCAGGCCGTCAGGGCTGCTGGTGCAGCCAAGAGGAGGCTGCAGGAGCCCGGCTCTCTAGCTGGAAAGAACTCTGGAATGCTCTGCACCTAGGCCGAGGCAAAGAAGGCATTTAATGGGTACCGTGAGGGCGCCCTGCTCTGTCAACTGCTCATAAACACTGAGCCTCTGAATTACCAACGGGATGAATACACCGCTTATTGATTTAACCACAAGTGTGGCCACCTCCGGGCGACATGGACCCGAGCCTGGGAATATCTCCAAATCAGCGCACTGCTTGATGCAACGTGGCTGACGCTGGCATGGCCTCCAGACGTCCACCAGCAACCCCTCGGGATCAGAGCTCTTCCATTATTTATTCTTGTTTACAACTAGTGAAACAAGCATTTGCAATGCGATAGGTGTCGCATTTACGCGAGTTTAAGCTATTGGCATTGTAAATGCCAATGCCTTTTATTTATGTTTTAAAAACGAAATAAAAAATAAAAGGCATTGTTATTTACAATGCCAAAATCTCAAACTCGCGTAAATGCGAGACCTATTGCATTGCAAATGCTTGTTAGGGATGTTGAGGCAGACATCTGTTCTATTTATGAGAGACACTGAAAGCGACGGGACCCATGCTGGGGACAGCAGGACGAGGCACACGAGGTAGACACAGGTGCAGAATGAATGGTGGAACAGCAGTGTCCTGGTACAGGGGAAAAGGAACCACACGTTATGCATGGGGTACACGATGGAATAACGGGCACATGTCCTTCCGAAGAAAAGCGAAAACAGGCGGCTTCGAGTGAGGGGCGGCAAAGCGCAGACACCTGACTCGGGCAGGAATAAGTAGTTTAAGTAGACATACAGTGCTAAAAAATATATGAGGATGCACCGGAAACAAAGATGTTTTCCCCCGTACAGCATGACGTTGAAGGAAAAAACCTCTACCCTTTATAGGCTGACTTAACATCAAACAGACACTCCTCCCAGGCATAGGATGAAGTAACATGAAACAGACACTTTCCCAAGGCATAGAGTGAAGTAACATGAATCAGAGAGACATCTCTCTCAAGTGTGGAACAAAGTAACATGGAACATATAGGTGCCACTCTTGGGCACAGGTGAAGGAACGTGAAACAGACAATCAACTGTCCCAGAAATAGGTATAAGTAACAGAACACAGACGGACAACTCCATAAATAGGATGAAGTAATATTAAACAGACATCTCTCCTAGTCATATTAGAAATTAACATGAAACAGACACTTCTCCTTAGCATAGGCTGAAGTAATACGAAACAGGCATCTATCCCAGGCATGGAATTAAAGAACATGAAACAGGCAAATACCTCTGCCAGGCACAGGATTACGTAACATAAAACAGACATATTTTCCAGACAGCAGAAGAAATAACATGAAACAAACACCTCTCCTAGAAATATGACGTGGCAACAAATAGATACATCACGGCATAGGATGAAATAACAAGCAGACACTCGCTCAAGCATAGGATGAAGAAACATGAAACAGGCAAATAACCCTCTCAGCAGAAGAATGAGGTAACATGAAATGGAGATACACCCCTCTCAGGCGTTGGAAGTACTATGGAAGTCAGACGCCTCCCTCGTGCACAGAATGAAGTAACATGATCAAGACAGACATCTCTCCCAGGCATAGGTAGACATATCAGGAAATCCAGACACCTCCATCCGAACGAGAAAGAAGTCAGATGAAATACAAGACACACAGCAGATACCAGACAGGAGAAGAAGGAAATGAAGACCCCACTCCAGGATTTTGAAGATGTAGAACTGTCATCTGTACCTGCAGAGGGGAGTGTGTCAGTAACAGACAGACACCCGCCCTCGAGGGAAAGAGGGGAAGTGGCCACAGGCCCTGCTGGAGGCCCCTCCAGGCTGAGGGATGCCCCACAGCCCCCTGATGTGGACCAGACAACGCCTGTCCTTTGTACTGAGTGCCGTTAATTTCCCGTGACTGCAGCGTAAACAAGACCTGTGCATATCTGATTGAAATGATGTCCAATTTTAGCCCAGCGGATTTTACCTTTATAGACCTCCCGAGCCGACGGGATGCAGCAGAACCTTGTGTGCCAGTCAGCGCTAAAGGACGTGTCCCCCGCAGAGGCAGCCTCGGAGCCGGCCTTCGGTCGGGGAAAGGGGGGGGGGGGGGGGAGGACGGTATCCTGAGAGGTCTGTGGACTTAATACCGCATGCCTTAACCTGTGGCTAGGGCAAGTTAGCAAGAACATATACCGGGCTCTGTGAATGCGCGCCAGGGAACGGATGACTGCTCGGGAAAAGAGCCCAGGGATGTTACAAGCTGAGAGCTGGAGAAGCGGGAGACGCGGGAGGTGGTGGGGGATGGCATGGGAAGATGGGGTCCGCTGCTGAGCAGTGGGGGCGGGGAGGGGTGAGTCCGGGACGGAACAATGCTCGAAGGCATACAGGGCTGTTGTATAAAAGTGCAGAGTGGAGGTTTAAGTCTATAGATGAGGTGATTTACCACATACGTGCGTTCGGCGGCCGTGATGCGCGCGCATGTTAATGAAAATATACAGATATGCCGTTCCTAACTATTGTTAACACAAGGGAAGTGACACCGTCCTGATCCAAATTTGGTTCAAGGTGGGGAGTCCAATTATTGGAATATAATGCCCTCACACACCCAAAAGGGTGTCATGCTTCATCATCTGGGCTGCTCCTCGTCGGGTCGGCGGTGCAATACCCAACGGGCTCCCTATAATAGGGGCTCTTTATCGGAGATCTTCTTCCAATAGCCGTATGGTGAAGTGGGGGTGTGGGGCCAGAATAGTGTAGATGTGTGAAATTGAGTATGTGGTCTAAAATAGGGTTGGGAGTTCCGTTAAATGCAGTTTATTCAGATGGTCTCCTACCCTAATTAAAAAGAATGACAATGTGACGCTCAAATGGGTATTGTATCTCAAGTTAAGGCATCATCATCATTATTAAAGAAAGGTCAACATGTTTCACGCTGGTTGTCAAAATCTACATGCGATTCATCAGGACCTATTTAAAAGGTAGACTATCTACACATACACACGGTGCGGTGGCCGAATACTCACAGGACCCGGTAGATGTGGGTAGGTCGTTCGGAGATGTGTTACTAACACAGAACAATAGAGGTACTCCTCTTGTTTGTTTCCCTACCGGGTACTGATGACGCCTGGTTTTACTCACTTTATGGGGTAGGAGCAGGGATTGACAGGTACACTTATATAGGTTATGAATCGGCTGCTGTGAGTATTCGGCCACCGCACCGTGTGTATGTGTAGATAGCCTACCTTTTAAATAGGTCCTGATGAATCGCATGTAGATTTTGACAACCAGCGTGAAACATGTTTTCCTTTCTTTAATAATGATGATGCCTTAACTTGAGATACAATACCCATTTGAGCGTCACATTGTCATTCTTTTTAATTCGGGTAGGAGACCATCTGAATAAACTGCATTTAACGGAACTCCCAACCCTATTTTAGACCACATACTCAATTTCACACATCTACACTATTCTGGCCCCACACCCCCACTTCACCATACGGCTATTGGAAGAAGATCTCCGATAAAGAGCCCCTATTATAGGGAGCCCGTTGGGTATTGCACCGCCGACCCGACGAGGAGCAGCCCAGATGATGAAGCATGACACCCTTTTGGGTGTGTGAGGGCATTATATTCCAATAATTGGACTCCCACCTTGAACCAAATTTGGATCAGGACGGTGTCACTTCCCTTGTGTTAACAATAGTTAGGAACGGCATATCTGTATATTTTCATTAGTGCACTAAGGGCGTTTATGCTGGACCTTCCTCCATCCCAAAAGGAGGATAAAGCCCTTCGGTCCCCCCCTTTTGTTTTCGCGCATGTTAATGCGCACTATTTTTAAAACAAACAATTACGCTGTGTAAGGATACTGAAGTTAGGCAGTGCTGCTTCCGGAATGAACGGAAGTTACGTATGGGTTAAAGAGCCAATAATAAGGCTGATAACAAAAAAAATGCACAAGCTAACTAATGGCAAGCGGCGAGAAATTACACAGCAATAGGCGGAGTTTCACCACCCATATAGATTACTAGATGTCTCGGAGAGACAGCTCATGCGCGCTGCCTAGGCGAGACCTAAAAACATGGACGTGGGGTTTAATTGGGATGCTGACATCTGACAGAAGCAAGGAGCAGGTGATAACACTGAGCCGGCGCTCAAAGAGCTGCGTGTGCCCACGATGCAGCTGGCAGCTCTCCAGGTTTGGCATGAAGCTCCTCATTTAGGCACACTCGTACCTTTAGCCTCCCCAATACTATTCAGATGTCATCAGAGCAAAATGGATGTCCGCTGTATTGTAGCTCTTGTATGGCTTATGTGGGGCACTGAAGCACTTATCCACCTGGGTACCAAGCCATAACACGTTGGGTGTGTAGTTGGGAGGGTGGTGTTTTTATTTTGAGCCTACATGGGAAGTGTTTTTATGTCGTGTGTGAGGACCACTGAGGTGTGGGTATCATGTTTTGGGAAGCAACGGCTAACGATGTGTTTGTTGGCTGAGGGTATGTGGGAGCTAGTTGTGCAAATTTACGTTTATAATAAAGACTAACCAAACCAGCTTAGCCACAAGGGAAACAGGATGCTGTGTTCCCGTACACCAACAAAGGGGGTTAATTAGCGAAGGCCCTGTAATCCTGACAGCGCCATGCAGATATGCTGTTCAATGAGTAAAAGGATACCAAAACAGCAAGAATGGGATTTGGTGATAAACAGTAGCCATGCACCGTTTTATTTTATTTCTTATTTTATTTTTTAAAAGCAGGAACACTGTCTACTGCTGATCAAATACACCCCATAAAGGGGGTATGATATGGAAGATCAATCAAGGCTGGCAAATTGAGTAGAAAGCTGTCAATTAATAAACACCACCATACACACCATATCCACCACTTTTCCACCAAAAATGTTATATATCAAAACTTCTTTTGACTTTTTCCTTCCTAATATATTGGTATTGAACAAATTTATTAAGCATTAGGCCATCTGGCCTTTGCGTACATAGAGACACACTAACAAAAATAAAATTTGGAGTCTAAAATAAAGACTTTAAACATTTCTGTTTGTTCGAACTTGAGTTTGGGAAACAGGAGAACAGACGTAGCAAGAATATGGTCAGTTCAGATTTAGAGGTTTTTCGTTTCTTCCCAAATACCACTTATCTGGAGTTCTTGATATTCGAGGACAAGTAAAGAAAACAGAAACCGAGCTAAAGGAGGACAAATTAAGGCACAGTCATTCAGCCACACTAGAGAGTTTGCAAACTGACACGCTAAATCAGCATTGTTGTATCGGCATTATGGCATGTTGTGAATGGTTACAACAAGGTGATGTGGCTCCACAGTATTCATAAGTGGCTAACCTAATCTCCATATCCACATAAGCAACTTCATAACTGATGTGAAAATTTGGGGGTCTCTGGCTCATATTCAGAAAATCTGGACGTTTCCTACTTCTAAAGCCTATTACAATGCATTTAGAATCGTTTTTTCGTCTGCTACAGTAATCATGTTTACATATTTCAGAGATTTGCTCCCGATTGCATCAGGAAGTTTTCTAGTTGATGCTCTAGGCATGCTGTTAATCAGTAATTTCCTTGTTTCGCTTACTAGGGGCCAAACGTCCATCTCTCTGATTGGGAGCAATCAATGACTTTGGACTAAAAAGGTGTCTTTAAGGCCTGCCTTGCGCCAAGTGTCTAGGTAGAAAAAGCTAAATCTGGCCCTATTCTTAGCTCTGCATATGGTAACAACCTCAGGGGGCGAAGATTAGCTTATTTACTGAATTCCCATCTTCCTTCAGTTTGACTGTCCTGTTGGAGTGTCTCTGTAGCTTGGTTGTGGCAACTGAGATTGAATGCAGCTCCTCACTCACAAACTTGGTACTGCACAACTACTGCTGGACAGAAGCCAGACACCACCAACTAACCAGAGACGTGCTAACTACTTCTCTTCTCCTCGCTCCCTCTTTACTAATAGCTATGTGTCCCCACCATTGGGATCTCCACAGGTGTCCTTGGCCATGGTTGCAAGAGCGAGGGAAAACAGATAAAAGGGTAATGCTGAGAAAAACACGAGCGGGTAAATGGTACATCTGCTTGTGTCAAGCCTTATTTCTGGCTCGTGTGTTCATCACCTTCTAAAGTATCCCTCTCACCAAGCCAAAAGACAGTGAATGTCCTTCCTCTTTGTTTCCTAAAATTTCATTCATGGGCGTTGCAAATTACCTATGTGCTCCGTTATTAAAACCTAAACTCCATGATTTGGGCTTTAAGTGTAGGCATGTTACTTTGCCTTGTTCCTAATTAATATTTCTTTGGGTACATTTCTAAGTTTGCAGATGCTACATATATGAATGAATGTACGGGGATTTATAAACCACTCTGTTACTCCACACAGTGTCCTGGCGCTCTGCAGGCCTAATCGGTTTAGACTTGGTTAAACAACCATGTCTTCAATCCTCAACCCCTTTAATCAGTCCAATGTCTTTCCCTGTGAGATCCTATACTTCTGGGTTCGCAGTTTCCTCAAGTCAGTGGGTAATTCTTCACTATAACTTTGTAATGTGTAAAAGCTTCCATCTTGCTTTCTCTGCAACCTTTATCAGCAACCTGACAGAATTATACCAACCAGTTGCAAAGATCATTCATTAGTCAAATCTTTTGTTTAAGCATGACTTTTGGTCAAGAAACCTAATTCTCCTAGCTTATAATCTCTCTCACAGAGAGTTTACGTACAGTATATAACTAAAAGGTGTAATAAATTAGGGTCACCTTTTAAGACTAGCAAGGTAACCTGCTTGGGGCCTACATGGTACACAGGGTTACTGGGCGACAGTCGTGGTGCTTGAGGACTTTTACTACTGCTGTTCTGGGGCATGACGCATTATGGTACGGCAAACCCTTTAGCACTTGACCTTTAGGGTAGTGAGGCAAGCAGTCCAAGGCTTTTCAGTGAGGTAGTGTGGTGTGTGGAGACTCTGAGCTCAACAGTTACCAAATAGAATGCAAAAATGATTCTCTTCTTCAGTGCTTATCTTTTATACACGAGACTGCCATTGTTATACCAAAACGAAATTACCACACAAGGACTATACCTCTGGGAACAGTGTTATGTAGCAGGTACTACAGAGTGTATAGGCAACAGAGTATCAGGCTTAGAATAATCTTAAAGCTGCAGGCTCGTTGTGAATAGCATTGGCAGAGTTATGTGTCAGTGGCCCAGCCCTGTATCTGAAAGGTGGTACTAAGTGGAGTGCAATTGCTTTAGTCTGTGACAACGCAGGAGTGAAGTGAGGAAGGTTTAGTCCCCTTTTATAGTCATGTTGGAGACTGGGAATGTTGATTCTACTGTCAGGTCTGGAACCTGTCCCACGTGGGTCCCTCTCTTAGAGGCGTCTTTGCAAGCCCCTTGCGCCGCCGGTGCGTCACTTTTTATATGGGAAAAAGTGACATATCAGCGGTGCAAGGGGCTTGTAAATAAGCCCCTTGGTGTGTTTCTCATCTGTAAAGCAGACAACGTCTTTGTTTCAGGCTATGGTTATCAGAGCAGGTAGCACCAACACAGCATCACTCAGCACCTCCTCAGAACCAGCGCAGCACCTTCTCAACATCAGCGCAGCACCATCTCAGCATCAGCACAGCACCACCTCTGCATCAGTGCACCACCACCAGTGCAGCTCCACCTCAGCACCAGAGCAGCCCCACCTCGGCAGCAACTCAACATCAATGCAGCACCACTTCAGCATCAGCGCAGCATCACCTCAGCACAGCACCAACTCAGCATCAGTGCAGCATCACCTCAGCACAGCACCAACTCAGCATCACTCAGCACCACCTGAGCACCAGCTCAGCACCACCTACGGAGCAGCTCAGCACAATCTGAGCACCAGCGTAGCACCACCACCTCAGCAAGACTCAGCAACACCACATCACTCAGCACAGCACCACCACAGCGCCACCTCAGCATAGCACCATCTCAGCATCAGCACAGCACCACCTCCTCAACAGTGCACCACCACCAGCGCAGCACCAACTCAGCTTCAGCACAGCACCACCTCACCTCAGCATCAGCACATCATCACCTCAGCACCAGCACAGCACCGACTCAGCATCACTCACCACCACTTGAGCACTAGTACAGCTCAACCTAAGCACCACCAAAGCATCACTCAGCACCACCTCAGTATCTCTCATTACCACCTGTGCACCACCTCGGTCTAGAGTTCATTCACAACTTCGTGTACAAACTACCATTCTCTCTCCATCTTCCTTTCTATCCATTCTGTTCACGTCTCTACCCTATCTATTCACCATGTCACATAATTCCACTACACAAGTACACTACACCCCACACAATTCCACAACTAACAATTCCAATTCAATCCACATAATTCGACTACAAACCACATACATCCACTCCAACCAAACACATAAATAAAAGACATTGTCATTTACAATTCCAATAGCTCTAAGTCTCGCAAATGCGAGACCTATTGCATTGCAAATGCTTGTTGTAATCTGGTATGGCACAGACACAAGCATTGACTCCTTCATGACATAGCTCAACAGGAGTAATCCATTTCTTTAGTTTACTCTTGACTGCAGACAGAAATACAGTATCCTTACTGGATGTTACCAAAATAGCAAAGGATGGCAAGCTGACAACTGCCTTGTATAAACAACCTACTGACCGCAACTGTGCACACCCTAGGGCATTAAGGGAGAATCTGCCCATGGGACAATTCCTGAGACTCAGGAGGAACTGCACAGAGTTACAGGATAAAAAAAAAAGCAGAGCCTCTTTCAAAAAAACTAAGAGAGAAGGCCTATCCTGAAAAAATCATAAAGAAAGCCATAAAAAGAGCACAGAATATCCCAAGGGAAGCCCTCCTTGAAACCAACACCAAGCTAGACACTGACACACTGATTTTCGTGAGCACTTACCTCTCTATGTCAGATAATATCACAAAAATTGTCAGTAGAACTTGGCGTATCCTTACTTCTAGCCATTTAGACTTTTCTAAACCAATGTTCTCTTTCAAAAGAAATAGGAGCATAAGGGATAGATTAGTACACAGTAACACATGGCAAGAGGCACCTGAACGCCAATCCACATTATGGGACCTACCCCCAGTAACAGGCCACTATCCCTGTGGCAACTGTTTAGTATGCCCCTTGACTCAACATACACAAATGCTTGACCTGGGTTTGGCAACAGCATGGGAACAGAGAGCCCATACAAACTGCAACAGCAGCAATGTGGTCTATATGATCACATGCCCATGTGGTCTGCGTTACATCGGTATGACAACCAGAAAGTCAAAATACGAATAAGTGAACATAGAAGCACTGTGAGTTGCAAAAATCTATCAACAAAACTGACAGCACACTTTATCAAGAAGAATCATTCGGACCAAGATCTAAGATGGTCAATCATTAAGAAACTGACCGCATGTAATGACATCACCAACAAACTCTTGGAGAAGGAACAAAGGTGGGTCTACAGGTTACAGGCAAATGTAACGGGATTGAACTATGAGATTCCATGGCATCAACTGAATCTATGATAGAAACAGCGAATGCCCACCCTGTGCTAACCACACTCATATATGACCCCATACAAGGCATAATGTTTTTTTATAAGGCAAAAGATTGATGTAAAAATATTTAGAAAAATGCCCTCAATAGAAAGAATAATCAGGCAAAACCACGGGGTGACAGCACTCTAAACTCTCTTCTGATCTCCGTAATAATAGCTTACAGATCACCCCATGCTAAAATTTCTCAAGGGCTCCATGGATCTTTAGAAGTTCCGATTAGGCCATTGATTACCATAAGTCTAACAAAACAAAACATCACCCTTGATATCGGGTGATTAAAACCTCATAATATGGGCAGTCTAAACACACAGGCTATGAATTGAAATTAACTTAATAAGCATAGAAAATTGCATCTATAACTTGAGGCATATGCGATGGGACTACATATCCCAGAATGCCCGACACGTCTGATGAAAGTGGGACTCCATACTGACTAGCTACGTGATGACACATGCCCCAACTCTGAGCTACGCTTCAGCGCAGTCACGCTCTGGAGAAGTAGGCACACTAACACTTCCAGAACCACACTGACGCTATCACAGGAATTCAGAAACAGGCCAACCATGTTGGCATACACTCTCCCCCCCCCACGCCTCACACAGAAATACCTCCTCTTGGGCTCGAGCGTGAGAGTACCTACCTGACTCAGCTGAACACAATGAACGCAGAGGTGAGAACGCGCCTCACCAATTACATGACCGTGAAATGGGTCCCAGCTGGCGGGTCCCGGGGGATATAATGGGCACTCTGGTTATTGTACGACTATCAGCCAGGAAGAGTTGAACAACAAGCAGGTTTGCAGAGGGTAGGGACCCTTGAAGATGTAAGTAAACCCGGCCGATCCATGGGTGGAGTGACTCTCCAACCTTCCATCTTCCACTGGGTTTCTTAAGGGTCCTCTGGGAAGGGTCCTTCTTAAAAACTGCAACCGCGACTTATCCATTGACTTGTATTGAGCATGCTGTCATGTTTCCACTCTGCACACAGCCTCCGTGGGGTTCCTGGACACTTATCTTGGGTGGTTTCTTGGGTCCCCGGCTATTTCTACCACTTTTGGGTAAGTCTCAACTTAGGTTGTGGTTCGCATTCCACTTTATTAGTATATGGTTTGCTCTCCCCCTGGAGATCACTGTGTATTTGTGCTACTTATGTGTTCTATTACTAAATTATTGTGTGTATTGTGATTTATATTCCCGGGTAGGAGATATTGCAATGTGTTAGTGTTTATAATACATATTTTTATAACTACACTGTGTGGTTCTTTTCACTTAACATACACTATATAATTAGTACTGGTAAAACAAGCTGCTAAGGAGGACTAAGCCTGACTAAGCCTGAAGGCTGCACTCCACAGCTACCACTTAGAGAGCTTTATAAGGTTGTCTAAGACCACTGAAATCCCCATAAGGGTTGTCTGGATTAGTGCAGGGTGCTACACTTACATAAGTGAGCACCATTACTAAGCCAGCCTCCTACAGTTGGGTTTACATTAGGAGCATGAGAGTAAATCTCGTTTCTTTCAAGGTACTTAAAATGTACCCCCAAAAAAGATTAATCTGAAAATTGGATATATGCTGAAATATATTAAAGCATGGTATAACAAGCCTTGCAATAATATTAACAGCAAGGCATAAACACAGATTACAAGGACGCTATTCAAAGACAAAAAATGTCTAAAACTAAAAATATTTAGAACATGAGGAGATAAATTTACCTACAAATTATAAGTATGCATGGATTAAATTGTAGTATACCTTTTTGCTTTCTGTTTACAAGTACTTCAAACACACAGCAAGTACACCTATTTTTTCTTGGCTAGGGTATACACCAAACCAGGCAGAACCCACAACTCTTGTCAGGGCAAGTAAGTTACACATCAAAGATGACCTGTGCTCACCCTCTGGTAGCTTGGCGCAGAGCAGGCAGGCTTATCAGAGGCAATGTGTAAAGTGTTTGTGCAACACACTCACACAATGAACCCACCACAAAAGAGACTCCACACAGGATGTGGTGCAATTGCCAGTCACCCAGAGCTACTCCTCCCGTCCAGGGTGCCTCCGAGGTCTTCCTTTGACCTGGGCATCAGCCGCAACAATGGGGGCTCCTTTGGAGTGTGCTGGGAGCGAAAACACAGTCCCTGCATCCCAGCACCTCCAGGAACTAATGCAGCAGCTGGGAGGTGAGGCGCACTGCAGTCCAGCTCGTCAATAAAGGCAGGGCTGGGGCATGTACACCGGCACGCAAGCGACCCCGCTCGCAAGACTTGAACCCCGAGTGGAGCGCGTAGGCTTCCTCAACAGCCTAAGGTGCAGCTCGCTGTCCTCAATTGGAGCGCGGCGGTCGCGGCACTCACTGGTGTAGACAAACTATCCCCCCACAGCGTCTGCCCTTCACAATGGCCCAGCATGAAATGCCCGACACGCACGCACTTCTTGGCATGACAGAGCGCTTCACCAATGTGACTGAAGGGAAGAGCGCTCACCATGCACTGTCCCTTGGGGATTTTAAAATGGCCGGACTCCGAGTCCAGCAGCCAGTCATAGCAGTCATGCTGGAAAGAATGGAATCCTTTCAGTCGCTGGGATTCCAGATGAACAGGGTGGAGGGTAAGCAATCCAACCATCCCTTGGAGAACACTGGAGGGCATGAAAGCAGGTGGGCAGTCAGCAGGCCTGCACATAAGGCAGATTTCAAGGCGGCAGTCCCTCTAGCAGCCTAATAGGCAGCAGGCCAGCACAACAAGAAAGTAGTCCAAATGGCAGTCCCTTCTGGCAGCACAACAGTCCTCTGGCAATGTGCAGTCTGGTAATGAATTTTGACAACTTAGTTTTACCTTTGGTCAAGGAACTTAATTACCTTGGCCATGTTTATTTATAACCTTGCTGATTTGAGAAATAATTTTTTCATTCAGTAACCATTTCCTGTATCATAAACATTGGATTACATAAACCAAAAGTGGAATTATGTAATAATTAAAGAAAAAGAAACAAATGAACTATCATAGCAAAGACAGAATCCAACATGGTGTCTGCTTCATGTATGCAAATATTAAAACAAAAAAAATGAAACAAATCAACTACCATAGCAGAGACAGAAGCCAACATGGTGTCTGCTCCATATACATATTCAAAAGAGTAAGGAATTATGGGAGTACTGAATGTCCATTTACTAATGGAACTGACAGGAGCAGGTGTTTCATCCTAGATCTCAAAGAGATAATATTTTCATCCCTGAACAAGCTGAACCACTATTGAGTGATGGCTGGGATTAGAATGAGAGCCCTGGTGTGGTGCAGTGATCTTGTAACAGCACATCTCTTGTTCATCCCCAACCAGTGCACACAGATCTAGTACCAAATCCTTCAGTGTACCTAGGCTTTGGGGAATTAATAAATAAACCAAAGAATGAGCAAACATACATTTGTAGAAAAATATGAATTAAAACATGAAGCAATAGTTTAGAGACCAAGAATCCCTCTGAAAGAGTTCCTAAATGAACTCTCTGTCAGAGACTATTATATCATAGAGCGCAAACCAGGCTACTAGTTAAAACAGTTCTGTTAAGACCTCAAGCGGCTTTACTGTCACAACTGACACCAGGCATATCAGATATCACAGGTCAACTACTAATGTAAGAGAATGCAGGGAAGCACTGGTATTTCATCAGATCATCTTCTCCTGCACCACCATTTACATCCAGGAAACACAGATGCTTTCTATTACTCGTAAGGCAGATATACTTTGATGAAGGCTCCCTGCTACCTAGGACCCCATCTCCTCTAATGAAGTTTACTTTGCTTGGCATAAGTGGGTTCTATCGAACATGTAAAGTGGCAGGTACTTTACTTAGTGGGTGACCTACCTTTTTCGGTAACTGACAATACGCGGAGTCATAGAGGGGTACTAAAGGCAAAGCGTCCATTTCTTAAGTTAGGCAAGGCAGAATATCTTGTCACATCTATTTTAAGTGCCTTCATTTTGTACCCTCAGCAAGATGTGGTTCATGGAGTTAAAAACTGAAGCTATCCCAAGAACGTAGACTTGAAAGAGACCTCAAGATGAGGAGAGATTTATTTGTCCAAAACACAGGCTGAGCGAGCAGTGCCTTAATCAGCAGTCATTCACACTGAACAGAAAATAATGAACAGCTGACAGCTGCAACTTTCATCCATAGTGTTAGACCCGGGATCCCCGGTTGGCTGAGGTAGGTACCTTAGGCCAAATAGGGACCCGTGTTTCCACGTAAGGGAAAAGGTCACCTTCTGAGATAGCCCCCGCTCACCCCCTTGGTAGCTTGGCACGAGCAGCCAGGCTTATCTTCAAGGCAAATGTGTAAAGTATTTGCAACCACGCTCACAGCAACCCAATGATGACACCACAAATAGACTCCACACGAGTTTTATAAAAACGAGTATAAATGTTATATAAAAAGATATACGATAAGACCACACAATATAAATCCAACATATGAGTATGTGTAATATTTCTCCTGGCTGGTTGTTAGGCCAGCCAGCCCGCCCTTGTAAGTTCTGACGATATGAATGAGCACTTCTAAACATTCCACTGTAATCCTAATACCATGTTATGCAGTTCGTAATGCTAGAATCAGGCACTTGTGCAATGTAAAAATAATGCAATGCGTAACGTAACAATCAGGCACTTTGCAATGTAAGAATAATGCAATGCGTAACGCAACCACCAGGTACGTCGTTATGCAGAAATAAGGCAATGCGTAATACGCTAATCAGGTAGTTCGTTATGCAGAAACAATGCAATGCGTCATACGACAATCAGGTAGTTCGTTATGCAGAAATGATGCAATGTGTAATACGACAATCAGGTAGTTTGTTATGCAGAAATAAGATAATGCGTAATACACTCCGGCGCCGATCATGGTACCTTAGGTGGTCTCTCCGCCACTCCTTCTGACTCGCAGTCAGCCTCTGTCAACAGTTGCCCCCAACATGGGTATGGTGTAACAAAAAGTGCAGCTCCGCACTCCGGCCCCGGTACTGCCACTCCCTTGGCAATACGGGCGCGATACGAGCCGAAGCAGAGGCTCGCGCTGCTGGACAGAGAGAGGCCGAGAGCGTCTCTCTCCGACCCGCACCCCGCCCCAGGAGTCGACACACGTTACCTGGGGGGCACAAACTCACTCTCCTCTCCTCGTCCAACGACTTGGGTCTCCGATGCAATCTTTGTGAATTGGCAACGGCGGGCTCGGGCCGGCGGCTCAGCTCCTCCGAGGCTGCCGGTCCGGGCCGCTACTGCTACGGACTGTCACAGGGCACACGCACACAGCGTCGCTGAGACTCCCTTGAGCTTCGGGTGCACGATCGCCGGGCACTCCACACGAAGGTCTCAGGCTGCACGAAGAACACGCGCACAGCGTCGCTGAGACTCACTTTAACTCCGGGTGCACGTTAACAAGGCAATCCTCACGAAGGTCTCACGCTGCACAAAGCACACGCACACAGCGTCGCTGATCCTCGCTTGGTCTCCAGGTGCCCACGATCACAGGGCACTTCTTACGAGGGTCTCAGGCTGCAACAAGCACACAGCGTCGCTGAGACTCCTGGAAACGTTTGTGTTCCTGAGTTTCCGCAACAGGGAGTCAGCTCACCTCGGGCCCTTGGGGATAAGTTACTTCAGGACACAGCACAGCAAAGTCCTTTCAAGCAGGGGGACACAGCACACAGCAAAGTCCCTTTAGCCTTTCCTTGGTTAAAAAAGCAAACTGCAGGCCAGTCCCAGAACACACAGCAAGGGTCAGTCCTATCCTTCAGTCTCTTCAGTTGTTTCTTCCTTGGCAAAGGTTCCTCTTGACCACGAAGTAGCTCCAGTCTTGTTCAATCTTGAGCAAGCCATTCCCCAAAGTTCAGGGGCTTCAGCTCTCATAGTTATACCCCTCAATGGCTTTGAAGTCTTTGTGTTCAGGGGGCACTGACCCCTGTTCAAACCAGTTCTCGGTGCCTCCCTGGCAGTGACACCTTTATTCCTTTGATAGTGGGGGTCTGGATCCTCAATCACTCAGCAGGGGCTGGAGCCATTGGTTTATGGCTGCAGCCCAGGCCTCTTCACCTCTAGGGGCTACTCCTTCCCCTACACTCCAGATGCAGGTCAGCCTGTTGCTGTCTCACCTCCTCCCCTGGGTCAAGACATTCCCCAGATCCTATCACTTTGAACTCCAGACAGTCAATACACAACCAGGCAGAGAGACACAGAAATGTTAGAGCACAAAAACCCAGCCGCTTCTAAACACACAATGCAAAAACCACCTTCATAAAAAGATGTGTTATTACATTGTGAGTTCAGGCATACTAAACTTCACCTCTCCATCTTAAGCCTTTGGGAAGATAGGCTGAAAAACATATTACACAGCCTCCCCATTCTGTCCTATGGGCAAGATGGCCTTTCAACAGTGAAAAACGAAATGGAGATTATTTCACTGTCAGGACATGGTACACACCTTAGTACATATCCTACCTTTCACATGCACTGCACCCTGCCCAGTGGGTACCTTGGACCTACCATAGGGGTGTCTGATGTGCATAGAAAGGGAAGGGTAAGGTCTGGCAAGTGGGTGCACTTGTCAGAATAACATGGCAGTTTAACAAACTGCGCGCAGGCACTGCAATGGCAGGCCTGAGTTCCCTTTTCAAAGCTACTTGTGTGGGTGGCACGAATAGTGCTGCAGGCCCACTAGTAGCATTTGCATTACCAGCCCTGGCACACATAGTGCACTTTACTAGGGACTTTACTAGTAAGGCAAACATACCAATCATGGACAACCAATTACCATTATACTTTATACAGGGAGCCCTTGCACTTTGACACTGTTTAGCAGTGGCAAAGTGTCCAAAGCATCTAAGTTGGCAAAACAATGTCAGAAAAAAGGTCTAGGGGTACAGCAAAAAGTTTAGGGAACTTTAGCCAAAAGGGCCAAGTCCCACACAACCAAAAGCCAGGGTAGACCAATCAACTACCTTAATGGACTTCCCTGCTTAGGGCGATAGAACACGGACGCAGGCCCACTACCACAGGGACACCCTCCGGTTCTATGCCTTCTTGACCCCAGGGGATTCTCTTGGTCACTACTCCCTGGGCCAACTATGCCGCTCCATGGGTACTTCCAGACAGTTGGGGCCTCTCTAGGGGTGCTGGCCCCTTGCCAACCCACACCTAGAGCGGTATCTCTGGAAGACCCATCAGTCAGGACACTGTTCCCAGTTATCCTGTCCTCCAGGTTAGATGTGGGGGTACCCTGGTCACTCCTAGGGGACCCAGCTCTACTAGCTGGACACGGTCCCACAGGTTTTCCCACGGGGGGACACCTTCCTCCCTTAACCTTCCATTTAGATTTCTGTGCCTGCCATTTAGCAATGGCACCCACAAACTTCAGGACCGCGGGAGCTCTGGTGACAGACGCCCCACGCCCTCCTAACGCTAGGTGTTCTTCCTCGCACAGCTGGCAAGTAGGCGCTAGGCCTCCCACCTGGTGCTCCTGTAAGGAACCCTCCAGTCTCTGGGGTGGGGTGGTGAACCCCTGGGGACGCTGCTCACACTCCCTCCCTCTCCTTTGAGACAGGGCGCTAGCCCGCATGCCCCCCCCCCTACTACTCTGGGACCTAACGGTTCTACTTCGCCTCTCTTCCCTCTCTAGGGCCTTTTCAGGCCCTTGGACCCATGACCAGGGGTCCGGCTCTTGTGACCGCTCCCGGGAATCAAAGAGCTCACACCCTAACACGGGTTGGCGCAGTCTTGGAAAACAATTACTGAGCCTAGGCTCCCTAGGGGGAAGGTTGAGCAACCCCTTCAAATCATTTGCCATGCTCACCAACACCCAGTCATCCAGTGTACACTTGTACTCATCCACACTTGGCGCTGGCTGTGTGCTGCCACCATTTGAACTGGACTCGGCCTGTTTAACCTTCATTTCCAGTTCCCACATGCTTAACTCATGAGCTAAGAGAATCTTTTTCTCTTCCAAGGCGAGAGCGTTCCTGCTCTTCTCTGCTCTCTTTTCACTTTCAATGAGCAGCTTCTTCTCCTCTGCTTGAGCTTTAAGTTTTAAAACCTCCAACTCATGCTCTCTGACCCTTTGGTTTTCCTCCAGCTCCTCTGGTGAAAAACTCCTCCCTGAATGGCCACTACCAGCCCCTAAGGCTGGTCTCTCCACTGGCAAATCCTGTGGACCAAATCCATTCCCTGGGTCATACTCATCCACCTCAACATCACCCGTCTCCTGAGCCCCTTTGGCTTCCCACCAGGCCCTCGAGGCCATTTGCAGCTCCTCCTTCTTGGCGCTACTTTTCGTGGGACATCCCAAAGCTCTGCAGAATTGCCTCAAGTGATCAACTTTGTAGGTAAGCAATGCCTCAATGTCGAACTCTAATTCTGCAGCCTCACTGGCTACTTGACTCCTCTGAGACATGATGTGTGGCTTAAAGGTTGCTCAAAAATAAAACCAACTAGAACCAACAAAACAAGAACACAATATGTGGTTGCGTCGTGGTCTGCGCTAAACTTGTGATGTACACCAATTACTGTGAATGAATTTGCAAATACACATTTCAATCCCACACCGCTGACCACCAAATGTTAGACCCGGGATCCCTGGTTGGCTGAGGTAGGTACCTTAGGCCAAATAGGGAACCGCGTTTCCACGTCAGGGAAAGGAAGGTCACCTTCTGAGATAGCCCCCGCTCACCCCCTTGGTAGCTTGGCACGACCAGCCAGGCTTATCTTCAAGGCAAATGTGTAAAGTATTTGCAACCACGCTCACAGGAACCCAATGATGACACCACAAATAGACTCCACACGAGTTTTATAAAAACGAGTATAAATTTTATATAAAAAGATATACGATAAGACCACACAATATAAATCCAACATATGAGTATGTGTAATATTTCTCCTGGCTGGTTGTTAGGCCAGCCAGCCCTTGTAAATTCTGACGATATGAATGAGCACTTCTAAACATTCCACTGTAATCCTAATACCATGTTATGCAGTTCGTAATGCTAGAATCAGGCACTTGTGCAATGTAAAAATAATGCAATGCGTAACCCAACAATCGGGCACTTTGCAATGTAAGAATAATGCAACGCGTAACGCAACAATCAGGCACTTTGCAATGTTAAAATAATGCAATGCGTAATACAACCACCAGGTACGTCGTTATGCAGAAATAAGGCAATGGGTAATACACTAATCAGGTAGTTCGTTATGCCGAAACAATGCAATGCGTCATATGACAATCGGGTAGTTCGTTATGCAGAAATGATGCAATGTGTAATACGACAATCAGGTAGTTCCTTATGCAGAAATAAGATACTGCGTAATACACTCCGGCACCGATCACGGTGCCTTAGGCGGTCTCTCCGCCACTCCTTCTGACTCGCAGTCAGCCTCTGTCAACAGTTGCCCCCAACACGGGTATGGTGTAACAAAAAGTGCAGCTCCGCACTCCGGCCCCGGTACTGCCACTCCCTTGGCAATACGGGCCGCGATACTAGCCGAAGCAGAGGCTCGCGCTGCTGGACTGAGAGAGAGGCCGAGAGCGTCTCCCTCCGAGCCCGCACCCCGCCCCAGGAGACGACACACGTTACCTGGGGGGCGCAAACTCACTCTCCTCGTCCAACGACTTGGGCCTCCGATGCAATCTTTGTGCATTGGCAACGGCGGGCTCGGGCCGGCGGCTCAGCTCCTCCGAGGCTGCCGGTCTGGGCCGCTACTGCTACGAAGATCTCAGGCTGCCACAGGGCACACGCACACAGCGTCGCTGAGACTCCCTTGAGCTTCGGGTGCATGATCACCGGGCACTCCACACGAAGGTCTCAGGCTGCACGAAGAACACGCGCACAGCGTCGCTGAGACTCACTTTAACTCCGGGTGCACGTTAACAAGGCAATCCTCATGAAGGTCTCACGCTGCACAAAGCACACGCACACAGCGTCGATGAGACTCACTTGGATTCCGGGTGCACGATAACGAGGCAATCCTCACGAAGGTCTCACGCTGCACAAAGCACACACGCACAGCGTCGATGACTCACTTGGATTCCGGGTGTGCACGATAACAAGGCAATCCTCACGAAGGTCTCACGCTGCACAAAGTACACGCACACAGCGTCGATGAGACTCACTTGGATTCCGGTGCACACGATAACTGGACAATCCTCACAAAGGGTTCAGGCTGCAAAAAGCACACAAACACAGCGTCGCTGATCCTCGCTTGGACTCCAGGTGCCCACGATCACAGGGCACTTCTTACGAGGGTCTCAGGCTGCAACAAGCACACGCACACAGCGTCGCTGAGACTCTCCTGGAAACTTTTGTGTTCCTGAGTTTCCGCAACAGGGAGCCAGCTCACCTCGGGCCCTTGGGGATAAGTTACTTCAGGACACAGCACAGCAAAGTCCTTTCAAGCAGGGGGACACAGCAAAGTCCCTTTAGCCTTTCCTTGGTTAAAACAGCAAACTGCAGGCCAGCCCCAGAACACACAGCAAGGGTCAGTCCTATCCTTCAGTCTCTTCAGTTGTTTCTTCCTTGGCAAAGGTTCCTCTTGACCACGAAGTAGCTCCAGTCTTGTTCAATCTTGAGCAAGCCATTCCCCAAAGTTCAGGGGCTTCAGCTCTCATAGTTATACCCCTCAATGGCTTTGAAGTCTTTGTGTTCAGGGGGCACTGACCCCTGTTCAAACCAGTTCTCGATGCCTCCCTGGCAGTGACACCTTTATTCCTTTGATAGTGGGGGTCTGGATCCTCAATCACTCAGCAGGGGCTGGAGCCATTGGTTTATGGCTGCAGCCCAGGCCTCTTCACCTCTAGGGGCTACTCCTCCCCCTACACTCCAGATGCAGGTCAGCCTGTTGCGGTCTCACCTCCTCCCCTGGGTCAAGACATTCCCCAGATCCTATCACTTTGAACTCCAGACAGTCAATACACAACCAGGCAGAGACACACAGAAATGTTAGAGCACAAAAACCCAGCAGCTTCTAAACACACAATGCAAAAACCACCTTCATAAAAAGATGTGTTATTACATTGTGAGTTCAGGCATACTAAACTTCACCTCTCCATCTTAAGCCTTTGGGAAGATAGGCTGGAAAACATATTACACAGCTTCCCCATTCAGTCCTATGGGCAAGATGGCCTTTCAACAGTGAACAACGAAATGGAGATTATTTCACTGTCAGGACATGGTACACACCTTAGTACATGTCTTACCTTTCACATGCACTGCACCCTGCCCAGGGGGTACCTTGGACCTACCATAGGGGTGTCTGATGTGCATAGAAAGGGAAGGGTAAGGTCTGGCAAGTGGGTGCACTTGTCAGAATAACATAGCAGTTTAACCAACTGCGCGCAGGCACTGCAATGGCAGGCTTGAGTTCCCTTTTCAAAGCTACTTGTGTGGGTGGCACGAATAGTGCTGCAGGCCCACTAGTAGCATTTGCATTACCAGCCCTGGCACACATAGTGCACTTTACTAGGGACTTTACTAGTAAGGCAAACATACCAATCATGGACAACCAATTACCATTATACTTTATACAGGGAGCACTTGCACTTTGACACTGTTTAGCAGTGGCAAAGTGTCCAAAGCATCTAAGTTGGCAAAACAATGTCAGAAAAAAGGTCTAGGGGAAAAGCAAAACGTTTAGGGAACTTTAGCCAAAAGGGCCAAGTCCCACACATAGCATGGAAACTATTCAGCTTTGCCAGATGATAAGAAGGATATCTCTTCCCAAAAGGATAACATTGACATACCACATAATTTTGCAGTAGTCATGCTTTTCCTCCAAGCCTTGGGGAAGCCAATGATTATGGAGCATTTTATTGGCCAGTAAGTCATTTACCCCTGGTTCTACAGGGTCTTTGATTATTTTGTACTTCTCTTTGGGTTTCTATTTAGATCTTAAGTAGGGGTATTGTGATTGCATATTTAAGGCAGAGGTAATGAGTGTTTGGAACAAAGATGCAGTATGACTCAGTTAAAACACTCCATAGAGGTCACTGTCCAGTCATAGTTATATTTCAAAAGGAATGTGGCTCTTTAATTAAAATAGCAAAATGTAAAAGCGGGACAATTAAGACATAGACAAAAACAAGAAGGCTATCCCAATCTGAGATACAGCACCAAACATGTATAGCACTTAGGATAGAGGTCTCTAAACCTAACTTTTGTGCACCCCCACTGAATCATTACTGAAATTCGGGGACCCCACTGAGCCGTTACTTGAAGTCGAGGACACCAGCCTAAACAATTTCTTCGTTTTGAACTTCAAAACAATACGCAAAAATACAAAAATAAGTTTTCATCAGACAAATGCTGAAATGATTATATATTTATTTAGTTCACAAACACGTAAAAATATTTAAAAAATTTAAATGGGAAGATTGCTGCTTTCGAAATTAGTGTTTTAATTTAAAAGGACAAAGCGATATGCTAAACTCTCGCATATAACTTTGTCTTTTTTGCTCCTAATCATGCTCTTTTTGTCAGCGCTTCAATTGAGGCTACCCATCGTCCATATAATTCAGTGGTTTTGCTGTTCTTGCACTACTCCAACAAATCAAGCCAAGGATAACAACATCATTTTTAGCCACCAATTTCAAATTCCTTCATACTTACAGAACATTTAAAAAATTGCAATTTTACAGTTTTTTCTTTATTTATGTACACTTTATTAATCTGCTAATATTATTTAGTTTCTATACAGGTGCAGACCCCCTGAGTAGGTGCTGAGGAACCCCGGGGGTCTGCAGACCACAGGTTGAGAACCACAAATGTAGTATAAAAAGCGCCATAATACAGTTAACATGGGATTCTATGGTTAGTCTATGTCTGACAGTCAGAGATCACAAGTTCTTGGCAATCTCTTGAAATCTCTTGGTCTTAGTTCTTTACCATGGACCAAGAAGGAGATACTGGTGCTAGAAATGTGGTGCTTTAGCTGGGAAATACCTAAAGGACTAGGAGAACTTACTTAACCATTTGTTCAGACTGGTTACTTCGAGCAACCTGTTCACAAGGACTATTCTTTGAGAGATGGTTTAAAAAATTCTGGGTGACCAGCCTCAGTCAGGGGGGCAAACTGAAATGATCTAATGCAAAAAGACATATCTCTCTGATCCCCTCAGCTTGGGCAGGGCAGTTATTGGTGCGCATAAGTTCAGGTGTGTCAGAGAGCAGTCCTGCTTCATCTTCTACGACTGGAGCTGAGCTGCAGAGTTCCTACCAAGTCCAAAGTTAATACAAGGATTTTGCTCTGGAAGACCCCTCTGTTCATTTTTGGGAGGGATCATTCACAGGTTGCACCATACCTGCTAAGTCATACGTACACCAATCATAATGCCAGGGAGTTCTTCCTCACTGGAATGGAGTCAATAGCTCCAAACAATAAAATGAGATGTTGGTTAGTATGAGACCGTGCAGACTTCCCGAGAGGTTTCTGGACTGCTTACCATCTCATTACCAAAGAGAAGGCCACAGGCGACTACCTGGGTGTGGACTCGAAGAGACACAGGGCGGGCAGCCTACAAGGGGAATGGCTTTTGCTATGTAAAAGAGGAGAAGGGGATACACAGGGCATGTATTTGTTCCATGAGAAAGTATCTGGGTTGAATGGATATTGTAGTCAGAAAGCAGACTATCAGAAAGCTCCTCCATGGTCTCGAAGGAGCATGACTTTGAGGATACTCCAAAGCGGGGATGCTGGCCTGAACTGCGCCCTGTTACTGGTAATGACCATTTGGTGCTGCCTGCGTGTTTATCCCCCACAGAGTGCACAGCGTTCATGCACATCACATAGAGCACGATCACACAATCCACTCTCATGACGAAATTAAGGATCCTAGTTTGGGGTTCTGGAGTGTTTGCAGACTGATCACAATGTACAGTTGACGTCTCTTCTAGGGGTACAAATGACACAGGAAAAAGCCCGACTTATACACGGAGTTGAGTCTGCAACTAAAGAGAGTAAGGACAAGGTGAAGTTGAACTAGGAGCGGTGAAGATTACCAGTGAGTAATCTGGTTTAACATAGCCTGGAGATCAGAAGTCTTTAACATGTGCCAACCTATATGTTATTGAGATTCCAGGGGCTATTATTTTACCTTCAACACCAATCTTGTATTTTTCATTTTTTTGCTGTTACATGTGCTTATTTGATAGATGAAATCCTAATATAGGCTAAAATTGCCAGTTACAGTTTTTTTTTAATATGCACATTGCAGTGTAGACCGATATGAATAAAAAACAGGTCAATAGATGGTACGTAGTTTACTAATGGTGCAGTGGCATTTTTCAGATTCGCATGACCACCTGTGTCGTTACATATCAAGGGAGGCCGAATCCGTGGTTGTGTCAGTTGGGTAAGTAAACCTTTCTTCAGTTTGTAGATTGCAATATTGAATTGAGGTGTCTATAAATTTTGTGTATTGAGGTGAAGGATTTAAAATGTTATATTCATTGTTAATGGTTTTGTGTAATAATCGCAATAGACCTATAAGTAGTGCATCTCTGTGTGTAGCAGTACTCTTACGAACCCCGCTGTCTAATCACGCTTTTACCACCACCATCATCATTCCGGCTTCCTGGAGAGGCAGTGTGCTCCACCCTATATTCAAAGCAGGTTGTCGTTCCAACCCAGGAGACTACAGACTGATTGCCCTTATTGACGTTGATGCAAAACTTTACGCCGCAAATTTATTAAAAGATGTTGAGGCCTCTGTCGAATCCAGAATTATCATACCGATCATCCAAACGGGATTCAGAGCTGGTATGAACACCATGTCCAACCTCATTGCCTTGAGTCTTCTTGTTGAAAAAGTCTTTCACAAAACCTCCAAACTTTACACCTGCATTGTAGCCCAAAAATCCGCATTCAATATGGTCCCAAGAGCGCGTATCTGGGTGAAGATGGCTGGATGGGGCGTTCCCCCGAAGTTACTGAGGGCCATAGTTAACCTGTACTCAGAGAGCTGGGTGCGAGTCAAAATAGGCAAGGGTGATAGAACACCTGTCAAGATCCCTACACACACCGGCTTGAAGCAGGGATGTGTGCTCGCTCCTTGCCTATTCAACATCTACATGTCGGACCTCGATGTACATCAATCAGAAGTACAAAGCGATCCACCTAAATTAGCAATGACCCCCCAGTGTGGTGCCTACAATTTGCGGACGATATAGTTCTATGTAGCCAAGCTCCAATTGGTCTCCAGCGTCCGATAAATGCATTACTTTCCTACACAGAAACACTGGGTTTGGATCTGAATTACAAGAAAACCAAGGTCATCTGCTTCACCTTAAAGCCCGCTCTTCATCACATCAAATTCAAATGGAAAGCAGCAGGGAACAACTTAGAGTTGGTCAGATCGTATAAATATCTGGATGAGGTCATCGACTCGGGCCTAACGTTCAAGGAGCACTTACTCCAAGCACACAAGCTGCTCTTTGCAAGTTTCGTCCCTCACTCAATTACGGCTCAGAACTGTTGAAGGGAAAGGATGCAACCACCCTAAATCAATTGCAGTCCGTCTTATTTAAACACATTTTTTATCTTCCGCAACATATTTCCCAAGCACAAGTCCGACTGGAATTTGGGCTATTCTATCAATCCCCAATAAGGATGGCCGCACTCATTAAATTATGCTGAAAAATGAGATCTGCTTTACCTGATTCACTGGCCGCCTTGTGCTAGACAGAAATGAAGAACCAGCGTACTCATAAAAACAATTTGCGCTTCAGCAGACATTAACCACTCTCAAGCTGTCCGAAGCGTGGGGCCTAAGTATCAGTTTCACAGCATTTAAAAAAATTGTTAACAAAGCTGCAAAACTACAAGCCTGGACAAGAGATAAAGCCGAGATGGCACGTAACAAGCACTGATGGTCGATTCTTCAAACCTACAACGATTGGGGACCACAACCCTATCTTACAAGTCACATAGCCCCATCGATTCAGCACCTCTTGCTTTTAATCCGTCTGTGAGCCTTCCCGTCAAAAGACCAGGTGCCAGCCTGGAAACAAACCTGGTCGAACCCTTACTGCCGTTTATGTGGACGTTTCGAGGAAAGTGTATTACACTTCCTATGCATCTGCCCTGCTGTTAGTCAGCTCAGGCTGAAACTCCTAGGGCCAGTCTTTCGGGTCCTTCAGGTAAGATCATGTCACCCTGCTGTGATGACTCTATTAAACAGCCATTACCTCCAGCACTCCTGCAGGGCGACAAAGTTTTTATTACAAGTAAAACAAGCATTGGCATAGCCAATAGGTCTCGCCTTTGGGACCTTATAAGTGTTTAACCATGCAACAGTTAATGTTGTTGCACCAAGGATATTGTGCTGCATAACTAAATACTTATAAGGTCCCAAAAGCGAGACCTATTGGCTATGCCAATGCTTGTTTTTTCTGGTAACAACAGGTTCACCCACACAGGTGTGCTTTCAAGCAAGACCCAAAAAAATCATCTAAAGGATGGGATGTTATTTCTGGAAAGCTGGAGTTTTCATGCTGAGCGCTCTGTCCTAACCTCCAATTTTTGTTCGCACACTCAAGACTGTGAGCTCAAGCCCAGGCCCCTGGGGTCAAACAAAGTGTCAGCACTATCTTGGTACAGAATGCTGGGTTTCAATTAAACACTTTGGTCACACCTATTGCTCTTTTTATACTCACACTTCCCTGTGGTCTTATGTACACATGGTTTCACTCACCGTCCACACCCGAGGTTAGGTGCTCATGCAAAGTGCTCTGACTGTACTCACACTCATAATAGCGCTGTACTCAAAGACCACTTTTCTCACACCTTGTGTTGTGTGATCGGATCTAGAATTCTGTCCTCGTTCCTGTTCCTCTGGAGTCAAACCCAGGGCCATTGCAATTACACGATTCTGCAGCTGGGGCATTTTCCACATAAACAAGGATTTACCACGATAGCCACATAAACAACCATCTGCTGCATAATTTGCAGATTTCAATAGCCAAAACGCTGTATCTAGCTCAAACAGAGCAAACGTTGCTAAACTAAAAGCCTCACATAGTTCTGCGCACTACCAGACCCTTTGTAGAGATTAAATGGTCCCGTGTTAGCTTCTAATTGCAACCTTAAAGTGTGGAACTGGAACTAATGTGGGGAAGCAGTGCCCCAGACAGAACTGACGCGTATTGACATGGCAATATAATGGGCCTACTGCCACAGAATGTGCGGCGTTACACTGTATAATTTGCTTTTCCATACCACCTAGGTTATCCAATTGGCCGCATAGTTTGGTCCTACCTTGCCGCATAATTCCAGTGGCTTCGATCATACTGCGAGCCTCGCACCCAGCATTCAACGCTGACACACACGGACCTGTACCCACACCCGACCCTCTGTGCTCACATACGGGGCTGGGAGCGATCACTGTGTGTTTACATTCCACCATCGTGCATAACAAATGGGAATGGATACATCGCCAGCGCGGTAGATGATGACGAATGCAAGATGCTTGAAAATGTCCGTCTCTAATGCAATGTGATGTTTTCTTTTGACGTGGAGGCGGAGAAAGCATCCTTAGGGCCACTCCACAGAACCCCTCCCAACACCACGCTCCCCGGACTGCCTGGTGCCGCGAGGATGAGGAGCTCCGTGGGGTGGGCTGGGACGGGCAGCAGGGGGGGTTAATGGATGCTCAGCTCCTGGAAGCTTTAATCAGCTCAACATCTGCTTCCTGCCAAGAGAGCTCTTATTGCACTAATCAGGCGCGCGGCCAATCAGCGCGAGGCAGCCTCCTCCTCCCGGGCCCTCCATTCTCAAGCGAGGCGGCTCCGCTCAGTGTGGGAAAAGCGCTGACCTATCACCGCCGGGGAAGTGGGCAGCCCTCCAGACCCTGCATCCACCGCCGCCCGTGAGAGGCAGACCGAGGCCGGGCCTGCACACTGCGAGGCAGCAGAGGGCGGCACCGCGCCGGCAACCTCAGGAGGACATCCGGGGTGCAGCAGGTGGGTAGGACCGCCGGAGGGGAAGTTGTTTGAACGAATAACCCATCCTCTACACTCCTGGGTCGGGCATGGAAAACGGGATGGGTGAGAGTCATAATAAGAACGAGAAAATGGGAGCAGAGACTGCATTGGGGACTACATTGAAAAGGATGGAGAACATAAAGGGAAGGGTGGGAGCTAGTGGGGCAGAAAAGTAATCAGAATTTAGGTAAAAAGAAAATAGAGTGGAAGACCAAAGGAGAAGAAAAAAGTATAATGACCGAGCACGTAAAAGAAATCCAACAAAGGAAAATCTGGGGGAAACAAAAGGACAGAGCGAAAGAGAGCAACAGTGGAAAGCTGTAAAAGATAGAATAGAGAACAAACAGAACAAATGTTAGGAGAATGGAAAGAGGGAGAGAATTAACCAAAACAAATATGAGTGGAACATGGACAAGTAGAAGAACAAGCGCGCGCGCCTCGCACGGCAGCAGGGGGAGGGGGGAGAGGAGGGAGCCTGCACGATTCCCTTGCGGGAGCGAGCGGCGCCAGGAGCGATAATTGCGACCATATGGCGCCAGCTGCTCGCTCCCGCAAGTGAATCGCCAAACGTGCACGCGTTGCCATTGAAGGCAATGGAACGTGTGCACGTTTTTGGCTGAAAAGCCGAATCGATCGCAAAAGGTCTTTTTTCCTATGCAACGCATGCGCGCTGCGTAGGCGAGACCTAAAAAACTGCTATCTGCTAAGCAGGGTCACAGCGTGGGGCCAGTGATGCTCAGACCAGTCGACGGTACGTCCCCCCCATACCTTTGCTACACAGCACCTTGGCTAGCAGATATTGTATTGCCCCTTAGTCCTGTCAGGACCTTTAGCCCCTCAAGAGCTACTCTCCTTTTACATGTTTAACCTTATTAACACGGTACACTGTATAAATGGAATTGGGTTTTATTTGCTAGATCTCATGTAGATATATATTTTTTTTTAAATGAGATTTTGTAATGATTCGTTTATTTACTTTTTTGCAATGATTTTAATTAATCAGCAAATAAAGATTTACTGACTTACTCCTATGAACCGGCGCACAAACATACCCTTGAGTATGCCAGGAAAGCTGCGCCTGTCCTAAATTTCTATGCTTAACATTGGCAATGCCAGCTGAGTTTGGGTGTTGCTGTTCTCCCATTGCAGAATTGTAAGTTTATTATAGTGCTGCACTAGGGCAATGTAGCCTTACTGTGCAATTGCATACTTACTTTTCTGTTTTTTTCTACTGGGATTTTTTTTTTGCCCCTCAAGAAATCTGCTTTCCGACGCCCACACAAAGCTTGGGGTCTTCAGTCCCCCCTCCATCAGAAGAGGATTTAGCCCAGACCTTTGACGGGGCACATTTTTGATAATTTTCAGAGTGGAAAGGCGCTTGTTTAGTTCCCACAAAGTCACAAGTTTGCAGACGCTCATAAAATCTCAAGGTTAACCATACCTTGATCCACACACTCCAGACCCCTTGCCTGGGGTTTAGGACTTCACAATTACACTTACACATAGCCGTGTCGTCCAATTACGTAGGAGTAAATGGACTTACACCTTCTATGTATACTTTTTTGGATGCCCGACAGATGTAAATGGAGACATTGTTGGCTTCAAAGGTATGTTACTAGCTGAAAATGACTTTGTGAATCGGGCCCTGTGTCTATAATACAGATCACAAATTGAATTATCTCTAGATGCTCAAGTGTTATTGGCATCTCAGTTGACTTATTGTTTGGACCCAGAAGCATGAAAGGCGGAGGTAGCCCTGCTGGCATTTGAATGTGGAAGCCAGAGGTTTCTAAATGGAGCAGGCGTTATCCATTCAACTCCGTACTAGCTATGTCATTGATCTCTTATAGAGCGTGCTACCACCAAGTTTCAGATACCTCTCTCTAGCAGGTACTTTGCCTATAAAGTGTTATGTTTTAATTATACTGAAAAGAGACAGAGTGGAGGATTATGTCTAACTTTAGTTACTTTTATGTGAAAAAGCAAAAGTCAGGTTTTGTCAAAATAGCGAATTAGAAAAATTTCAAGTATATATGTGATCCATCCAGCAAGTCTTTTAAAACAAATTAAGACTTGAGCCGATCGACAGCATGGTGCAACACTGAATAGATGATTGTAGGCTAGGGGATGTATCACGCAAACACTTTTTTGTTTGCGCCATTTGAATTTGTCAGTGATGCTGGCCACGTGTCATAAGGTGATTTGTGCTGGCTGTATCTGAATTTGTTGGGGTAAAATTATGTGGTCCTTGATGTGAGAACCAAACTACATAGAATAGTGTATATTTCATTTTACGTAAGTGGTATTTCAATAGTTAACGCTTTGCATAATAAAGGAAAAATATCACCATCGGGACAAATTAAAATACTGCTGCCAAAATCTGTTTACGTCATACAGACGATACTATTGACAAATGAAAACATCTTCAAGACAAGCTGGCCCCACAGGCTCCGAAGGTTGAAGCTGGCATCCTATCTCACATGTGAACCAGTGGATAATGTTCTACATCGACATTTTGTTTAAGGCTCAAAAATCGACAACATAAATAACTGACAATGATTATCAGAATGTACTCACAGGAGATGCTTCTTAATCACAGCTAATGCACCTGTCCTTAGGGTTACTTGTAGATTATCATGAACATTTTTCAAAGCAGGAATATCTGCTGCGAAATAGAGGCTTGCTGTAGCCCACAGAGGTCCACAAACACGCAGTCTTTCTTCCTGTGCTGTTCTTAGTTTCTCTATGCTGTGTGGATGGAATTGACAAGGATTCTTGCTATGGTAGGTCCCTCAAAGTTGGACTTGACCCTATGCACCTAGCAGGGACTCCCGCACTGCATAGTGGGAAGAGGACATTCACAGACTCCTCCCTGAGGAAGGAACCTGCCACTCATCCTGCATGGCTGGTGTGACTGATAGGTAGAAGTTCACAATCAACTGCCTCATTTTGGACACAGGCTGAAGCTTCTCTCCAGCTTGTTTACAACATTTTGGCTTGAATCTAAGTGAAGCCTACTGCTTTTGGTGCTTGCAGAATGTGGAGCCTACTGCTAGCTGTTTCCTCCTGGCTAGGAGCAAGCCTGAAGGCCCCCGGCTGCCTACCCTGCTGCTCCTGATGATTTCACTGCTTGGAAGATACCAGCTGGCTCAGAGTCCAGATACATGGACAGAGCACATTGAAACCCTCTCTTACCCTTACCATAGATCTAGGAAGGCTGACCCATGGAATCCACTCCGTGCACCTGTTCTTATTTTCCGCTTTCTGGACCAGGATGGAACTGTGTGGCTTGTGAAAACCCCTCAGTGTTAGTGGACTTTTTTTCTATTTATGTGGACAAAATCGTGATGTGACCCTCTCATCATTGAGGGTAGCCCCCGTAATGACTTGTAACATAGTAACCATTTTGCTGGGAAGATTGAGAATCGAACATTTTGGGGTGCACTGATTGAGATTTGCTAATGATGACAATCAATCACTATTAGTTGATAGTGTTTAGCCCTTTTAATGGCTTTGTAACAGCATTGATGTGGTATTATCCTGTTCACTGAAGCGTTATTTCCCTTTTAACAATATCTTTATTGATCGCAATACTTACCGTGCATAGCCAGATACCTTGGTGTTACTAGTATATTGATTTGGAACTTTAATTATGTATTTTATCGGCTGCGGCTCCTCCACTAAGGTGGAGGAGCATCGCCCCACTTAGTTCAAAGGAAAAATAAAATTATAATAATGCAACGTTAATACCATTATTTTATTATCATTTTAGTTTTTGTATAAAGCCCGAGCCAGGTTAGGTCGGGGCTTGGCTGTCCTCACAGGGAGGAGTGGTTGCCGCACCATAAGTGCGCATGACGGTTAGGCCTGCCGTCTTGGGCCGGCCAAACCGTCATTTGCACTTAGCATGTTCTCCACCCGCTGTATTGCAAGGCCAGGTGGAGAACATGCACATGCTACCACTCCCTGCCTGAGCGCCGAACCAGGGCACTCAGACCAATCATGATGCTGCTGTCATGCTGGTCACAGCAGTATTGTTACTGGCTAGGGGTCGCACCACCACCCTTGAGTTAGACGTTGACTTCTCACCCACATCTACTGTGAGAGCGGCAGAGGCTTTAGTGAGGCTAATAATCTGTTGTGTACCAGGTATCTAGAGCCCTGGTTAGAGGGGGTATTCAAACTTTGAATGCCTAGTGGTCCCCGTATCTCCGGGTGAAAAATCTTGAAAGAAATCCATGCGTTTAATTTTCCCCAGTAATAAGGTAGTGACAATCACAATTGACATTAACATCAAAAGATAGGTTAGAGCCTTCAAGTTCTTCTGTGAAAATCGGATATATAACCCAATTTCAAGAAGTCCAGTTGAAGGCGGGTAGAAAAATTGTATTGCTCCACCAAATTGATTACTGGTTTTGGATACACACCTGTTAAAACTGCAAGGCCTGCAGTCACAAGCACAACCCTGCCCAACCTCCCTCAGAACCCCAAAGGGGCAGACAAAATAGCTCCTTCCTATCCTGGCCACAGAGCTCCTGACTTGCACTGCACTCTGCTGACATTTATCACCTGCTCGGAGCAAGCAGTAAATATAAGTGTAATAGTGCTGGAAGTGGGGGAAATCGTGTGGATTTTCACTCAGTATTCAAGTTATTTATGCCACATTTCGGTCAAAAATTGCTGTATTCAGGTGTGCGTCAATTCATAATGAAGCCCATAAAATGAATTAATTCTCCAAGGAGTCCATAACAGCTGCTGAATATACATTATTGAGGTCTTATGAAAATATTGTCGCAAGTAGTTTTTTATATTCATAACATGGTATTGAAAATCAGAAAGAGGCAAATAATCACACGTGCGAAACAGACTGGATGGGCTTCATATGCCAGTATTAAGATATCTGCTATTTGTATTTTTATCAACAAATCTAGTCAAAATGTGTGCTCTGGGACTGATTATATTCGTGCACGCTCACATTAGCTCACTATTTTGATTACTTGTTCCAGAGATCCTTCCGTGCACTAGCTGCAATTTACCTGGTGTGACAAAACTGACTGTACCACAATCTTATACTCCAGATTGAGGTAACTGCTACCTTTCAATCTTCTCTTTCTTCACTGCTGTCCTCTTATTTCATAGTGAGCCCAGCCCCTCTTTCATCCTGTCACAGACCATATAACATACATCAGGCCATCAACGGACGCTACTTCTAGCCATCACTTTTACGTTGCATACTGCCTGGATCTAGGTTTGCTGCATTCCCTTCCCCTGTGTTTTCAACTGCCCGGCTGCCGCGCCAAATGTAAATGTGCTTTCCCTGGCAGTGGTCTATTAATAGCATCCCATTCAAGCTCAGTCATCAAGATAGATCACAGATCTACATCGAATTCTCACAAAGGTAGCTCGTTCCCTTTATTCCCTTTTCCCTCAATTAGAACATGGCCTATTTCAATATCCTTGCATGAGAGACTGTTTAATCATCAATGGACATGGTTCACCTGAAAATGGCTTTAAAATGATAGACAGTGTATCTCCCCTGCATAAACCCACGTGACTAACAAAGGGCAGCCCATGGCATATATGTGAAAAGCAATCGCACCCTTAGACAGCTAAATGGCCGCTGAATTCTGCAAACCAGTTGCTGCTACATGAAATTTTATAGAGGCTTTGGTGTTCAAACCTGTAGAACTAGCATATACATCCAACAAGAGCAATATTGGCTCTACCCGGCCGCACAGGCGTTATTTCCGTAGTATAAGTACATTCACATCAAACCTTCTAATTGTTTTACTGCTCAGAAACCATAAATTCAAATGAAAAATATGCATAATAAAAAGGGAGTGCTTAAGAAGTCCAAAAAAAAGTAATTTAAATTAACTCTGTACAATGTAGTCCTAAATTCTTATTCCAATCATGCAACTTCTTCTTACAGGTCCAGCCAATGCACAAAAACTGCTTGGGAAGCCAAATAAGTATTATTCCAAATTTGGCTTTTGCAAACTTATTCTTTATTTTTTACAAAAGCCAACAGCAGCAATGGCCATTCTGCTTAATGGAGCAGGTGCCACGGGGGATACATTGTTTTTAAGCCTGCATTTTTATGGGATATCTCTATCCAGAAAAGCATCACTAAAAGAGAAAATAAGAATTTTTCTAATCCCTGATGAAGTCCCTGTTCGGGACGAAACGCGTTGGCTAGGCTGCTGTTGGATTTTGTAAAGAATACATTTGCTTTGAAATATCATGCCTTGGCTCCTGCATTATGTTGAAATCTATGAGAAGAATCTCAGTGTTTGAATAATCACTACATCAAGCCAAATTTGGAATAATACTTACTTGGCTTCCCAAGCAATTTTTGTGCATTGGCTGGAGCGAAAGAAGAAGTTGCATGATAGGAAAAAGAATTTGGACTGACATTGTATTTAGTTAATTTAAATTTAGTTACATTTTTTTCTGGACTTCCTTAGCACTCCATTTTTATGTATACCTGTAGATCTAGCTTTCACTTCACATCAGATCATGACCAAGTATTATGCGTTTGCGGAAGGTTGTGACAGCCAAAATATTCACGTGATTAACACCCTTACTTTAAACATTTGAGGTTTATGTTCTGTTGCTAATTACATCAATTTAAAAAAAAATCCTAGCCTTATCTGACTTTTGACATTTTCGTTGGGGGCGGGAACTGTAGCTGTGTTCACTATCCCTGACATAGAGACCTCTAAATAAATAAGAGTAATTTTTGCTTATTCTGCACATGGAAATGTAGTTACTGAATTTAAGCTTTCTGGGCAAAAGTGACCATAAGTAGTGAGCTTGTATATGTGATGGATTGGTTCCTGGGATGCACCTGCAAATTTAGGGGCATATTTATGAAAGTTTTGTGTTACCCTTGTTCCACGCAAGGCAACGCAAGGGGGGCGCAAAACCTAGATGAGATTTACCAAGCCACGCAAGGCCACCTTGCATGGTTCTGCATGGCTTTGTAAATTTGGAGTAATGCAAGGCAGCTTAAGTCACTACCTTGCATTACTCTACGTGCTTGGGGTTGTTACATGGGTGGAGTGTGGGTGTTCCACACATGGGTGGAGTGTGGGTGTTCCACATATCCACCCATGTATTTTGAGGCATTCTCAGATTTATCAACACTGGTAGACCTGGGAATACATCAGAATTGTACACCTTCTTACCAGAGTTGCAACAAGGAGAAATAGCTTTATTTTTCCTCGCTGATTCCTCTTTCTAAGTGTGGTGCATTTTGCAGCACACTTAGAAAGAGTAATACACTTCTAAGGATTGTTTCTGTTAAAGAAGGTGTCCCTTCCTGCACAAAAACAATCCTGCCTGTAATGCACGCATCCTTGCTCCATTGCGCAAGAGTGCCTTCGTTGGCGCTATTCTGCTAATTGTGCACCAACACAGGCAGAGGACAGGATGCGCCATATCTTGGTAGATATGGTGCATTCCTACCCTTTCACGCAGTGCAGAGCAGCAAGTTGTTTTTCTGCTTTGCATGAAAGAATGATAACTATGGGCCTTAATCCTTAACACAGCTTGTAGTGCTGCCTTCAATGGCTGTAATGCTTCGGCATACATAGATTTATTCCTTTATCTGAGGGAAAGGTGCTCCGTCAATCCTGTTTTTATGAAAGTGTTTTGATTAGACAATGGCGGTTGTTGGACACTAATTTAGTGACCATGCAAGTGATCAATAAGACTGTAGTACATCTAGGGAGGTATTCATTAAAAATACTGAGATTTACATAGCATTCAACTAGTAAGATTAACTCTTTAGCACATATCACTGTCCGAATTTTTCTTGGCACCTAAATAGTGGGATTGCAGAAGGTGCTCGGCCCATTGCACACTATTACCCTCTCCCAATTATTATGTCGGTTTGATAAATGCAAAATGTAATACTAATATTTTTAATTTTATAGCTATCGATTGTCACCGGAGCACAGATATCCCGCTCACTATGAAGACTGCTTCAAGGCCACAGTGCATTTTCTGAAGACGGCAGAAGACTATGGAGTGGATCCTTCCCGGGTCATTATTAGTGGAGACAGTGCAGGGGGCACCCTCGCTGCTGCAGTTTGTCAAGGGCTGGTGAACAGAAAAGATCTCGCAAAGCCATGTGCTCAGGTTCTCATCTACCCACTGGTCCAGATGGCAGACTTCAATCTGCCATCCTACCAGCAGAACCGCTCTGTCCCCATTTTGTACCGGGAACGTGCTGCGTTCTATGTTCTGCAATACCTCAATGGGGATATTTCTCTAATTGATGAAGTATTAGAAGGTGAGCATGTTCCAGACGACAAAAAATTAAAGTTTCAAAAATGGCTGAGTTCTAATAATATCCCTGATGAGTTTAAAGTAAGAGGTTATAAGCCTCATACAGTCAGTTCAGAGGCAGAAAATGTCTTTGACCAGGTCAAGGATGCATTTGAAATGGCATCTTCTCCACTTCTTTCTGAAGATATCATCATTTGCAGTCTACCGAAGGCTTACATTTTGACATGTGAATATGATGTGCTTAGAGATGATGGACTCTTGTACAAGAAGAGACTTGAGAACAGTGGAGTTCCCGTGACCTGGTACCACATGAGAGATGGCTTCCATGGAGAGATCAGCTTTTTTAATGGTAGCTTACTTGCATTCCCATCCGCAAAACTAGCAGTAGATGATATTGTGAATTTCATTAAAAGTGCATGAAATGTTATTTGTACTCGCCTTGCAAAGACACCTTTTAGAAAACTTTGTAAAAAGGTATTTATTTGAAACAAAACAAAGGTACTACTTTAGAAGAAAAAATTCAGTCTTCATCATGTTCACATCTAGACCACTATTTGATAATTCACAGAATTCTCAAGAAGAAATGTTAGATATATTATATGCTTATTGAATACATACAATTCTACAGTGTTCTAACTTCGTTCTCTGTGAAAATAGTATTTGGAAATCTCACTGTTGTCAAGTAAGAAATGTTAGCCAACATTAGTAACATCTCCGCATTTGATTCTACCATTGCATTCTTAATCGCTAGCAGACACTTTGTGTTCTTTGCCTTATGGGGCTTCTATAGTGTAGAGTGATGACAAATAACTTTCTAGAAACTATGTAGACAAAATAGTGAGAACTGGGTTTGCTGCTAGATAGTAATCACCACGGGGTTCCTATAGGTCCCCTTCCATTTAACTAATAGGACAAAAGCCCAGTTGACCAAAGCCTCCCGGTCAGACCCTCTTTTGGTTTTGGGGTTATGTTTGCCCTTGCTAGAGATAATACAGTGCTTTATTGGCGTACTAGATCTAAGTTGTGTATATGTGTGCCCGCGCAAACCACTATATCACAGCACATCTTTCCTATATAATGAAATGGCTGGTGAAGATTTTCGTATGTAGGAAATTTGAAACTTGGTTGAAGCTGTATCCAGGCTTCTAGCAACCCCCCCCCCCCCCTCCAAGATCCCTACTTTAACCCCATACCAGGGTGTATGTAGGTTGTGAAACGGTTGATTCTGACTTTTTGTCTGTATATTGGTAGAAGGACAAGTTTCCTGGGTCAGCAGCAAAAGCTGTGCAAGCAAGGTGAGTAACACCAATGGCCGACTTAACAGCAGCAGACTTGGTGTGCTAACAAGGTCGTTGATTATTCACCCATACTGGGATTCAGTTTGCATGCAGAGAGCTCGTATTCTTTGTACCACGACCTAGTTCTTAGCAGATAATTAAATAATATGGAAGGTCATAATGGTGTTTTTTGACCATTTAAAGATTGTTTTTTTATAATAATGAAATTTGAAACAGGGCACATGAAATACATTTCTCCCTCTAGATCAATACATTTCTCACATTAACCCCTTTAGGTACATCATATGCAATGCAAAAACAAAATACAGATTGAAGCATTTTACCAGCATAAGTATTTGCTGATGTGAGATGGGGACTTTAACCACATTACTATCATGTTTGCTCTTCCACGCCAAAATGATTGAGGACTGGCTCATCTGGGCCCTACTGGAGACCTCTAGGAATATGTTGAATGATACAGTTTCTAGGACTCACCTCAACCTTCTTCCCGCCTGCTTGGGAGTCTCCACATACCTTCTAGCTGCCTCCTCTTGGTTCATAAAGAATTATTACTCTTCACCGCCATCGCCTTCAACCGTGCTAGGTACAGCACTGATGTCTGCACTCCAGCCACAGAAATGCGTTCTTGTGTCGCATTGTCATTGCGCCAGTGCTTATATCCAGAAAATACATTTCTGCAACACTAATAAAACTGTGCAAAGTGCCTCATCCCAATAGCACCTTCATTGATGTCACTGCTATGTATTTTGTTCGGTCGCCTTTAACATCGTGTGTGATGTCATAAGCAGCACAATGGTAGGTCTTTTGCTTGCTTTGCTTAGTAGAACTGACAATTTACATTCATTTTTAGTTTTTTTTTGTTGGAATAATCTTAATGACCCTTTGATTTATGTTGCTTTTTAGGGGAAAATTTCAGGGTTTTACTCCAAGCTTGATTATTCTTTTGAATAAAGAACCATATATTTCTATACACAATGTTTTTCAGTAAATCTTTCTTTTCTGATGTTGTACTTTGTTACCTGGCAACAGTAAGGACCCACTGCTCATTCTGCTCTCAAGCTTCACACCCGAGAACCTGCTGTACACAGTCTCATTATGGACAGTAACCTCGGGGCAGACAGCATGTGCCCAGAAAACACCTATCATGTGCAATGAACTCTTGGTGCAGAGTGTTCCTTTTTGCCATGCCATATGCCCAGCCCATGTGCAAGAAAGTCCACTGCGCCTGAGCATTGGGCTCAGCCTGCTGTCTTTGGTAGCACTGTATGTCCAGCTTGCCTGGACCAGGAGATCACTGGCCATGAGCTTAAATCTTGCACAGCAGGCCTAAACCATATGACATGGCTTATGGCAGTGCTCTGAACCCAGTTCCCATGGCCCAGAATACTTACAGCCTTCAGTCATATGCAGCAGACTGTGGGTGCTCTGTGCCACTTCTGACCATACCTTGTGCCCAGCCTCATGCACGAAAAGCACATTGCACCGGACCTGTAATTGATCAACTCCCTGTGCCCACCTCCTGTACTATTCAGATGCAATTGGCCTTTCTTTTTTTGCTATGTGGTGTTTGAGTGTAGAGCATGACCCCTGGCCACTCTATGTGCCCTACCCTCAGAAAACACAGGAACATGGGTTCTGGAATAGGCGCAGCTGTGCATGTCCTTTGGCCATGCAAAGATAGCTGGCCTGGGGCCCCAATTGTACCCAATTCCTGCGCCCAACAAATTCACCAATCCTTCTGCCCAAGGCCATGCATAGGCACCGAGCCCAATGTGCCCAGTTCACATGGCTGTTGCCTTCTGTGGCCAAAGGCACTGGAATATTGCCACAAATCATAGTCGAGTAATCTTGAACAAAAAACTGTTTTTGGTTGTTTTTGATCCTGTTTTTTTATTCAAGTACCAGAAGCACATTTTTTTAGTTTTTGTTTCTCAAACTCTTTGTGCCCGTTTAGGTTTTCTACCTGGGATTAAGTGCCATTATCTGTCCTTTTGATATGTTCCACGATACCACTGGGGTTGGGAGGTGCATCACGTACCCCTAATTAACTCCTCAAACTTCTTGTTTTGGCTAATGGTGGTCTTTGTTATTTCTTCAATCATAAATGCCAATCCAATTGCGTGTTTTTTTCAAGTATGTTGAGAAAACTTACATCGGCCAATCACACTTGTTTTTCAATTAACTGTGGGCCTAATTACAATGTCGGGCGGACACTGTATCGGTCTGGAACCACCCGACCTTAGGTCGGGGGTTCCAAAAGTAGGATTACGATGCGACAGCCCATAGGGCGGTCGCAAACATGCATTTTACAATGGACGCTTGTGCGGCTGGCAGAAAAGGCCTGCAGCACAAGCTTCCATTCTAAAATGCATGTTTTGAAACATCCCTGCACCGTGTGGCACTGGTGACTGCCACACAGAGCAGAGATGTTTATGGTGGTACCATAGGTGCCCCCCATACCCCATAGCAGAGGGCCAGGGGGCGAAGCGGCCCCAAAGTCACTTTCCGCCTGCCTTTTCATGGCAGGCGGACCGCCATGTAAGGGCAGGCGGAAAGTGCCATTGATCCAGCGCGGCTAATATAAATTCTTCTCCTTTGGACTTAACATCCAGGTAAAGATCATTCACAACAACTATACAATATGACGGTGGGGCCCATAAAACCGCATAATCATACACTCTCTCAATTATTCCCTGGGTCACATCCACTTTCACCAAGGAGAAGGATTAAATTGCTGGAGGAACAGAATACCTTATTAAAGTTAACAGGATTTTACCTTAAGCATAATACATAATCAGTTTAATCCTGTCGGTTCCAAAACATCAAGGTATTCCGCTCTTTGGTCGATGGACTAACTAGTAGAATAAGTTGATGGTGATTAAGACCAGCTCAATCACGTTCAAAACCTGTTAATCATTACACTTAATATTGAGCTAAAGAACCACAGACTCGTTGTTTTAATTAGAATAAAGTTTTATCTATTTTCTTAAATGCATGAGTGAGATTCAAGTTTATTAATCATTTAATACATTTCAATAGCATATAAGAAATAAGTTTTAGAAAGAATTTTGTGCATACCCCTCTCAGATGGAGAATGAAAAGTTCACCAAAGCAGATAAATTGTAGATCACAGCATAGAACTCCCAAAACTGACTGTCTGTCCCGCTAAAGGCCTCCTCGACGGACCTCCCATACAGGTTTCCCGCATCGGTCTCGTTCCTTTTCCCAGTCAAGTTTTAAAGTCCAAATGAATATTTCTATAAAGAAAATGGCCTATAGAAAATAGCAGCAGCTTCTTCAGCATCAACGTTCAGTGCTCAAAATTATGCAGGAATAGCGCTCCTCCTACTTAAGAGTAGGTCCTCTTATACCCTACTACTAGCTTACTAAACAAAAAGTTGCAATCTTTGGGGTGAGAATCACGCTAATTGGTCCATTGGAGGGGTGGCAAGAGTCACCTCATTGCCCTCCTTGTTCAAACCGGTTCTAAAATTGTTTATGGATCATACTTTCACACGACCTTTGGGTAATAGCAGTCCGATTGACAGTTCACTAAATGTTTCACTTTTGTTGGTCACTTTTTAAGCAATCCATTGTTAATTCATTTGGGTTCAGCTTCCATTCTCACGGATGTGTGCTGAGTCTTTCTTGGCATTCTCCTCAATTCAGGTCATCCTGACCTTGACTCTTCTCACTCTGGGCTCGAACTGTACCCACGTGGTTTAGTTCTGCGGCTTTCTTCCGCTTAGAGGCCATCTTTGCGTCTGCGCATTGACTTCATCTGCCTCGGCAGCCATTTTCGCAGCACGGCCTAGCAGGCCTGAACAAACTATCATGAAAACAAACACAATCATAATTAAAATAAAGAAAATAAGCCTTTCTGTTTCCCACCCGTCATTCTAAGTACCCAAGTTAGGTGTTACCTAGCAGAAGCGACATTTAAAGCCATGTTTTACTTAACATCCGCATTCTTTTGCCACAATACAATTTTACTACATAGCACAAATCATGCGATTTTGCTCTAATTAGTACGCAAATCACTATATTAGTATTGTTTCACTTTACAATTGTAAATAAGTTAAATTTGCACATAAATAGCGATTACCATTTGTGTAAATGTTTACCAAGGGTGTAAATTGTTGATTAGTCCATCAAACAATTAGTAACATTAATTTATTAGTGTTATTTTAAGGGGTTCCAAAATTATTTCATTTACCTTGCTCCATCAACTCCCCCCTTTGGTGATTTTTAATATCACCACAAAAACCCATGTTACACAATTTTCAGATAGAATGTTTCTTGTCCACTTGCTTTTGTTAGTTCACACGTCCGTGTCCCTTTCATCTTGTCTTTTTGTTCTTTCATACATGTTTTCTTTTAGTTCTTCAAGTTCTATTTCTCCCAATTCTCGTTCTCTTTCTTTATTTACCTTATTTTCTCTTTTTATTTTATTTTGTCTTTTTCTCCTTTTAATACATACATAAACTAATTTCACTAATAATACTACTAATATTACTACTGTTGCTGATATTAAAACTTTCCCTATAATAGAACCACCTATTTCAGTGAACCATTTTTGTATTGAGGAAGAACTCTTACCAAGTTTCTCCCAGGCACCTTCAACCTCCAGTGGAGCAAGCTCTTTGTGCAAATTAGTAATATTCTTTATATACTTCTGTATATTTTCACTTTTATCTGGAATGTCAGTGCAACAATGTTGGACTTTCAGCATTCCACAGACTCCACCCTCTTTTGCAAAAAGAATGTCAAGGGCAAGTCGATTTTGCATCACCATAGCTCTCATGGCAACCATCTCGGTATTTACCATCAAGAACCCTCCAGCAGTATTCGTTGATAAACAATCTACTACTGTGGACAGTTTCCGAATTTTAAATGCATTCAAAGATATACCCACTGCTGGTATCAATGCTCCAAAAATGTCACCAACTATTTCTGAAAAACTTACCCTTTTCCTACGTGTTAATGTTTCACCCATTTCGTGTGTTCCTTTCTTTCCTCTCTCCACATGAAAAATCTTTGGAAAGACCAGGCCTAAGTAGCACGACCCATACCAATGATCCGGCAACCTGTAATAAGCTCTATTTCCGCAAATATAATAGATCCCTGGAAATATTGGATCTTTTCCTCCTTTGAATCCCCATCCTCCTAAAATTTTGTAAGTGTCTCGGCATTCACTGGAACCCACGAAATAGTTATCATACCCAGTCCTATTTCTACTAATGCACAACTTTCCCTGTTGGGGCCAATCCAAAGTCATAGCTGCATTTGTCTCTCTCTTATCATGATTTTCTTCTTCAAATGCCCAAAGGGGTGTTTTTGTCTCTTCTTCTATTACTTTTCTTTGAAACATAACTCTTCTGTTTTCTACCATCTCTAAAAATACCTTTTCTTCTTTCTTTAATTCACAGGTAAGATTGTGCCTAACTACATATTCTAATGTTAAATCTTTATTTTCTAGGAAAAATTCACCAATCATTCTTGCTTCTTTCACCTTGTTCAATTCAGGGATTATAGGAACTTTCGCAAAAACCTTATTTATGTCAGTATAATAAAATTCTAATCTACCTGTTTTATAAAATAGACTAGCTAGAACACTACATGTTATCCCATACGTCAAAGGAAGGTGATGATAGGTCACACCTTCTGTGACAGACGCAGGTAATTGCATACAAACATAACAATCCCTCACATCCATTGTTTCTACATATTCATATAACAATTTTGTGAAAACGTTCTTAGAAAAATCAGTTATGGATCTATCCTTATGTAACTCAGTACTATCTATTAATGTTGCTGCGTTCTGTGTGTTAGCTTCTTTGTCCTTTTTCGTGTTATTCCCTAATATGGACGTTTCCTCTACAGCTAACCTAATTGGAATTGTGATTGCTAAAATAAGCCAGATAAACATTAATAAACCTGTCCAAAAGAAACACATTCTACACCATCTACGTACAAACTCACATCTAGATTTTCTATTCTCTGTCTCTACCATTCTGTTCTATTACCTAGCTATATATATGTATGTACAGAAAATGTGTCACCACACCTCAGAATGACGTATCAGCCACTCTGCCCTTTCACTTTGTCTCGTTTGGTACTTTCTTCAGTTCTTTTCAGAACTCTTCCTTGTCTCGTTCAGGTTTTGATGTCCAGTCCGGGTTTTCTCTTTACCTTTTCAGACTTGTTGCACTTCATTGGTTTGCAGCTTTCTTCTGGGCTTTCGTGAGTGTTATCTTCTTCTTTGATGTCAGTCAATGCGATGTATAGCCAATCAGGTGACTTCTATTTCAGATTAGGTTTCTTCACTCTCTTCGTTTTCTGCAATTGTTTTCCACTTTGTTTTCCTTGTTCCCTTTGACTTGTTATCTCATTTACCTGTTCTGCATTATTTCCATTTAAGTTTATTATCTTGTATCTCAGTCTTTTGACTTCGTGGGGCCAATTGTCTCCTTTTCTTGGCCTTTTTGGTTCACTTTCTTTTTCCTCTCGTTCTGTTCTCCAAGTCCTCTTTCTTGGTCCTAGTCTCTGTTTTCTTTCTTCTTCACTTTCTTCTGATTCTGTTTCAGACCTTACTTCACTTCCTCTTATTTTTAACTTTATGATTTCACCTTCATTGTCTAAATCTGAACTTTCCTGTGTCTTTTCTGTTGGGACACTTGTTTCTATCCCTCCTCGAGTTTCTTACGGATTCTCGTTGGTCTCTCTGTCTGTTTCTAAATTTCCCTGTTGTTCTTCTATTTGTTGGTCTGTCCCTATTGCTCCTCGGGGTTCTTCCGATTCTTCTTCTATCTCTCTATCTGAATCTAACCCTCCCTCAACTAATTCTACAATCTTTGAAGGAAATCTACCATAACTTGTGCTTGGCTGATCATCGTCACTGTCTCTTGGTTCAGTTTCTTTGTTTATAATGTCAGTTTTCCATTTATTCTTTTGCATCACAATCTGACTGGTCTGTTTCAGATGCTGAACTAGTATCTGATATTTCCAGATGTCGACTTACAGGTCGATCTCCAAGTTCTGGAACTTTTGTTATTTCAAGTTCTTCTTCTGTTGTCAAATTTGTACCTGGGTCTTCCAGATGTCGACTTACAGGTCGAGCTTCAGGATCTGGAACCCTGCTTGTTTCGACTTCTGCATCAGATGCTGAACTGGTATCAGATATCTCCAGATGTCGACTTACAGGTCGAGCTTCAGGATCTGGAACTCTGATAGTATGGCTGGCATGCACCCAGTTTTTCACTCCAGCACATTTGACCGCAGTTGTTGTCACCAGGATCACTTGACGTGGTTTATCCCAGCGAGGAACCAAACAGTTTCTTCTTCTGTGGACTTTTATGCGGACCCAGTCTCCTGGACTCAAATCATGAGCTGGTTTTCTTTCAAGAGTGGTCGCATCCGGTCCAACCTGATGAAACACAGAATGTACCACATCAGCCAATACTTTGCAATAATCCAATACGAGATCATCAGTTATAGCCAGCAGTTTGTTGACAGGTACATGTGCTTGTCTCATTGCTCGTCCCATGATTATTTCGTGGGGACTTGGACCTGTTTTTCTGTCAGGTATGCTTCTGATAGTCATCAGCACCAATGGTAGGGCATCAGGCCATTTGAGTCCTGTGGCTTGACACATTTTTCCTAACCTATTCTTTATTGTTCCATTCATTTGTTCTACTACTCCAGAAGCCTCTGGTCTGTAAGCACAGTGTAATTTCTGTTGAATGTCAAGAGCTTCACATATCAGTTGAATTAGTTCATTTTGAAAATGTGTTCCTCTATCTGTTTCAATCGTTACTGGAAAACCGTATCTTGGAATGAATTCTCTCAGCAGGAGCTTAGCTACAGTAACTCCATCATTCCTTCTTGTTGGATAGGCTTCCACCCAACGAGAAAACAAACAAACTACCACAAGAACATACTTCAGTCTATTGCTTGGGGGCATTTCAATAAAGTCTAGTTGCATTCTAGTAAAGGGACCTCCTTCCCGCCCTATTATTCCTAGACTCACTACTGTTTTTCTTCCTGGATTTATCTGTTGGCAGGTAAGACATCTTTGACAAAGACTCTCAGCTATAGCTCTGAATTTTGGATTATACCAGGTTTGTCTGAAAAGTCGGATCATGGCGTCCCTTCCAATATGAGCTTGTCCATGGTACATCCGTGCCATGTTAGAAATCATGCTATCAGGCATAACTGGTCTTTCATCTCTATAAACCCAAATGTCATCTTCCTCCCTCTTTCTGCATCCTGCTTTTATCCAACCATCTTTTTCCTCATCGTTTGCTTCTTCCTGTAATTGTCTTACTTCATCCCATGTTTCCACAATGTTAGTAAACAGCAAGGGACATGAAACATGCTCTCTTTCTCTTCTTCTGTTTAATGAAACCATATTTCTAGCACAATATTGAGCTATTTCGTCGGCATACCTGTTACCCACGGTAATGTAATCCGCCTCATTTCTGTGTGCAGCACACTGCACCACTGCGATCTGTTTAGGCAGCTGTATCGCCTCAAGCAATTTCTTCACAAACTCACCATTTCTAATTGGAGTTCCTGCAGACGTCAAGAAACCTCTCTGAGACCAGATCTGTCCGAAATCGTGGACCACTCCGAAGCCATACTGGCTATCCGTGATCACCGTAATTCGAACATTCTTTCCCAGTTTGCACGCTTGAATCAGAGCAATCAGCTCAGCCACTTGGGCTGAACGTATCCCTCTCAAACAAGATGCTTCCATTATTGCAGCTACTGTACACACAGCATACGCCGCACTCAAAACTCCTTCACTCGTCCTCAGACATGAACCATCCACAAACATCACATAATCTGATTCTTTTAAGGGATCATCTTTTATATCCGGCCTAGGTTTTGTACAAAATTCAAGCATGTCCAAGCATTTATGATCGACTTCATCTTTGTCTCTTACATTCCCTTCATCTGGCAATGATGTCGAAGGATTCTCACTTGTGCATCTGTCAATGGTTACATTGTCTGCACTCAAAATCACCTTTTCATACCTAGTCAGCCGACTATGTGTCATGAATTGAGTTTTGGTTCTTGTCAAAAGAATTTCAACAGAATGTGGAACATATACTCTCAATGGATATCCCATCACTAGGCCTTCACTCTGTTCCAGACTTACACAAGTAGCAGCTACTGCTTTCAGACAGCCAGGCAACGCTTTTGCCACTGGGTCTAAAACAGCTGAAAAATATGCAATAGGTCTTTTCATTTTTCCATGTCTTTGCACTAAAACTGAAAGTGCACATCCATCTCTCTCACTACAATACAGTTCAAATTCCTTTTCATAATCAGGCATTCCCAGTGCCGGTGCTTCACACAACCTTGTTTTTAGTTCTTTGAAGGCTTTCATTTCTTCGTCATTCAATTCAAACGGATCCTTAACATCCTTCTTTGTCAATCACTGTAAAGGTTTTGCAATCAAGGAAAATCCAGTTATCCACTGTCGACAATACCCAACCATTCCAAGGAACATTCTCACCTCTCTCTGTGTCATTGGAGCTCTCATTCCTCGGATAATCTTTATTCTTTCTGTCGTTACCTTCCGCATCCCTTTCTCAATCTTGTGACCTAGATATTGAACTTCCTGCTGACAAAATTGTAATTTAGACGGAGACACTTTGTGTCCTCCTTCGGCTAAGTGGTTCAGTAAAGCAATTGTGTCGGTAACACATGCTTCTTTGGTTTTTGATGCCACTAACAGGTCATCAATGTATTGAACCATCACAGACTTTTCAGGCATTTTTAAATCTTCCAAGGATTTCTTTAGGATCTGATTAAAGATTGAGGGGCTTTCTGTATACCCTTGAGGAATTCAGCACCATGCCAAAATACGCTCTCCGAACCGGAACGCAAATAATGGCTGGCTATCTGGATGTAATGGAGTAGAGAAAAATGCATGGCACAAATCAATGACTGTGTACCATTCTGCATCATGTGGAATCTGATACAGTATTACAGCGGGGTTTGGCACAATTGGACAACAAGGAATAACGATTTTATTGATTTTTCGTAAATCTTGCACTATCCTATATGTCCCATTTGGCTTTTTCAGTCCCATTATAGGTGAATTACATGGACTGCTCATTATTTCTTTCAAAATTCCCTGTTCAATCATTTTATTGATTACGGGTGTTATTCCTTCAATAATTTCTGGCGTCAATTTGTACTGTGGAGTATTTGGGTAATTTGTTCCTTCTCTTACAGTAATTTTCACAGGGTCTACTCCTCTCATTAACCCAATGTCTTCGCCTGTAAAATCCCATACATCAGATCTGACTGTTTCTTTTAACTCAATTGGGATTTTCTCTACATCAAACATAGGAAACATGTCATTCACTCCTGGCTCTAGTTCTGCCATTGTCATTTTATATAGTACATCTTCATCTGGTGTCTGAAATGCAATCCCATCCGGGGTACAATAAATGGTGCAATTCATTTTACAAAGCAGATCGCGTCCTAGTAAGTTTACAGGACTGAAATCACACACTACAAATCGGTGCATTTCTCTGAATGGTCCAACTTTCACCTCTACTAGTTTGGTAAGAGGCGCCTTAATCTGCTGATTTGAAACACCTATGACTTGGATATATTCACCTGAGAGAGGAAGGTTTGGAATTTCCACTGATCTAACAGTAGAACGGGTAGCCCCAGTGTCCACAAGGAATGTAACATTTGCACCATTCACTTCTCCATCCACAAATGGACCTGACTGATCTACCTCTAGAGTTGCGCCAAGTACGCACTCTTCCTCCTCTCCTAGGCACCGTCATAAACTTTCATCCGATTCACTCCCATCCTGTCGTAACCAATACTGCGATATTGCAGCTGCGCGCGGCAGTTTTGTTACCTGCTCTCCTCCGTAGAATCCTGTCTCTGCACTGTATCTCTGGGGGTTTACACTCTTGGGAAGAGGTGGTTGTGGCACCTGACTCTGTTGAGTAACTACCTGCGGTTGCTGCAGCTGTTGGTAACTCACCTCACTCTGCACCTGTGGATTTAATGATTGATTTTCCGTATTAGCTTTTGGGGGAAATTTACACTCGTTTCTCCAATGCCCTAACTTTCCGCAGTTGTGGCATGGCCATTTCTTCTTGGCCTCCTCTATACTCATTTGACCTTTACCTTTACCTATATTCGGTTTGGATTTAGTCTGTCCTGTCTCACTAGTCTGATTATTCATTTGAGCTTCTTGTTTTTCTGCAACCTTTACTTGTGCCCACATCGCCTTTTCTTTTAATTTACGCTGTCTACACTCAATGTCATCACTACAATATTTAGCATATCTCCACACTTCGTCCACAGTGCTGTTTTGCCAACATAACATATGTTGCTTAATCATTTCACTTATCTCTGGTTTCAATCCATAAACAAATCTATATACAAAATGACTCATGTCCTTTTCACTCAAAGTCTCATAACCGCTATACTGTTTGAAAACCAAAAGTAGCCTTTCATAGTAGGCTTGTACAGATTCCTTACTCTCTTGTGTGGTTCTGTCAATCTTTACCCAATCAGTTTCTTTGGGTGGAATTTTGTTTTTCAAAAATGTAATAACCTGCTCATACTTTCTCATTACTTCTGGACCTGGCGCTCCAGTTTTTGCATCTCTAGGGTATTCTACTGTTGGCCAATCAATGGTAATCTTACATTCTGTCCATAAATCTGCTGGTACTACAATGTCAAATAATCCATCCAGGTCTACCCACAACACTTTTGAAACTTTGACAAACCTTTCCACTTGTCTGTACCATTTTACAGGCTTTTCTCTTAATTTCAGAAAGTCATTTGTAAATGACTGTATATCTTGTCTGGACCATGGAACATGTACATAACTACCTCCTGGAGTTTCTCTCATTGGATACTCCCGTACAATTGATTCCCTGTCTTTCACCGTGAAAGCCAAAGATGCTTTGTCGGTTGTTCCCTCTTTTCTTTTGGTCCACCTGCTCCTCCTTCTGTCCACATCTACCCATTTTCTCAACAAAACGATCAGTTCTTTTATCTGGGTTAATCGTCCTGATGTGTTCAGATTTTCTATATCTTTTTCACAAAAATCTACCCTATATGGTTTCTGCAAACTCCTGACTTTTACAAATTCTACTCCTGGTTCATTCGCTGTCTCTTCCAATTTTTCATGTAAATTTCTAGCTCTCCAAGTAATACTCTTGCATAAAAACATGATCTCTTCGTCCTGATATGTTTTCAATTTTTCTGTACCAATAGTCCCTAAAATCAACTCTTCCATGTCTATCTTTAACCTGATTACATCCAATGGTTGCGGTTCTGTATCTTTCTTTTGCAAATTTCTCATCCATTCATTTAATTCTCCTGGAGTTGGACCTACAGGTGTACTATTTATTTCTATCCAATTTTTGTTTCTCTCTGGCGTTTCGGATGCTGACCCGGTTCCCATAGGAATCCTTTTTATCTCACTCTCATTTACTGTCAGATTAGTAGGCGGACTCGGTCTATATGAGCTGACCAAATCTCTTGTCTCTCTATTTTCTGTAATTATCCCTTCTCTCATTCTTTGCATATTCGAGTTCATTGGAATGGTTAAGGAATGCTCATCTATTCTCTGGTTTTCAAAAACAGGTATTACAGGTCCTATTGTTACTGGCACAGTCACGGCTTCCATATTCATTGTTGATTCTCTTATTTTCTCAGTCAATTCTCTTGTGGTTTTTGCTAACTCAGCTGCATTACCATTGTCGGACTTCTCACTTTGTGGAGTTTCTAACTGTTCATTTGACCTATTTATATCGTATCTTCGTTCTGGACTTTTATTCCTCCCAGTTTCCATTGGCGGTGCATTGGGTGTCACCACCGCAGAATTCTGTTGATATGGATGTGGTGTTCTGTTTAAAATATCTTCCAGCAATTCATCCTCTGTTTCGCTACCTCCATACCCATACCTTTCTGTAGCTGTATGTTTCTTTTTCTCTGTACACTTCCTTCCTGCAACCTCTTCAACTGTTATGGCTGGAAACAAACCATCTGTCATATTAGCATATCTCCAACGTCTCATTCTGTCCTCATGATTCACTCCCCATACTCTACTCCCCATACTCTTCCACGAACTAAACTATAATTCTTTGCACCTCTGTGTCTTTCTCTTTCATACATCTCGTCTTCCCATTCACCTAACGCTTCAAACTGTGTTGGTCTAGGTTTTGGCTCAAGTTTAATCATTTTCTCTCTCAAATTCCGAAGTACAGCTGTGCTAAATGAACCATTTTCTGGAAAAGCCAATACTCCATCATTCTGAGTATATTTTGTCCAATTCTCTAACCAAATGCAAGTATGATAACCATATTTCAGCATCATATGAGAAGCTGGCGTTTTCGGCGGAGGAATTACTTGTCCTTCTCCAGTCACTACCTTTTTGTCCTTCTTGAAAAAGTTCTTAATTTTCGCCATCCATGACGGTTTCTCTCTACAATACTCATAATAAGCCATATTTCACGATTCTTTCTCTTCGGCAAACTCACAACTCTGCTCTGTTCACTATGTGCTATTCGGACCTATCCCAGCGCGTCTCACACCAACGCACCAATCCGAGAGTTTCTACGTCACTCACAACTGGCCAATACCAGCGCGTCTTCACACCAACATACCAATCAGAAAGCTCTTCGTTTTCCTACCACTGGCCAATACCAGCGCGGGTTTAGTAAATGTCAGTTCTACTCCTGACCCCTCCTTTACAAAAATTATCGGCAACTTTTTCTTGACTGTATTTTATTAGTTACGACATAAAACACATTTCCATTGCCTGTTTTCGCTAAACAAAGAGATAGCTTATTCTATCTTGCAAGAATACTGTTTCGTTCGATAAGTGTAGCACTTCCCTCTACCTTACCCTTCTTTCAAGCAAGGGGTAAACCCGTTTCTCTGGGGATAAAACACATGTGGAGACTACACTGCTCCTGAGAATTAAGGCCAGAGTTTCACAAGAAAACCGGTTGCTATTTCACTCATACACGTTTTATACATGAAATGTCCCTATCATAACACAACCTGTGTTATCACCAATTTGAAAATCAGACAATGCACTATTCCATGTGACTTCTCTTGCCACACGTGTCCACTTCCTACTTCCCGGAAGCTTCAAAATTTATTTCCGACTTCCATATAACATAATACAATTTGACATGAAGTGTTAGAGATGAAATAATCAATAACCAATAATCACCAAACTAATCTATAGTAACCATAACTCTGCTACCAAGAAATCTGATCCAGCACGGCTAATATAAATTCTTCTCCTTTGGACATAACATCCAGGTAAAGATCATTCACAACAACTATACAATATGACGGTGGGGCCCCTAACACAGCATAATCATACACTCTCTCAATTATTCCTTGGGTCACATCCACTTTCACCAAGGAGAAGGATTAAATTGCTGGAGGAACAGAATACCTTATTAAAGTTAACAGGATATTACCTTAAGCATAATACATAATCAGTTTAATCCTGTCGGTTCCAAAACATCAAGGTATTCCGCTCTTTGGTCGATGGACCAACTAGTAGAATAAGTTGATGGTGATTGAGACCAGTTCAATCACGTTCAAAACCTGTTAATCATTACACTTAATATTGAGCTAAAGAACCACAGACTCGTTGTTTTAATTAGAATAAAGTTTTATCTATTTTCTTAAATGCATGAGTGAGATTCAAGTTTATTAATCATTTAATACATTTCAATAGCATATAAGAAATACGTTTTAGAAAGAATTTTGTGCATACCCCTCTCAGATGGAGAATGAAAAGTTCACCAAAGCAGATAAATTGTAGATCACAGCATAGAACTCCCAAAACTGACTGTCTGTCCCGCTAAAGGCCTCCTCGACGGACCTCCCATACAGGTTTCCCGCATCGGTCTCTTTCCTTTTCCCAGTCAAGTTTTAAAGTCCAAATGAATATTTCTATAAAGAAAATGGCCTATAGAAAATAGCAGCAGCTTCTTCAGCATCAACGTTCAGTGCTCAAAATTATGCAGGAATAGCGCTCCTCCTACTTAAGAGTAGGTCCTCTTATACCCTACTACTAGCTTACTAAACAAAAAGTTGCAATCTTTGGGGGCGAGAATCACGCTAATTGGACCATTGGAGGGGTGGCAAGAATCACCTCATTGCCCTCCTTGTTCAAACCGGTTCTAAAATTGTTTATGGATCATACTTTCACATGTCCTTTGGGTAATAGCAGTCCGATTGACAGTTCACTAAATGTTTCACTTTTGTTGGTCACTTTTTAAGCAATCATTGTTAATTCATTTGGGTTCAGCTTCCATTCTCATGGATGTGTGCTGAGTCTTTCTTGGCATTCTCCTCAATTCAGGTCATTCTGACCTTGACTCTTCTCACTCTGGGCTCGAACTGTACCCACGTGGTTTAGTTCTGAGGCTTTCTTCCGCTTAGAGGCCATCTTTGCGTCTGCGCATTGACCTCATCTGCCTCAGCAGCCATTTCGCAGCACGGCCTAGCAGGCCTGAACGAACTATCATGAAAACAAACACAATCATAATTAAAATAAAGAAAATAAGCCTTTCTGTTTCCCACCCGTCATTCTAAGTACCCAAGTTAGGTGGTACCTAGCAGAAGCGACATTTAAAGCCATGTTTTACTTACCATCCGCATTCTTTTGCCACAATACAATTTTACTACGTAGCACAAATCATGCGATTTTGCTCTAATTAGTGCGCAAATCACTATATTAGTATTATTTCACTTTACAATTGTAAATAAGTTAAATTTGCACATAAATAGCGATTACCATTTGTGTAAATGTTTACCAAGGGTGTAAATTGTTGATTAGTCCATCAAACAATTAGTAACATTAATTTATTAGTGTTATTTTAAGGGGTTCCAAAATTATTTCAATTTCCTTGCTCCATCACCATCATAATCCCGACGGCGGAGCCGAGCCTGGCTCCGCCATCATTAGGGGATTATGGTGCCTTCCGACGCACAACGTGCTCCTTGAGCCCGTCAAAAGCGCCCTGGGTGGTTCCTCCACCCGATGCCGCAGGGGCAGATGTCGGTTCCAACTGACATCATAATCAGCCTCTATGTGTTCTCAAACCGAACAGCTCTAAAAACCAACTTTGAAGACATACATAATCTAAACTTTTTAAAAACACATTGATATTTTTAAAATATAAATAATGAAAAGAATTACCAAACGGGGTTTACAAATCAACCCTACCACAAAAAAGGTCTATTATGGGTAAAGTGACCTTATTTTCGCCAAGTTCGGTATATTTCATTCAACAATTTCTGCTTTAGGGGAGGACAAAATTCCTATGGGACTTTATATGCAAAAGGCAACTTTTAGAACAGCACAAAAAACGATGCCCTCTGTTGATCGGGCTACACAAAGTTTATAATCAAGCGTCTGAGATGGGCACCCAAAGCGTCTGCCAAAATTCGTAAAAAATCATCATAAAGAGTCAAAGTTACTTTCAAATCAAAAAATCAGTTTTCTTCTGGAAGTATTAGTTAAATCACAACTACACAGCTACTATCGCCGGCAGGGATAGTGCCTCTGTACTTAAGTTATGAGCATTTGTCTAACACATTTATACCATTTGTGTGGTCTTGTAGCAGTTCCAGAATATGTGCGCCCCCCCCTACCTTTGAAAAGAATAGGAAATAAGGTGCCTCATTTTTTCGAAATAAACCTTTAATGTTAACGATCTCTACTTTACTGTTTTGGAGTCACATTATCTGGTTGAGGTAATTTTTAGTATATTTTACTACTTGATGTTTGATTCTTGAAAGAGAATAATATTAAGAAATAGTTTATTTTTGGAGGACTAGTATATAACGATGGATGCAGAGCAAGGTCCTAGTGTGGGGATGTTGAGTGACTGTGTTAATGAGGTCAGTAAAAAAACAATAGAGCATGAAATGAAAGTGCAGGTTAAGAAAACTTTTGATATTTTATTACAGAAAAAGAGAAAAGATGGAGACGTACGCAGACGATACCCAGATTGTGGTATCAGTAACCCAAAGTGTGGATGAGACGGCGGCTAGGTTCAGGAACTGCCTAAAGAATGTTATGCAATGGATGAGCTCTAATTTTTTAAAGCTCAACACGGAAAAGTCGGAGGTGATGGAATTCGGGCTGAAGCCTTCAATCTGGAGCCAAGTATGGTGGCCCACTGAGGCTGGGAACTGCCCCAGTCCCGTAACAAAGGCCAGGAATCTTGGCTTTATGTTTGACAGCAATCTAAAATTTGCCCAACAAACTAATCAGGTGTCATCTGCTTGTTTCTACACGCTGAAAAACTTGCGCAAAATCCTTCGGTTCATTTCCTTAACCATGAGGAAAACGGTAATCGGAGCTTTGATTCTTTCCAGAATCGATTATGGAAACGCCCTTTACCTGGGAGCAGACAAGGGCCAGATTGCCAAACTACAGTCCATTCAGAACGCGCCGGCCCGGGTGCTTTATGGTCTTCCCAAACATCACCCTACTTCAGCCACCATTAAACTGCTCCACTGGCTCCCGGTTCGGCAGCGAGTGGATTTCAAGGCTCTCTGTCTTGTACACAAAGCCTTGTATGGTGGAGGAGCTGCTGACGTGCAGCTGCTATTCAAGCGGTACTCTCCTCAACGCGGTCTCAGATCATCGAATACAGGTCTGATCCTGATTCCCAAGATAAAAAAAGTCAGATGGGGAGGCAAGGGTTTTTCGTACCAGGCTGCCAAGCTATGGAACGCGCTCCCCGCACAGATCAGACTACAATCAAACAGGACGATTTTTAGGAAACAAATAAAGACCTGGCTCTTTCCCAAACCGGCAGTTTAATCAGTGTCCCCAGCATTCTTTCACTCAGCACCCGAGACGCCTCGGCATTCGTGCGCTTAATAAATAAGTCAGTCAGTCAGAGAATCTTGTGAGGAATTTATTTCTTTATCAGAGGATGAAGAGAAAAGAGTAAGGTGGTAAAAGGTTAAAAAAGACAAAACACATAGAGGAAGTAGATATAAGGAAAGGAGGTAAAGGTGGATTTGACTCCATAAGAAATAAGTGTCCCTAGCGGCACAAATAGAAAGGGTTCCTTGAATGACACAATGGAAGAGGAGTTTAATAACTATGATATGTTATCACCTGGCAATGAGAACAGGGATTTGGATGAGTATATCTTGGATGTAACTCAGGATGATGAATTTGATGAGGAGTTTGTGGTAAATTTGAGGGCAAACTCAAAAGAGGTCCTGAAGAATCCTTTGGGAGAGGAGATGTTCTCTCCTTATAACATTAGACACCCAAGAAGCAGTGAATGGTGGCCAATGGAGCATGTAAGCAGTTTTATAAAGGAATGGTTGAGAAAACCATTGGATAAGGAGAGTGCTGAAAGCAGAATGTTCACGGCCAGTGATAGAAGAGAAAGTATACATGACACCTAATTTAGATCTGGAGAGGATCAGTTTCTTATTCAGAATGGGCAGAGACCCAAGGAAGGGTTTAGAACGCTCTTTGAAACAATGCCAGGATAAGGAGTTAGACATCTTGGGTCCTTTAGCTAGGATCTTCGACATGGCAGAGGAAGCGCATATTAATGAGAATGAGGTGGATTTAGATCTAGAGGATGGAGCCAGAGGGCAATTATTCTTCTTGGTAATGCGAATGCAGGCTTGATGGCTGAGCAGAGGAAAGCGATTCTTATGAAAAGTAGCCTTAAGTTGGGTGATATGGCTGAGAAAGAACCTAGTGAAGATCCTAAAGGTTTATTATTTGGTGAAGGACTGGTAAAGAGTTTAGGTAAATATATGGCAACGTTCACAGCTTTAGACAAAGCACAGGTTAATATGATGAAGGTTTTTAGAGCTGGAGTTTTGGGAAGGGCCAGGGGATGCAAATGTCACACTACAATAGTCAATAACGAGGATACAGCAGGGGATATCAACCCACAGAAAGTTTCTACACGAGTAGAGGAAGAAATGGACAACCAGGAAGAGGTAGAGGCACAAGTTGCAGTTTCCAAGGATCTCAAGGGGAGTACAGGGACTGTTTCTGATTTTATCCAAGAAAAGGTAGGAGGACGCTTAAGGGGTTATGTAAAGAGTGAAAACAGATCACGAAATATCCATGGATCTTAAAGACAGTTTAAAGTTTTGAAATAGTTTGTGGAGTCTCCACAACAAATGAAAGAATAAAGAGAGTTATGTTTGACAAAGAGAAGGAGTTGATTGTAGACTCTGAGATGGAAACCATGCTTCAGAACGGAGCTATTATACAGATAGAAGAGTATGCAAAAGGCTTTATACGCACAATGATTTTGGTACAGAAAAAGGACAAAGGATGGAGACCGGTTATAAACCTAAAAGAACTGAACAAGTACTTAGTTTACAGACATTTCAAGACGGGAGGGATCCATTGTTTGAGGGATATGTTGCTAAAGGACACCTGGTTAGTAAAATCAGATCTGAAGGATGCTTACTTTACGATTCCAATGGAGAGGAACAGTCGGAGGTTCCTGCAGTTCCGATGGAGGAGAAGGTTATATCAGTTTCAGTGCCTTCCATTTGGTTTATCTTCTGCTCCATGGTACTTCACAAAGGTGCGGAGAGTAGTTATGACTTTTCTATGAGAAAGGGGCATAAGGCTAATAGTGTATTTAGACAACCTTTTAATTATGTCTCAGGACATAGATCAGTTAAGGAAAGATTTGGTGATGGTAAAGAGTTTACTATAGAAGTTTTTTTTTTTTATGTATTCAGAGAAATCCCTTTATATCCCATCACGAAAGATGGAATTTTTAGGTTTCAAGATAGATACAGTAGAGGTGAAACTTCAACTTCCGGGGAAGAAAATAAGGAAGATAAAGAAGGAAATTTATCAGGTTTGGAAGAAAGAGTTTGTTACTTTGAGGGACTTCGCTTGCATGGTAGGTTTGTTGTCTGCTTCCATTCAAGCATTATTTCCAGGTTCTTTACATTATCGTGCATTGCAGAGAATAAAGAAAGAAGCCTTGAGAAAAGGATTGTAGTATGGGGCCAGAGTATATCTGTCATGGGATACACCTACAGTCAAGAAAATGTTTCTAAGGAACATATTAATTGGAAATGTACAAAATATTATTCTGATGCAAGTTATAGGAGGGCAACTACTAAAGAAACTGTAGTGATTAATGTAAAACAGCATAACCACCCTCCCAATGTAACAGAAATTGAAATGAGAGAAGTTTTAGAAAATATAGGAGAAGCAAGCACTGGTACCCAAGAACCCACAGCACAAATACTTAAAGTTTTACTACCCCATGTACCAGAACATATAACAGGCCAGTTACCATCAATACCCACCTTAAAACACCTCATAACACGAACTAAAAGGGCCACCAGCGACACCCTATCTGCTCCTAAAACATACAGGGATATAGACATCCCACCTCACCTTACAGTGACCCATAGAGAGGAACAAGTCCTATTATATGATAATAAAAGTAATGACATGCGTATAATCTTTGCTACCCCCTAACTACTAACTCAAATTAGCCCAGTGTCAAACATGGATGATGGATGGCACATTTAAAATGTGTCCCAAACCATTCCATCAACTATACACCATACATGGTGAATTTAAAACAATTAATATATCTTTTGTGTATGCATTACTTCCAAACAGAAAAAGGCGGTACCTACATGGAACGGCTAAACCACATTAAGTAACAGACAAACAACTACTATCCCTAAAAAATATCATTGACTTTGAGCCAGCTATAATCCAAAAATATACCCCCATACAGGGATGTTACTACCATTTTAATCAAAGTATATGGCGTCACCCACAGAAATCTGCACTAAAGGTCTGATTTAGAGTACAACAGTCTCAAGACTGCTGTACCCTTGGTGGCAGTCCGACCGCCACCTCCTCAGCGGTCCGACCGCCCGATTACGACCATGCCGGTCAGACTGCCAAAAGACTGCCACCACTGCCAGGATCCTGGATCCTGCAGCGGCGGTGGTGGAGCAAGCAGTGGGGAATGGAGGCGGTGCTGATGCTGGCACCGCCGTGCTAATCACAACCTGATTTTCCGCTGACCTTTTCATGGCAGGGACCCCTCCATGAAAAGGTCGGCAGAAAGGGAGGGAAGGGGCCCTAAAAAGGGCCCCTTGGGCATTGTGCTGGGGGCACATATTGTGCCCCCCTATGCCTGCGCTGTCCGCGCACTGTGTGCCATGCACGACATGGTGCATGGCTCATGTGCACACATGAAAGTGCAGGCACTGCTGTGCATCGGCATTGGCTTCAGTCTCTCTCTGTGAGCCAAAGCATGCCAATGCCGCAAGACCGACGCCAGCGCACCGCCAGTCCGACGGTAAATGCCAAATGCGGCGATTGGGATGCTGCCGACTTGGCAGCATTCTCCGACCGCCAACACTGCAGCCTGCCAGTCCGACCGCCAAGGTCATAATAAGGCCCTTAGTGTGGAATACTCCACCAACAGCCAATTTGCCTTTGAAGTTAACACAATTATTGCACTAGCCTACGTCCCCATCACAGAAGTAGCCAACCATTACAACATCCTACTAAAAACTCCCTATTACCAATATAATGAAGACAAACTTACTCCCCTAGTAGACTACTTCAAGGATACATGGGTTGGCAGACTGCATAGGTCAGGACACAGACGCCAAGCAAAATTCATCACAATACTTTTAACAAAACAACATATTAAATATATCAACATAACATTATTTTAAATATATCACATTTGCCGCCCACAGTAAATAAATAAAATAAACTTACGATTTTGTTGCAGCAGATCTCTCTCCAAATCCAGAGTTTAAAAGAGTAATCCACAAAAAGTAGTTAAAACAATAGTGGAAAAACCACCCAAAAATTCAAAAATGTAGGTAAAAAAAAACAATTGAAGCAATCCACAATCTGTAGGTTCCATAAAAACCAGAAAATATTTTTTTTAAAAGGACCGCTCCAGGAAACACGAAAAATAAGGAAATCTATGTATAAAAAAAATAGTTTATAAAAAAACGAATTCAAATTTCCTTAAAAAAAAAAAAGCAGGAAGTCCAATTTCCCCATAGAAACGTTCAGGAAATGGAAACCTGCAACAAATAGATAAAACACCCTCCCTCACAAACACTATGGGGGTCATTACAATGGCGGAAGGAGTCACCGCTGCATTGCCATCGGAGACGGAAAAAGAAATTTTCGTCACGCTGGAGGCGACATCATGACCGCCATATTATAATGGACAAAGATAGTGTATTTACCTTCTGCCACGGTGCTTCCGGATCCGGCAGAAAAATAGCGCCGGTATCGGATAGAGCCAATGAAGAGACACAGCCGGGCAGTAAAGCGCTCCGACTGCCTACCGCATAACGATGCACCAATCCGGTCATCCGAATGCGGCGGTAAAACCTGCCCTTTCGAGATGGCAGAAACAGGAAAACAGAGAGAAGAAACTTCCTGACATGCACCCCTCCACGTACCTGCACATCATGGATCCTGCACTACAAGTCCTGCTGCTCTACCTGATCCACTACTATCAGATACGACACCGCCGTGGACCCCACCCGAGGTAAGTCCAACACACACCACTGCACGCATCTGCCTGACACCAACATCACCCAGCTCAGAGACTACGAACCTGTCAGCCTCAGACAACTTGCTGGACACAGGGAACCATAGGCAGGTCACACAAAAATGCCATGCAAAAAGTTCCGTAGTCACCTCATTTTCAGCCGGGCCAATTTGCGGACACAATGTCGATATATGGACTGTCCGTGGCGGTCACCGCACAGCAGCGGCAAAGCGGTGGGCAAAGATGGCCACGTGGATGCAGATGTTCCTCAGACGAGGACAGTGTCACACAGTGCATGTAGTGGTATTCCAAAATACTGGTTGAGCTCTCAAAGGAGCGTGGCAAATGCAGGGAAGGGCGTGGCTTAGAACGCCTAAGCAGTGATACTGTGCTCTGCATGGTGTGCCACATGACTGCCAAGCTCGGGCCATTGGCCATGTCAATGGGTATTAGGTGCATACGATACATAAGCAACAACAATGCATTGGTCTCTGTGACGCAGGATATTGAAAATACTTCCTAACTTAAATGACGAAACTTCAAAAGATTATAAAGAGTCCCTCAGAAGTGAGCTCAAAGTAAATGGTGTGTGTTACTGCTGCAGAATGAAAACTATCTAACGAGACCCAGGATGAGTGCAAAAATGGAGAGACTAATAGAGACACCCTTAGGCACCTGTCTCGTAGAGCTGCTGGTGCTGAGCACTGTCAAGACTCAGCACACTCAAAACCCTGTTGTTGCCACATCATCACAGCATTCTGTGGCCCACAGCCAAACCACAGTGTTTTTGACAAAGGTATACCAAAGTAGCCTTACATAGCTACTGTAATGAAGGAGATCCAGGAACAGAGTCAAGCATGAAGTAAATGAAGAGACCTGCCAGGACCATCTACTTGAAGTGGCCTGCGCAGAATGTATGCACCTGATAAGTTTGCAAAGATGAAAGTTGTGCTCTGTTGCAATGCATATGTAATAATTTCAGCTTACAAGTGGTTTACACACACTACTCATAGGGCAGCACTAAGCTCACAGTCAGTGCAGGCACATCATCCGTGAGATCATATTGAGCCCACTCACCCTGAATAGGTGTTGGAGCGCTTAGTGGTCAGTCGCATGCCATGCTGTAAGCCATAAAGGATCAGTGATGGAATAGTCCATTGAAATCACATTTAATGTGAACGGTGGCCATGTTAGTAGGTGAAGTGGATTGCCAACGATAGTGGAGGGAGAGTAGAGGGAAAGGTCCAGAAAGTGTACATTGTGAGATTATAGTATGAATATGAGTTTTGGGATGACCAATATGAAAGATGTAGGAGGGCAGAGTCTCCTGAAAGTGATTAGGGAGCTCATGCTAGTGAAATAAGGCTTGGATTGATCCAAGGAGGAACAGAGGAAGGAAGAGTACAACAAATGTGAAATTTGAAATCACAGTAGTACAATGAGTTCTGAGATGCGTCACAGAGTGGAAGAAGATTACACATGAAGAGAGGTACCATGCCATACAGTCACAGGCCACATCATACCACAATCAGCCAATGACAGGCACATACCATACAATGGCAGAACATACAGTATAAGGACAGGGTATGCCATTCATCACACCAGAGTATTGCTGCCCTTCTCTGTAAACTTCATGGCATCAACAGTGGACATCTTGACTCATATCTGTTTAGCAGCACAACAAATTGCCATGTGTGTATGTTCCGTGCACCAAAAACAATATCTATGCAGATAATCAACTTAACTGCTCCAAACCAGTACTTAAAATGTACAACTGTAGCTTAAAGAACTAAAGCTGAATGTATTGCTGATGTGTAATGAATAGGCCAACAATAAAGCAGTGACACATGACCTAAGCAACATAGCAAAAGTAATCATTGCCACCCCCCCGACTTATCCTCCTGTGAATAGCCTTGCGGGCTATATTAATGAAGACTTGACTGCTCTGATTATAGACCTTTCACTGGTCACTCTGCATGTCAGCTCCATAATCCACTAAATGCCAGCCTCTAAGTCACTTTACCCTGCATCATCCACACTGTGTAAATCCCAAACACCGTATACGAACAAGTAAACTGTTCCAAATTTGAGCAAGCACTGCAAAAAATGTTTTTAGAAAACAGTGGCTGCATATGTTGCTGTAAGTAAAGAGGTCTCACTTCTGAGATCACACCTTGTACGTATAGTGACCTCTGTGTGGCACTGAGGTGGAATTAGAAGGAAAGATATCAGTGCACTATCACTGGGGTCCAGCAATGCAAGGAAGCCAGTGAAACACAATTATTGCACATTGGCAACAGGCATCCAACATAATTGCCTACACAATTCTTACGTCAGTATGCCACTGTCACCCTTCTCCTGCCTCTCTGTGCCCAGCCCTGTCATGAATAATATAAATTCCAATTTTACATCAGCCCTGACTTACCCAGCCATCACCTTTTCTGCGATACACCCTGCTCAATCTTTGATACAGGTGCCACACCATTAGCATTGTGTCCCTGTTCCAGAGTGCCTCAGACTGGATGATATACCAAATCTAGGTTGCCCAGGTCAAGCATGTCAGATGCAAAGTTGTACTCAATGCAATTCCCAAGAATCATCCTCATAGACAACATCTAAATGCATCCACAAACTATCTGGAGATGTCGTGAAAGAGAGGGGACAGGCCAATCTGCCCATAGTCCTACCAGGAAACCACACAAACACCTTTTCTCAAAGAACAACTGATAAATTTGACCGCTCATGGGCATGAGCTAGACCATAATGCCAACAGTGCTGCAGAATCTCCACTGGTCACAAAGGGGCCACGGTGTCATTCTCCCTTCCCAAGCATTTGCAGACATAATCCTGACAGCAGATTGGTCACAGATAGAGTGCCAGAGCACAAATGGGAGCACTCACATATCAAACTGTACAAAACTCAAGATTGTCTGATTTGACATGCACAAAGGGAAACCAAATACAAAAACAACACACATCTCAGTGCACTTAATGACACACACTCCTTACACACACTCCAACAATGACAACAGAACACACATGCACTGCTCTGTGGAAAGGGCCAATACACAAAATACACAGCACTCAGCTCAATCAAACTCATTTAACATTCACAGTCATATACATCCCACAGCAAACATAGCTGAACAAGAGTGGACCTCACACCTATCAAGGGGCATGGTTCTGCCACTGACAGCACTGCATGTGCACAAAGCAATGTGTTGACATCACAACAATAAGGGACACACATTACTGATGTCAAGAGCATGTTCAACAACATCACAATTCATCACAGCACACATTGCACTACGCATTATCCATCATTGACCCCTGCAATACTCCTCAAGGCACTTTCACAGTCCACCCTCCAAATGCACTACAATGAAGGTCACCAGCTACAGCACATCTGCTACTAGGAGGAACATTACCCTGACCACACTGTACACTCAAAACACTGTAGAGCAAACAGCTAGTACATGTACATGTCAGGGTTTTTAAAAAACACATAATGAATGAGCTGTCATCGACACTCAATAGCAACACACAAAGGCTATTAAATACAAAAATAGCATACAGAAAACATCTAAGCATGTGTCATCAACACATATACCAACCCCATGTGAAAGCATCAACACAGTGACAAAGGCCTTCACTCACACATCCATGCACAAAACCAAGCAACTTTGATCATGTATGCAACGGTAAACAGCCATTACAACGAGGCTGTTACCACGCAAGTTGTTACATCGCATGCGTAACAACGCATGCGATGTAACAACGACTACCATTACAACGCAAACCATTATATCACATGCGCTTTTAAAACGCATGCGATGTAATGGTTATCCACATCATTGTGAGAAAACTGGGCTGTTCCGTTTCCTCTCAACGACGTGCACCGCCCGTCTGTCGACGCTGGAACCAGGAGAGAGGAACCACGAGGAGAGAGAGGTAATGGGGATTGTGCTTGGGGTGGGGGTTACTTTTTAAGGGTTTAGGGTAGTGTCGAAGTAGTGTAGTAATGTTTGTGTAGTGTAGGGTTGTGTGTAGGGGGAGGGTCGTGCTGGGGGTAGTGTTTTAGGGTTTAGGGTAGTGTTGTGTTTGTGTAGTGTAGGGAACTGTTTTTGGGTTTAGGGTAGAGTCGAGGGGGTCGTGCAGGGTAGTGTTAGAGTGTAGGGGCCGGACTGGGAGTCGTGCGGAGGGTAGTGTTTTAGGGTTTAGGGTAGTGTTGTGGTGTTTGTGTAGTGTAGGGTAGTGTTTTAGGGTTTAGGGTAGTGTTGTGGTGTTTGTGTAGGGTAGTGGTTTAGGATTTAGGGTAGTGTCTGGGGTCGTGCAAAGTAGTGTTTGAGTGTAGGAACGGACTGGGGGTAGGGGGAGGGTCGTGCGGGGGGTAGTATTTTAGGGTTTAGGGTAGTGTTGTGTTCGTGTAGTGTAGGGTAGTGATTTAGGGTTTAGGGTAGTGTAGGGGGGTCTTGTAGGGTAGTGTTAGAGTGTAGGGACAGGACTGGGGGAAGGGGAGGGTCGTGCTGGGGGTAGAGTTTTAGGGTTTAGGGTAGTGTTGTGGTGTTTGGGTAGTGTAGGGTAGTGTTTTAGGAATTAGTGAAGTGTCGGGGGGTTGTGCAGGGTAGTGTAGTGTTATTGTAGGGAGAGGACTGGGGGTCGGGGGAGGGTCGGGGAATTAGTGTAGTGTCGGGGGGTCGTGCAAACATTTACCATGAGTATACCTTTACCACACATGCCTTGGCGTTGAAATGGTATGCGTGGTAAAGGTATAGTCGTGGTAAAAAATTTGTGTTGTAATGGTACTCGTTGTAATTGACATCGCGTAGTAATACCCGCGTTGTAAAGGCATGTGTGGTATTTCTATGCGATGTAACGAGTGCTATTCGTAAGCAACATCTCAGCCAGCAGACCCCCCACTCACATGTAAGTTGGTGTCCCTGTGTCCACAAAAATCAACATGGACTGGCCTACATAAACCAATCAAACTACTTCTCACACAACACATGCCCATTCTGTACAGTCTGCAGACCACAGTCCTCACTCACTGCACATCCTCACGAATGACACCGTCTGCATCTCATGCCACAAGCTCAAATGCCACCCACATATGTCACATACTCATCCATAACAAATGTCAGGATGGGTGGGATTTGCTCACCAAACACATCAACACTCCGAATGTCACATACTGCTGGACAACGTAAGCAACTACATATGCAAGGGATAAGCGTAGAGCACAGTGTTGCAAAGTGAAGTGTACTACAATGGATTTGTTGTCACTGGAATGTGATAGAGTCACATAGCATAAGTTGGAGTGCCAAACACTGGTGAGGGGCACAATGGAGTAGGTCAGAATGGATTGTGCCACAGTATAGTGGCACACACTGGAGTTGTGGGTAATGGAGTGTCATAAACTGGAATGCTATAGAGTGGAATGGTGTAGGAAGGAGTAGCGTTGAGAGGAATGTTGCACAGTGGATTGATTTAGAGTGCCATTTGAAATATTGGAGGATAACAAATTGTAGTGGTGGATAATGCTGTTGTGTACACTAGTGTCTTATAGTGGGGGCAGTTACAGCATAACAGCATATAGTGGAGTGGCGTATACTTGCCTGGTGTTCAGGACTAGCATGGTGTGTATTACTATTAAGGTGAGTGGATACAGTCCTATGGAACATGAATGTAGGAGATATGTCAGTAAGTAAAAATATCTTGTGCAGGGTTATGCTGCACAGTGAATTCATGGTCAGAAAAGGAAAATCAGAAATTTGGGATGTCCAGAAACCATTGTCGCACACATTAGATCAACACACTCTCCCTAATCACAGTTGCTGTGCCCCACAAGCAGCTGGATACTAGTACACCAACGTCACAACACACCACACATAGCACCTGCAGCAATGTCCCCTTGTGCACACAACATGTTGCATGTCTCTGAGTTTTGCAGTAATCATGATGTCACCAAATGTCATGTACATGTGTGAAAGCTTGTGCTTGAAGTCCACAGTACACATCTGCATTACCCATGGCAATCAATATGCATAGCTTGTCAAGTCCAAATATGGAAATGTACACATGTGCCTGTGAAACACTACACATCCAAGAGAACTGTCCACCCAACAAGGTGGTTACACATGAAACTATCAATTCACATATTATGCACCCTGTCCACACCACAAACCACACAGTAAGGACAAATTGCAGGTCTTGATGTAGAGGAAGCAAATCTCTTATGGGTTTCCAAGCTGAGCCCACACAAGCCAATGTAGAGGCCAAGAGTTTACCATAACAAATATGTATCATGTACCCACTTACCCTATGATCCACAAATCACATTACCTGATCAACTTTCTGGGGTCCTCCACACCTGCAAATGACGTACATGCCACAGTGACATTGGTACCAATATACTTGATTTGACAACATATACACCAACATTGTCCAGCATCATTAGCAATCACAGCCACAAGAGTCATATACAAAATAGTATTTATTATTCAACACGAACATCTCTCAGACAGAGTGCAAAAACGTCAAGGCAAAGTGCCAGTTCAAATCCAACAAAGCACATGTGTGCTTGAAAACTTGCTGTACAGATCACTACCAGGGTAAACCTCCCTAGGAAAGGGGCATCAAATGGGCCCTCCAGGCACCATTCAAGGGGGATATGGGTGTAAAGTGGGAGGCTGGCTCAAACTTGGGGAGGACTGGAACTGGGAGGGGAGTGCTGGACCGGGGAGGGAGAGGGCTGGCTGTGGTAGTGTGAGTAGTGTCTCGGGGTGGGCTGGCAGGGCCTGGAAGAGTAGTGGCTCGGGGAGGGAGAGGGATGGCAGTGGTAGTGTGAGTAGTGTCTCGGGGTGGGCTGGCAGGGCCTGGGGGAGTAGTGGCTTGGGGAGGGGAGGGCTGGCTTGGGGAGTTGGAGTAGTGGCTCTGGGAGGGGGCTGGCTTGGGTAGGGGGAAGGTTTGTCTCGGAATGGGGAGGGCTGGGCCTGACCATTCTGGGAATGCGTTGGCCCTAAAGGCCTCTCACAGGAATTGTAAGTGATGTGGCCACCTCACCCACCTTCTTCTCAGGACATGGGGGTGTGGGCCCTGGCCTCACGCAATTTTCAGATTTTTCTGTGTGAATATCCTGGCTGCTTCTTTTGCCCTTTCTCCCCTGTTTTGAAGGGGCTACCTCCGCATGTGTGCTGGGCCGACCCTTCTCAGGGGTGGCCCTTGGAGTTGGAGGTAGAGTTTTGCGGCGCAAGCCAGCCCTCTTCACTCTGGGAGGGGGATCAACGGTGGTAGGCCATAGGTCCAGTGCACGCTGGGTACATTTTTTCTGAGATTTGGGAGAAGATGTGGTGAGTGGAGAGCTTTTGGAGGGTGAGGAGTCTGAGGTGTGAGACGTGGATGCATGTTTACGTCGGGTATGCCTCTGAGTGTCCTTGGATGGTGTTGTGGGTGTGATGTCATGTGTGCTGGGGGGTGTTTTGCATGTTTTTAGGGTGTGGTGTGTCTGTGTTTTTGGGATTGGTGTTGATGTGTACTGCGTGTGGATGTCTGGGTGCATGTGTGTTCTGGTCTGTGGGCTCTGTGCAGGTGGGGGCACTGGGAGTGTGGAGGGGGAAGGGACAGGAGCTGGAATGGGAGTTTGGTAGCTCTGGATGGCTTCTGTCACTGTGGAGGCCAGAGACTGGACACATCTCTGCAGGTCAGCATTGTCCGAATGTATGCCCTCCAGGAATGCTACAACTTGTGACACCTTATTTATTTATTTGAGGTTTTATATAGCGCAAACATGACCCTTAAGGGTATCAGAGCGCTTTACAGGGATAAACACGTTGCGTACAGTATATGCATAGGCAGAATACAAGGATGGGGTTAGGGAATTGACTACAGTAGGGCAAAAGTCAGAGCTATATACAATAAAAAGTACAGTACCAAAATCAGCGAGCGACATGTCAGCAATAAAACAAGGGGAACAATTGATACATGGAGAGGGCCAAGCAATACACTAGATTATGCACAGAAACATAGGGCATGAAAAGGCAGAATGCGCAATAACGGAGAGTTATTGGAGGAATTTGCTCATTAGGAAGGTTTTCGCTTTCTTTTTGAAGCGCGACAAAGTAGGAATTCTTCTGATGGAGGGAGGTAGCGAGTTCCAGATTCTTGGTGTGGCCCCAGAGAACGCTCGGTTATATGTTTTTACATTGCGGAAGCGGGGTGGCTGGAGCACACGGTTCTCTGGCGGACCTGGAATTTCTGGTTCTCCCAGATATCACAATTGTCTGGGCGAGATACTTTGGGGTGTTCGTGTACAAGGCTTTGTGAGTGATGCAGGCCAGCTTGAGCTGGATTCTGCCTTCAAGAGGAAGCCAGTTCAAGGCCTTCAGATGTGGTGAAATGTGGTAAAAAGAATTCGAGCCAGATAAGAGTCTAGCTGCTGCGTTGAGGCAAGCTTTTAGCGGGGCCGTCAAAGTCTTTGGTAGGCCAGATAGGGTAGAGCAGCCGTATTCAATTCTGGAGATAACTAACGCCTGAACTGCGGTTTTTAGGTCGGCAGAATCAAGGAAGGGTTTTAGTTTTCTCAAGTAGCTCAGATGGAACCTGGCAGTTTTGGCCATCGAATTGATGTGTTCACGCATATTCAGGTTGCGGTCCAAGGTTATCCCGAGCGATTTGGCAGAATCCAGTATGGTTAGCGTGCAGTTGAGTGCTGTGATCGAGTTAATCCGTTCAGGGATGTCATTGGATTTTTTGGGGGAGATGAGAAGGAACTCCGTTTTATGGGCATTCAATTTGAGCTGGTTGTTGGCGAGCCATTGAACAGTCAGATTCAGGGCATCATTCAGATAGGTAATCTCCTCATGAGAGGAGATTTTGATGTATATCTTAGTGTCATCGGCGTACATGTGGAAGGAGATGTTGGCCGTGCGAAGAATTTCAGCTAGTGGTTCAAGGTAGAGATTAAAGAGGGTAGGGGACAGAGTAGAGCCTTGAGGGACACCGATAGAGATCGGGGAAGGAGCAGATAGGTTGTTGTTGACTAAGAATCTCTGGGTGCGGTTCCGGAGGAAGGAACCAAACCATTTGATGACAGTACCTCCTAGGCCCATCCTGTGTTCGAGGCGTTCAAGACGTTGCTCATGGTTGACTGTGTCGAAAGCTGAGGAGAGATCCAGAAGGATCAAGAGACAGGTTTTGCCTTGGTCCAGGGCTAGGAGAGCATCGTCTACGATGTGAAGAATAGTGGTTTCAGTGCTATGCCCAGGCCTGAACCCAAATTGGAAATCGTCAAGTAAATTGAAATCAGCGATGTGTGGGCTTAGTTGTAGCTGCACACATTTCTCCAGCACTTTTGCAAGAAGAGGAATGTTCGAAATAGGTCTGAAGCTGTCTGGAATTTCCGGGTTCAGAGTGGATTTTTTTAGGATGGGGATGACTTGCCCGGTTTTCAGGGAGTCAGGTATGGAACCTTGAAGAAGGGAAGCGTTGATAATTGTAGTCCAGATGGTAACGATGAGTGGGGAGGTCACTGCCAAGCAGTTGGCGGGGAGAGGGTCGTTGAAGTGGGTGTTCGGTTTTAAGGAGGCTAGAATTTTAGAGATGGACTGGTCATCATAAAGTTCGAAGTTGGACCAGTGAGCCTTGTTTTTTGGGTGTTGTTTGGGGGGACGAGAGGGGAGAAGGGCTCCAGTAGGAGGAGAAGGGCAGTTTGATCCTGGAGGGCATTCAGGACTGCAGTCTGACCCACAGAGATCTGCCACAGGACGTCTATTGCCTCCACACTGAGGGCAGCAGGGGAGACTGGGCAGAGGCTGTGGTGCCTGGGGGAAGGAGACTCTACCCTTCTTAGGGTAGCGGGCCCGGATAGCAGTTTGGGGAGCAGCAGGGAGGGTGAACACAGTATGTGGTTTGGAGGACGGAGATGCAGATGTAGAACTTCCTGTGTCCACCAACACCATGGAGTCGCTGCTGGAGTGTGAAGATGTTGAGCTTGGAGATCTGCTCCTGTCTCCTCCAGGGCACTCCTGTCCCCCTCCGAGGCACTGGTGCCCTCCGTGTCACTGGAATCCCGGGGACCACTCATGCCAGCTGCTTCCCCAATGGTGCCATGGCCCTCTCCTTCCCTGCCCTCGGTAGATGCTGTAACAGATAGAGAAATATGTTTAATACAGTGGCCTTGGCACAAATATGTAGACAACTATCAAATACTGAATGTAACACATCAGAACATGAAATATCTTGTACAAGTCCTTGCCGCATCTGCACAACCTTTGACATGTCAACTTGATGTATAGACACATGTCGTGTCTCCATCCATGCAACATGATGTGTTGACAAGGGAAAATACCATTGACAGTGCCAATCAAATGCATCTCACATTCAATTTTTTGTATCCACAACTACAGGCTTACTTGCAAAAGAGCTACACATACAATGGTGTAGTGTTCCTCTGAAGTTAGGAGGAAGTCCCTAACCACCACAAAAAACAGTAACATACAAAGTGGGAAATGACCTTACATACATACATACATTAACATCTTGCCATGCAGATCACAGACTTTGGATCAGTGGCTTCTCAATCCCAAAGCATCACAGAGCTGTTAAGTGGACTGCACACCTATGTTACACCTCCATTCATCATGAACACTGCTGTCCATTGTCACATGGTGCAACTGTGATAGACACATCAGTGGACTTCATATGTGTCAGATGTTGAAAGTGTATAAGTAAGTAAGCCCCATGTCCAATTGTGAACAATGTTCAAGGCACATTGGCCTGTCTGTGCAATCTCAGTCTAGGGCCCTGCATTTGCTCAGAAATCTTATGGCATTCATCTGTCATTGTCAGTGCAAGTCTTGAGGGACAAAAGGCATCAAAAGGCATATATGCTGGAATGTGAGAGTGGCCTCCACAAGTAAAGGGAATGTTTGCTAAAGGCATTGTCTGTTGTCTGACATACCTATGTTGGGCTGACTGCTGACACACAGGGCACATCTATTTCTCCAGAGCACACTCACTGATGCAAATCAGTGGCCACACCCTTAACGTCACTGATGCATATGTACACACATCCTCAATACACACACAGTAAGCACTGCCACTCAGATTGACCTAGGCTGACTTGCTTACAAGGTTCTACACGTAACTGTTGCCACATTACAAATTTCAAGACACCGTGATCCCATACAACCATGTCAACACTTGGGGTTAAACACATTCACCCTGTACCCACTTATTGCCCCTTAGCATCCACCTTACACTGTCTGTCCACCACAAATACATATTTGCGTGTACACAATGTCTAAAATAAAATCAGCTCAGACAGAACTGTACTCATTACCATCTACACCATCAGTGCATTATTGCAGCTGCTGTGAATGTGTCTTCCAAAACAGTAGTGGGATTCCATGCTGCTGATAGGCAAGTGAAGGTTGATGTGGGATGTTGTTATCTGTATCATTTGGCTTAACACAACACATGGCTCAAGTTTATAGACCACTAACTCATAGCACCCTGAGTGCTCAAGTGGCCATGACTTAAGCCACAACCACACCACCACGAGTCACAAGAGTCTGTGAGCTACACTGCACTCACAAGGATGACAACGGTACTGTGATAGACAATTCACAGACCTACATTCATGTGTCTAAATAGCTCAGACATCAGTTCCAAGATGTAATCTGCAACCATGGCAAGGACATTTGGGGTGACACTGGTCAGGTCACTGATACCTGATATGGAAACACTTGGATGCTGATAGCACCGCATGACAAACCCCCCCCAATTCATTAAATAGCATCACACATGAGACATCTCTGACCTTTTTGTGTTGATGATGTCTGGAATTAAAGTGGTCAATCATGCACAAAGATACACTCAGACCAATACTCAGCCCCAACTTTCGGCTGTTGGGCCTTCAAGCGTCAATCCAGCTCAGGCTGGGTCACCGCCAGGATGCGGGACATTAGTGGGTACAAGGTCTGGCGTGCCAACCTGCCAGTTCGAGGGGCCAGCCCCAGCTGCATCTCTGTGACGTTCCTGCTGAGGCGGCAGATGTCGTCTCACCTCTTGTGGCAGTGTGAACTGCGCCGGTTGGAGACCCCCAGTGTCCGCACCTTCCGGGCGATGGCCCTCCATATGGCCTTGCGCTGCTTGACTTTGAGCTGTAGGCATGGGAGACATGTAGTGCAAGTTTACATTAATATCTAGTGGACATTTGTGAGTCATTATGAAAGCAATACTACATAAGGCACATACATAGCATAGTCATCTAGCCCATGTCACATACTATGCTCTGATCAAGATTGATGAATACAATGGTGATGTCCCTACTAACTGTTCATTACATTAACTTTTTGAGGCTGGCCACTTGGATCAGACTGAGCAAGGACATTATGGTGCACTACTCAGATGTCTGAAATAGTCCATTTATAGAGTATGATTTTCAGCATTGTGCATTCACAGGACATCCCTTTAGGCAAATGGTACACTGACACTGGCATGCCATCATGATACTCAGCTGCATGTCGCAAGTGAATGTCCAAACAGTACATACACATGTGACCCACACATCACCATTAGCACAATGGAAGGATTGTATCTACACTGTACATGTCTCTGATGTGTCTGAGTTGATTTCTGATAAACATTGGCCAATGCAGAAACATGCCTTGAGCTTGTGGGCAGACAGCACTCATCTCCATTGGCTACCTGTATACATCTATACATAACTTACATGCACCATGAGCACAGTAGACATGGCCCATCACAATCGTGTCGACATGCTAAGTCTGATCTAGATTGATAAACACCTCACAGGGAAGTGGTGCGTAAAGTGTGACATGCCCCAGTCATCTTTGTACGTGTACAATTTTCAAAAGACATCCTGTTCACATTATCATTGCATGCAGTCAGGGGTCATGGGGACGGAGTGTCAACTCACCAATGCACTATAAGGGGCCCATTACGATGACGGACGGAAGCCCATCTGTGCTGGTGGCGGAAAACCGTCATGTCTTCCGCCCCAGGTGCGGTCATTGCGACCACCAAATCACAATGGTCCAACAGAGGCCTTTTACCATCCGCCGCGGTCTGTCAGGCTCCGCACGTTTTCTGCGTACACAAGGGTGGCGGACGGAGCAAACAGAGCAGGACCGGCGTGTGGAAACACGTTTCGTCCGCCAACCAGATCACGATGTAGCAAACAGCCCTTCCCACCGCAGCGTAAAAACCACCATGTTGCGAATGGCGGAAATACAACAACAGAGAGGAAGGGCCGACACAGAAGCCATCTAAACCACCGGAGCCGCCATGGATCCAGCGCCACAGGCCTTCCCGCTGCACTACCTGCTGCACCTCCGGCAGACAAGACGCCGCCACGCTCCACAGCAGAGGTATGTATCAAACATCTCCATGCATGCAACCCCTGAACAACTACAACTCCCAGCAAGCATGGCGGCACCACGATGAATGTGGCAACCTGCCAAATGCAAAGTGCGAGGCCCACCCAATCCCCATGAGTGACCCCCGGCGCCCCAAAAGGCAATTGGGGCCAATGCCGAGCCCTGCAGTTGCAGAGCGCGCACACCGCAACATCATGAAATGTACGCCGCCGAAGGCTCCCATTGGCTGATGGCTCATCCGCATAGTGTGTGCCACACCGCGGCGGCCACACCGCGGCGGCCCGGAAGCTGCGACCGCAACCCTGCAACATTCAATTGGAGCCAATGCGTGTCATCGCTGCGGATGCCAGCTCCCGCGCATGCGAACACATACTGCATTTGCATTGGCGCCCTGCGAATCACATCACAGCTCATTCGCCCAAAGTGGTTGGTGCACCCCATGAGTAATGTGGGGCACGAGGCCCCCATGCATATAAGGTAACCACACAGACACTGTACTTGTATGGGGGTCTGGCCCAGGGCGGGTTCGTCTGGCCCCGTTTGTTGGCAGGGTCACAGGTTCAGTGACGCCTGTGCTGGGTGGCTGTGGGGTGGGGGGGTAAGCCAGCCCTCTGGGAGTGGCTAGTACATCAGAACAACTAGAACAGTGACCAGCTGCTCACTACACTGTGAAGGGATGAGAGAGTGCGACCTGTGAGTCAAGTCTTCACACACATGGTATGGCCAAGAAAGGAGAGAGAAATCACATACATTGTCATGCCTCGTGGCCAGCATGGACTGAAATGAGGGAAGGAGTCAAAAAGGACAAAGGTTTCTCAGACTGTACCAATGTTGGGTAAAGAAACATCCAACCCGTGAACATCGCTTGTATATCCCTTGACATCTGACTGGCGCCTCTTCGCCAGGGCTCGTCCTGTGAAGGGCCAGTGACGTAGGCAGACAATCTGACGTGTCCATTGTCTGCAAATCAGACATACTTGTAATCCCTAGCACTCCCAACACACGTACTGGTGTGGCGTGCAGTGTGCCTAGCTGCCATTGCCTGCAAATGTTCCCACACACGTCCCTAGTCAGTGCTCCTCCAGACCAAACGCCCTCAAGAATCCTGCCCACCAGTATGGATGACATGTGATTACCACACCTTGTGAACCTCATTGGCTTTCGTGACATTCCCTGTAGACTGATGTACTTACATACTTGCATGACTGATTGTCTCTGTACAATGTGTGCGTGACGTAAAGTACTGTCACACCCTACCCTGATATCAGTAGTGCCATACAACAAATGAAATGCACATGAGCGAGTGGCCATGGAGAGATGTGGGGCGCTGGACGAGGGTGGCAGAGAGGGAAGCCGAGGAGGAGGGCATGCGTGGGAGCATGAGAAGTGTCACTTGCCTGATACTCCCACCTCAGGTAACCTCCTCCACCCATCATGAGGACCCTTCATCGATAAACACACTACATGAGAGTGATAACATCTAGAAAGAGAATTTTAAAGGAAAGAATGCGTCTCCCTGGCCCTTGTAAAACTGAGGAGAGATAAAGGAGGGCCCTGAAGCAGGCCAGGCGAGAGACACAAGTGACAAATCGGGCACGCAGTGGCCCACCCGAATGCCTCGTTGGACCACACAAATAAAGAGTCCTGGAGCCGGCCCTGCCTGGGAGGCATACCAAATGTTGATGGGAGCCAATGATGGAACACACATTGGCCTCGTACCACCACAGGCAAGTGAACCCATCTATAGGATCCTCAAACACTACCACTCCATCAACGTGCAGGTGGTATGACAGGCGGAGCAGATCATCTCACACGTGTGTGCAGAGTATCCGGGGTCGGCACTTGACTGCTACATCTGGCGGACCAGCAACATCACCCACGCTCCCAACCCACACATGTCCAGTGACGATGACAGTGGTGAGGAAGAAGGCCTTGACCAACGACAGCTCGTCAACTACTTCCGTTGAGTGTGTTTCAACAATGATCGACTATGACTGTGTCTGTGTGCCTTGCTGTTGTCTCACAGACTCTGACAAATGTTCATGTGAGTTCGTACACATACTGGACTATGCGCAGGATTTGAGAACCTGTGCATGCAGGGACTGAGCACAACGAAGCACCCCTACGCACAGGACACCATTGCCATACTGCCTCACTTGCTATCCCACTCACTCTGAGGCATTCAAGCGCCTGTACACAAGCAGACAAGTCGAACACAAGAAACGTTCCAAATGTGAAGTTCTTACTACAGTGTCAAAGCATGCAACATACGTGCCACAACAGGTTGAAAATGCATGAGTACCCAACCAGTAACCACAGTGACATGTCCATTTAAGATGAAGCAAGATGTCGCAACAATAATCACTGTGGACGTAGAACCACAAGCATATCCCCCCACCCCTTGCAGGTAGGAGTTGTATGGGATGTCCCTGGTCTATGGGCTTTGTAAGCAGAACCCATCCCTCTGCCTATGTATGGTGACATTTGCAACACATTTGCTGTGTCACTCTCATCACTGGATGGATCACTCTCCAAGTGTGGGGCATCTAGCCCGCATTCCCATGTCATCCAAAGGGGATCCGTGTCCTCTTGCAGCTGTGAGACTTGGTTGGGTCGGGGTGCCTGGGCCACACCAGAACAGAATGACAAGGGACAATGTCCTCCGACCACGGACAGAATGTACAGACCGTACTCTAGGACCGCGCAGAGGACAAGCTCTGCGGACACCTCCCATGTGACAGACATATACTAAGGTACTTGCAGGGCACAGGACCCAAAATAATAAGTGGGGGGACTGACCAAGTAAGACAAAATGCAAATGACCTCACAATGTTACGACGTAGCGCTAAGAAAGAAGTAAAATAGTGCGACAGAAATGATTTGTGCAAATACTGGGACAGACTAACCCATCTGACAGTCTCACAGTGTCTGCATTGATACACATGAACAGAACACAGGCAAAAGCATGCCTCCCTTAAGTCCCTGTGAACAGAAGGCAAGCTGTGTGCCTATGTTTCCCTCTGTGGCATCCACATTCAAATGTAAGGTTCAAGGCGGCCCCCAGTCAGCATATACAAACAAAAGGAGGCCGGATGGCCCCTTAACGTCGGCCCAGCTGGAGGTGAAAAAAGGCTCCCTCGCTGCCTGCACGTTGCTGCTGGGAATGGAGAGCAGTCAACGTGCAGGTGCTGCTGAACGTGTCCCGGTAACTGGAGAGTACACCAGGACAAGTTATGCATATTCCTGTGGGGACCAGCGTCCTGGCAGGGGGGACGGCGTCCACCCCGTGTAAAGAGGGGGGAGACGCCGTGAACCTGCGTGTACACCCGACTCGAGCCATGGGTACTTGCAAAACAACAACTCCATGTAATCTTCGTGCGCCACATCTGCATAATGGAAGCCGGGCCCATGCCAGACGACAATGTCCACGACTGTCTGATGACAGACTCCACTTGCTCCGGTCTGTGGTACCAAGCGAGACAGCCCGCAGAGCCCAGCATAGTCCAAGCCAATGTCGACAGGGCTAAAGTCAGAGAGCTGGATGACAATTCCCGTCAGGAGGCGTGAAGAAAGGGAAACGAAAATTGAATTAGTCACCAACAGTCCATGTTGCTGTTAAGTAGTTACGAATCCAAGAAGGCACAGGCAGCTTCGGAGGCAATCAGTTCCAAAAGACGATCCAAATCATCTTCAGCGAAGAGGACTGCCATCCAATCCAGCAGTATGAAGGAACAGATGTGCTCCTCGCACCACGAGGTTGAAAGGAGCATCCCATCGCAACCTGGGAGAGGTTCGATGTAGGCATTGCACAGGAGCCATTGCGCTAACGCACAGGCGCAGCTGTCCGCCTGCCTGACACATTGTAAGGCATCCCATAAATGTGTCTCACCGAAGCAGTCTTGCACATGGACCAACAAAGGAGTCAACCACAGCTCATGATCTAGGTCGGCAAGGCATGTGTTTGAAAGGCAGACCTCCATGGCCCACTCAAACAGACATCTCCTGCAGGAAAAGACAGGTTGCATGCAGGTGAAATAGGCATTGTGGAACGTTAGCCCATAACTGATGTCCAGCACAGCAAATGGTACACATCCAAAGAGAAGCTGCATGCGGGCACGGTACAGTTGCAACTGCCCGGGCTCGGCCTGGACCACAGGACGGTCAGACATGGCGTGAGAGCAATCTCAGAACCAGCGCTCAGCTGTACAGCAAAAGTAATGAACTGAGACCGCTAAATGCAGTGTTGAAATTTGGAGCAATCACACCCGGTGGTACTCCCGGAAAAGCATGGAAGGAAGGGACAAGGCCAGAGCCCACACTTCTGATAAAAAGTGGGCAACGGCCTTCAGCATCAGACGCTATCAATAATTTGTGTGTCAGTTCACCGCGAAAATAGTGGGAGAGCCGTGTTCAGCAGTGACTGAATAGCGCGGGATGGTCAAGACACCTGGAATTCAAAGGTCTCCGGTTTGGTGTGGGAGCGAATACTTGTCTAAACAGAGGCCCATTGTGCATGCACACTTATTGAAGTATGCTTTCGCTGTGTGAATGTGAGGCCACAAATGACTATCCACAATCACTCATGGGGTAGTTAGCTGAACATTGCCACAAAAGGACACGTTGTGCAACAGATCCTATATACGTGATGCCTGGCCTGTGCATGCAGATGTTGTGCTCATGCAGGAACAGCGAAGTGCGTTTTGAAACCAGATTTGGCGTGTGCATGTTGTCAGGGACTGGTATTCATGTGGTTGAACATACATAAATTGCACGTGTATTCAGAAAATCCCTGTGCAACAGTACTTGAGTGTGTTAATGCGACAATGTCCACATCGTCCACATGACAGGATGTGGTGTGATGCTGGCTTCTGTGGGCGTGCTGCTAAGGATTTCATTGTTCTGCGCTATGTGATCTGTGACAACTCCCGTCAAGTCCATGTTGATGTTCTTACGGGGATGGGAGCACACTGCTTCACCTCCCAGCACAGTTCATCCCTTAGCATTCTGGTAAATGCCGTTCAGTCATGATGCTTACTTCTCATGGGACTGAGGTGTTTCACCTGAGTCGGGCAGGGAGAGGTACAGAGACCCGAGTAGATTGTGGCAGCTTCCTCCGCAGACACCGATCACAATGTATCTTACCCCTACTGATGTGGGAGGTTAACGCAACACACATGTGTCCAGGGAATCACAGCACTGACCTGCACCAACCTTGCTGACACACGACAACGGTGACACAAGTGAGCATTTCAGCTGAACTGCATTTACCAGGATGCTAAGGGGTGAACTGTGTTGGGAGGTGTATTCGTGTGCTCCAGTCCCCCTGCTGTCCATGTTGATGGTGTTGGCCGGTGTACTCTGGAAGGCATATTGTACAGTGTTGCCTAGTGGTGTGCTTTTGCGGTCATTCCAGAATATGTCGACGCACTGTTATTTCCTTGTTTCTTTCCGGGTTCCTCCACTCTCTCAATGGATTTTCGCTTTTCCATATTCGGATACATTGCAATGTGAGTTGACATGCTACTTACTGTGATGAAAATGCTTTTGGCACCAAGGCATACTGTTGTGAGTTGTGTTCCCTGGCCAATGTGTGACAGGTGAGAGGTGAATCTGAAAGTGATGGTTCACGGATCGTTAGTGTAGGACACACAATGGTAGAGTCCAACTGTAAGACATTACACTCCCATCCTTGTGGCACTGTTGGTTCTGATTTACAACAAAGTCAATGTGCGGTGTTACAGTGGTAACATCAGCGGTTGCTCCGAGAACTGGTACGGCACGGTGCTGTTCCACATGATCATCTAGGGGTCTTTTTGGGACGTCCCCTCAGCCGTTAGCCGGGGGGGTACCTGCTGCATGCTCAGAGGTGTCTGAGGATTCACTGTGGTGTGACTCACCCCTCCCTGTGGCCGCTGCTGCGGTGGTGTGACTAACATCTGGCTGGCCATGGAGGGGGTGGCCAGCTATTTGGGATGCATGCATGACCCTCGGGACACCCACCAGCTGGCCCATGTACTCGGCACTTTGTCCCAAACGAGTGTCCATGGACCTCTGCAGCAGGCAGAGTACATGCAGTTTGTCAAGGCCCTGGCCCATCTGTCCCTGGTTCTGCTGGTATGCACCAAGGACAGTTGGCACGGTGTCCAGGGCCTCTGTCTCATTGTCCTCCTGTGACTGTCCCCCAGTTGTCCTCCTACCTGCCCTGAAACCACGGACATGTGGCGTTGCCCAGCGCAGCCGCCGCACACCGTCCCCAGCATCCCCGGTGTGCCTGGTGTTGTTCGCAACTGCTGGTAAAGGGACAGTGTTGGGGACAGCGGTGATGGTGTTGGAGGTGGCTGCCACACAGGTCGTTGCTGCAGGGGTCAGCGTTGGCGGTGCGGCTGTTGTGGTAGTCGGGATGGGGGTGGGGGTGTCAGTGAGGGACAGAGCATGGCATGCCCTGGGCACGCCGGAGGGGCCATGTAGGTCCTCCCCACATGAACAGACCAGGGACTCTGCATCCGAGGGTTCACCTTCCGAGGGGGTGGCTGGGCTCGTCCATGGCACGGTCGCCTGATGTTGCTAGCGAGTCACCTGTTGGAGTGAGGTGATATTGTCAGCATGTTCGGCACACAGCACAACTTTGATGTTCATGTTTGGCACATTTGATTTGAGTTGAAATGACTTCTACCTTGGCTTTACTGGGCATTCATGTCAGTATGTCATCAGTCGCACATGATGTTGAGGTACATACAGGGCTTTAAGTGGGCCGGGTCGCAACGGTGCTTTGCAGCGTAATTTTTTAAGGGGGCCCCGGTACGGGTCTCTTTCGTGCTCTGCTTTGTGCCCTGCCACAGGCGGTCCGTTCTTTCTGCTGGAATGCATGTCCAGCAGGCACATCGATGTGCGCATGGTCACACTCCACACTTCTCACTGGTGGAGTAGTTATGGCATGACTTCATGCCGGTGAGCGTTGTGGGGAAGTGAAATCCTTTGTGGATTAATTTTGTCTCTGGTAATCACTCCTTTGGAGACTCATGTGCGGCAACATCGTCGTGGTGTCATCAGGGTTTTGAGTGGAAGATTTTCCAATCTTAGATGCAAGCCATAGTTGCTGCTTCCTTATCTTATGCAACTGACAAACATTGCCAAGGCCAGTAGTCCGGAGTTGTAGTAGGTATCATGTTCCTTGTTGTCTCATGTATCTGGGTGCAATGGCAGTGACAGGAAAATGCCAGTGGGGTAGCCCTATATGCTAAGACCAGATTAATGTCTGAGGTTTTTGGGCCATGCCTTTAATTACATTGGCCGGGCTCCTTTGAGGGACCCCCCCAGTTTTTTCATCCCACTTAAAGCCCTGGGTACCTACATTGCTCGTTAGCGACGTGACATGGCTAAAGGGCCAATTTCATATGTACTGATGTTGTATTCCCGAGGACATGTCCTCTGGAACTGACTTGTTGCTCATCTGATTCAGTTAATGCTTGGACATTAGTGTCTTTTCGATGTGTATCTGACTACTCTGCCGCCACTTCATGCTTTGTGTTGTGCTTGCCTCCTGTGGTTTTGTGAGGTTTGACAGAGTTTCCATGCATGTGTTGTGTTGACCCGAGTTTTTCTGCTTTGAGGCAATGGGACTTGCACATTGGCTTTTTGTGGTCGCGTTCTTGAATTCTGCTTTTCAGTTGCATGTTCCTTCATCAATGACACTGTCACTCATGTGGCCTCTGGATGGATTTCTCTGTATGTGAACGGCCTAGTAACTGATGGGGGTTTCCAGAGTTGGCTACGAAGTGCGGGATGTGGGGGTCATTTGGCTCAATGCTGTTTGTGAGGGGAGACAGAGGGCCTTGTGGGAGTTGTGGTCTTGCTGTCAGGTTTCAATGACCACTCCCCAGTAAGATGGCTAGCTACCTGTTGGGAGGCACTGTCGACGGAGTTAGCTGCCACATGGCTGTGGGGTGGGGAGGGTGAGCCATGCTGTTTGGGAGGGAGGCCAGGGTGCATGAGCTGACCACCTACCTGTGAGGTTGAGCTGATTGAGGAGATGCTGTCCTTGTGATCCATTCATATTGTAAGCGTGCATTCCACATGAGTTAGATGTGGGCGGGCGATTGGAGCTCACTTGTTGTGCACAACAGTACATTGCAGTGTGATGTGATCATTTTGTTAGTACTTACCAGCCTCCAGTACCCCCTCGATTTATGTGAGACTCTCTGGATGCATTATGGCAGGCACCTTCTCCTCCCACTCAGTGAGGGTTAGTGGTGGAATGGGAGGGCCACCACCAGTTTTCTGTGCCGCCGCGTGGTTCCTCTGAGCCCGTAGCTTGAGCCGGCTCTTGGGGTCGCACCACCGCTTCCTGATGTCACGCACAGTGCGTAGGGTGGTCCCTACGGTATTGACTTTGCTGTGGATCCTTGCCCGCATCTGATTCTTGCACGTAGGTGGGGTGTGTTGGACCAGGTGCCCGTACAAATGTGGTTCTGCCCTGATTGTCTCGTCTACCATCACTTTCAACTCTGAGTCAGTGAAGTTGGGCATTTTCTTGGGGGGCATGGTGCAAATGAATGAGGGTGCAGGGTGCAAGGTGATGTTGGAGATATGTGTAGTGTGTGAGGTGTGTGGGTGGAAGTGGTGTTGTGTGGAGATAGGTGGGTGTGATGTTGTGCAGTGTGAGTCAATGGTGTCCTGTCTTTCTGTCTCTGCTTGTGGTGTGCAAAGGCTGCTGGTCCAGGTAGGGGTTGGTTTTCTACTGTGGTATGTGGGTGTGTCCACATGAGTGATGACCTCCAGATGTCTCTTCCATGCTGCGCATGGCTTTCCCTACCAGGAGCAAGTTGGGGTGTATCATTGTGGCATGTGTGTTGTGATTGTGGGCGGCAGGGGGTACAGGCACACTTTGGGCGTTGTTGGGAAGTTGGTTCCGTCCGCCATTCATTTGGCCTATGTGCGTGCGCGGCGGTCGGACGCTGTGCTCAGTCCGCCAGCTCCGCATTCTCATCGTAATTGGCCGTGCGGTCATGCCGCGGCAGGAGCAGCCTTTTCAAGCCTTTGCACAGCTTTCCCCGTCCGACACAGTCAGATTTGCAGCTTTTCCGAACGTGGTGGACGGTCTTTTGTGGCATCCTTCCGCCACGGTCTGATTCTGCGTACATTGCATCGTAATTTGTCCGACGGAAATGCTGCAGGTCATGCGGGGGTATTCTTCCTGATACCATGGAGGTCGGAGGGCTTTTCCGTCCGTCATTGTAATGAGCCCCTAAGTGTGAAGTCACCATGCAAAACAAAATAACAAACATTAATCAGAAACATGCCTTCTAAAAAATCTGCATCAAAAGTGTCAAAGTGATCTACACTGCACCGAATGTTTCCATACCCTACACATACTTAAGTGCAACTTCTGAATTGTCAATTATGGGCCATGTATAGCGCCACAAAACTAGGCATGCTAATTTTCTTGCACCCTGAGGCACATACAACTGTACAGTTACACCAGCCAAACATTGACAGTATTTTAAATATGCACACATTCACTTACCAGAACCTCTGGTGCACCAAAGAGTTGACCGTACTGGGCAAGGACCTCATCCACCAGGAGATCCAGCTCCTCTGAGGTGAAGGGACGGGCCCTGATGTGCTCAGTACAGGACATGAGTGCTCCCAGAGCTTTAACACAGCAGCAGTTGATGGGGAGGTCAATCAGGCAGCAGTGTCTGTGTGCAAGTGGCAAGTATGCACAAATGCCAGCCTTATATTGATTAATGGTGTGTCTTCTGTGTTATTCTTCAATTGCCATTCGTCTGCCTTGGACGCATTTCTCAAATCTCCCCAATGGCAGTGACCGCCATGGCTGATCACGCCTACCGCGATGTTCAAATCCTTGATTTCTGACCGCTCGGCATGTCCCATTGGATGCCATGTCATGCACATAGACGGTGACACACCGTGGAGGCCTGAATGTCTCCACCGCCACGCTAGTATATTTCTGATCTATCCAATGGCAGTGACCGCCGTGGCTGATCACGCCTACCGCGATGCTCAAATCCTCGATTTCTGACCACCCTGGCATGTCCCATTGCGGCCATATCATGCGCTTCGGTGTTGACACACCGCGGCGATCATAATGTCTCCACCGCCACGCTGGTATATTTCTGATCAAGCCACTGGCAGTGACCGCCGTGGCTGATCACACCTATCATGATGTTCAAATCCTCGATTTCTGACCGCTCTGTCATGTCCCATTGGCTGCCATATTATGCGCTTTGGCGTTGACACACCGCGGCGATCAGAATGTCTCCACTGCCACGCTGGTTCATTTCAAATATGTCCAATGGCAGAGACCGAAGTGGTTGACATATCCCGGGCGGGTGACACCATCTTATGTTTGCATTTTTTGATACGTGTTTCACAGCATTGTGATCCACACAAGATCCGACATCTATGGCACCTTTCAAAGGGACTTGTGAGTGTGACATTGTTGTTTCTCCATCCAAAACCTGAACTAGCTGTACACAGATGGGTAACAACATTGCTTTTGTCTTCCTCAGAAGTCACTATTATCCATGTGTGCATGTACACACATTACCAGTGCGATTGTGTTCCCTGTGTGTGTGGCAAGGTGTGTGATGTGCACTCATCACACAGACATGTACTAAACATGATAAATGCAGATATGTGGAAAACAGGGTGCTAAAAAAAGGATGTCTTGTCCAGTTTACAGTTAATGTTGGAATATAGTGATGATGTTGTTCATCATCTACATCAAGGTGTGTCCTGTTAAAGGACCCTATGCCAAATTACAGATTATTTAGGTCAGTATGTACATCTTAGCAACCTAAATAATTTTATGATTGCAAAGTATGTATACAGCTCACACGTGCATGACAATGATTCAACATTACAGTTACTCATGTGCTGGTATGAAATCATCGTACACACTGTACCAACATCTCATATTTGCCTCTTTCCACATATGTATAACCTGCCAGAAGGAGAAGGAGACATTCGCCTGTCTATCGGCCTTTTCCAGACTTGATGACCTTGGAGGAACGAGACGTCATCCTGAAGTTCAGACTCAATTGCCTAACTATTCAAGAGCTATGTCAGCAGTTGGCCCCTCAGTTAAGGGCTCACAGAAACTATCCCACAGCTCTGACACCAACAGTGAAGGTGCTGGCCACCCTGCATTTTTTGCAACTGTGTCATTTCATTACACTGTGGCTACATCAGATGCGATGTCACAACCTATGTTTAGTATTGTGTTTGTGATGTCCTGTCAGCATTGTTGGTACACATGGACAGTTACATACAATTCCAAAAAATAGGAGATTTGACAAATGTGAAGGCTGCTTTTTATGTCCTAGGTCGTATCCGACATGATGTTGGAGCCATCGATGGCACACACATTGGCCTTGTTCCCCCTCAGGCATGTGAGCAGATTTATAGGAAACGTAAACTAGTCTAGTTTTAAGATTTTTTGCTTCTTTAAACAATTTTTATTTATATTTTTAGAACAGTATTGGTCCACGGAGTACCTAAAAAAAATTGAATAGTATTAGTGCCATTGTGGTGTGTTTACATTTTAATTCTCTCGTTTGATGTTATGAATATCTTCAGGCATAATTGCACATCAAGTTTCTTATAATTCCGTTATTTGAGCACTTGCACTTTTCTGCTACTCACTATGCTGCTAGCTATAGTGTACTGTGCCTTGAATCGTAAAACCCTGCTTTTACTATGAGCTTTTAAGCCCCAAGCACCTTCCTGCCACTCACTATGCTGCTAGTTATTGTGTACTGTACCTTGAATCGTAAAACCCTGTTATTACTATGAGTTTTTAATCCCCAAGCATTAATTGTAATATTGTATATATATATTTTTGTAATTACTGCAAAAGTCTAACTGAAGTTTTCTAAGGAGACAATGTTTATAATCTGACTTATGTCCCTGTAAAGTTTGTATTGGAAAGGTCTTTAAAGTGGATTTTGTATATTTCCCCCTTGTTTTACAGGTAACAATGAATTTTATATTGTAGAAATTGAACATTCTCTTTTATGGGTGGGTTGTGATGATCTAGGATGTATATTTCTTATGTGGAACTCTTCGGAGTCCCAAATCATAATAAAATTAATTGAATTGAGCAGATTTATAGGAACCATAAAAATCAGCATTCCAAAATGTGCAAGTGACATGCCTAGCAGATATGACCATTTCACATGTATGTGCTAAATTTCCAGGCTCTGCACTTGACTCATATCATGCGGAACAGCAACATACCCCAGTTGATGTCACATCTACAACCAGAGAGGGCCTGGCTTGTTGGTGAGTAAAATGTGTCAATATTGACATGCAAAACTCCTCATCATTGAGGTACAACCTGATTGTGCATCTGTGTGTCTCACAACTAGGTGACTAAGCGTATCCAAACTGGCCTTGGTTGTTGACCCCATTGAGAAATCCAAGGACACCAGCGGAGGTCCGCTTCAATGATGCCCATGGGAGGACACGTCGAGTAGTGAAGCCTGCCTTTGGGCTCCTGAAGGCCAGATTCCGGTGTTTGGACAAGACCGGTGGAGCCTTCCAGTACTCACCAGAGAAGGTGTGTCAGATCACAGTTGCATGCTGCATGCTCCACAACCTTGCATTGCACAAGGAGATCCCTCTGATTCTGGAAGATGGTGAGCAACGGGAGCCCCCGACTGTGAATCCTGACATGAGCAGTGAAGATGATAGTGGGGAAGAGGAAGGTGTGGACCAGCGTCAACAGCTCATCAACAACTACTTCCCTTGACTGTAAGTATGCATTGAGATGGCATGAATTTTTACAGTTGCATTTGTGTCAGCTGAAGCAATGATGAATTTGTGTGATGATGACTGTTTGTTATGCAAAACTGTGGCCTACTTTGTGCATAGCTGTCTTTGGCCAAACTCCTAGATGATGTACACATTAACGGGGGCAACATGCATTGCAACACAGGCATTACAATGCCAGCCCTTTACAACGCAGACAATACAACACTTTTTACATTAGGAGGCATGCCATTACAATGCAGGTCACTCACAGACAAGCACCTTCCCTGATGTATGCTCACGGTGGGGTTAGATTACTTATTTTTGGGATGTAGGAACATGGGATGTAATGGCTTACTTTGTATTCGCATGCATTGAAATATAAGATGCCTTGTATTAACCTCGTTGTACAGGAATGCGTTGTATGTGTTTGTGCTGTAATGTCATATATCCCGTTATTGGTGTCAGTAGGTGTTATGTGATCTGTTCCTTGTACTGTGTACTCCAGTAGTGTGTGTAGTGGATGGGACATGATGAAACTCCTCAATTACATCTCCTTGTTGTGTTGTTGTAGGTTCCTTTACCCTGTAATTACAATAACTGGCATATCAGTGTACTGACATCATCTGCGGAATGTTGCTGTTCTGCCATACAAATTGGACGTGTTGTGTCCATGAGAATGTCTGACACTGTGAGTACAACTCTGCTTTGCAGGCAACTTGCACTGCAATGGGATGGCTGTTTTAGATACAACTTGCTATTTATGATGTGTTGTGTGTTGGTGCATATCCTATATCTTCCCTCGTGTTCATCACCGCATTGTGTCTGCAAACCAATGCATGTTTTTCTACTTTTAACAAGACGGATAACTCTCTATGTGCAAACTGGATGTAGGTGTCCATGTGTGTCACTATTGTATGTAACAGACATTATGTTGAAGCACTTATACATGGCCCAATGATATCCATGGAGATGCAGCCACAAGTGTTTGGAGTGTACCAGTGCAGACTTGCTGTTTAGACCCACTGATGCTGTGACTGTTTTGCTGCGTAAAGTCTCTTGTGGCATACTTGTCATGTCTGTGGCCTCACTGATGACACAGCGGTATAATTACCCGGGCATTGGACAGTGCATTGTGTTTAAAAAATAAGCTTGTACTTGAGATGTTTCTTTATGTGAACGGTGGTACAGCATCTTACACTGGTGACACGTGTGTTGTCACTCTGTGGATGGGCTTCTCCTCACAAGTACCTATGTTAGCAACACTGTAATAAAGATGTGTTCGTTTTGGACTTCAAGGTCTGTAAATGTTGTCATGTTTTTTGTACTCATCTGCTATGTTGTCTAGAGCTGCACCTAGTGACTGGCTAAATTGTTCGGCACATAATGACATTTTTGGGTAAAGTCACAGTCAAGTTGACATTAAACTGATTCTGAAATACATGCAACTCTGACAAATGGATGTGTGATATGTTATTGTTTTTTAGGTGCATGACAAGGATTTAACAAAAAATAAATTGAAACAGTGGGAAAGGGAACACACAGGGGTTGAGTTGTCCGTGATGGTGGATGTACACATAGGAGTTGAAAACACATTGGTAATATCCACAGTCCAACAGACTCCTGCCATCATAAGGGAAATGTGGGACAAGATAGTACACAAAGTAAATGACCTGCAATCAACTGGTGACATCATTTGCGTCTCTGCTTACTGGCTTGGGCTGGTGCATTGCCCCTAGAATCTCCATAGTGATTCTTGGACATCCCCACTTACGTTTGGGGGGGGGGGTTCCACTGCTGCAGGCTCTGAGGAATCTGAGGACAAGGTATGTGTCTGCTCCTCCCTCCCTGTGGCAGCCACAGAGGTAGATGGAGTATCTGCAGTCTGGCCACTAGATGATGATGGGGAGCCGCGACTTGACCTGCTCTGTTGTCCCTCAGAACCTCAACGAGCTGGCCCATGACATCGATGAGTTCATTAAATCTTGTGTCCATGGACTGCTGCAGCAGCCTGGTCCCCCGGAGTTCTTCCAGGACCTGGCCCATCTGTCCCTGGTTGCCTTCATAGGCCCCAAGGACTCTGGCAATGGTGGCCAGGGCTTCAGTCTCGACATTGGGCTCCCTTGATTGGACCGCAGTGGCCTTCCCACCAGCCCTGCCCCCCCCCGGACCTGTGCCCTTGGCTGGGCCTGCACCCGCACACTATGCCCTGGATCCTCGCTGAGCGTGGTGTTGTTGTTTTCCTTGGGGAAAGGTACTGTTGTGCAGGCAGCAGTGGTAGTGGTGGTGGTAGTGGTGGTTGGTACACAGGTACTTGGGGCAGTAGTCCACATTGTTCTGTCTGCTGTGGTGGGAGTGGTGTTGGGGCCAGTGACAGCCACGGATTGTTGTCGCCCTTGCAGTCCATAAGGGCCAGGTTAATCCTCCACATCCGAGCTCTGGGGAGATTCGGCATCTGAGAGTTCTTGATCCAGGGGTGTGGACTGGCTTTGCTCAGTGTTCTGAGTCTCAACTGATGGTGATTGAGATCCGCGTGTTGGAGTGTTTTATTCCATATAGGTATCCTATATAGGCGCAGGTAACACTGCAACCTTTCACCTTTATCCTTCCCTACATTTCATACATAACGGTTCATAGGGACTGACCTTTTACCTAGATATGACACTGCATTCAGAACGCGGGTTTTTCCCTGGTTCAATACTCATACATTATGCATGAGGCTTCTTGGAAGCACAGCAGGACTCCCAGCAGGACGAACATCTCCTGTATAATATCTATGTTAAAGTTCAGGCCTGACGTCATCCTTTAGGCCGACACAGTAACACAGCAAGGTAGGACCCCTGGGGAGACCTATGGGTATATATACATCATGTCTTGCTTAGACAGACAGAGGAGACCGTGACTTCCCGGCTGACACACTGACCAGAGACGCTGAGGTGCCTGCATGCAGACGCTCCAGCTAGCAGTGGTCTAACATTCCTTGCGGGGTGTCCAACTCGAGACCAGGACGGGGTCCCATATTCTTTAAACTCTCAGGTAATGGGGTGGACTAGATCCTAGAGGGATTCTTGGCATAAACACCTACATAGATGCTAGGTACATTTAGGTACATCTAGTTAGGGAGGCATCGTAGGAGTACGCACTTTTTACCATGTGTTTTATGTACTTGTATATATATATGATTTCTGCAAGATGGTAGAACTATACCATCCTTTTACTTTCATAATATTGCTAATCATATATCTCTGCTATTGTCTAATGGTTCTTGCAGCTCATATATTTTACAGTGGAATAAAAACTGTTCAATAAATACTTATTGAAACGCCCAGACTCTTTATTCTGTGTAACTCTCTGAGACAAACTAAGTGAGCCCGAGTGACTGAGCGAAAAGTAGTATATTGTTTCCACGATCCTGGGGGATCAGGGTTGTCATGTTCTGAGGTTGCCAAAAACTATTCTCTCCCCGATAAGAGGAGACTCTAGTGGCACTGTGAGCTAGCTAATACAGACAGGCTAACGTATCCGGTGGGGGTGCACGGAATCCTTCCGCCACCAAACCCACAGTTTATGTTATCCAAACGCGCAGATCCTGTATAGGTAATATAGGAACTACACGACAGGAGAAAGGTGACATTGTCAGGATGTTGAGTTACGTCCCAAGAATTAGTGACACATTAAGTAATGTTTAGAAGGCAACAGAAGGCTTGTATTTGTACATAACAGACATTATCCGTGTGCTTTACCCACATGAGATAAAATAGTGGGGCAATCATTATTTTCTTGTGAACTTTAATTGACTTGAGGATTATTATACATATTTACATTTGCTGTTTCAGTAGACATTTCATCACCTGGAAACTTGATGATCAACCACTGTATTTTGGGCATGTGTATTAGTCATTTAGCAATTGCATGTCTACAAACTGTGGGCATAGTCAAAATTATTTTTGGACATTTTCCATTCTCCATCATATGTGCTTTGCAATTTGAATGGATGTACATGCATGTATTGTTGCCTGGTCACCTTCATGTTTGCCATCCAATGTATGTACACATATCATTGGTCACAAGATATGGTCTATCAACGTTATGCTGTTCAGGGGTGAAGCAAGAGAGCTTAAGATGACTACCTACCTGTGAGGTGAATCAGAGGAGTGAGTTGGCTGTTACATGGTTCTGGGGTGGGGGGAGTGTTCCATGCTGTCTGAGAGTGAGGCAAGATGGCCTGGTGGGAGTTGTAGTGGTGTTCTCCTGTTCCAACACCCCCCTCCCTAGTAAGATGGCTACCTACCTGTGAGGTGAATCAGAGGGGTGAGATGGCTGCCACATGGCTCTGGGGTGGGGGAGTGTTCCATGCTGTTTGAGAGTGAGGCAAGATGGCCTGGTGGGAGTTGTAGTGGTGTTCTCCTGTTCCAACACCCCCTCCCTAATAAGATGGCTACCTTCCTGTGAGGTGAATCAGAGGAGTGAGATGTCTGCCACATGGCTCTGGGGTGGGGGGAGTGTTCCATGCTGTTTGAGAGTGAGGCAAGATGGCCTGGTGGGAGTTGTAGTGGTGTTCTCCTGTTCCAACACCTCCTCCCTAGTAAGATGGCTACCTTCCTGTGAGATGAATCAGAGGAGTGAGATGTCTGCCACATGGATCTGGGGTGGGGGGAGTGTTCCATGCTGTTTGAGGGTGAGGCAAGATGGCCTGGTGGGAGTTGTAGTGGTGTTATCCTGTTCCAACACCCCCCTCCGTAGTAAGATGGGTACCTACCTGTAAGGTGAATGATCTGAGGAATAAAATGGCTGTCCATTGGGTGATGGGAATGTAGCAGTGGAAACAACATAAGTAATGATTGGATGTGACAGGTTTTCTCAATTGGTGTCTAAACAATAACATGACAATGTGGTGGCTTTTTTGTAGTTGTTACTTACCAGTCTGCACTCCCTTGGGCATTCCTGTTGAATTCTCTGGATGCAGGATGGCAAGCACCTTCTCCTCCCATTCAGTGAATGGTAGTGGTGTAATGGGAGGGCCCCCACCAGTCCTCTGAGCTGCAAGGTGGTTCTTGTTGGTCCGTTCTTTGACACGGGTCATGCCACCTCTTTCTGATGTCACATATTGTGCACAGGGTGGTTCCTACTGCATTTACTTTGTTTACTATCCTCTCCCACATTTGATTCTTCCTGGCAACTGGGGTCTGTTGGACTAGTGTTCCAAACAAATATGGCTCAACTCTTAAGATCTCATCTACCATCACTGACAATTCCTTCTCAGAAACTTTTGGCATTTTTTTCTGAGACATGGTGATGGGTGTTAATAATAGGGATACTAAAGAAAATGTGGATGTGGTGGTGAAGGTGTAGGAGGTGTGTGAGGTGTGTGTTTAATGAGGGTTGGTGTGTAGCGATAGGTGGGTGTGATGATGTGCTGTGTGAAAAAATCGCCTCTCCTAGTGGTTGTGTTGGCCTAGAAGGCTGGGTTTTGGCAAAGGATGCTGGTCAGTGAAGGGGTGTGTTTTATACTCACCAATGTGGGTGTGTCCGCCTGAGGAATGGCCAACAGCCTTGTTTTTAATTGCTGAATTTACTTTGGGCCTATTCCTTATATTATACTAGCATGACCGCGGCAGTCAGTACGCAGAGTTCGTTGCAACGTGACCTCGGTCTCAACATAATTTGCTCAGCGGTCATACCGCTGAGGAATCTGCGTTTGGTTCTCGGGAAAATGCTTTTCCCTCCGCATCGGCCGGAGTTTCAGGCCTTTTTGCCGTTGCGGTCGGAATTTTTGTGGTTTCTGACCGCGGCGGAAGGATTCTGTAGTACATGTTTCGTAATTTGTCCGTCGGATATTCCCCGGTCCCGGCGGGCGGTTTTTCGCCGACACCACAGCGGTTGGAGGGCTTTTTCGTCCGCCATTGTAATGGGGCCCTATATTTCCAAATTTATACATACATAAAATTAAACTACACAAAACTAGTTAGCAATACATATACTACACATAATTTGCACAACAAAATACTTTACTTGCTGAAACACATAATAAAGCAACGCAACACCAATAGCATAAAACACAATAAACTTACCAATTATACCATACACATCATATACTCAACCTTCCTGCATCCCCTCAACCTTACAAACACTTTAAAAATCTGAAACAATGTACTTACTTTTACCGATGAACAGCAGCACCCAACCACAACATCTTCCATCCAGAAATGGCCCGAAATAACACCAATAAACGACTAAATTCAGTTAGCAGTAGAAAAAAATGGCCACCTAGAAAAAGTCTATCTCCCCATAGGATTGAATGGGAAAAATAGCAAACATTTTATAAGAATGTTTAATAAAATGATTAAAAATGTTAACAAATATATATGTACCTCTTTCACAAAGGACGCGGCACTCCAAAGCTGGATTAGCTTAATTTATTTAAACACAACACCACTCAACCAACGCGTTTCAGCCTTCACACGGCTTTCTTCACGGTTATTGAGTCCTTCTTTGATTACGCTTTATATACCCATCTCTGCCATAATGGGGCATTCTGGGATACGTAGTGCGATTTGTTTTTTTGAAATAACTTTATACATATATACAAACAGGACAATCGCGCTTATGTCAGGATTTTGCATTACAGTGCTTTCATTGATTATTATGCTTAGTGCGCATTGCTTATAAGCGATCTTAATCATGCATCAAAATTATTTCATCATTATTATTATGAATCATGTTCGGTATAGTACCTCTTAAGTTACATTTCAGGGCATTTTGTTGTTTTTGTAACTTATGTCAACAATTCGATGCTTTTGACATTTATCATTCATTATGAATATTCTTGATTTGGGTATAGTACCCCATACTTCACTTTTTGAGACCAACGTAATGTCCAGCTGTTACTAACACTGTTCAAAATCATTTCGGTAATTATTCTACTCCAAATGTACAAAAAGTTCCTCATTGTTATTTATTCCTCTAGGAGTCTTAGTTCTGAGCCTGATGATATATCTTTATTCCATCTGTCGCAGTTTTTTCACTCTGTCCCCACCACGTTCTTCCGGGGGTATCATATGAATGCCATAGTAGTTCATCGCCCTCCAATCTCCTTTCTGGCATTGTGACATATGTTTCGCTGTGGCGTAAGTCATATTTCCATTCTTTACTGTGCGAATGTGTTCAAGAATACGTTTCTTGAGCATACATGTAGTACTTCCAATATATTTCATTCCGCAGTTACATTCTATAATATAGATGACGAACTGTGATGTACAGGAAATATTTTGCTCAATTTGGATTGGCTTGCCATTCAGTTCCACAATTGTTCTCATGTTCTTCCCAATTTTGCAAGCCTTGCATACATTACATTTCTTGAACCCCCTTTGTTGATCTAATAACCAGTTTGTATGTGGGTTTTCCTGAAAGTGGCTTTTGACTAGCATGTCCTTTAAAGATTTAGTCTTCCTGTAGGTAACAATTGGTTTTGGGCCTAAAAATTTTCCAATGTCTGGATCTCCTGCGATTAGGTGCCAATATTTTTTAATTTTGTTAGTTATTATGCCACTTTCTTTACTGTATGTTGTGATAAATCTTGGTGGTCCCTGTTCTTTGGTTTCCTCGATATTGATTCTTGGGATCAATGTATCTTCCCTTGGTTTCTGATCGGCACGTTGTTTACATTTTCTTAATGTTGTTTCATGATAGCCTCTCGTTTGAGTCTCTGTATAGTTTCCTGAATTTTCTCTTCTGCATCTTCCTTTTTGGAACAATTACGTTTCATGCGTATGAATTCCCCATAGGATATTTTCCAGCAGTGGTTTGGGGTGGAAACTAGTTTTGTGCAGAATACTGTTGGTTGCAGTCTTTTTCCTGAATAGCGTAGATTGAATTTGATCATTCTCAATGAAAATTTTGGTGTCCAAGAATTCAATTTCTTTCCTACTCTTAGCGCATGTGAATGATAAACCAATCTGGTTGTTGTTCAATTTCAAAAAGTATTCATTAAAATCCTGCTCAGTGCCATTCCATATTAAAAACAAGTCGTCAATGAATCGGACCCATAGCACAATCCGCTCGAGTTCTTCTTGGTTATCTGAATTCCACGCTATTTCTCTCTCCCACCAGCCCATGGTTATATTCGCAAAATTCGGAGAAAAGGAAATCCCCATGGCTGTACCACAAGATTGTTTAAAAAGTTCCTTATTGAAGAGAATGATGTTATTTGTGAGGCATATCTCAATCATTTTGAGCAACATTTCAGTGTGTTTTAATTCCGTAATACTTCGCTGTTTTAAGAAAAATGTACATGCCTCCAAGCCTATTTCATGCCGTATTGATGTGTATAAAGACACAACGTCTATTGTCACCAAGAGGTATTGATTACTCCATGTGATTCCTGTTAAAATCCTAAGAAAGTCCCCTGTATCTTTAATATAGGAGCTCATGCTTTGTGCAATTGGGGCCAGAAAATTAACCAATGCAAAAATTGTAGAGTATATATTAAATACTATTATAACATAATATTTATGTTAAATAACACTATGAAAATGTATGTAAAATATGTTTGTAAAAATATTAAGAATGTAGGGGCCCATTACGATAACCGGCGTTAAAAAATCCGCCATCTACTATAGCCTGAGAAAACCGCCCGCCTGCACCATGGGAATACCGACCGAGCAATTATGAAGTCGCGAAGCAACCTCCGCCCGCGGCGGTAAAAACACACAAAATTCCGCCCGTCCATGTCGGAATAGAAGATTATCCATCCGCCACGGACGCAATCCCGCCCGAAAACCCAAATCCGCCCGCTCTGACGACCGAGACAACGACCGTGAAATTATGATCTCCCCGACATGAGCGCGGAAAATCCACATATTCCCCGCCCACCACGGTCAACAACAGTGATGAATAACTGACACGGCGGAAGGCCTGGCGGCCACGTCCGTGCACGGAAATCTTTTACGGAACAAAGAAATACACACAACATGGCCAACAAGTCCACACAGCAAACTACGCCAAAATACCCAAACACAGAACACATCCCAAAGACACATCCCCCCTGGCAAAACTAAAAAACTACAAATCCCAGGACACCAGACACAACACACCTGAAAACGAAAGCCCATCATGACACATCCACATAGGTAAGTACAAAAGCAGCCCCTTCACAGACCACAATCCCTTGCACTACTACAAAGCGAAGACGCCATCAGAGAACCCAGAGAGCCACAAAGGAAAGCAGCACACCACACGCACGCACACATCACACTCATCACCAACACCACCACCACCATCACCACTGAAACAACAGCACCACGAACCCCCTGCACATCACACACCACACACCCACCACACCAGCACCACAAATAGCAAACCACACACCATGGCAACACAAAGAATGCCTAAGTACACTGCCACTGAGTTGACGGTCATGGTCGACGAGATCATCAAGGTGCACCCACAAATCTATGGGAACCAGGTCCAAGAGACACCAGTAGCCACCAGAAACAGAATGTGGAGCAGGATCGTAGACCAGGTGAATGCAGTTGGGAACGTGCCACGCAACCGGGGTGAAATCACAAAGAGGTGGCACGACCTGAAAAGCGTGGTCAGAAAGAAGGAGGCCAAGAATCGTGAGCTGGCTGACAGGACTGGCGGCGGAAATCCCGCACTATTCAAGACCTTCAAGGCGTGGGAGGAGAAGGTGCGAGGCATTCTACATCCGGAGAGTCTCACCGGAATACCAGGGGGAGTGGAGGCTGGTAAGTACAAACAAATGTATACCAGCATACCGCTATGTACTGTCATGCACTACCAGAATGCCATAGCTCCAAGGGCCAAACACCCCCATGTCCAGTACACAATCCACAAGACATCTCTCACACATGCAACAGACACTCCCACACACTCAGCCCAAAGGTACCAACAAACAAAACCATGGGGGCATGTGTACAGTCAGTCAGCACCACAACTCCCACCAGGTCCCCTTGTACCCCAGATGCGCCGGAAGGAGCACTCCCCACACCCACACTCATGTGTCAGCCATAGCTGCACTAACCAACAAGTAACAGGTAAGTAGCCTTACCACAAAGTCCGAGTATCGGAGGGGGGACTGCAGAAGTACAACCCCCACCAGGCCCCTAGTCCTACAGCGCAGCAAGATGGAGCACTCCCCACACCCATGTGTCAGCCATTGCAGTGCACACCTTCACCCGACAGGTACATATGTTTCCCTACATGGAGTGGTGTCTGTGGGTGGTAAGCCTTCACCACAACTCACAACACGGCCCCCACTCCCACAGACCAGCAAGATGGAGCACCCCTCCCTCTCATAACCATGTGGTAGCCATTGCATTGCTCCCTCCAAACCAACAAGTAGGTAGACTACTGTACAGGGCGGGGTGTCTGTAGGCATGAGGACTGTACTACGACTAACATTTGGGACATGTCACGTAGCAGAGGAACAGGTAGCACTGCTCCCTGTCATAATCATGTGACTAATGTGCACACGGACATGAATTACAAAGTCATAGCCCACATGAGCCATCTCAAATACAGTAACACGTAAGGAGTCATGTCTGCATGCACAAGTCTCACTGGAGTACTGACCCACATGGCGTGCACTGTGCCAGTCATCACACACATCAGCAACACCATCAAAATCTTGTCCATGTAGTCGTGTCTGCTTGTTCCATTGACATCGTACAACATCACCCATGTAAGTCTATCTTGTCTCAATGTAACAGAATGGAACCCCAGTAATGACACATACACCACTGGACCCATGAACCACACAGCTACACAATGCACATTCAATATCTCATCCATCTCATCTTTCAGCCCCAGTGTCATGAAAGGTATATCATCTAAACAGTTGTCCCATATACAGTAGTTCAGCAAAGATTCCTGCCGATGACCAATAATGTGTCTGCAGTGTCTGAAGCGCACGTCACACTGTGATTTACAACATACCTAATATAGTCAACACCCCAAGAGCACTGCATTGCTGCACATGACTGAGGGTAGCACGCACACCAAGGAATTGTCCCATCTGCAATACGTTGTGTGGCACACAACCATTACTCACTCACTACAATGCTTGCAGTGTAATGTCCCTAAATGATAACAGTGAGCAGATATGCTGGGTATGTCAGACGTACACACACCTTTGTCTCTGCAGTGTCGTGTGGCCAAAACACATGTCCCCTTCTGCACCCATATGTCACAGTATGTACCACAAAACCATATTTCACCTCAAAAGCGTTGATGGGGCTGTACCCCTTTTGCCATCTGCGTTTCTAAGCGTTTCATTTGAACCCCAAAAACATATTTCACCTCAAAAGCGTTCATGGGGCTGTACCCCTTTTGCCATTTGCGTTTCTAAGCGTTTCATTTGAACCCCAAAAACATATTTCATCTCCAAAGCATTCATGGGGCTGTACCCCGTTTCCACCAAAGCCACAAAATGTAGGGGTACTGCAACACACACCGATTGGCTAACCAAATCCGTCCCATGCCATATGCACCCATCACACTATTCCATTGCCTTGATCACGCACACACATTGTAGAGCCATACACATGCATCTGGGAAATCAGTGCACAACTGTGCACCAACTGTGAATGTCAGACATCTAACACAAACCTTGCAAGGTGCAACACAATAACCTTTCGTCTCTGCCCCACAGGTGACGAACAGCATGATGCTGGAGAGGGAGACAGCAGCCATCACAGCCAGTCCACAAGCCCTCCACCCGGACTCACGGATGTGGAAGACCTGGACACCTCTTCGGACGAGGACTCCCGACCAGGCACATCTGGTGTGGCAGGGCGCAACCGCTCCCCAGGACCCCTCCTACCCACCAACCCATCTCCCAGGGCTGGTGACCAGTCCCAGGCCCCTGCTGCCACGGTCATTGCGACCACCACCACCGCCGCAACCACCACCACCAGGGCCTCCCTGACCACTAACCCTGCGCAAGGGGTGGTACGCACGTCGACATCGACCCTGGGAGCCACAACAAGGCCCCGGGTGACCAATGTGGCGAGTGGGCAGGTCGGTGGCAGCAGTTCAGGTGGGAGGAGCAGGGTCAGGCCAACGCCATCAGAGCCTGGGAGCCAAGCCCTGCCACAAATCGCCAGAGTCCTTGGGGCCTATGAAGAGGCCCAGGGACAATGGGCCCGGTCAGCTGCCGATACGCGGGAAGTCCTTGGGGTGTTGAGGTCCATGGACGCCCATATGGGCCAATTCGTGACCCGTATGGGCAAACTTGTCGACCTCATGGGCCAGCTAGTGGTGGCGGTGAGGGCCCAATCAAGGCCAACCACACCACCTCCGCTACCACCTGCTGGGGCGCAGGGTCGTGCAACATCCAGTTCCCCTGCGTCCACAGCGAGTGGGCAATCCTCAGCCACCACCAGCAGCCCACAAACACAACCCCCTCTCAAACGTGGAAGGGGTCGTCCGAAGAGGAAACAGGTGGCCAGAGATGACTTCGCACGCTCCAAACGCCAGTGAGTCAGCCAGCCACGGTGGCCATCTACTGCATTCACTTGGACTACTATCCTACCCCACACTGCCATGTGAATGGCATGTGTCTGTCGGACTGTGGACCCAGAACAACATGGGTACACCTTGACCATCACGCGGACATGTCCGTCAACTCATTGTTTCAGCATGCACCACTTTTGTGATCACCTTGCCCACAATCACATGTCACCGCTTAAAATAAATACACCTGGATCACATTCTGTTTCATCTGCTCTGTGTTTAATCAAGGATGTGCAACCGTCACCATGATCAGAAATGCATCTGGAGTGTGGTATGTCGATAGGCCAGGAGAGGCTGTAGGGACCTAGGGGTGAAAAACAGAACAAGAGTCCATTGAATGTGTGTGTCACACACTCATCACACAGTACTTGCCATCAAGTTTAAGCAATGTACACACATCTCACAGAGCAACAGGGCACAAAGCTACAGCCACTGTCAGTGGCATACTACCCTGGACATGGACCATTGCCACACAGCACTCAGTGAACAATAGGCCGCCGTGACAATGCACACATACACCTACACAACTACAGCAACATCATCCGTCGCACATGGTCACTTACCGTCAAGTGAAGTAGCGGGCGATGAGCTGCTGACGCTCATTCACTGCTTCCTCCTCTCCACTGTCCTCGTCACTGGACACGGCTTGGTCTGCAGGCGGGGGCCCTGGCTGATCACCGTCATCCACTATCAGGGGGATCTGCCTGCGAAGCGTGAGATTGTGCAGCATGCAGCATGCCACCACTCTCTGGCACACCTTCTGTGGGGAGTATGCCAGTGCACCCCCGGTGCGGTCCAGGCATCTGAATCTGGACTTCAGGAGTCCAAAAGTCCGCTCCACCACACATCTGGTCCTCCCATGTGCCTCATTGTATCTGACATCAGCTGGTGTCCTAGGATTCCGTAGTGGGCTCAGCAGCCAAGGCCCGTTAGGATATGCAGAGTCACCTGGGTGTGAGAAACACAGAGAATCGTTGAAATTCCAACAGGATACAAGACAGCATGTCACACCCAGCACGCTACACGAGTATGCATACTCACCAACAATCCATGCACCGTCCGGTTGAAGATTGGTCATCATTCGTGGGAGGATGCTGTGGCGCATGATGTGCGAGTCATGGGCGGATCCGGGAAACTTCGCACACACGTGTGTGATAATCATGTCCGCCAGGCACACCACTTGCACATTCAGGGAGTGGAAATGTTTCCGGTTCCTATAGATGTGCTCCATGACCTGTGGTGCAACAAGGCCAACATGGGTGCAATCAATTGCACCAACAACGTGGGGGATGCGTCCAAGGGCATAGAAAGCACCCTTGACTGCAGCCAAATCACGAGCCCTGGGGAATCGGATGTACCGGTTCCTGTACAGCATCATAGCTGACAGGACATCCCGTAGCACCATGCTGAACATGGGCTGGGACATCCCACCTCCACTGCCCACCGTGTGTTGGAAAGATCCGGTGGCGAAAAAATGCAGTGCAGCCATCACCTTAGCCGTGGGGGTGAATGCTGTAGGATACACCCTGCAAGGACGAAGGTGGGCTTCCAACATTGCACATAGGTGATGCAGGGTGGGTTGGTCCAGACGGAATTTCCGTATAACCTCCACATCCTCCATGTCTGCCAGCAATTGGTAGGGGTGATGTATGTTTGGTCTCCTCCTAGGACAGATGGAAGTGGACACATGTCAATGCAACACACCACATGGCATTTTCACATACACAAAACAAAAATTACTGACAAAGCAATAGAATCACAGAACAGCTGACAAGTAGGGACAGCACAGCTACAATACTCTTACACAGGTCCCCTTACTAATAGCAATGACCACTGACACAAACCATTGCCATGAGCATGCACATGGGGATTTAGGCCATAATAGCTTGAAAGGCATGATGATGATTTCAGACTGCATATGTGTGAAGCGGCAACACCACGGCAATATACCTAGCTGCTGTGCCTGACACAGCTTCCGAGGCTGGGTGAGTATGGCACACACCAACAACACAATGTACACAGGCTGAGCGGCCCAAACAAGTGGGTCCTGTTGCACAACGGGATATGAGACAGTCAATGATGTCCCTAGTTCACCCAATGTACAGCACTGTACGTATCACACCTCGAACACACATTGACAGGTGTACACATTGACAACTCCATGACAACACAGCTGTGTGAATGCAAATACACATCACAAGTGACACGTAACGTTGCACGTGCCAAGTGGGAGATGTACATTGAGAAATATGGCATGTGTGTGCATATGCACATCCCATGCTCCCATGCTAATGTGTACATGATGATGTGCCAACAGACATGTGGGGGCTGAGCACTGGCCGTCAATGCCTATGCACACAGCATGAAGTGGCCCTGTCTGGTGTGGACATGCTCCAACACACAAATCATGGCCACACCTGCAAATGCATGGCGCACATTAAACTGTGGATTCCACATGGCACCAGCGGACTGTACCCGCCATGGACCAGGCCCTTGAGGCCAACTCCAATGGCCCTCGCGGTTGCATCCTGCGTGTTCGACTATAGAGGTAAGCGTACCGGGACAGCTCAGAGCAGGCCATTGTGTGCATTTGAAGTAGGCAGACATGGTACACCAATTGCAGCAGCTTGGACCCACTGAAACAGCCCCAGGGGGCTTCATGAGTGTGGGGGGGAGACCGGCATTACCACAGCTTCCAGGGACTGCTGCCTGGCATCCCACAACAACACCTGCTGCTGCTGCCACATGTCCACCTTCATGTCGACGACTCTGAAGATATGTCCAGGTACACTCACCAGCGAGGAGTTGGAGATCCTGGATTCCGAGCTCCACGCACACTGCCCAAGGCTATTTCTTGCAAAAGTTGTGTGTGTAAGACAACTACAGTGTGTGTGGGAGTGCATGTGGGGGACACACATGTCGTTGATCCGCAGCACTATGAGTCTGAGCCTGTGGGGTTCCAACATGCACTGCTTACCATGCTTACTACAGGTGGAAGGGGTATGTAGGCTCTCTGGCGCTTTCCCATGCATGTCCCTCCCGAGTGGTGGTACATGGCATTTTCATGTCAGACATCCAGTGACGCAGCCACTTGGCAATGCAGGACTCAGGGCAGTTATTGCTTGTGTGAATGGCTGGCTGGGTCCCTGCTGGCCTTCTCAGTCTCAGCAGACCTGGGCTGCACATTGACCGCCCAATCCTCGAGGAAACAACACTGACTGTACAGTGGGTTACATGTGTCTTTTGTTCATAACTCTCCGGAAACGCGCACACTCAGCCCTTGCGATTGAACACTCCAGGCCTTGTGATAGGGATGTGTGTGAGAGATAGTGGCACTGTATGTGACCTCCATTGTGGGGTGAGCCATTCACAGGGCGAGTACGTTGAGGGCTGCGCAGTGTTGGACACAGTGAGTCCACCCACAAAGATGTGTTGCCTTGTGATCTATGTGTTGGTCCACCTGACAATGGACAGTAGATGTGGGCAGACTACACATTGCTCAATGTGCTGGCATCCTGCATGTGAATGGGATGGACAGGTACTGTGTACACACTCCCACCAGCATGCATTCACGTGTGGTGTACACATGCTGTTAGGCCATGTCCGATTACTTCTTGGCTCTGTTACACATCTCTGAGTATTTTGGATGGGTCAGCATCATGCCATTGTGATTGGTGGATGTGGGTGATGATGAGAAGTGTATGAGTGATATTCCAACCCTCCTGTGTACCATCCCTGCAGTTGGAAGTCCTCCAGCCCAAGGCCTTGTGATGAGCCATTGCATCCAAGTTGATGCCTCTGTGTATGTGCAACCGACAGTGCAGCCAATTCCACAAAGGGTGTGACGTCATCTGCCGGATGAGCGACTACGTGGCGAAAACGAATCGGGGGATGCCCCCTCGTATTGTCAGGTTAGCACGGCGCTGCATTTCACCACTAATGGTCTGCGTCTTGACAGTCACTCAGCCTGTGCCGGATGCATGTTTGTAGGGGCATCAGCAGCAAGCAAGTGTACAGTATTGTGGGATGGTGTCTTTTGCTGTGAGAGGCAGCATGTGTCCACAGCCTACCCATAATCTGGGTAATGTGATGTTTGTTGTGTGATGCAGTGGGTTGTAAGTGTACTCTGTGCTGGGTGCCTCTGACATGCATATGCGATTCCTGAGGGTCAAGATGTAATTTGAGCACTCTGCATTGTCAATGCATTCAGAGTCGCAGCCCGCAGGAACAACCTGTAGTAGGCTGGAGTGGCAATTCACATGTATGTTTGAGGCACTGTGCCTACTCTGATTTCGTTCGGACATATGTGTGCGATGCCTCACCTCATATTCCTGGTACTTACACATCCGGCACACTGTGCAACAGTAGTTGTGCTCGTGCGAACGACAGGTGGATGGCATGGGCTCATGATCATTGTGGACTGTTATGTTGCAGTCTGTGTGAGTGGTGTCCCATTCTGCTCCATGCAGGTATGTCCTTGGCCTAATTACGTAGTGGTCATCCTTGCCACCATCAGGACAGTGGGTGTGCACACAGCGATTTGTGGCTATGGTCGCAGGGTGACACAGGCCGGGTGTTGTGCTATGTGCACAACACATGTGTCACTTATTAGCGGCTTCATTTTCTGTACGCCAGCCATTACGTGTTGATTGTGCTGGCTGTATACAATTGCACAGGTATCGTGCAACATGTGGATTTGGGAATGTTCTGTGCTGTTTCCCTTGCACATGTCTGTTTAATTGATGCCAAATGAGTGAGGCCACCTCGCTCTCTCTCATGTGGCATCTCCCGTGGGTGCTGAGGGACAGGGGACGGTCAACAGTGGTGAGGCATCGGATGAAGCAGCTGCACAGGAGCTGAGTGAGACAGATGTGACCAGCGCCTCGGAGGGGCCAGACGTGTGCTGGATGAATCACAGGCCGAGACGGCAATTTCGGCATCATCTGAGGACAGAGGTGATGCATCCATGTTTGCTAGCACAGGGGACGTGGACTCTGGCTCCTCTTCAGCCACGCGGAGGCCAATGCCCGCCCTCCCATCTACTTCCACTGGTGCAACACGTGTCAGCACAAGGATGAAGGATAGGGTGTCCTTCACACCAGGCACAGCTGCCCCTGCACATGTGACCCCTGCTGCCCTCAGTGCTGGGTCTGTTGAGCTTGTGCGGCATCTCTGCGTGGGGCAGACAGCTCTCCTCAATTACTTCATTGCCCATGACATCACCTTGCCGCAGGTGACATAGTTCATGTAGGGCCTACATGTACGCGTGTGTGGGCTACACCAGACTGTCCAATGGTTGTCCTCCCCAGTCAAGGTGGGCCTTCAACTGGGCCAATCTCAGGCTGACATTCCTGACCCTTTCTCCACCCCCCTGGAAAGTGGCACATCTGACAACAGCAGGGCACGAGTCCTAAAAAAAGAAGTGGGGGGACGCTGACGTCACGACAGGAAGTGACATCACGAAAGGTGGCTTGCACCGTCAGACTCATTGCCTCCCCTCGCTCACCCCTTAAATGCGATCGCATCGGAGAAGCCAGCGCTTGCACAAGCAGCTCCGATCTCGCCCCAGAGAGGCCAAAGAGTGAATGTGTGGCTCCATTTGCTCCAGTTATCGAGCTCGCGGTAAAATAAGTGGGGGGACGCCGTCCACCCGCGTGGTACCCCGACTCGAGCCCTGGACAACAGTGACAATGCATGACAGTCTCCGGAGTCCGGATACACCACATGCAACACACAGAAGCTGTAGCTGCCCTAGCGGGCCAGGCCGCAAACACCATCCCAGACGAAAGGTAGACCCACCCCGGCGCGCATAGTCATTACATCCGCTGCCATTGACAAGGGACCCATAGAGTGAGATATGGTCCTCAGGGTGACGGGCCTCCGAGCCATCCCCCGCCAACGAGTGTCATGCAACTCACACATATCGCAAAGCCAATAGGACACTTTGCCTGCACACCAGGGCTCGAGTCGGGGTACCACGCGGGTGGACGGCGTCCCCCACTTATTTTACCGCGAGCTCGATGACTGGAGCAAAGGGAGCCACACATTCACTCTTTGGCCTCTCTGGGGCGAGATTGGAGCTGCTGCTCACGCGCTGGCTTCTCTGATGCAATCGCATCTAAGGGGTGAGCGAGGGGCGGCAATGAGTCTGATGGTGCAAGCCACCTTTCGTGACGTCACTTCTTGTCGTGACGTCAGCGTCCCCCCACTTCTTATTTAGGACTTGTGCCCTGCTGCACACTCAGAATGTGTCGCCTGCGAGATGTGACCAGGAGAAGGGCGCCATGACCTCCCACCCACCAAGCTCCACTGCCATCCCGTGCCCTGGGTAGCCTGTGCAGGTGGACAATGTAGGGGGTACACCTGGAGGACAGGGGATGTAAGTGCCTTGGCAAGGGCCTGGCAGACGCACAGCAGTATCCAGCATGTCCCCAGAGGGAGGGCTAACGTCTACACCTGATGCAGCATTGATCGTGTGCCCGCCTGTTGTGCCCACACAAGTTCACATTCATCCCCAGGCAGGTAGGCTTTCCAAATACCCAACACAGTGGTAATCTACCCCTCCGGAATCCTCACCACACAGTCTGTTACAACACTGCATGAGTGCACCTACCCGTGCCACCCACCCACCTGGGCCAAGCAGCCCTCCCGCTTTGCATGCCACATGTGTGTCTTCCACAGTTGTGCTTCTCTCTCAGGGGCGGACCTCCAGCTGTCCCGTAGCACACAGACAGCACCGAGTTGGACTGGCATCGTGTTTGAATGGTAGGCACCCTCACACAACTACCTGTGACACAGTGGTGGCTGTAATGGCTATTGTGACTGCCATGGCAGTGTTGCTGGCCATGGCAGGGTACACTCACACACATTGCATACGCAGCTTTTCGTATCACTACTCTGCACATCGGACTGGCCACTGTCCCTGGTGTTGAACAATATTGCCGCCTGTCTATGTAATCTGATGCTGTTGTTCCTGTAGTCGGTTGTGTCTGTGTAGTTGCTGATTGCAGTTGTTACTGTGTGTGCATAGTTAAGTGAGGCACATGCCGTGTATGGTACCTCAACAATTGCAATGTCTGGTCTCACATTCCAATGTATTTTACACGTGGCAGGGACTTCACTTCTTTCAGACTCTGCTACTTGTGTGTGTGATGAAGAAGTATTTTTGTGACACGGATTGTCTGCATGTATTTGGTGGTATTTCTGCGAAAATGTATACGTGTCATGTTTGCGGGCAAGCAAAGCACAGGGTGTGAGTCTTGCCACAGGATGACAGGTAGCATGTGCAGAGTGTGCGTGTATGTGTGAGCTTACTTTCTGTGTGGCCAGCAGTGTAGGTGTATGTTAATCTTGTGATGAACATTGAGCCTGGGCACACGGCTTACTTTCAATGTGTGCATTTGGGAGGTGTAGGTATGTGTGGTGTGAAGGGTGTGACTTTAGGGTAGTGTTGGTGTGTGTGTGTGTGTGCGCTCTGGCAATGTCGACTACACACATGTGTTACCCAGGGCCATGGTGGGTGTTTGTATCCGTGTTCAGATCTGTGGATGTGAGCACATGTGTGTATTGTATGTTGCACAGTGTGCAGTGTGTGGGTGTGTCCTTGCAGTTCAGGATGACTCCTACTTGATATGTTTTGGACATTGTGGGTCTGCAGGGTGTGTGACTGTCAAGATTGTGCCTTGTTTAATTGAGCATGTGTGTGAATTTCTGCAGTTCGTACTCACTGTGCAGACCTGCCCACCCACACTGATATCGTGTGTGTGTTTTGTCATGCATTGCTGTAGCATGCTTCTTGCGTGCCTCCTAATTTTGCTTGATGACTGTGATGTCAGACTGTGAAGGTAATTGTACACATATGTAGGACTGTGCTTTGTAGTGACCAGTCCGTCAGTGTTAATGTGATGATCTGTTGGGCCACGTCAGAGTCTGACAAGCCAAGGCCCACGACCTCTGGTATTTCACTAGGTCCACTGTGGCGGCAACTCATATGCATTGACATCCAATGACACTAGACTACATGGTCATCTCACGACTCTCGTGTACTTCACACACTCTCATCCTCTCTCATTCGTACTTGTCTTCGATAAATAATTCTACATAGTCACATATTTGCTTCAAGGCATGTATTTGAACTTACTTCCTCTGTGATGCAGTATAGTGGACACTACTGGCAGCAAAATGCATGTGGAGGATATACTTAGCATGATTACACATACAAAAGGGGGTACAGGTAGATGTGATTGGTTGTTGACTGTGGAATGAAGGCTTCAGAGTTACAACTGCCTTGCCCTTGCTATGCTAAAGTACATTTGCTCATTACTGAAGAGCTCTAGACTTTGACACAGACAGTATTCATTTTGCCTACCAGACAGCTTGACATCATAGGCACAGTACATCTCAGTTCCATGGTACAGGATTACTACAATAGTGACTCCGACACACCTGCGTCAGAGGTGACATCGGAGCATGAGCCTACATGCATGCAGCAGCGTCTCACAGGTTGTTGCTATGTGGTGGCTACTGAACATGACACAATGACTAGGGCCATGTTGTAGGGGGTTGCATTTGTTGTCCATGCAAAAGTCCTGGCACGGTAGTACAGACGATGGTGAGGTGACAGTTCTCACTTAATACAGCAGACAGATAAGTGTGCACTGACAGGTGCATGTGTTCAGGTGCGCAGAATACATATTACAGCATAGTTGTTCGTGCAGTATTGGCCATGTGGTTACTGTACACAAGTCCCATACCTCTGCCTCCCCCTGTTCATGCAGAGACACAGGATATGGTGAGGAACAGAGTGCATGTCCCGGAAATGTCCGATGTCATGGCAGTGGAGTTGATGGTAAGGTGTTTGTTGCAGATTGTATGGTATAGTTGTTGTACAGCTAACTGCCCACTCCGTGCGAAAGCCAAGCATAGGTACGGTGTTGAACATCAATGTTCAATTGGGGGTATTGAGTCGGGGACCGATGAATTGACAAGTTGTCAGGTATGCGATACCTTCCAGCAGGGCATCTATGGCATTGGTGGTAAACATGGATGCCATCCAATGAAGCGGATGGTGGCTAGCAACGTGTTCATCGTAAGTTGTCCCTTGTAGAAGCCTGATGGGACATGTTGGATGACATTCGATGAAACTGTGATCCAGAATACGTTGTGTGGAGGCACACTGGTCCCATTGCAGTGTGTCCGATTGCAGCCACATACGCCATGCCCCCATACACTGAACAGATCCTGTCGTTGGCGTCCAGGGGTGCAAACAAGTGTACCAAGTCCGCCTTTGGACATGCCGGGTTGGAGAGACATAAATCCACAGGACAGTGGAACGGACACCTCCGACAGTAGAAAACAGGGATGACGCAGCTGAACATTGCAATGCGGTAAGTCACTCGGTAACTTACGTTCAGCATAGCCAGATTTTCACAGCCCACTATCTGTAGCAAGCTCTCAATGTACAGCTGCATCTGTCCGGCATAGTTGGGAAGCAGTGGTGCAACAGCCATTTTGCTACAGGTTGATTGGATGGCGTGCTCCGGCTGCCTGTGCAGTCAGCAGAGTGCAAGCTCCGACGATGCTGGGAATTCTGGGATGGATGTACGGCGGCAGGACTTGGGTTATAGCTTGGGCGGAGGACACAGGCCCTCATCCCACATGCTTCAATGAATGGTCAAGGCCAGTGGTGTCTGACTCTTTCCAGATTACTTGCATTTGACCCACATGGAGGAGTGGTATAATTTTTTTTTGTGTTATTATCTTTCTTTCATGTTGGGCGCTATCTGCCAGTGGACGGTTTACTCTGCATGGCTCTGTTTGGCTTCTTGTTGGTACAATGGCTCCATTCTCCTGCATAAATTGTTGCAATGTGATTTCAGAGTAGGAATGGAAGGCCATTCAGTGCTATCTGCTCTCCCGTGTGTGGGCAGGACACTGCGTTTCCGCTATACATTGGGGCTTCTGTGTGGGTGTAGTAATTGGAAACACCTGTTCTCAGGCAGCAGGGTTTTTCAATTTTGTACATTGCATGGCTTGATATTGCGAGCAGGATGGTATAGGTATTTTTGGATGAGACTGGCGTGCCTTTTACGGACAATGTCCATATTCTGCGCTGTTATGTAGCAGCCGCCGTGTGCTTCTCCATTTTTTGCACACAAGGGTGTGTCCTATTTTGCCATCACATTACTCCCCTGTTCGGGACACTTGTGTGACATCAAGTTGACAACTGTGAGTTGTCGGTTGGGGACATGATTGATGCAGGAAGGCCACGTGACATGTGCCTTCAGGGTGGGGCTGGTGTGTGGGGTGTGTAGTTGTGACCCTGTAGTGTTTGTGTGCAGCCCATGCATGGCGCTGTCGTTGGCCTCTGCGTTGTGCGCATGTGTACCTGCGTCTTCGCCGCTGCGGTGCCGTGACGGGGACGTCACTTCCTGGTCCCGGGTAGTGGGTGCCCATGATGTTGCGAGTTGTTTTATTTTGACAGGTGGGACATGTGTGGGTACAGAGGTGGATGTGTCCTGTCCACACAGGGGTGTCTGGGGGGGCCATGTACAGTTTTTCCGCCCTTGCATTGTGTGCAGTGTTTGCGTGCCCTTGTTGTGTGTCTGCCTACCTGCTTCGTCGTGGCGCGTTCACTCCTAGGTGGTGCATCAGGTAGAGCATGGGGATGGCCTGGAGTGCAGGATTCATCTCTGGGTGGGCCGCCTTTTTAGTCTCCGTACTGAACAGTCGGGTTTCCGCCTTGGTATCTCGTGCGGTGTCTCTTTGCCGGTGAGGCTGTTTGGTTGTGGCATCGTAATTTGTATGCCGGGCGGTATGTCATTTCGTCAGACGGTGTGTCTCCATTGGCCCGCGCCGCTATGTAGACGGGCGCACTTTGATGGCGGGCGGCGTCGCAGGCTTACGGGCGGTGTTTGCCTGACTTTTCACATCCTAATTTTGCGGGCGTGTGGGCCGTTGCTGGCGGACGGTAACTAGTGGTTTTTGCCTCCGACAGCACGGCGGTTGTGCTTCCGCCCGACATCGTAATGGGCCCCGTAGTGTTTAAAAGAATATTAAAATATATATTAATGAAAATGTATTAAAAAACATTGTTCTCTGTATTTGTTTACCAACTATTAATAAATATGGTATATATTAAATACAAAATTTACAATTTTGTGTTTCTAATAAATATATTTCAAAATGATAAAAAACTTGCAATAAGAGGGTTTTTCTTCAAAATAAAAATATAAAAAAATGTGTATTGTGCTCTTCTAATACTTATTAATGTAAAAATAATGACTTACAAACGTTACGCTATTTTACTGTAGCAATGCAAAAACTAGTTTTACAAAATATTTAATGCTGCAAACGTAACACATACTAGTCCCACTTCACTACAAACAAAGGGGCCGATTCCGATCTCGGCCGGTAGGACACCGAATCGGATTCGGCTTTACCGGATCCGATTCGGAGCCCTATTTCCCGACCGAGTCGTACGTGCGTCCGGGCGAGCGAGTACGATGCGTGCGTTCGCGAAATCTCCGACCGACTCGTTCGCAGGACCCGACCGCTCCGACCGACTCACACGGGGACGACGCGCACCTCGCAATGGAGACGTTTCCCGGCCGGGTAAGTACGATGCGCACCTCGACCGCTCCGACCGACTCGCGCAGCCCGGCTCCAAGGAGCTGTCGGAGCCGCACTTTGGGGGTCCGTGTCGGACCCCCCTGGAAGCGTAGGCGTGCGAGTCGCACACAGGGGGGACACATGGGTCCCCCCTACACGTGCATGCACGGTGCGACCCGCATCGACGCGAACACGCTGTAGGGGGCGCCCTTGTTCGCGTCGTGCCCATTGAGTCAATGGGAGCCTGTGTACGCGTCGTACGACAGGCTCCCATTGACTTCAATGGGAGTCCGACCGAATCGAGTCCGATAGCATGCGTGCGCATCGTACTCGTTCGGTCGGACTGCTAGGGTCCGATTCGGTCGGAAATCTCTCCGGGTCCGGCTCGGTCGGAGAGATTTCCGGCCCGAATCGGAATCGGCCCCAAAGTAAACACATATCTATAACACTAAGGGCCTCATTACGATGTTGGTGGGAAAGCATTCCAACTGACTTCTTGTCGGAATCATTTCCGACCGGCTCGGGTTCGGGGAGTCCGACCGACCAATTACGATGGTTCCGAACATCGTTCGGTCGGACTCCCATTGACTTCAATGGGAGCCTGTATTCCGACTGACAACACAGGCTCACATTTAAAAAAGGGGTAGTTGAGGAAAACCTTGCACCCTGTGGCGGGCACCCCATGGTGCCTGCCACACTGTGCACGGTTGCAAAGAGGGGTCCCATGGGTACCCCAAGGGCCCAAACCGGAGGGCTCCAGGTGAAGGGGGGCCTGTTACATGCCCCCAAAGTCAGTTTACAACAGCCTTTTCGTGTCGGAGAAACTGATTCGGAAAGGCTGTCCGAATCCGATCGTAATACGTCGGTCGGAAACTTGGTCCATAGAGCTGTACAATTCGGCTCTGACCGACTCGGAGTCTCCGAATGCCGGTCGGAACCGAGTTGGATAGACCAAACGGTTACCTTCCATTGAAATCGGTCGGAAATGTTTCCGAGTCGGTCGGAAATATGGCTTCTGACTCGGGTTAGGAAAATCCGAATGCCGTTCGGAGCCTTTCCAACCGACATCGTAATGAGGCCCTAAATAGTTCAAATTCGCTATTCCCACTGCAATAGAACTTACCTTAAGGAAGATTTTAGACACTAAAAGGGTTAAATGTAATGTTCTCACTTGAAGATAAAGTAAGTCTGGGAAGGTGTTGGACACTAAAAGGGCACCATTAACTATTCCCACTACAATCTAACTTATCTCAGGTAAGGTGCCGGGCACTAAATATGCAGCATTTGACAATTCCCACTGCAATAAAACATATCTCAGGGAAGGTTTTGGACACTAAAAGGGTTAAATTTACTATTCCCAACCCAATATAAAGTAAGTCAGGAAAGGTGTTGGACACTAATGGGGCACCATTTACTATTTCCACTCCAATCTAACTTAGCTCAGGGAAGGTGCTGGACACTAATGGCCTGATTACGATATTTGAGGTCCGAAGCTGGACCGCCGTTGCGGCAGTCAGGAGAATGCCGCAAAATTGATGGCATCCCGACCGCCGCATTAAGAGTACACCACTGGGGTTGTGTCGGTGGTGCCACCATGGCAGCATGATTCGGCTCATAGAGCCTGATGCATGTGCCGCTGTGGCAGCGCCACTTGTACATTGATATACTGTGCACCATGCATCATGTTGTGCATGGCACACAGTGCACGCATAACAGGGCAAGCAGAGGGGGGCACAACATGTGCCCCCATGCACAGCCCCGAAGGGCTCTGCCGACCTTTTCATGGCAGGGTCACCGCCATAAAAAGGTTGGTGGAAAGGCAGGTCATGATCAGCATGGCAGTGCCGGCATTGGCACTGCTGCCCCTGATCACCGCTTTCCACACCACCGCCCCATCGGGATCCAGGTTTCTGGTGTTGGCGGCGGCCTTGCGGCGATCTGATTGCCAACCTCCTAATCGGTCGGACCGTCGAGGAGGCAGCGGTTGGACCGTCACCGCAAGTACGCCAGTCTTGGGACCGCCGCACTCTTAATCAGACCCTAAAGTAGCAACATTGACCATTCCCACTGCAATACAACTCATCTCAGGGAAGAGTTTGGGCACTAAAAGGATAACATTTACTATTCCCACTCCAATATAAAATAACTCAGGGAAGGTGTTGGGTACTAAAGGGGTTACATTTATTATTCCCACTCCAATCTAATTAAACTCAGGGAAGGTGCTGGACACTTAAAAGGCAATAATGGCCATTCCCACTGCAATAGAACTTATCTCAGGAAGGTTTTGGACACTATAAGGGTTACATTTACTATTCCCACTACAATATATAGCAAGTCAGGAAAGCTGTTGGACACTAAAGGGGCAACATTTACTATTCCCACTCCAATCTAACTTAACTCAGGGAATGTATTGACACTAAAGAGGCACCATTGACCATTTCCACTGCAATACAACTTATCTCAGGGAAGAGTTTGGACATTAAAAGGCTTTCCAATCGCCCTAGTCGGTTTCAATTCTGACCGGCTGATAAAGTTTCAGCCGGTCGGAATTGAAACCGGCCGGTCATTCCGGCTGGCTTCTGACGGGCTCAAGAAGCCCGTCGGCCAGTTGGAACTGGCTCGTAATCCCAAAGGGCGGGCCTTTCCGCCCTTGGGATTACAATGCATGGTTTACTGCATTGTTTCCATGCTGGCCTGTCCGACATGGAGACCATGTCAGAAAGTGTGTTTGGGGTCCCCCCAGCATGGCCCCCTTGTGGGTGCGGCCTCAGGTTGGGGGCCGAGGGGGCTCCCACGGTGCCCCTCTATTGATACCTGCACCCCGTGGCAGGCAGCTTGAGGTGCCTGCCATGGGGTGCAGGGATGAACCACACCTCCCATTTCCCTATGGGAGCATGTAATGCATGCTCCCATAGTGAAATGTAGGTTTGAGACCGAACAGTGTTCGGTCGCATCCTAATTAGGCGGTCGGGGATGCCAACCCGGTTTTGATCGGTCCCAGGACCGAGTGTGTTGGGTGGAAGCAAATCCACCCGACATCGAAATCGGCCCCTAAGTTGATAAAAATTACAATACCCCCACTACTACAAATAAGGAACCCAAAATATAGCACACTAAAAAGTTAACATTTACTATTACACCACAATGTCAACAAAGTTAACAAACATTTATGTAAAATTCTATTAAAAAACATTTTTTTCTAAATAAAATCAAACATCATAAATTTAAATTATTGTTATCCATATAACTTTTTTAATATTTCCTACCAAATTGGATGAAAAATTCATATAGAAATATGTTTAACACTACAATATTTTCAAACATTATCAAATTTAAAAAACAAACATATTAATAAGAAATAAAATAATATATTTTAAATTTTTGTAAAATATATAATACACTGCTTAATTTTTTTTAAAACAGGAATGTATTTTATTTTTATTTTTCCTATGAAAAATAATTTTTCTAAATTGTATATTTTTGTTATATAAAATAACTATTTTAAATTTTATGATATACAAATTTTAAATATATTTTTCCATTTTTATAACATTCAAAAATAATTGATTTAATTTTTTTGAGAAATTGGTAAAATGTTTATTAAAAAATATATAAATTGGTAAAAACCAATAAAAAACCATAAAATATCACATAATATTTAATACAAAATAAATGTTTTAATGTATTTTTTAATTAACAATATTTTAATATTGTTTTCAATTTTTAAAAAATTATATTTTAAATACTCCAAATAGTTTTGAAAAATTAAACATTTAATTTTTTTACAAATAATTATAATTCTTCAAATAATATTTTTAAATGTCCACACCCTTATCCACTATAAATCTAACAGCCCACTCTGGAAAAAGTTTAATTTTAAATTTGTCTTAAATTAATAATTACACATCCAAAGATATAGACTAATAAATATTTGTTTTAATATTCCACAGACTTATCCCCTATAAACATATAACAATGTAAAATAATATTTAATTTTATAAAATACTTCCCACCCTATAGAGCCAACATCCCGCTTCTATAATTTTTTTATTTATATATTTTTTAAATAAACATAAAAATATATAGACTAATATATAATTTTAAAAATACTTCCCACCCTTATCCCCTATATACCCAACATCCCACTCCTGAAAAATGTAATTATACTAAATACATTTTTTTAAACAAATTAAATTACAAAAAACATTTTATGAACAAAAATTACTGAAAAAGTATAAGCAATTTTCTAAAAATGAAAAAACATATAAAATAAAAAATACAATACATTACACACTATTTACACAACTAAAAACAATATTAACAATATAAACTACATCAATATTAAATACATTGATATTAAATACAACACCGAAAATAATATTTTTGACAATATTAAAGACAGCAATATTTGCCACAATATTCTTGACACAATATTTATGTTACACAATATTTTTTCTGAATATCTCATGACATAACCTTCTATGGGACATAAGACAGACTGTCACCAGATGCGAGATTGAAAGGACAGTTGTGACCAATTACATAAATCCTTCATAGCACGCCGCATATAGGGCCTCATTACGATGTCGGTCGGAAAGCATTCCGACCGACTCGGTGTTGGAATGGTTTCTGACCGAATCTGATTCGGGGAGTCCGACCGACCGATTATGAAGTTTCCAAACACCGTTCTGTCGGACTCCCATTGACTTCAATGGGAGCCTGTGTTCTGACCAACAACACAGGCTCCCATTGAAAAACGAGGTGGTTGCGGAAAACCCTGCACCCTTTGGCGGGCACCCCATGGTGCCTGCCACACTGTACATGGTTGGAAAGAGGGGACCCATGGGTACCCCCACGGGCCCCGACCGGAGGCCTCCGGGTGAAGGTGGGGCCCCCCTAAGTCGGTTTCCGATCACCGATCCGTGTCGGACAAACCGAGTCGGAAAGGCTGTCCGACATCGTAATGCGTCGGTCAGAAACGCGGTCCATAGAGCAGTACGAGTCGGCTCCGACTGACTCGGTTCCTCCGAATGCCAGTCAGAAACCGAGTGGGACAGACCGAACAGTTACCTAACATCGTAATCGGTCAGTGGGAAATGTTTCTGAGTCGGTCGGAAACGTGGGTTCCAAAACGGATTCGGGCAAACCGAATGCAGTTCAGAGCCTTTCCGACCGACATCGTAATGAGGCCCATAATCTTCACATGAAATTAATGTGGAATACATGTGTAAACATCATTTAAAATTATTCTTCGGTCACATGAACAAAGATACATCTTGCTTTAAATATATCCATTAATCAGGGACATGTGAATTGAAGAAATCAATTAAAAGAATAATCAGAATATATAACAATATGGTCAAAACACATTAAATGTTCATGCGTTAACCAAAATCATCATGGCATATTTCAGATCAAGTGACCAATAATCAATTCACAGTGCAGCTTGTTTCTGTAAATACATAAATGTCACTGCATGCCATCAAAGTGGCTAATTTGAATCTAACGCACACGTTGCTATATAAACACACTTGCTTTTTTCTCACATTGTATTTTCATACAGAACCTGCATATGTTTTCGGCATCTGCTCTTTTCCTGGGATTTAGTCTGAACAGCATAGACAAGGTCAAACAGCAATGCCCCTTGCTATTCTCTCTGGTCAGCCACTACCGCCTAGACATAACATGAGAATCCAGCTTCTGTTTGTGAGCAAACATGTCTTGTCATATACTGGGACAGGAGTTCTAAAAATACACTCTGAGAGCAGAGGTTCTGAGGCAAGATTGCTGCGTCAGCTGAGATGTAGAACGTCCTTCTATGTATGCTAAGGTTCAGGGTCTGCCACTAATCCCAGAGATCTTTAATATATAATCATTTCGCTTCAGTATGAAGGGGCAGGAGGTTTCGGCTCATCTGTCTAATAAAATGACGGGCCTTTTATGGTATATGGTTTATTAACCATGCTAACTATATTTTTGGTATGCATTTGTTTTCTAATTGTGGCGCTAATACTGCGTCTTAGAGCACAATAGTTTGAATAAATATTTTGAACTTCCTTCGTGTTTCTTGTTTATCTTATTGTGGACAAGTACAAGTGAGAGAGCGAAAGGGTGTGTCCTGTTACCATGATCCCGGAGAGGGCCCAGAGTGTTGTGTTCTGGGGTGCCAATTCACTTGTTTCTCCCGGGAAGGTTAGGAGAGCAAGTGAGGCACTATAGCTAGTCGCTAATTACCGCTAATAGCCGCTGCTACTTGGATCGGACCCGGCGCATCACCTTTGGAACCACCACTACACAACCCTTTTTCTTGCGCAGGGCTCTCGCGTCTCTGCCAACACCAAACCTCGCCATTGCAGCACCCTGCTCATAAGAGCCGACGTCTCACCGCTGCTGCATGGATCAGCACCATGCATCCTCGACGTCGTTGTCCCAACCAGGATTAAGGTACTTTTGTTCAGCAGGCATCACTGGGTCCCTGTATCTGGCCCGCACTCCATCCCAGTCAGCTTGAATGTTTGACTGTGTCCCGGTCCAGCACGACCAAATATCCCAAGTAAGCGTTTATTGCTTCTAAGCTTGATTTTTCAGTTTATTCTGTAAAAGTCAATATCAGAAGTTCTACCTATTGGGTTTTTGTTGTTATGGTATTATTTTATTTATTAAAATATTCTCTATTTTTCTAAACTGGTGTGAGACCTTTTTGTGTGGTGTTTTCACTATTTTCACTGTTTGAAGTGTTGCACAAATCCTTTACACATTGCCTTCAAGCACAGGTTAATTTGGGGTTTGGTGGTGCCTTACCCCGACTATGATTGTAGTTATTGCTTGACCAGGGCTCACATCCCAGTCAACCAGAAACCCAATTTCTAATATTGGTGATCAACGGTGAGGATCGGACTTGTGTTTGTGCCGCATCATACAGTAATTTGGTGTACACTACCATCCCATATCTAAGACCAATTCAAGTCAATTTGCACTGATTGGCCTTTTGTTTTTTCCAAATTCATTCTTACTATACCTGGCTGTCTGTGACTCCACCTGTAAAGATGGAGTTTGAGCTGGCCAACTTGGAGAGCTGCACAGTCGCCCAGCTCAAGGAGTTTTGTCAGGAGAGAAGGTTGCCTGCTAAGAGGAGCACTAAAAAGGCAGAGATCCAGAAGGCCTTGAGGGCATGGGCAGAGGCCTACCAGACCCCAACAGATGATGAGGGGGAAGAGTTGGATGATGAGGAATTGGACCAAGACCCACAGGAGGGTCTTGTACTGTGACCTGTTGAGGAGAGGGGGTGACATACCCCCAGGATAGGAGATCCCTCCCAGGGCAGGAAGCAGTGTGTCTTCCAGCAGCCTGTTCCCGGAGGAGTTAGTGGACAGGAAGAAAGAGAGGAAGCCCAAGTTGGAGCTGGCCAAATTGATATTGGAGAAAGAAAGAACCTTAGAGGAAAAAAGGCTGGTCATGGAAGCAGAGCAAAAGAAATTGACTATGGAGGAGAGAATTGCTTTGCAGCGTGTGGCTCATGAGATGAGCCTTAAGGAGCTGGAGGATAGACAAGCATAGCCCAGCAGTAAGGGTGGCGGCGTACCTGCGGTGCCCTCTGGAGACAAGAGGGTCCACATTCCTAAAGGTCTGGGCCTGACTTTGATGTGGGAGATGACATCGAGAATTGGTTTGAGGCTTATGAGATTGCCTTACAGATGCACAAGATCCCTGAGGTGTATTGGAGGGCTAGTCTGTAGAGGCATGTCCCTAGTGAGTGGAGGGACACCCTACAGGCCCTAGAAAAGGGGGACAGAATGAGGTATCCCCCAATAAAAGAAGCCCTTGTCAGAAAGTATGGTCTGAGCCCAGAAAAGTATGCTCAAGTTCAGGAAAGTCAGAAACTAGCCCAACAGACCTGGGTGGATTGTGTTGATTCCTTTTGCAAGACACTGGATAGTTTGGTGAAGGGCAGTGAAGTAAACGATTATCAGGGGCTGTACAATTTGATTGCAAGGGAGCACATGTTCAGTCGTTTTCCAGATCTGAGCCAACACCTAATTGATAGTAAGCACACTGACCCCAGGGAGCTTGCTAAGGAGGTGGACTACTGTATCAGCACCAGGGTCCAAAAGAAGGTACCTGGGAGCGACCCCAAGAAGGGTGGTTCAGGCCCCCCCCCAGCAGAGTGAGGGGCAGGTCACGGAAGACACAGACAAGTCCCAGGGTAAAGGGGGAGGAAAAGGTTCCCAGGCCCCTTCTGGAAAACAGGATGGAGGTCCTGGTGGGTGGTGGCCCAGGATGCCCCATTTACAACCCAGCTGCTTTGTTTGTTCCCAGTTAGGACACAAACAGGGGCACTCTGTCCTAAGAAACCACCCACTGGTGGGACCTCTACAGGGATGACCAATGTGGCCTTAGTGATAAGTAGTCCTCAGGGGCAGGTCATAGACCATGCCCTGAACTCCCTTAACTGGGAGGTGGACTCGGGGTGAGCTGGTGATCCCCGAGGGTGGGAGTCATCACTTCCACGAGGTGAAAGTGAATGGGGTCCCAGCCACAGCTCCGAGGGATACCGGGGCTAGCCAGACCATGGATGTGGAAAGGCTAATCTCCCCAAAGTAGTACACTGGTCAGGTGTGTAGGGTGACTCAGGCCCAGGGGCAGGACCTTTTCCGCCCTATGGCCCTGGTGTCCCTAGAGTGGGGTGGGGAAGTAACCCAGAGGAGGGTCATAGTTAGCCCCCAGATGCCCATAGATTGCATTCTGGGGAATGAGTTACCCCCGGTGTCAGAGGAACTGGGAGGGGTGGACATCCAGAGCTCCCTGACAGTTCAGTTTTCTGGGGGTACCACTCCAGAGCGGAGAGTACAGGACACCAGATGGGGGGTAGGGTGAGGAAAAGCTCACCCCATCTCCTGTTCAGCTTCAGGGTACAAACTCTAGGCAGGGTGGCCAGTCTCAGGATACCACCCCTGAACTGGTGGGAGGCAAGTAGAAAAGGGTGCAAGGCACCTGGGGCTACTGCACCCCACTTTGTGAAACCATAGAGGTCAGAGACCCCTGGATGCCCTGGGGCCTGACTCCGGGCACTGACAGTTATCAGTGGCCTCTGTTGGTTGTTGTCCTTGTGGGAAGAGTTTTCCCTGGGTTGGGAACAGAAGTCAGACCCAAGGGGTGGAAAGGGCCACATCACTTTGTTAGCCATGATGGTACTGTCTGCCTACTGGGATGCATCTGTGAGCAAAGTAAGGTTAGATGCTGCACAGATGGGGTCCACAAATAAGGAGAAGGCTTCCCCATGGGCCAGTTCAGTGGCTCAGGAGGGTATAGACAGAGGGATCCAACTGAGTTCAGAGAGGCGTAGAACTGACAAGTGCCCCTGTATTAGAGGGCCATCATCCATGTTCTATCGCCTAAGCAGGGAAGTTCATCAAGGTATTCATTAGTCTACCCTGGCTTTAGGCTGGAGGAGGGTTGTATTGGAAATGGCCCTTTTTGCTGGGTCACCCCCAAACCTTTTGCCTTTCTCCTCCGCATTTTGCTGAATTAGTTTTTGTTGGATTTAGGACTCTGTACACTTTACCACTTCTAACTAGTGCTAAAGTGCTTTCTCCTTAAAACATGTTAGAATTGGCTTATACTCAATTGGCATATTTAATTTACTTGTAAGTCCCTAGTAAGGTGGCACTACATGTGCCTCTGGCCTGTAAATTAAATGCTAATATTGGGCCTGATTGTGCCACCCACTTAAATAGCCCTTTAAACATGTCTCAGGCCTGCCATTGCAGACCCTGTGTGGGCAGTTAACCTGCCGTGTCGACCTTGCAATATAAACCTCTTGCCAGGCCCAAACCTTCCTTTTTAATAGATATAAGTCACCTCTGAGGCAGGCCCTGGACATCCTTAGAGCAGGGTGCAGTGTATTTAAATGGTTGGACATATACCTTTATGTTTTACATATCCTGGTAGTGAAAAACTCTTAAAGTTGTTTTTCACTACTGCAAGGCCTATATCTCCCGTAGGATAACATTGGGGTTACCTTATTACATTTTATAAGAGTAATTTCCAAAAGGGAAGATATAACTGATCCAAGTTTGGTGTCTCTGGAATCACAATTTAAAATCACAACTTATGGTAAAGTCAAATTTTAAATTGCAATTCTGAAAAATCCACTTTTAGAAAGTTGGCATTTTCCTACTTTAGCAAATGTGCTTGCTTCAGCAGAACCGACGCTTCCTCTTTCGAACTAACGCATCTCTGCTGTTGCGTGGCTCAGAACCGGCGCATCGCTCTGCTGCGTGGATCGGACCCAACACATCACCTTCAGAACCACCAGTGCGTGACGCTCTTCCCGGTAAAGAGCCCTTGCATCTCCGTCGACGGCAGTCTCGATGCCGAATCACTGCATCACAGCACCCTGCTCATTGGAGCAGATGATTCACTGCTGCTGCGTGGATCAGGACCAGCGTATCGCTGCCGCTGTGTGGAACAGCACCGCCGCATCGCCTCATCTGCCCCACGCATCTTCAACATCGGCACAACCAGAATTAAGGTACTTTTGTTCAGTGGGCCTCACTGGGTCCCTGTATCCAGCCCGCGTTCCATCAATGTCGACCTGAACTTTTGACTTTGTCCTGTTCCAGCAAAACCAAATATCCCAAGTGACGCTTATTGCTTCTAAGCTCTATTTTTCAGTTTATTCTATAAACGTCAATATCTCAAGTTCTACTTATTGGATTTTTGTCGTTTTGGTCTTGTTTTATTTATTAAAATATTCTTTATTATTCTAAGCCGCTGTGGGACCTTTTTGTGTGGTGTTTTCACTATTATTACTGTTTAAAGTGTTGCACAAATACTTTAGATATTGCCTTCAAGTTAAGCCTGACTGCTCTGTGCCAAGCTACCAGATGGTGAGCACAGGTTAATTTGGAAATTACTGGCGCCTTACCCTGACTAGGAGTGTGGTTACTGCTTGACCAGGGCTCACACCCCAGTCAACCCGAAACCCAATTTTTCCAACAGCACAGTTTTATTTTGTGAGACCGAGAGCATGCAAAGAAAACTTATGTAGATTAAGATGTATTCTATTTGTTATGTATTTGTTTATAGGTTTCTATTAGCATGTGATCATAAATGGATCTTTCAGTTGTTCATTTAGTAAATCTACAGAGTGGCTTCCTTTCTACTTTTAGTAGGATTGTCCTACACATGAAGGCCAAAGTGAATGAAAGGCAATAATTGTTATTGTTATAAAAATTGAAATTATAATTTTTATCCTAGTGGCCAATTATCATGTCCTCCATATAGTAGTTTGTGTGGCTCACTGATGGGTCAATTTTTCATTTTGTTGCACAGGGATGCATAAGAAAAATGTTTTTCATTTGGCTTGTTGGTCCAGTTTACTTTGTGAGTCGGACAGCATGCAAAGAAAACTTGCATATATTAACATGTTTTCTATTTGTTATGTATTTGTTTATAGCTATCCATTAGAATGTGAGCATAAATGGGTTTTTAAGTTGTTCATGTAGTAAATCTGAAACTTTACATATGCAATCGAGTACATTTTGTGGGCTTCCTTGGTACTTTTAGTAGTATTGTGCTACAAGAGATCACTAAGTTGAAAAACCTTATAACCTAAAAAATACTTACTCTACTTACCTGCAGTACCCAAAAGAATCATCTGCGCATCCTCTTATCTAATGCTGCCAAATTTCAGCAAAATCCGACTGCCCGTTTTTGTACTACACGAAATACAAGTCTATGTAAAATGCATCGGATTTCAAGTCTGTTTCGGGACCCCCCCCTAGCTTCTTTGCACCCACTTGACCAAATGCAGCAAAACTTTCAGTCCTCTGAAAATGAAACGGGTGACCCGAACTATAACTACAGAGTATATATATATATATATATATATATATATATATATATATATATATATATATATATATTATCTACTGGCGGTCGCCAGTAGATAGTTATAGTTAGGACCTATTTTCCATAGGAAATCCGCAACATTCTATTTGAAATAACTCTTGCGTCGGTTGACGAATCTTCGTGAAATTTTCAAACTTTATGGCCCGCTCCGGTCCGCTCCTACCCTGAAAGTTTCGGGGTGATTCGTCAAGCGGGGGCCGAGAAAAAGGGGGTCCCAAAACGTGTTTTCCCCATTCATTTTCCCATAGGAAACTTTAGCCACGGCTACAGCTCGAACTGCTGAACGGAATTACACCAAATTTGGCAAAGAGGTAGTTCTTGGTTCAGAAAGAACCCTTTTGTTAAATGGTGTAAATTCGTTCAGTAGTTGCTGAGAAAATCAAAAGTAAAATCACATATATATCTATGGTCGCGTAGGGTCCGCGTACCCTCCCAATCACGAGCTGCATGCTAATTGGCTGTCAACACTCCAAATCAGGAAGTGTTGGCAGCCATTTTGTCCCTCGGTAGAACCGAGGCACAGAAACAAGTGCGCAAAACGCACAAAGGGGGCAGGGTAGAAACACCCTGACCCCTAGGTCTGCTCAGGGGGTCCCACAAGGACCCCTGGGCAGAAAAAAGCATTTTCTTTTTTAAATCGGCGGGATGCGCTTAGGGTGCGCGGATCCCGCCGATAAAAAAAAAAAATCGCAAGTGCACAAACGCACAAAGGGGGCAGGGTAGAAACACCCTGACCCCTAGGTCTGCTCAGGGGTCCCACAAGGACCCCTGGGCAGAAAAAAGCATTTAAAAAAAAAAAAATCGGCGGGATGCACTTAGGGTGCGCGGATCCCGCCGTAAAAATCGAAGCGCGGTCTCCCGCGCTTCGATGCTATTTTGCCCCCGGGTGGGCCAAGTCCCGGGGGCATGCGGGGGTGGGCTTATAGTTAATGGGGGGGCCTCTAAGGCCCCCCAAGCCCCGGGGACCGCCACCCCCGGGGCTTTCTAATAAAAATGGTGCGGGAGGGCACTGTGCTCTCCCGCAGCCCCGGGGACCGCCACCCCCGGGGCTTCTTTTTTTAAATTTTAAATACCGGTGTGGGGGGGCTCCAGCCCCCCCACACGCCCCGGGGACCGCCACCTCCCCGGGGCACTAAAATTTTTAAAATGGGGGTTCGTTTCGGACCCCCGAAGCCCCCCTCCTGGAGCCTGTGGTGGCCCTGGGGACCGCCACCCCCCAGGGCCGGCTCCTGCAGTGTCCCGGGGTGCCTACCCCCGGGACACTGCTGTTTGCAATCACAGGACGGGAGCCTCGCGGCTCCCGCCCTGTCATTGCACACCTGCTCTCGCTTCAATGAAGCAAAGCAGATTGCTTTTCCATAAGGGGAGCTGCATGTCAGCAGCTCCCCTTATGGAAAAGCAATGCCGGCTCCCGCAGGACGCGGGGAGCCGGCGGGACCGTGCGGGGATTGGGGTCCCTCCCACAGTCCCCAACGTGTGGCCAGGCCCCGGGGGATGGGGTCCCCGGGGCCATTAGTGGCCCGGGCGGGGGCCACGCAGCCCCCCTCCCCAAAAAAATGAATTTACAAAAAAAAAAAATTAAAAGGACGCAAAGGCCGGCCCCGGGGGATGGGGTCCCCGGGGCCTTTAATGGCCTGAGGAGGGGGGCCACGCAGCCCCCCTCCAAATATATATATTTTTTTTTTTAAAAGAGGGCATGCCCCGGGGGATGGGGTCCACAGGCCCAGGGAAGGGGGGCCACGCGGCCCCCTTCCCGTTTAAAAAAAAAGAGAATAATAAATAAAAGAACAGCCTCAGGCCCCGGGGGATGGGGTCCCCGGGGACAAAAGTGGACGAGGGAAGGGGGGCCACGCAGCCCCCATCCCATAAAAAAAAAAAAGGAAGCAAGCAGAGTGTTGTAAAAAGGGGCGTGGCCTCTGAACACCTCTCTGCAAAGCAGCTCTCTGGCGCATACTGGAGGTATCTGGTGGGCTAGTTGGCCCCTAGGGACCCTCGGGATTGAGGAGGAATTAATTCTCCAACTTAAAACGCGCCACAGGGCGTGTTTGCAGACATGTCACCTCAGGCCCCACCCCTTCCTTCACCATTGTGCAGATATTCCTCTAAAATCAGCCGAACTACGAATTCCTATTTACTCACCTGTTATCAGGAGAGACCTCAGTGCTGCATCTTTGAGCCCAGTACTGATCCTGAAAAGTAATTTTAACCGTACTTACCAGTAACTTGAATTTCCTTCCATAGGATATCATTGCCTGCTTTTTGCTGAAAAAGTTTCTAAGTGTCGATTTTTGAAACATACAAATATTCCTCTAAAATCAGCCGAACTACGAATTCCGATTTACTCACCTGTTATCAGGAGAGACCTCAGTGCTGCATCTTTGAGCCCAGTACTGATCCTGAAAAGTAATTTTAACCATACTTACCAGTAACTTGAATTTCCTTCCATAGGATATCATTGCCTGCTTTTTGCTGAAAAAGTTTCTAAGTGTCGATTTTTGAAACATACAAATATTCCTCTAAAATCAGCAGAACTACGAATTCCGATTTACTCACCTGTTATCAGGAGAGACCTCAGTGCTGCATCTTTGAGCAAAAACTATAATTGCTAAAAAACAGGCATTTATGAGAACTACCAGTGCACTTGCCACTTTTTGTAGGAATTTAGGACGTAAGCCACCTGGGGAGATTCTACAAATTTATAAGGCAAAATGTATCTCAGTTGCTACATACGGAGCAGGGGTATGGGGTTTTATGAATATTCATCCGATACAATTGGTGGAAAACGCTTTTTTGCGTTTTATTCTGTCTGTACCACAAAGTACGTCTACCTTTGCTTGCCATGAGGAACTGGGTCTTGTCCATGTTTCGGATCTTATAAAACTAGAACCCATACTACTCTGGCATAGGATATGGACAATGGAACAGACAGAGTTAAATAGAACAATTATGTCGGATATTATGAGACTTGATGGGGTCCGGAGGATCCCATGGATGAAGTATGTGGAGTCTTTTTTATTAGCATTAGGTCACCCAGAGTTTTATACAAATCCCAGCTCAATGTCCGGACTATCTAGAAAGGATTTAAAATCAATGAGCCTTGCGCACATGGGTGAAGCTAGAGTAGTAGGCGAGCTATCGAAACCCTGTGTGTTGCAACATCAGTTAACACTTACTACTGGGGGGATGGAGCCCTACTTGACCTTTATACCAAGTGGGTTTGATAGAATGCTGCTATTTAGGTTTAGGCTGGGCACCATCCACAGATTACTGTCATTCCCTAAAATGAACGATTGGTCACACAGTTTACCCCCTTGCCCCTGTGATTTACAATCAACTCAGTCTACAATACATGTGATGTTCTTTTGTAAATTTTATGTGACAGAAAGAAAAGTATTATTGGTTCCTATTTTAAAAGCTTATGGTTTAAGACAGTGTCATCCAGCATTAATTTGCCTGCAACGTTTAGAAAATGTACATATTGCTTGGAGGATCGCCTTATATATTAAAAGAATGCTCCGCCTTAGGAAAACAATGATCTGGGAAAGTAATGAGTAGAGGGGCATGGACTGAGATTGATGATTCGTGAAATGGGCATTAACTTCTAATAATGATTTATGATGGTATTTAACAAGTTTTATGAATTTGTTTTTGTTCGTTTTTATCTGCTTTTATGATTGAAAATGGATCAATCGAATAAAGTTTTTATTGATTGAGCCCAGTACTGATCCTGAAAAGTAATTTTAACCGTACTTACCAGTAACTTGAATTTCCTTCCATAGGATATCATTGCCTGCTTTTTGCTGAAAAAGTTTCTAAGTGTCGATTTTTGAAACATACAAATATTCCTCTAAAATCAGCAGAACTACGAATTCCGATTTACTCACCTGTTATCAGGAGAGACCTCAGTGCTGCATCTTTGAGCCCAGTACTGATCCTGAAAAGTAATTTTAACCGTACTTACCAGTAACTTGAATTTCCTTCCATAGGCTAACATTGACTGGTTTCACTTGGAAATTCTTCTAAGTGTGGAGTTTTGGAACTTTATAATATTCCTCTAAAATCAGCCGAACTACGAATTCCAATTTACTCACCTGTTATCAGGAGAGAACCCAGTGCTGCATCTTTTAGCCCAGCACTGACCCTGAAAAGTAATTCTAACCGTACTTACAAGTAACTTGTATTTCCTTCCATAGGAATCCATTGTCTGGTTTTCAGCAGAAAAGTTTCAAAGTGTCGATTTTCACAAACTACAAATATTCCTTAAAAATCGCCTGTATGACTTAAACGCATTCTTTCAACTGTTTACAGGAGATGCACCAGTGCTGGATCCAGGATCCACCACTGAGTAAGAAAAAGTAACGATAACACTACTTACCTGCTAAGTGAATTTCCTCCCATAGGATAACATTGATGATTCTATGTGAAAAAGTTTCTGTCAACTTTTAAAATACAATAATATTCCTTAAAAATCACTACTGTAACCAAAACGCTTTTACCCAACTGTTTACAGGAGATGTCCCAGGACTGAATCTAGGATCCAGTCCTGTGGTTAGAAAAAGTAATCCATAAAGTAACTAATTGCATTTAACTAGAAATTCACATTGAGCTCAATGTTGCATTGTGTTTGAAATTGTGTTGCCCATTGCAACAACTGTAACTACTGTACTTAAAAGTCTATTGCCTATTTGCAAAGTATTTAAACTAAAGTAATTCATTCTGAGAAAGTATATTTTGTAATGTAATGTATAATGTAATTACAATGTAATTTAAAAAATAAAATATCTAAAAATAAATAGTTTAAAAAAATGTAGTAAATCAGTATCAAAAAAATAAATATAACAATTAATACATTTAAAAATTGTCATTTACAAAACCTTTGAAATTCACTGAAAAAAACCATAGGTTTCAGACATGTTATAGTTAGGAATTAGCATTTAAAAAACCTTTGAAATTCACTGAAAAAACCATAGGTTTCAGGCACGTTATAGTTAGAAATTAGCATTTAAAAAACCTTAGAAATTCACTGAAAAAACCATAGGTTTTAGGGACAGTTATAGTTAGTTGGACATTGCACTCGTACAAAACCCGTGAAATTCCCCGTTATAGTTAGTTCAGCTAACTATAACTCGCCCCCGCAATGCACTGCTGATGACGTCACATATTACATCACTCATGACATGGTCAGTGACATCACTGATGACATCACTGATGACATCTCAAATGACATCACTGATGACATCATCCATGACATCATCCATGTGATAATTTCATGCATCTTCTCACACCCTAATATAACTTTTGATACACCCACTCTAAATTACAGACTGCCATTCTCAAAACCATAAACACTCCAACACCAATAACTACATACCCACTCACTGATTCTTAGGTCTACACACACATCCACTCACTCACCTGTACAGTCACTCATACTTACGGTCACTCAGTACAGGACTATCATATGCACTCATACACCTACATAGACACTCACACACCGCCACTCATCCATAGAGGTACTCACACACCTAGTCAGTCATGCAAATAATTAATCACACTGCCATTTACTCACCTATACAGTTATACACACACCAGCTCACTTACTCATACAAATAATAGCACATTCCTACGCTCTTATACAATCACTAATACAAGTACACACTCATCCATACAGCCACTCTCACAATCACACACTCTCACTTATACCCATTTATATACTCCAACACACATATATACTGCCTTTCACATATGTAGTTACTCACACATGTACCACTGAGATATACATTCACTCACTAACACACCCATACACACACTCACCCACCCATACAGTCCATCACAGATGCACTCTTGAAACCATGCACCCAGTGAATCACCCACTGATACATCTATGTGCAGTCACACACACCCCATCCACACAAACACTCAGGCACCCATACAGATACTCAGACAACCAATCAATAACTCATATAGACACTCTTGTAGCTATTTACAAACCCATGCAGCCACTTACACACCAACAGACAGACGGATAAAGACATTCACACAGTTTAGTCACTAACCCATGCATTTAGTAAGATACGTTTAATCACTCACTTATAGAGTCAATCACGCACCTACTAAATCATCCATCCAGACACTAATACACCCACTCATTATTCAATACACCTTGGCATATATATAAAACATATTTAAACTTTATAGAAACACACAGTCACTGGATGATGTCATCAGTGATGTCATCAGTGATGTCACTGACCATGTCATGAGTGATATAATATGTGACATCATCAGCAGTGCATTGCGGGGGCGCAAGTTATAGTTAGCTGAACTAACTATAACGGGGGAATTTCACGGGTTTTGTACGAGTGCAATGTCCAACTAACTATAACTGTCCCTAAAACCTATGGTTTTTTCAGTGAATTTCTAAGGTTTTTTAAATGCTAATTTCTAACTATAACGTGCCTGAAACCTATGGTTTTTTCAGTGAATATATATATATACAGCATCACCATCAATATATTAGTGTTGGGGGGGTTCTTCGGAGAAGGACAGCCAGACCTCCCTTGCAACACTCGACACCTTTTCATATTGGAGATATTGTCCATCTCCCAAATTAAAGGCAGTCACTGCCTCCTCTTGGGTTATAAATCGCCTGTTAACTTAGAGATCGCCTAGTAACCGGCACCCTCCCTTTTTCCAGTGACATATAGACATAGATTCAGCTATACACGAGAAAGGTCGCACCACCCAGAGAGGCATATCCGGTGCATAAGGGGCCTCTCTCACCACCCGCCTGACCATATTCTCCCAGGTAATGGCCACATGTTGCACCACATAGGGGAGCAATGCGGGAACTCCATAGCCGATCATCAGGAGGTCCGGCAGAGGGCGTCCATTGCATGTACCTGCCAGGAGTCGTTTCTCCCAATTATTCTCATTGTCTAACCAATGGATTGCATGCTGTAATTGAGCAGCCATATAATAGAATTCTAGGCAGGGAACCTCAAGCCCTCCCTGGCACCATGTCCTTTGTAGTGTTCTGATTCCCACCCTTCTGTGTCTGAAGCCCCACAGAAGGTCCACTAGCAAACCATCCAAGGTATGAAAATAATGTCCGGGAACCACGTAAAAGGTATGTTGGAGGGCATAGAGACATTGCAGTAAAATTTAAATTTTTGCTATCTTGTCCATAAGGGACAGGGATAATTCTTTCCAGAACCTCATGGAGCCGCACACTCCCGCCACCACCCTCCCAACATTAAGGTCTAAGTACGTTGGGGCCATATTGGCCAGTTAACCCCCCAGTTATTGAGCCCCTGTGGGAACTCAAGGAAAACCCCACCTTTGGTAATGCATTTTCAGGCATTCCTAACAGTCTCCCCAAGGGGATCAGTTTAGATTTTCCCAGATTATTACAGAGGCCAGAGATTTCCCCAAACATCTGCATAACCTTGAGGAGGATAGGCGCCGAATAAGCCGGCTGTCGGAAGTAGACTAACGTATCATCGGCATAAAGGAAGACCACATATTTGGTCTCTCCAATAGATGTCCTCCATAAGCCGATCCTACAAAGCAGGGCAGCCACCAAAGGCTCCATGGCAACTGCAAATAAGCGTGGTGATAGAGGGCATCCCTGACGTGTGCCAGATACAGCCCAAATGGAGCAGAAACCAGTCCTCCTGGACTGTATTCTAGCCGATGGAGCAGTATAAAGCAATTGGACCCACTTGATGAAACCTGAACCCAATCCAACTCGCTGGAGCACCTGCCAAATATAACACCAATCTATGGAGTCAAACGCTTGCTCTATATCTAAGAGCGCCAGGGCAAAGCAATCCTCCATGAGACACGGAGCATGCCACAAGTGTGCCAAGCATCGCAAGTTATGAGTGGTACTATGCTTTGGGATGAACCCCAATCGATCTGGGTGTATAAAAAGGGGCATGTGTGGGAGGAGGCGGGTCGCCAGAATTCCACTAAGAATTGTCACGTCTAGGTTCAGGAGCGAAATCGGCCTGTATGATACAGCAAGTGAAAGATCTCTATCAGTTTCGGGATCATAGCCACCAAGGCTTCTCACATGGAGGCCAGCAAAGAGTAAGTATCAAGCGCCTTGTTATAGACCTCCAAGAGGTGTTCAACTAGCAGCAGAGCAAACCTATGATAAAATTCCACCGGCAGCCCGTCACTTCCGAGGCTTTTGACAGGTTTGAGATGTCTGACTGCCAGAAGAATTTCCTCCTTAGTAATCGGAGCATTTAGCGCCTCGTCCACCGCCGGGTCCAGTCTTGGAAGCTCAACGGAGGCGAGAAAGCGCTGTATATCTTCCCGAGACACTCGCTCCGCATACACTTCTCTAAGATGTGCAGCAAAGACTTCATTGATCACGCGCTGTGTATATACCAGCTCTCCCCTTTTTGTATGGAGCTACAGGACAGGTGTCTCAGATGCCTCACATTTAATCAGTCGGGCCAGCAAAGCTCCTGTTCTGTCATCCTCCATGTGTAGCCGCTGATGATATGCTGTGTGTGTGTGCTTCTCCAACCTGCGTCACACCAATCTGACATTGTATGAGGGGCCGAGGGAAGTGCCACCTCCAATCTGCCCAGTTTTGATTCCTGGTTTTGAATATCTTGTTCTAACTGATGCTGAAACCCATAAGATGTTTTAATAACACTCCCCTAAGGACAACCTTCATGGTCTCCCAATCAAGTACTCGGCTGGATGCAGACCCCCAGTTTTCTTCAAAGTAGTGCGTCAGTACGTCAGTGACCATCGCCACAAATGAGGGATCCGTCAATGCTTCCGCCCGAAGGTGCCACAAAGGTATTGCCAGGTGGTCATGAACTGCCCCAAGACTCAATAGGACAGGCAAATGATCTGAGAGATATCTGGTTAAGTAGGTGATCCCCACAACCATATGCACAAATTCGACTGAAAGGAAGCAATAATCTAAGTAACTGAAGGTTCCAGATGACGGAGAGTGGCAAGAGAGCAATCAGCAATCTCTTCCCCGGGTGGCGTTCCCTCCAGATGTTACACAGTTGCATGACGGCCAAGATGTCCCTAAGTGATCCTGTCAAAAGGGGTTTAGTATTTGCAAGAGGAGGCTCCCAATCCAGCGCCCCATCGAGGACACAGTTAAAATCCCCTGCTAATATTATCACCGCACCAAAGTAGGGAGTTGCTGCTGCCAGCACGGCAGGGAAATAATCAGGGCAATCAACATTAGGGGCATAAACATTAATAATATATAACTCGCTTCCCTCCAACTTTCCATGCAAAACAGCGTATCTCTCCTCGGGGTTCACTACATGGTGCAGGTGTTTAAAGGGTACCCCCGAAGCCACCCAAATAAGGGCCCCCCCTGCGAAGCCCGAATAAGAGGTGGCATAGAGCTGTCCTCTTAATCGTTCCCTCAGGCAACGGAGAGAGTCGCCCCAAACATGCGTCTCCTGCAGGCACGCTACTGCCACCCCATAGCACTTCAGATAAGCAAACACACGTCTATGCTTCTCAAAGGTAGCGATGCCACAGACATTCCAGGTAATCAATTTAGTCATGGAAGCAGCCATGGGACACGTGGTCGTCTTCCATCTCCCTTCATCAAATTAACACAGCTGAGCAAACACCTCACACAAAGAAACCCACTCAACATAGCAAACATGGACCTCAGACACAAAAGCAGGGTCAACAAACCCAACCGCACAACAAGCAAATCATATCCCTGATCCAAACTCCCCCCTCCCCCTGGACAGTACCACCATCCCACCCAGTCCAAACACAGACAAGATAAGGATCTGCAAATGCTGCCCCATACCTCAACTGGAACAAAAACAAAGAAGAACAAAAAAACACAAGACAAGATTCCCCTTTCCCTCTTTCTCAAACTGGTGCTACACAAGAGGTTGATCAGCTGGTGGGGTGCGAGGCAGAAGTCCTCCAGCCCCCCACTCGGGTGCCCACCTCTGGGGGTAAGTCCCCCACTGACACACTTCTCATATTATCAGGGGGAAGAGCTCCCCTCACAGCACTCCAGGCAGACATTTCCCCACATATCAACTCCGAATCCCCCCCACCCGAACACACGCATGTGCCACTCCGTTCAGCAGGCTGTGTCATCTATTTCAGGTCTTCGCCTGGGAAACCCACCGTCTCAAATAGAGGTGGACTCCTTTGGGTCTCAATCTACTTGTTGGTCTTGAGAGGCCACATCTGAGTCAGGGACAACCTCTGTGGCCTGCAGCGTTTCATCAGGGCAAACTCAAATTCTTCCTGGGCTCCCAGTATTATCACGAGACTTCCACTGATTTTGTCACCTATGATCTTGGGCAGACCTGCCTGACGCTGACGATCAGGTCGACTCCGTCGAGGGGACCAAACAGGCACCCAAGTTTCCCCGGGAATCCAGCCATTCACTTGCCTCCTCGGCTGAAAAAAAACCCAGGACTTTCCCTTGGATTTCAACTCGTAGTTTAGCGAGAAAGAGGAGGCCAAATTTAAGGTTAAGGTCCCAAAGACGTCTTTTCACAACAAGAAACATTTTTCGTTGCTCCTGTACCCGTTTTGTGAAATCCAGATAGATTGAGATAGGGTGTCCCTCAAACAGTGAAGGCTCTCGAGTGTGGATGATCTGTAGGATTGCATCCTGGTCTCGAAATTGAATAACCAAGCTATAATAGCTCTAGGCGGCACACCAGGTTTAGGTGGAGGGACAAGTGCCCTGTGCGCTCACTAACAACTGAAAAATTTAAAGAGCCTCTTGGGGACCAGGACAGTAGTAATTCATTCCTCCCGAAATAATCCGGATGATTGTCCTTCAGCTTTCTCTGGAAATCCCACAAAATGCAGATTGTTTCTACATGACCTCTCTACAGAGTCCTCCACCCGTTCATCCAGGTGCACCGCTTGTCTCTGGAGGCTAAGGACTGTGACACAGAGCGTGCAAACCTCTGTTTGTAGGGTGCTTATGTTGTGCTCAGTAGTAGTTACACGGTCTGATATCTTGCGCAGATTGCAATGCAACAAATTCACCTCAATGGCGACAAAGTCTATCTTATGGACCATTTCGTCCTGTGTGGTCTGGATCACTCCAAGGACATCCGAAAGGGAGGGAGCCAACCCCCTCTCCTGTGGCAGTCCCTCACCTCGTTCATCCAGGTTCCTCTCCTGGCACCGGTGCCTGGGGGCATTGGCTGCGCATAACTAAGGATTTTGTTGGCCTGGGACGATCAGCTTCCTTTCTCCCTCACCATCATGGCCAACCACCAGGCAACGGGCTGCAAGAAGAAACAAACCAGAGATGCCTCAGGATATGTCAGGAGAGTATTCGGCACTATCTTCGTCGTCGAAGCGCCACACCCTTCAGTGGAAATCTGGTATCCACTCAAAGGTCTCCCACCGCCTCAGTCATTACTTATTCCCCCCCAGGCCTCAGGGAGTCCACACCTGTGATCGGCAGGCCCAGAGCACAGCCTCAAGGGGACACTGCGGGGGCACTATCAGGACAATGCAGACGATGGAGACCCTGGCAACCCCTTGTGTAAGCAGTCTCGTCTGAGTCTGGGATTCTCTTATCCCTTAGGAGGCCATCACGCATTGGGGCAGTCCTTGCAGCTCCGCTGTTTCAGCCTTAACATGTAGTCCAGGAGTTACACTAACAACTTCTCCTTCTTCAGGGTTTACTCTCATTTACCCTGCAGAACTCCAACACAGTGTGCCCTGGCTCCAGCGGGGACCACAGCACCAATATCCACATGCGGTCACCACCGCTCTACTCATACACCCCTTCACTGTAGGCAGAGGGCTGGTCCTTTCACCTCACCATTACTGCTGTTCTCCAAAGGATCCTCCCGCCTGCGAGGGCCCGTACCACGTGGGACCCAGGCTGTCTTTTCTCGTCACGGGGGCCTGGAAGATAAAGGGCCTTGTGCTCCAGAAGACACCTGGAACAGCCTCCAGTTATCCCCTCACACTCTCCTGACCTGTCTCTGTCAATGTACACAGGGCCACCGGCTCACCTCCAAAGTATCGCTGCAGGCATAAACCACTGCGGGCCCTCCGACCCAGAGCTGCGGTACTCCGCGAGAGCCCATCCTCCTCCAGTCCAGTGGGAGCCACAGGGAGGCAGCCGTTTGCCCTCTCCGCATCCGGTCGTCGGCTCTTCAGAGGTTTTCCGATTTATGCGCCCCTCCAATCGCCGGCTCCTCATCGCCGGCTTCAAAACCCTGCTCCACCTGTCCCTCTGCTGAGCAGAGGAAATGACGCCGGCCATCCCAGAGGCGGCAACAAACCACCCATTCCAGCAGCAGGTTGAAGCCCTACTGTGTGCCCCAGGGTGAAAGCGGTGTCGCCGTGGGCCATCGGAGGGGAATTCCTGGTCAGGTACTGCAGGATTTTGACTGAATTTATCCCGTGTCGGCAGGAGCACCGGTAGAGACGTCTACTCGACCATCTTGCCAGGCGATGCCCCCTTAATTAATTCCTTTGATGAATATACGTTGGCAAACCAACTAGAGCTTAACATAAAAGTCTATCTGCTTTCTCCTTAAACTGTTGTGTTATGTACCAGATTGGATACTGGGGTACCCATGTCAGTCCCTAGTATATGGTACCCATGTACCCAGGGCATAGGTACCCCAGAGGTCTCCCATGGGCTGAAGCATGTATTATGCCACCCATGAGAGACCATGCAAAGTGGAACTACAGGCCTGCCATTGCAGCCTGTGTAAGTTGGTGCATGCACCACTTACTAAAGATATAGGTTTACTATATCTATGGGTCACTGCACTTAAAAACTATAAGTCACCCATATAGCAGGCCTTTACAATCCTGAGAGCAGGGTGCTTGATTCTATGTCAGAGGGTGCCCCTGCATGAGCAGGACACCCTTGCAGCCTATGGAGTCCATTCTCCCGGGTTGTCAGTGAAGCAGCCATATACTATATAGAGGGGCACCGCGTAAACGGTGTGGGAGGTATGATTCCAAGCACTGGAAGATCCCTCCGTTAGGCTCTCAGAGGGTCCCCTGAATCTTCCCAACCCTTTCCCTAGGGTACTTAAGGGCTTACCTCAGTGTAGGTTCCTGGATTCGTCGTGGGTTAAGATTCAGAACTGAAACCACTGCACTTCTACCATCTGGGCACTCTGGATTTTGCTGGACTTTGTTTGGGCCTGACTTCGTCTCCCTTCCAGTCTGCTGCAACGTCTGTGCCTGTGCATCATACAGGAACCCTCCGAGGCCTGTGAAGCATCAAGGACAACTGAAGTAATCTCCTTTGGAGTGAAGGAGTCACTCCCCTGCATTTTCAGGCACCGCAACTAAGTCGAACGGTCTGCAGATCCCGAGCTTCTCTGGACTCCGTGGGCTCTGCAACACAGGTGGTGGTTTTCCTCAGCTATTGAGGCCTACTCTCCCCTCTCACCGATTTTGAGGCCAGTAGTCCTTGTGGGGGTTGCAATAACCGAACCCCTGGGTACAGTGTCCCTTTTGCAGTTGCAAAGGCTTGTTGACATCTTTGCAAGAAGATCTTCGGGCTCCAAGTAGCCCCAACCTCGAGCACCTCCAGTGACCAGAATCTTTGGCCACACCGCATCGTGTGCATCGTGGCCTGCCTCTTTTGGTGAGCTGCTTGAGGTCCTCTCGAGACTCCTGTACCTTTGGCCTGTGGGTCCATTTGAGGGTCACCTTTTCTTTCTTTGGGCTTTCTTGATTGTTCGGGGCCTACCCTGACTCCCCTGCTTGTGGTGAGACCCCTGGACCTTGCTGGTCCCAACCGTGCATCTTCTTGACTTCCTTTGTGGGTTGCATTTGCCAAGGCTTGTTGGTGCTCCCGCCAAACAGCGACCCCTCAGCACTCGACATCCTTCGTGGGACAGCTCGGATCCGGGTCCTGGTCATCCTCAGCATCGCCTGGTCCTCGCAGCTGCAGAGTCAAGTTCACCATCATCTTACCTGAAGCACCCGACATCGGAAGGCATTCGTCTTCCAAGTCTCCTGGTCACTCCCGAGTGACATAGACTCTATCCCCTCTGCTTTCAGGTACTCTTCTTCAAGAATCCATGTTTGGATTCCTCTGCACACTTTCTCCTCTTCCAGCAGCAGCACTTTCCTGAAGTCCTCCATTTCACACCTATGCACCCGGCTTCCCTGGGATAGGTAACTTGAGTACCACGGTATCCACGGGTGGGGTGGCTCTGCAACCTTCTGTCTTCTACAGGGTTTCTTCAGGGTCCACTGGGAAGGGTCCCTAATCTTTAAAAATCCAACCGCGACTTGCACGTAGACTTGTACGGAGCACGTGGTCTGTTCACACACAGCACACGCTCTCCCTGGGATCCCTATCTACTTACCTTGGGTGGTTATGTGGGTCCCCAGCAATTCTATGTCCTCTCGACATTGTCCTGACTTGAGTCGTGGTTCTTATACCACTTTCTTAGTATATGGTTTGGTCCCTCCCTGGGGCCCGCTGTGTATTAGTGCTATTTACTGTGATTTCTTTGCTAAAGTATTGTAGAGGTGTTACTGCTGGATGACCTGAGGAAAGCCTCTGGGTCAGATGAACAGGACAGAGTGGGTGGGCCAGGGAATGAAGATAGGGCAGGAGGGGAACCCCTCTTTGACCTAGAATCTAACCCTGACCAGGTGAAGCCTGATGGCTCCCACCTGGACAACTCAGATCTCCCAGAGGATACTACAGGTGGCCCAGAAGGTGCCCCCTTTGTTCCTCCTGGGAGAGTGCAGAGTAGACAGAGGAGGTCTAGATCCTCCTCAAGAGAATCCAATGCTTCAGGACATTCAGTAGGGACCTCCATTTCTAGTAAGGGAGGGAACTCTTTAGATAAGGAGTACCAACTTCTTGAGCTTGAGAAAGCTAGGCTTAGGCTCAGGCAAGAGCAGTTAGCCCTTGACAGAGAGTCCCTAGAAGTCCAGAAGGCTAGGAAGAAATTGGGACTAGAGTCCCATGGTGGCAGCAACAGTGTCCCTAGAAGTAAGGAACATTCCTTTGACTATAGGAGCCTGAGCAAGATTGTCCCTCCCTGCCATGCTGGGGATGAAATCCACTAATGGATAACTGCTTTGGAGAGGGCCTGTAAAGTGCAGAGGGTCCCTCAAGAGCAGTGGGCAGCCATCTTGTGGCTCTCCCTTGCTGACAAAGGTAGAGATAAGCTCCTCACTGTTAGAGAAGAGGATGCTGACAATTACTCAGTTTTGAAGAGTGCTCTCATTGATGGGTTTGGCTTAACCACTGAACAGTGCAGGATTATGTTCAGAGAAACCCAGAAGGCACAGAATCAGGACTGGGTAGACTTTGTGGATAGTGCTATTAAGGCTCTGGAAGGCTGGTTGCTTGCAGCAAAGTACATTGGTTTGATGGATTGTATAATTTGATTATGAGGGAGCAGATCCTTAATAATTGTCAAAATCAGTTATTGCATCAGTACCTGGTGGATGCTGATCTGACTTCTCCCCAAGAATTGGGAAAGAAGGCAGATAAGTGGGACAGGACCAGGGTGAAGCAGAAAACCCAGAACACTGGTGGTGACCAGAAGAAGCAAGATTCTAAAATTCAAGATAAGGGTGGGGACAAAGGTAAAGACAAAAAGGAGTCTTCATCAGGACCCCGAAAACCTGCATCTGGGGGGGAGTCACAATCCAAAAAGGGGACAGGCAAAAAGAAATCTTGGTGTTACTTTTGTAAGGTAAAGACCCATTGGACAAAAGATGCTGATTGTCCAAAAGCCAAGTAAACTACTCCTACCACCACTGCCCCTAAGGCAACTGCTCCCCATAGCACAGGCACAAGTGGTGGTACAGGGAACAAGGGATTAGTGGGGTTAACCTTGGGCTCTGAGATGGGTTCTGGCTTAGTCAGGACTCCAGCTCAGGCTGATGGTGGCATGGATCTTGCCACCTTGCTTGTCAGTCCCAGTAACCTGGGCAAGTACAGACAACAGCCTTTGATAAATGGAACTGAGGCCATGTCCTACAGGGAAACAGGGGCCAGTGTCACCATGGTGACAGAGAAACTTGTGTCTCCTGGACAGATCATACTTGATGAAATGTACCAAGTGACCAATGCAAACAATGTCAGGACTGACCATTCCTTGGCAGTTGTTAATTTCAGCTGGGGAGGGGTAACTGCCCTAAGAAAGTTGTGGTTAGCTCAGACGTACCAGTAGATTGTTTGTTGGGCAATGATTTGGAGACATCAGCCTGGGCTGATGTAGAATTTAGGACTCATGCAGCAATGCTGGGCATCTCTGCAGATGTGTTTGCTGTGACCAGGTCACAGGCCAAACTGACATCCACTGAACAGGCCCTGGATCCTGGAACAATGGACTAAATGCCTTCCAAGGGAAGGAGCAGGAGGGGTAAGGCTGTGTCTTTCCCCCAGACTCAGAGTGAGGATCAGTCTCTGGAGGGAGAAGATCTAAGTCCCTGTGAAGGAACTGTCCCAGATGAACTTGAGCCTGATCAGGTTGAGTTCTTGGGGACAGGGGGCCCTTCCAGGGCAGACTTGAGTTTGGAGCAGCAAACCTGCCCCTCTCTTGAACCCCTCAGAAAGAAAGCTCCTGCTGAGGCTGCTGGGAGTGTCAGTGGGTCCCACAGGATCTATTGGGATGAGGGACTCCTTTACTCAGAGGGTAGAGACCCCAAGTCTGGTGCCACCAGGAGGTTGGTCATACCTCTGAAGTTTAGGGGCTTCCTACTCACCTTGGCACCTGACATTCCCTTAGCAGGACACCTAGGCCAAAGTAAGACTTGGGACACGCTTGTCCCTCACTTTCACTGGCCGCACATGTCAGAAGACATCGAGGAGTTTTGTCGCTCCTGTGCCACTTGCCAAGCCAGTGGTAAGGCAGGTGGCAATACAAAGGCCCCCCTGATACCACTTCCAGTGGTGGGGTTCCCTTTGAGAGGGTTGGGATTGACATCATTGGTCCCATGAACCCTCCTACTGCATCTGGGCACAGTTACATACTAGTGGTGGTGGACCATGCCACTAGGTATCCAGAAGCAATTCCCCTAAGGACCACTACAGCAACTCTTGGGAATTTTTTCTAGGGTGGGTTTCCCTAAGGAGGTTTTAATTGACAGAGGTACAAACTTCATGTCAAGTTACATCACTGCAATGTGGAAGGAGTGTGGCGTGAACTACAAGTCCACCACACCCTATCACCCACAATGCAATGGGTTAGTTGAAAGGTTTAACAAAACCTCAAGGGCATGATCATGGCCTCCCAGAAAAGCTTAGGCGAAAATGACATGTTCTTCTGCCCTGCCTTCTCTTTGCCTACAGAGAGGTCCCTCAGAAGGGGGTTGGTTGCAGCCCTTTTGAACTTCTGTTTGGGCATCCAGTGAGGGGTCCCTTGTGTTTAGTGAAGGAGGGATGGGAGTTACCTCTCAAACCTCCCAAACAAGACATAGTGGACAATGTACTTGGTCTCCGCTCCAGGATGGCTGAGTACATGAAAAAGGCCAGTAAAAACCTGGAGGCAAGTCAAGAATTGCAAAAAGCTTGGCATGACCAAAAGGCTGTCCTGACTGTTTGCAATCATGCACTCGTACTATCTTCATTAATATCTGAGAGATAAAATGAAAGTGATGGGTTTCATTATTATTTGCCGCTCACCGATTGAGGATGACGTGAGATGTGAAGGTGAAGGCTACTTATGAGGACAACCACCCGATACGTATTAGGTATCTATGTACTTCGTCATTTTAAGATGGCAGGATCTAGTAGATAGGGGCATTCATATGGTTAGATCTAATGTGCAATGAGTATGCACGTATACTGGTGCAAGAGGGTAATCCCTCGATTTGCATTAGGCGCCTATGTTTCAGAGTTGCAATTCACCATTCAAAGATGGCGGGACCAAGCCAAGAGCGCCAGTCACGTGGTATCACCTGACGTGCAATTAGTAGGCACGTATGGGGGCGTATCGCATATATAGTGAGCGCGGGATCGTTAAGCATAATGAGATTGCCGGATCGGAAGACCGGAGAGGACGATCGGGTCCCGCTAAATGCGAACCGTTAGAATTGAAAGGTAAGAATACAGGGGCGCTTACGAGGTCATGCGGGCGTGACAATAGGAAAGCAGAGGCTAATTTGCATCCTGGTTTGCTTTCTCTCCTGCATTACAGCTGCGGATACATAAAGCGACAAATAACAAGATATAAGAAGCAGCAAAGATATAGACCCACACCTTCTACTCGCGGCCCGGAGGAGGGTACCCTGACTTTCTAGAGGCAGGTATATGTCAGTGTGAGTGGATATATTAGATAATGCTGTCACATACAAGATAGCTATACTCATTGAAAATAGGGGTTCTCTTTTTTTACCTTTTTCACACAACAGTTGTTTTTCCAAATAAGGAGTATATGCCCTGGACCGGAGCGTGATTTATATAATAGAACATAGACTCTACACGTACTTATTGATAAGGTATGTTGACTGGCGACAATAGAGTCCAGTCACAGTGGTGAATTATGGGTGAAACTTTTTCATGTCTTCCCAACAAATCTTACAATGAGGATACATTTGTATCACCTAATTTTAGGAACGGCGAGTCACCATTAAACCGGCGGCCTCATTTGAATACGGCCCTTTACCGAGTGCGTTGCACCGGTAAGTTATTTACAAGAGATTATGCATGGGCATGAATGCACATTAGGTGTCACATGGTGATGAAAGCAGTATGGAGGCATGTGTGGGGTAACTCACTTATGGATGTTGGAGCACTTATTAGTGGTTCTTTGATGTCAAATCGTTTTACTGTTTTTTTTAAATATAACTTGTTTTTAATAAAAACTCTCAAAACATCAGAATAAGAATAAGATCAAGTTGGAGAGTTGTGATATCACGATTGGGTAGGGTTTCTCTTGTGTGATAAAATCTCCACTTTTCTCACATAATAGGGTTATTGTATAACACAAACGGAAAGGAGATTTATTCATATGTTTGTCCTGATGAAGGTGGTTATATCGGGTTAATCCACCAAAACGCGTCGACGCTGGAGTTTAAGTTAAATTTGTAAAAGACAGAAACATATGGGGACAGAGAATTTATTCTCATGCGGTGTGCTGTCTATTGTCTCAAATTAACAACTTAATGACAAATTTGAGTGTCTTATCATATTCTTTTCCTGGGGGTTGTTTTTATTTAAAATATTGATGAAATTGAAATATATCATGTTTTTATCTATGACATATTGAATGTACTATGGGGTATTTTGTTGTATGCTTTTTTTTGAAAAATTGTTTTATTTTTTATTAAATGAGCACATAAGTGTTTTGACATCCTGAGTTAGTGTGTTCCCTTGGTGAGGTGTTGTTGACTGTGACCATTAGTAGGGTGTATCTGTATGTGATTATGTGGTTGATCTAGTGTCTCTAAAGGGATAACTAATTTTTGACTATTCAGTCTGTTTGGTGCCCTGTCCCTTTTGAGTAGGGGGGCCCCTCTACTTGTTTTCAAAGCTGACTGTTTACAAGCCAGGGCAAAAGGTGTGGGTGTTGGAGCCTGTGGCCACAGCAGCTCTCCAAGACAAATGGAGTGGACCCCATACCATAATTGAGCAAAAAAGTGAGGGCACCCATCTGGTGGACCTTGGCACTCCCAGGAGACCCCACAGGGTGCTCCATGTGAACAGGCTCAAACCTTTTGTGGACAGGGCTGACATGGGCTTGCTCATGGCAACTGATGAGGGACAGGAAGAAGAGAGTGACCCTCTCCCTGATCTCCTCTCTCAGAACCCTGATGATGGGTCCATTGATGGTGTAGCCTTGGCAGGCAGCCTCACTGACCAACAGCAGATTGATTGCAGGAAGGTCCTCAATCAATAAAGGCATATGTTTTCTTTGACACCCAGTCAAACCACCTGGTGTACCCATAAAGTGGACACAGGTGAGAGGCTACCTGTTAAGAGTAAAATCTACAGGCAGCCTGACCATGTCAGAGATTGCATCAGGGCAGAGGTCCAAAAGATGCTAGTATTGGGAGTAATTGAGCCCTCAGATAGCCCTTGGGCTAGTCCAGTGGTCTTGGTACCAAAGCCTCACACCCAGGATGGTAAGAGAGAGATGAGGTTTTGTGTTGACTACAGGGGACTCAATGCAGTCACTAGGACTGATGTTCATCCAATTCCAATGGCAGATGAGCTTATTGACACCTTGGCCTCAGCCAAGTTCTTAAGCACATTTGACCTTACTGCTGGCTATTGGCAAATCAGATTAGCTGAGGGTGCCAAACCAAAAACAGCATTCTCAACCCCGGGTGGGCATTATCAATTTATTGTAATGCCCATTGGCTTGAAGAATGCACCTGCCACATTCCAAAGGCTGGTGAACAAAGTCCTTACAGGTCTGGAAGCCTACAGGGCAGCATATCTAGATGATATAGCTGTCTTTAGCTCCACCTGGGAGGATCACCTGGTTCACCTGAAGAATGTTTTGGAAGCTCTGCAGAAAGCAGGCCTCACTATCAAGGCTACTAATTGCCAGATAGGGCAGAGCAAGGTTGTGTACCTGGGCCACCTTGTGGGTGGAGGCCAGGTTCAACCACTACAGAGCAAAATCCAGACCATAATGGACTGGGTTGCTCCAACTACCCAGACTCAGGTCATAGCTTTCTTGGGCCTGGCTGGGTATTACAGGAGATTTGTAAAAGGATATGGGTCTATAATGACTCCCTTGAATGATCTCATCTCCATGAAAATACCCAAGAACGTTCAATGGATAGTTAGCTGTCAGAAAGCATTTTATGATCTCAAGCAGGCCATGTGCACTGCTCCCATTCTGCAGAGTCCTGGCTACTCCAAGCAATTTATTGTCCAAACAGATGCAACTGAGTTAGGGGTAGGGGCTCTGTTGTCACAATTTAATGCAGAGGGTCAGGATCAACCAGTAGCTTTTATAAGCAGAAGGTTGAACCCCAGAGAGAAACGTTGGTCAGCTATAGAGAGGGAAGCCTTTGCTGTGGTCTGGGCCCTGAGGAAGCTGAGGCCATACCTGTTTGGCACTCACTTCATTGTTCAGACAGACTATAAGCCCCTCTTATGGCTAAAACAGATGAAGGGTGAAAACCCCAAACTTTTGAGGTGGTCCATTTCCCTACAGGGGATGGACTATACAGTGGAACATAGACCTGGGAGTAACCATGCCAATGCAGATGGACTCTCCAGATATTTCCACTTAGAAAATGAAGACTCAACTGGGCAAGGTTAGTCTCATCTCCTTACGTTTGGGGGGGGGGGGGGGTTGTGTAGGAAAGTAGGATCTGCTTCTTATGGTTACCCCCACTTTTTGCTTGATATGATGCTGTTTTTGACTAGTCTGACTGGGATCCTGCTAATCAGGACCCCAGTCTATCTGTTTTCTCCCTAAACTGTTATGTTATAGAACTTAGGTACACTCCAGATTGGATACTGGGGTATCCTTGTCAGTCCCTAGTATATGGTACCCATGCACCCAGGGCATAGGTACCCCAGAGGCCTCCCATGGACTGAAGCATGTATTATGCCACCTATGAGAGGCCATGCAAAATGGAACTACAGGCCTGCCATTGCAGCCTGTGTAAGTTGGTGCATGCACCACTTACTAAAGATATAGGTTTACTATATCTAAGGGTCACTGCACTTAAAACCTATAAGTCACCCCTATAGCAGGCCTTTACAATCCTGAGGGCAGGGTGCGTGGTTCTAAGTGAGAGGGTGCCCCTGCATGAGCAGGACACCCCTGCAGCCTACGGAGTCCATTCTCACGGGTTGTCAGTGAAGCAGTGAACTAGTATAAAGGGGCATTATGCGACCGCTTGATGACCATCTCGAAAACGGCTGCAACAAACCCTGTCGTGTTTGGTGTCAAACAAGTTGGAATAATACCCCCACACCGGTAACTGGTGTGGGAGGTATGATTCCACCCACCAGGAAGGCCCTTTGTGGGCTCTCGGTGTTCCCGGTACCAGCCTTCTAGCTCCGGGCAGCACAAAATGGTTGCTGTCGACCAGAGACACAGTTCTGCCCTCCTTCTGATGACCCAAGCTCGAGCAGGGGAAGGCAGGAAAATAGGCATCCTGTCACAGGGAGGTGTGACCACCTCCCAGACAGGATTTAGTGTATTAGGGCTGGGTGGGTGCGCTTGCCAGCGCCTGAAAGTCTGCATGAGGGGCACATTTGGTGTCCCTGTGCATAGTCCAGTTCAAACCAGTCCTGGGAGCCGTTGGCTCCCACTCTGGTGCGGAACTGGACAAAGGACATGGGAGTAACCTCCCCCCTGTCCAGACCCTCCCCTGGGAGGGTCCCCTGAATCTTTCCATCCCTCTCCCATGAGTACTTAAGTGCTTACCTGGTTGTAGGACCTTAGATTCATTGTGGACATGATTCAGAACTGAAACAACTGCACTTCGACCGTCTGGGCCCTCTGGACTTAGCTGGACTTCGTTTGGGCCTGACTTCGTCTCCCTCTCAGTCTGCTGCATCGTCCGTGCCTGTGCACCGAACAGGATCCGTGCAGGACCTGTGGAGCATCCAAGACACCTGAAGATAATCTCCCTTGGAGTGAAGGAGTCACTCCCCTGCATTCGCAGGCACCGCAACACTGCTGAGCAGTCTGCTGATCCCGAGCTCCTACGGACTCCGAAGGGTTCAACAACACAGGATGTGGGTTCCTACATCCATCGAGGCCCGAGCTGCCCTCTCACTCAGTTTGAGGCCAGAATTTCTCATGGGGGCTGCAATACACGAACTACTGTGAACTGCGTACTTTTGCAAGTGCAAGTGCTTGTTGGCAATTCTGCAACAAGTACATTGGGCTCCGAGTAGCCCAAACCTCTGGCAAAATCTCCTGCAAAGATCTTCAACCACCTCACATCGAGTGCTCCGTGGCCTGTTGTTTTGTGAAGCTGCTCGAGGTCCTCTCGCGACTCCTGTGCCTCCGGCCTGTGGGTCCAATTGAGGGTCACCTTTGCTTTCCTTGGGCTCCTCTGATTGGTCGGGGCCTGCCCTGACTCCCCTCTGTGTGGTGAGTCTCCTGGACCTTGCTGGTCCGAACCATACACTTCCTTGGCCTCCTGCATGGGTTTTCTTTGCCAAGGCTTGCTCCCTTCGGACATCGACCCCTCAGCACTCGACATCCTTCGTGGGACAGCTCGCATCCGGCTCCTGGTCATCCTCAACATCGCCTGGTCCCCGCAGCTGCAGAGTCAAGGTCACCGTCAACTATCCTGAAGCACCCGACATCCGTGGGCATTCGTCTACCAAGCCCCTGGTCACTCTCAAGTGACCCAGACTCTGTCCCCCTGCTTTCAGCTACTCCTTGACAAGAATCAATTTCTGGATTCTAACGGACACTTTCTCCTCTTCCAGCAGCGGCACTTTCTCGAAGTCCTCCATTGGGTTCGACAGCGGTTTCTGACCCCACTTTACACCTATGCACCCGGCTTCCCTCGGATAGGTAACTTGGGTACTTCAGTATCCACGGGTGGGGTGACTCTCCAAACTTCTGTCTTCCACTGGGTTTCTTCGAAGTCCACTGGGAAGGGTCCTTAAACTTTAAAAATCCAACCGCGACTTGCACATAGACTAGTACTGAGCACGCTGTCGTGTTCTCACACTGCACACGCACTCCGTGGGGTCCCTATCTACTCACCTTAGGTGGTTCCTTGGGGTCCCAGCAATTCTACATCCTCTCGACATTGTCCTGACTCGAGTCGTGGTTCTTATACCACTTTCTTAGTATATGGTTTGGTCCCCCCGTGGCCCGCTGTGTATTAGTGCTATTTACTGTTGTTTCTTTGCTTAAGTATTGTGTGCTTTGTGTCTATCTCCGTGTGGGAGATACTGTAACGTACTAGATGGTTTTATATAATAAATACATATTTTTATAACTACTGTGTGGTTCTCTTTTTATTTAATCTAATTTATAAGATTGCTTTCTGGTAAAACAAGCTGCTTTACACTCCTTCAAGACTAAACCTGAAAGCTGCTCTCCACAGCTACCACTTGGATAGCTTTCTAAGGCTGTCTGAGACCTCTTAAATCACCATAAGGGTTGTCTGGACTGGTGCAAGGTGCCCACTGACATTAGTGGACATCATATACCAGGCCAGCTTCTCACAACAGGGTCCAGTGGGAACAAACAACATGTCACCTCCGACATCGTTTGTATAACTTGCTCCCAAAAGGGGCGTATCACCACGCACGACAACACCATGTGAGGAAAACCTGCATTCTCCATCCCGGCAACATCCTGCCAATCATTTGTGGGGTGGGACATGCATGATGGAGATACTGGAACTGAATGAGGCAAAACTGTGCGTTGCGGGTCACCTGCCTAACCGACTGGAGGCACCGGTCCCACATTTTTTCAGAGATATCAATTCTGAGTGCAAGTTTCTACTAATCATTTAGCTTAGCATGCTACCCAACGGGTCGGCACCGTAGTGTAGAATGTTGGTGTCTGATGGCCTTGGCGGAGTTCCATTCATCAGAGCTGTCTCTAATGGTGTCCCCAAAGTAGTTTGCTCCGGGTCAGACCCCCATATCTTCCTCATCACACCTGAAGGGCCAAGTATAGCAAGAACTGTTCCGGTCCCTGTCCAAGATCTAATGCTAAGGTATCAAAGGAGCCGAATCCCTGCTCGTCCACCTTTTCCATCCAGGCCACAATCCTTGCTTCTTTCCAGTCTCGAACGCGATACGCTGCCGTCAAACCTGCACTTTCCGGTATTGCCCAAATCAGCAGTCGGGGCGCATAGGGCGTGCTTCGCCTACCTTTGCAGACATATAGAGCCATATGCAATAATGCACTGTCCATGACCCGAGCGGGAACAGCGTCCAAGAACCTGTTCAAAAGGGTCCATACCGCCAGTTCATCTTGGATTCCTGTACATTCAAGTGGTGGTGCACCACCAAGCCATTGCATCTGCCACTGTAACTGGGCCGCAGCATAATACAGTTCATAATCAGGGGCACTGAGACCCCCCCCTCTTCCAAGGGGGCAAATACCTTACTAAGCGCCACCCGTCACCCCCTTTCACGCTTGTCAAAACACCCCTTAGGTCCTTAAAGAAAGCCTTCCATATAATAAATGGGAGTGCACCAAAGAGGGGACCAAAGTGGCCAGACAATTGGCTAGAATTTTGCCAAGAACCTTGTAATCAAGGTTTAAGAGGGACAGAGAGCAATAGGAGGTCACATTTAAAGGATCACATCTAGGTTTGTGAAGGACAACAATCACTGCTTCCTTCATGGAAGCCGGCAAGGTCCCACCATCCACAGCTCTCTCATACACCTTCAGCAGACGAGGGGCCAACTGGACAAGGTAGTGTGCATAGAATTCGATCAGAAACCCATCAGTGCCTGGCACCTTCCCACGGGTTATCTGTGCTAACGCCCCTTTCACTTCTTCTAACGTAACTGGGCTATCTAGCTCCTGTCGATGCAGGGGGCTAACCGTGGGGGTGTTTATGTGTGCTAAATACGCAGACAGCTCATCCGGTCCTACCACTGTGGAGTCCCTATACAGACCTCTGTAATAGTTTTCAAATGCTCCATTAATCTCTACTTGAGTATTCACCACCCGCCCCGTCTAGAGTCAGAATGCAGCAATCGGGCAGCTGGGGGTCTCTGAACGCAATACTTGTGCCAATAATTGGCTGGCTTTGTCCCCATGTTCATGTTATTACTGCAGATAGACCTTATAATGAAAGTTGGATTACCTGCCCACTTGCTGTCTGTGTTCTTTATGCAGGGCTGATACGGCTACATGCCGATTACAGTCCGTCAGACACTCTTTCCCTAGCCCCCCAAGCCGGTCCTCTACATCAGTCACTTCTGCATTCAACCCCTTTCGCACATCATACACTGTCTTCATGCACAGTCCTCGTAAAACCACTTTGGATGCACCCCATTCAACCAGGGCATCCAAGGCTGTCCCTTCGTTATCCTGGAAATAGTGGCCTATGAGTTCACCGATCTGGGAACTGAACCCTGCATCATCCAAGGCAGTGATAGGTAAGTGCCAAGTGGGAATCTTCTGCCTGGACCTGCCCCACCCAAGTGAGATCAGTAAAGGATTGTGATGCGAGATGGCATGTCCCAGGTATTCTGCTCATGTACACTGTGTAACCAACGCTGGTAGCACAAAGACCATGTCCAGTCTAGAGTGTAGTTAGTGCAAGTACTGTCGAAAAATTGGGAGTACTCCCTATCAGCTGGGGCCAATAGTTGCCAGATCTCCCTCACATGTAGATCATGAGCCCAGGTGTTGCGAGATGGTACAGGATTGTGCCCCTGGAAGGGGGCGTGAGGATCTATCTACCGCCAAATCTGGGACCCCATTGTCAGCATTCCGTCCATCATTTGTTTGCTGTAACACTTTTCGCCCCAAGTGGGATGGGTATGCCCAGAAGTGGGTCCCTTGCTCACTGTGCCACTGGATTCAAGCTAGCCTGGCTGAAGAAGGGTGACATACCCTGAAACCGGTCCCAGGATGCCTGTTTCCGGTCCAGGGAGGACCTGGCCTGGCAGTTCGGTCTGGACTGTTCCCATGGGGCACAGGGTCAAGACTGATTTGCATATGGCTGGGTCCAAACTGGGGTGGCGTAGTGGGCAAAATAACGATGGATTTAACCCAGATCTTTTGACTGGGGGAGAATGTTTGCTTTGTCAGCATTCCGTCCATCATTTGTTTGCTGTAACACTTTTCGCCCTAAGTGGGATGGGTATGCCCAGACGTCGGTCCCTTGCTCACTGTGCCACTGGATTCAAGCTAGCCTGGCTGAAGAAGGGTGACATACCCTGAAACCGGTCCCAGGATGCTTGTTTCCGGTCCAGGGAGGACCTGGCCTGGCGGTTCGGTCTGAACTGTTCCCATGGGGCACAGGGTCAAGACTGATTTGCATATGGCTGGGTCCAAACTGGGGTGGCGTAGTGGGCAAAAGAACGATGGATTTAACCCAGATCTTTTGACTGGGGGAGAATGTTTGCATTGTCAGCATTCCGTCCATCATTTGTTTGCTGTAACACTTTTCGCCCTAAGTGGGATGGGTATGCCCAGACGTGGGTCCCTTGCTCACTGTGCCACTGGATTCAAGCTAGCCTGGCTGAAGAAGGGTGACATACCCTGAAACCGGTCCCAGGATGCTTGTTTCCGGTCCAGAGAGGACCTGGCCTGGCAGTTCGGTCTGGACTGTTCCCATGGGGCACAGGGTCAAGACTGATTTGCATATGGCTGGGGTGGCGTAGTGGGCAAAAGAACGATGGATTTAACCCAGATCTTTTGACTGCGGGAGAATGTTTGCATTGTCAGCATTCCGTCCATCATTTGTTTGCTGTAACACTTTTCGCCCTAAGTGGGATGGGTATGCCCAGACGTGGGTCCCTTGCTCACTGTGCCACTGGATTCAAGCTAGCCTGGCTGAAGAAGGGTGACATACCCTGAAACCGGTCCCAGGATGCTTGTTTCCGGTCCAGGGAGGACCTGGCCTGGCAGTTCGGTCTGGACTGTTCCCATGGGGCACAGGGTCAAGACTGATTTGCATATGGCTGGGTCCAAACTGGGATGGCGTAGTGGGCAACAGAACGATGGATTTAACCCAGATCTTTTGACTGGGGGAGAATGTTTGCATTGTCAGCATTTCGTCCATCATTTGTTTGCTGTAACACTTTTTGCCCTAAGTGGGATGGGTATGCCCAGACGTGGGTCTCTTGCTCACTGTGCCACTGGATTCAAGCTAGCCTGGCTGAAGAAGGGTGACATACCCTGCAACCGGTCCCAGGATGCTTGGTTCCGGTCCAGGGAGGACCTGGCCTGGCAGTTCGGTCCGGACTGTTCCCATGGGGCACAGGGTCAAGACTGATTTGCATATGGCTGGGTCCAAACTGGGGTGGCGTAGTGGGCAAAAGAACGATGGATTTAACCCAGATCTTTTGACTGGGGGAGAATGTTTGCATTGTCAGCGTTCCGTCCATCATTTGTTTGCTGTAACACTTTTCGCCCTAAGTGGGATGGGTATGCCCAGACGCCGGTCCCTTGCTCACTGTGCCACTGGATTCAAGCTAGCCTGGCTGAAGAAGGGTGACATACCCTGAAACCGGTCCCAGGATGCTTGTTTCCGGTCCAGGGAGGACCTGGCCTGGCGGTTCGGTCTGAACTGTTCACATGGGGCACAGGGTCAAGACTGATTTGCATATGGCTGGGTCCAAACTGGGGTGGCCTAGTGGGCAAAAGAACGATGGATTTAACCCAGATCTTTTGACTGGGGGAGAATGTTTGCATTGTCAGCATTCCGTCCATCATTTGTTTGCTGTAACACTTTTCGCCCTAAGTGGGATGGGTATGCCCAGACGTGGGTCCCTTGCTCACTGTGCCACTGGATTCAAGCTAGCCTGGCTGAAGAAGGGTGACATACCCTGAAACCGGTCCCAGGATGCTTGTTTCCGGTCCAGGGAGGACCTGGCCTGGCAGTTCGGTCTGGACTGTTCCCATGGGGCACAGGGTCAAGACTGATTTGCATATGGCTGGGTCCAAACTGGGGTGGCGTAGTGGGCAAAAGAACGATGGATTTAACCCAGATCTTTTGACTGGGGGAGGATGTTTGCATTGTCAGCATTCCGTCCATCATTTGTTTGCTGTAACACTTTTTGCCCTAAGTGGGATGGGTATGCCCAGACGTGGGTCCCTTGCTCACTGTGCCACTGGATTCAAGCTAGCCTGGCTGAAGAAGGGTGACATACCCTGAAACCGGTCCCAGGATGCTTGTTTCCGGTCCAGGGAGGACCTGGACTGGCAGTTCGGTCTGGACTGTTCCCATGGGGCACAGGGTCAAGACTCATTTGCATATGGCTGGGTCCAAATTGGGGTGGCGAAGTGGGCAAAAGAACGATGGATTTAACCCAGATATTTTGACTGGGGGAGAATGTTTGCATTGTCAGCATTCCGTCCATCATTTGTTTGCTGTAACACTTTTCGCCCTAAGTGGGATGGGTATGCCCAGACGTGGGTCCCTTGCTCACTGTGCCACTGGATTCAAGCTAGCCTGGCTGAAGAAGGGTGACATACCCTGAAACCGGTCCCAGGATGCTTGTTTCTGGTCCAGGGAGGACCTGGCCTGGCAGTTCGGTCTGGACTGTTCCCATTGGGCACAGGGTCAAGACTGATTTGCATATGGCTGGGTCCAAACTGGGGTGGCGTAGTGGACAAAAGAACGATGGATTTAACCCAGATCTTTTGACTGGGGGAGAATGTTTGCATTGTCAGCATTCCGTCCATCATTTGTTTGCTGTAACACTTTTCGCCCTAAGTGGGATGGGTATGCCCAGACGTGGGTCCCTTGCTCACTGTGCCACTGGATTCAAGCTAGCCTGGCTGAAGAAGGGTGACATACCCTGAAACCGGTCCCAGGATGCTTGTTTCCGGTCCAGGGAGGACCTGGCCTGGCAGTTCGGTCTGGACTGTTCCCATGGGGCTTAGGGTCAAGACTGATTTGCATATGGCTGGGTCCAAACTGGGGTGGCGTAGTGGGCAAAAGAACGATGGATTTAACCCAGATCTTTTGACTGGGGGAGAATGTTTGCATTGTCAGCATTCCGTCCATCATTTGTTTGCTGTAACACTTTTCGCCCTAAGTGGGATGGGTATGCCCAGATGTGGGTCCCTTGCTCACTGTGCCACTGGATTCAAGCTAGCCTGGCTGAAGAAGGGTGACATACCCGGAAACCGGTCCCAGGATGCTTGGTTCCGGTCCAGGGAGGACCTGGCCTGGCAGTTCGGTCTGGACTGTTCCCATGGGGCACAGGGTCAAGACTGATTTGCATATGGCTGGGTCCAAACTGGGGTGGCGTAGTGGGCAAAAGAACGATGGATTTAACCCAGATCTTTTGACTGGGGGAGAATGTTTGCATTGTCAGCATTCCGTCCATCATTTGTTTGCTGTAACACTTTTCGCCCTAAGTGGGATGGGTATGCCCAGACGTGGTCCCTTGCTCACTGTGCCACTGGATTCAAGCTAGCCTGGCTGAAGAAGGGTGACATACCCGGAAACCGGTCCCAGGATGCTTGTTTCCGGTCCAGGGAGGACCTGGCCTGGCAGTTCGGTCTGGACTGTTCCCATGGGGCACAGGGTCAAGACTGATTTGCATATGGCTGGGTCCAAACTGTGGTGGTGTAGTGGACAAAAGAACGATGGATTTAACCCAGATCTTTTGACTGGGGGAGAATGTTTGCATTGTCAGCATTCCGTCCATCATTTGTTTGCTGTAACACTTTTCGCCCTAAGTGGGATGGGTATGCCCAGACGTGGGTCCCTTGCTCACTGTGCCACTGGATTCAAGCTAGCCTGGCTGAAGAAGGGTGACATACCCTGAAACCGGTCCCAGGATGCTTGTTTCCGGTCCAGGGAGGACCTGGCCTGGCAGTTCGGTCTGGACTGTTCCCATGGGGCACAGGGCCAAGACTGATTTGCATATGGCTGGGTCCAAACTGGGGTGGCGTAGTGGGCAAAAGAACGATGGATTTAACCTGGATCTTTTGACTGGGGGAGAATGTTTGCATTGTCAGCATTCCGTCCATCATTTGTTTGCTGTAACACCCCATTGTAGTTCCCACACCAAAGTGTGTGTGCCTCTGGGTCCGCCAACAGGGTGGTGTCAGTCATAAAGAAGGCTGCCTGCCCTTCGGTTGGGGCGTGTACTGCCACCTGAGTTAAAGGAAACCCGTCCAGTGCCCCTCCCACCACTGCATAGCGGCCCACTGGTTCTATTTTAGTGTGGGACACCGTAAAAGGCACCACTGGGGCCACCCACACCAGCAGTGAGTTCCAATGTTGTGAAGTGTGGCTACTGGAGACACACAAAATGGACCATGCACTGCTGCAACTAAGAATAAATACTGTTTCGCTTAACATATGAGCCCATGCCTCTCACGTTCCACGTAAGGAGCCTATATTCCTGCAATACCACGGGTAAAGTACCCTACAGCTACAGGTCGTCCCCAGTTGTAGAAGCCAAAAGGGAGGCGCCAACATCCACAGCCATACACATGTGTACCCAAACTTAAGCAGTACCTCAAATTCCCTTCCCCAGGCCACGGTGTAACAGTGCCCCACCGGCCAAAAACCCCTTAAAGTATATAAAACAAACAGAGAAACAGTCCTGCAAATGGTGTGGGGTAATACGTGGTAACCATTGAGTGTCTCAGAAATAACCATAGCTTCCTTTGGCACCTCAACCATTACAGAACTCATCCCACCCGACTGCCACTGCATGTCAGGGTCACCACTGTGGAATCTGGAGCAGTCATTGCAACAATAGCAGCACCCTTCCCCGCACCAAGAAAAGGATATGGTAACAACAAAGCCTTCAGATCAGATCAGCCATCATCTGGGTGACCTCAGGTCCCTCTCTCTGTGTCTGGCAGGGAGCCACCCAGTGAGTGTGTCTCTGAAGCATCCCGGGCGCCAGTGCCGGTGCCAGAGTTGGGGGAACCTACCCGCACCAGCGCAGTCACCACCCGAGCTCTCTCTTTTGCTGCCTGTTCCCAGGAAGGGCGAGAGTAGGACTTGCTGGTCTATCAGTGCCGATTCCGTGCCAGAGTCCACCCTTCCTCACTGTCTGGCTGGTCTGATGGAGGATGTTCCCCTTTGGACTCCAAACAGTACCAGGTCTCATGTGCAGATTGGAAAAGGAGTGCCCTATCCCAGTCCATGACCTTGAGTTTAGCTGGAAAAATCAATGTGTATTTGAGCTGTATCTCTCTGAATCTAAGTTTCACTGTGTAAAAGGACGTCCTTCATTTTTGAACATCAGCCGGGTAGTCCGGAAATATTGTAACCACCTGGTTTCCACTTGCCATGGGCCTTTGGTGCAGGTGATCTGTAGTATATTATCCCTCTCATGATAGTTGAACAGGTGTGCCTCCACCGGGTGCAGAGGCGCACCTGGCAGAGGTGACCAGGCTGGCACACGGTGTGCCCGTTCCACTGAGAAGAAGGTGGAGGTTTTCCTCCCTAGAATTGTTTGTGCCAGCCATTGCTCCAGATACAGATCCATACTCTGCCCCTCAATCTTCTCAGGCAGACCCACCAACCTAATGTTATTCCGGCATGGTCGTCCTTCCGCGTCATCAGCCCTGCATTTCAGGAGGTGCACTTCCCACTGCAGAGCTGCTATCTTGGTATGTGTTTTCGACACAACAGGTTTCATCTCCTTTATGGTCGCCTCATGTTTGTACACCCTCGCTTTCAATTTGTTATGCTCTTCACGGATATGGCCCATGTCGATATTCAAAGTGTCCAGTTTTGGTTCCAGAGACGTCCGTAGACCATGTACAGCAGCAAGCAGTTCTGTGAACTTGGCGTTAGTGACCAGTAACACAAGGTCAGTGTTGAGGGGTGTCCCCGCTGGGGCAGTACCCGGCTCCGACAAGGAAGGATTCTGTAAGTGTCCCCTAATTTGGAACTTTTAGTGCGTACCATCATGACGCCGACAGAAACAGCTATGGAACAGGGAAAGAAACTCACGAGGCTGTCTGCAATGTTTCTCTGTTGGAAGCGCACAGTGTCCCTTCCGCACTGTGCGACAGTACAGCTCCAAAGGGAAAGCAAGGCCCCTGGCATGGCCGGTGACTGGACTGGACTGCGACCACCCCTCAATTCGGTACGTAGGCCTCTCCGCAAAAATGCAGTGGGCCACACACTGTACCAGAATGTACACACCCCGACCCAAGGGTGGCAACGGCTTATTGGTAGAGCCCAAGCCTCTCATGGCTATCCCCTCAAGGGCTCCAGAGGCCCAGATGGTCACTTCACCAGCACACACTCCCCTATTAACAGTGGACCCCCACAAATAAGGTGGTAATTAAACGTGGGACCCTCCAGATAGCACCCTCAGGCAGGATCGCCCCCAGTGCAGTCGCTCATCCCAACTAAGTATACAGCAGTAACATCTGCAAGGGGGAGGGGGAAAGCACAACTCACCGCCGCAGTCCACTGTTTCCTTCTAATGACACAATAGCTCGTGTGACTTCCCTGATCGAGAGGCTTGCTGCCATGTACCCACAAAAATGTCCCAACAGGAGGCTGTCCAGTGTTCTGGTGGGGGGTACCACCCAGTGCGCCCCCTCCGCACTCTCTTTAGCAAAGTTGGGGGTCTCTGTAAGGAGCCCCCATCGGCGGGCGTGATCCACAACAAAGGCGGTGGGGATTCAGGGTCCTCGAATTCCAGAGTCGTGAGAAGTGGCAGGGATGGAATAGTCCACCTGGCTTGCAGGGTGGAGGAGGGGCTGCTTCACCATTACAACTTGCGGCCTCCCTCCATCAATATTAGGGCTCGAGTGCCAGCTGTGTGCAGTTAATCCTCGTTAGGCCTCAAAGGAGCCCCCACTTTCACATTGAGGGGCCACACTCGCAGTGAGAGCAATTCATCAGGGGATAAACGTAGGCCACAGGCATCGCAGAAGTCATATTGAAAGGGGGTGGGGGAAGTGGGCTGACTCACTGCACAGGCCCGCGGCCCCCTCCTGGCAGCAATGAGCTCCTTGCTCCACACCAACTCCTCAGGGCACTCCGCTTGTACCATCTGCAAAGGGGGGCCTGCAGCAGCCTGCCGAGAATAGGGTGGCTCACCACACCTGTTATGGTTACGATGCATGCGGCTCAGCACCGCCTCGTCTCCTTCAACACCACAGGGAGTGCGCCGTAAATCTAACTCTCCCCAGGGCAGCCACGAGGGGGGCACTGTTTTGGGCAACATTTGTGGCAGGTGCTGGGATTCAGGCCCCCGGTAAAGCCAGGATGAATGCGGCGCAGGGCGGAGCTCTCGTCTATGCGACTGCTCCTGCAACTATCTTGGCCATGCCCCCTTCTTAGGCCCACTTAACACGATAATTAGGCATGCACACTGAGTCCTAGGCCTGCCCATGATGATTTTGAGATCCAGAATCTGTTCTATGATCTGGTGGTATCTATCTCTGGGTTGTTGACATAAAGCAGTGGTGGCAGCATACTGTGTTTGTATTATAGTGCTTGACAGACTTTTTTCTCTGGGTTCAGGCAGAGTGCAGTTCCATAGACCCAGTTGTGTAAAGCTCTGCCACCTAGACCCTTGTACTGATATCCCAGGCACATGTGGAGTGTGTGTGCATGAAGTGTAGATAGTAGCAGGACTCTGTGTTGTTGTAGGTGTAGTGGAACTGAGACCAGCAGGCTCCATTATGGATTGCTCCTGGTTTTACACAGCACAAAATGAAGGATGTAGATTAGCCAGCCAGTGGATGTGTATTGCTATAATTCCTGAAGCTGATGGGAGGAGCCCTAGGCACTGAAGTGTAGGGCGTTGGAGACTGGGCTGCTTTTAGAAATTCTGTGAGAACCTTTTAGCAGGGGATTGCTGATTAGTTCTTCTTGAGCACCACCATTTGATCAATGGTGGGGGAAAGAGAGTGGGTGAACACATTCAGTTGCTAGTGAGGGAAATTATTAGCCAGGCCATGTCCCTTTTGCCTATTCCTGAATGCTACTTCAGGAAGGCTGATGACAGCCAGGTGCCGAGGTTTCACATTCATTGTTCTCATGTTTTGGGTGCTCCTGTTTGAAGCCAGCTTTATCACTGCCTGCTGTGAGAGCCATCACCTTTCACCAAGACCATATCTGTACTGCAGCTAGAAAATGTAATTTCAAAATGCAACCTCCCCAAATCATTTTCTGTACTTTGGGCACTGGATCAACATCATTTGTTTGGAAAAACAATATAAATTTGGTGCCCAAATCCCCTCACTTTGTTCCAGTTCCAAGGAAAGAGCACTCTGTAGAGTACTTGAAGAGCTACTGTGATCAAGGGCTGACTTGCTGTCTGAGAGCCAGTCTCCCAGAGATGAGGGAACACCACCTAATGTCAGCACAACTTACTGGAGAGCTATGGGTCTGTCTAGTGGCCAGAAGCCTGCCTGCCTGACTGCTCAGAGAGGGAAGGAGTGTGCCTGGTCCTGCAAGAGAAGAAACCCCTGTATTTCCTGCATGGATTATAAGGCAAACTATGTGAAACATGGTCAACCTCAAGCAAAAGCATACTTTCCGGCAATACCCGATGTGACCTGAGGGACCTGTTCTGCTACTGCCCTTGATATGCTATGACTCCTGTGAGGCGGGACAACACTACAGACCCCACCACTCTGGAGGCTGAGACTGCCAAAGACAAGTGACCACTCTAAAGGTCTTCTAAGCTGTTCTGTATTCAGCATCAAACCCCAAGAGGCAGGGTCATTGCTTGCAATCCTGACTGTGCGACCTCCAAAGGTGCCCCACCAACCCCTGCACTGGACTGCATCCAAGCGAATAGGTAACATTAGCCCTGAATCTAGAAAGTGAGAGCGTGTGTCTAAGAAAACTAATTTAACTACTAGGTAAATTAATGATTGCCATCAAGAATTCTTTTTGATCAAGTCACAAAGTGACCTATGGGTTTCTGAACACAGGAAATGCTTGCATAGTGTAATTGTGAGCTCACACCTGTGTCTGATTCTAGCCTAAGATCTTTTTCATTGCTGCTAGAACTAAATAGTGTTGTATGAGATATCTATAAAACTTTGCTTGAGCCCCGAAGTTGTGTTTTACAGAACACTGTAACTGAACTCCCTTTGATGTGTGGATTATTTTGTTTTGCTGCGAGATTGAGGTACTTCTCTTTTTAATAAGACAACCATTGGACTAGACATTGAATAACTGCGTCTGTTGTTTGACACCTTTAGTTCTAAGTCTGTACCAACCAACACTTACTCCTGAGAAGCCTTTGACTGGTGGTGTTCAGTACCCTGAGAGTCAAGTGTGAAAGGGGTGTACTAGTCTTAGTATGCAGAACCACATTAGGATGGGCCCCAGGGCATCAGAGGCTAACAAAGGTAAGCGCCACGGTTGTGGCCCAGTAGCCTCTGCTTGGCCTGTGGCCCACTGAATTGGCACATAAGTAGATTGCAACTATTATCTTGGTTAATTAACCCTAACCATGTACATAATTTTGAACATAGTTTTGACCATAGTATTTCCATCAAACATGCAACTCTGGTGTATTTATGAGCAGTTTCAAGTTCATTGCAATTTTATTTGTATTCTAACATAAAAGGTCTACTTGGCGATTCTTCACATGGGAACCCCTAGTGGGAGAAAGCACCTAGGGGCATATTTACAATGGCATTGCACCACCAGAGCGTCACTATTTACATGCTCCAGTGGGGTAATGTCCTGCTCCATATTTACAAAAGCAGAGCTAAGCCACTTTGTGTGGCTTAACACCACACTGTAAATATCGTACCCTTTCACACAGTTTTCTGCATCAAAGGGGCGTGCAATGTGTTGTGATCTCACAGGTAGAAACCAGGAGCCAGGATGTATTCTGTAGTCTTCTTTATTTCAGCCATCAGTCCAAGTTACATCAGTCTTGAATCCAGCCAGCACTGGTGTGGTACCAGCCCCACCAGGAGCAGCCTGCCTAGCTGCTCAGCCCATCTCTAACTGCCAACACTCATCCACTCAGACACCCAGGCATTCCACGCATCACAGGCACACCAACATTCCATAACCAACTCACACTCTGGCTGAGCAGCTAGAGGCAGCAGGGCTGGAGTACATGTTATACAACTAAGGGGCCGATTCCGATTCGGGCCGGAAATCTCTCCGACCGAGCCGGACCCGGAGAGATTTCCGACCGAATCGGACTCGGGCAGTCCGACCGATCGAGTACGATGCGCACGCATGCCATCGGACTCGAGTCGGTTGGACTCCCATTGAAGTCAATGGGAGCCTGTCGTACAAAGCGTACGCGGGCTCCCATTGACTCAATGGGTGCGAGGCGGACAAGGGCGCCCCCTATAGCGTGTACGCGTTCAAGCGATTCGCGCCGTACACGCACAGGTAGGGGGACCCATGGGTCCCCCTGTGTGCGACTCGCGCGCCTACGCGTACAGGGGTCCGACGCGGACCCCCAAAGTCCGGCTCCGACAGCTTTTTCGAGCTGGACGGCGCGAGTCGATCGGACTGCTCGCGGCGCGCATCGTACCTACCCGGCCGGGAAACGTCTCCATAGCGCGGTGCGAGTCATGTCCATGCGAGTCGGTCGGAGCGTGTTGAAGCCGCGTTCGAGTCGGTCGGAGTTTTCGCGGGTGCCTGCATCGTACTCGCTCGGACGGACCCGCGTACGATTCGGTCGGGAAACAGGGCTCCGAATCGGATCCGGTAAATCCGAATCCGATTCGGAGCCCTACCGGCCAAGATCGGAATCGGCCCCTAAGTAGGGTATAACATTATCCCTTTTTCTTCAACGAAAACGAAAAATGAATATAATATAACATCAAGCAAGAACTATAAACAAGAAAAAAGAATAATGGTACAAGTCTCACGGATGCAGCAATAAAGACAAAACATCGCAGGAGAAAGAACCATTAAAGCAAGAAAGGAAGGTAAAGATACAGCAAATAAACAATGGACCAACAATATCCCCCCATCCTCCCTAATAAGAGATTATAAAACATTTTGAAGCGTAAGCAAAAGTGTAGCATTGCAAGAAATACAGTTCAAGCATTTTCTATAATACACTGTAACTTAATGTACCATAACGCAAAGGGTAAAAGACCACGCAACACAAATGCCAAAAAGCATAACGTAGAGTAGCGAAAGGTAGCATACCCTGCAACTTCAATCCCAATAGTAAGGGAACAAACATGTATATGGGTCGTCACCCATAGAAACGCCCGTGTAGGGATGTACCTTGGTACTGCGCGCAACAGCAAATGGAGATCAAGTCCATATCCCAACCCTGTGTAAGGGTTGGCCTAGATACATTATGGGAACTAATCCATGCCCAACCCCCTTTTAGAGGTTACATACCCCCATGTAGGAGTAACAAACAGTCAAAAGTAATGGGGAAGTTAGCCCACAACCATCCCTCGTGTATGGGAACTATGTGAGGATAATCTAAATTCAATATGGGAACTAACCCATCCCCAACCCCATAGTAGAGGTTACTACCTGGGATTAAAACCCAACCTTACCCCTCACCTAAGGGATAAACTGTGATGACCACCCTCAGAGACTAGGACGTCCCAACCATAAGTGTAACACTGTGGCATCACTACAAATAAAACAAAGAAATTGTTAATACACTTCCAACTAGTGTAAGCACAAATGACCTATGCCCCACGCCGGTGAGCGATCTCTCACCCGAATACAACCACTCTGAGTCACACCAGATTTGTGCCCACCACCAGAAACCCGTAAAAACACTGTAGATGTCTCTGTTATATTTAACGTCAGTTCTTAAATCAACATGAAGCTTTGTGGGAATAAACATACCTTTTCTTTGTTCTGGAAAATTTTCTTCATACATTTCTTCCCCAAAGTGACACCAGTGTGCAGTCACAAAATGTAAATATGGGACACAACTCCAAAACTTACCATCCACGTAGGGCCACATCTCATGAGGATGACCCACAAACCCACCCCGTGTAAAGATGGATAAATGTAAGAAAGTACCTAAAATCCAAAGTCATACCTCCCGTAAAGGACATATACAAATTGGCATATAAATACTGAATAGAATTGGCCTTGGAGCTACAAGCTCGAAATTTTAGAAATTGTCACTAGATGGCAGCGTACCACCAAACAGATAATAAAGAAATGCGAGATTTCACAATAATTAACAAAACTGCGCTGCACTCAAGAAAAGAATGTCACTTCCTAGAGAACAAACGAGACACTTATGTTTTTCTTAGGCTCACCACTTTAAAACTCCAAACTCTGCATTATGTCAGGCCGCATAGCATGTAGAAAAGGCTCATCCAAAGCCAGATACTCCCAGGCATCAAGGAAATAGAACACAATCGTGCTGCAGGTAGAGAAGAGTCCAAAGAAAACACCCGCAATAGAGCTTCACATGTGGCAGAAAAAACACTATTTTCGGCAAAGCCACACTGCTCCTGTGTAGCGCAAGTGCGCACCCACGTTGGCTCAGGGACAAACATGTCAAAGTGGGACATCAAGAATTGTCTGCGAGCAGACGCTGCACGCAAAGCTGTGACAGCTGCACTCACGTTGGAACGGGTTCAAGTATGAAGAATCCCAAATTGTGCCTTATACATCAAGACACTGTAGACTGTGTAGATCGATGTGGCTGGAACACCAATAACTGGTTGTAGAGATGCTACCCATCCAACTCACCAATCCCTATTTGTAGGTAACACTGTGGCTGGAACACCAGATGTAGCAGTAGTTGAACTACTCCTCCAACTCACTGTAGCTTTGTCAAACCATTTGAGTATTATGTGGCTGGAACTCCTTATGTAGCTTTATTTTAACTACTCCTCCAACTCACTGAATCCTATTGTGGCTGTAGTATTCCCAGGCTGCGGTTTCAATTGGTGATGACACTGGTCGGTGGGGCTGTCCATTGGTAAGGACACTGGTGGGGCTGGCGCTGGCTTGCCTGGAAATACTTTCTTTGTAGATGTGGTTGCTTGCGTAATCTCTTGGTTTCTCTTGAAGTTTCTTTGTGGTCCCTTTGTTTCTGTGCTGTACCAAGAGTCTCTTGGATCCCATCCTCGTCGCCAAAAATATGTTGTGATCTCACAGGTAGAAACCAGGAGCCAGGATGTATTCTGTAGTCTTCTTTATTTCAGCCATCAGTCCAAGTTACATCAGTCTTGAATCCAGCCAGCACTGGTGTGGTACCAGCCCCACCAGGAGCAGCCTGCCTAGCTGCTCAGCCCATCTCTAACTGCCAACACTCATCCACTCAGACACCCAGGCATTCCACGCATCACAGGCACACCAATATTCCATAACCAACTCACACTCTGGCTGAGCAGCTAGAGGCAGCAGGGCTGGAGTACATGTTATACAACTAAGTAGGGTATAACACAATGGGTGTTGCTTTGGGCGTTTCACCACAACACCCATTGCTTTTTGACACTGCCCCAAATTTACAAGGATGTGTAAATCTGAGGCAGCGCCAAAAACTAACGCCATTGAAAAGCAAGTGTTGGCAACGAGGGTAAATACTTTTATTTCTTCTCGTTTTTTGCTCTTTCCATGCACACATGGAAAGAGCAAATCACCTTTAAAGATTGCTTAAGTGCAGGAAGGTGTCCCTTCCTGCACATAAACAGTCATCCCTGCAACGCAAGCACCCTTGCACCATGGCGCAAGGGTGCCTGCGTTGGCGCTAGGCAGCTTTCTTAGCGCCGGCAGAAGGGAAAACACAGAGGTGTGCCACATTCTTGTGAATACGGCGCATCCCTGCATTTTTTAAATGACGCAGCGTGGCGCTGCTGAATGCTTGCAGGGCTGTGCTGCGTAATTTCTTTGTAAATATGCCCGTAGAGCCAGTTTTACTAAGGCTTTACATCACTTAAAGTTCCTTTGCGCTGGTTCAAAGTAGCACATGGTATTTACCGCACTATAAAGGACCCCTTTTCTCAGCGCAAAAGAAATACATTGTGCTGCTTTATATCAAGAGGACGTTACTGGGGCATATAAGCACAAACACCCACAGTATTTGATGACAAGTCTGATCTACTATGATAAACTTTGGGTCAAAAAGTAACACAAAGACGTAATCATGTGAAAATGTGTTCATTTCTCAAAAAAAAAAAAACACGTTGCATGTGTGCTGCAATGCACAACACACATCCAAAGGTGGGATCTTTCTTGGTTTGTCTAGGCATAAGAGCTTGTACTGGAAGGCCTTGCTTCCAGTACAAATCCTATGCTAAACAGCGCTCATTCACCAGGTCTAGGTCTAGGACTCCTTCCAGGTGTCACCCAACATATACATGTCACAAGAGGGAGGGGAGTTCCCCACTGCACCCCCTCTGCTGCCTGATCTGCAGCCCTCGAGGGACTCGACCATGTTGGGGACCCTTCCCGAAAGTCGTGCAGTATTGTGTCCCAATGAGTCACAATGGGGACTGTAGAGAAAGCTCCTGACTGTAACGTAATCCAGAGAAAAAGAAGCAGGGACTCCAAGGTTTGAAGAGCGTCTTTTAATCGGCACTGCAAGGTCACATGTACAGTTACGAATCATCCGCAACCGCCACCCGCCATGTCTATATGCCCTGCGCACATTTCAAAAGATGACAATCCCCACGCGATGACATTTGAAGTAGACACGAGCGCGGCAGCACTCGTGCCAACTTCAAATGACAACAATAACCACATAACACACCTCCCCCCTTTTATTTAACACAAAAAAAAACACACAAAAAAAACAAAAATTAAGAAAGAACAAAATCTTTGAATTTAGTGGGTAATCTACGAATTCTTGGATTCCTGGTCAAACATGGAGGAGCAGTTACACATTGTTCTTCAACAGGTAATTCTGTGCACGAGTTGCTCACTGGATTTTCATTCACATCCAAAAATACATTGGAAGCAATGTTATCAGTAGGATCCATTTTACCTTTATAAACTGAGACTCTATTAAAATTCCAAACACTTCCGTCCTCCACTCGTACAGAATTCCTAAACTTTTCCACTACTCGCACAGGATCCGACCAGTTGGACAATGCCTTACGTATAGAGCCACCTTTCTTCAACCGTACTAAGTCCCCAACCTGAACAGAAACATTCCTGACAATTCTATTTTTTAGCAAGTTATCTTTCATTTTGCTTTTGTAAGCATCCATTTTACGACGAATTTCTTTGAAATCTATCTCAGCGATTTCTGTTTGTGCTTTGTTCTTGTTTTTTAACCACCATGGAACCAGTTTTGCTGGTTTGCGGCCTCTCAATAATTCAAAAGGACTTATCAAAGTTACGGCATTGGGTGATGTTCTGTAAGATAGCAACATGGATTGTAAAGCTTTGTCCCATCCCAGTCCACCTTTGACTGCTAACTGAATAGCCTCTTTGACAACCCTATTGAATCTCTCAATTTGACCATTAGCCTCTGGATGGAAAACTGCAATCCTTTTGTGAGTAATACGACATCTAGTCAAATAGTTTTCCATCTGTTTGCTAACAAACTGTGGCCCATTGTCAGTAACAAGCTCTTGAGGAATACCTTCCCTACAGAAAATATCATCTAAAAATTGTATAATGGCTTCTGAGGTAACTTCTCTGACCATCTTAATCTCAGGCCATTTTGAAAAGTAATCCATTAGCACGATCCCAAAAGAGTGTTGATGCGGTAAAATACTAAACGGACCAATTATGTCAATGCCCAATTTACACCAGGGCGAAGCAGGTAGATCCACAGGTTGTGGAGTAGCGGTTAAACTTTAGCTGACTTATCACTATTAGCACACAAATCACAAGATCTTACATGATGCTCAACATATGAATCAATGCCTGGCCACCAAAAGCTATCCTTCAATCGTCTCCTGGTGATGGAGATACCAAAATGCCCTTCATGAGCAATGTCAACAAACATTTTTCTGAGACCAAAAGGTGGAATAAATTTATCCCCCCTCAGAATTATATCATTCTCTATAGCCAATTCATCACGAACCTTAAAGTAACTAACAAGACTCCCTATGAGTTCTTTTTCTTCTGGCCAACCTTCTAGTATGAATTGTTTTACTCCTTTAAGTTCTTGATCCTTCCCCATTTCTTCATTCCACAATTGCTCTTGAATAATGGGACTGTCATTAGACAACAAATTCACGTCACGCACAACATGTGCAACCTCACATTCATCAGAATCAACGCAATCCGATTCCATACACGGAAGAGGCAATCTTGACATGCAATCCGCATGGACATTGGCTTTACCAGGAACATTCTCTAGTGAATATTGGAAGTTTTGTAATCTAGAGGAAAGTCTGGCCAACCTTGATGACAATGTGCGCCCACCACCAGGTGATAATATATGAACCACTGGCTTATGGTCAGACTTAATGGTGAATTTTGTTCCCCATAGGAAAGGTCTAAAATGTTCTGCCCCCCACACACATGCTAATAGTTCTCTTTCAATTACAGAGTAATGTCGTTCAGATTCTCGTAATGTTCTTGAACCATATGCTACAATCCATTCTTTACCCCACTCTTCTTGAATCAATACCGCACCTAATCCACAATTGCTTGCATCTACCATTACAACACAATGTTTACCAATTACAAAAGGTCTAAGACATGGAGCCTCAACAATTATCTTCTTAACAGTGGAAAACGTGGCAGTCATAACATCAGTCCAAGTGAATTTCACATTTTTCTTTAACAGATTCCTAAATGGTTCAATCACAGTAGCATAATTAGGGATGAATTTTGCGTAGAACTCCACAAGTCCCCAAAAGGCAACTAACTGTTCTTTGTTTTCAGGAATAGGAGCCTTACTGATGTTTTCCAAATGTGACATTTTAGGTTTAATCCCATCTCCACTGATACTGTGTCCTAAGTATTCCACTTCATGTCTTTTGAATCTGCACTTGTCTGCACGGAGCGTTAAACCTTTGTTTGCTAATGCATTTAGGACTTTGACTAAGTTATGGTCATGTTCCTCCTCATTTTTGCCAAAAACTAAAATGTCTGTCATCTTGAAATGCTATGGCCCCAGTGAGACCATCCAGAGTTTCTTTCATCAGTCTTTGGAATACGGAAGCGGCACTGGCTAAGCCAAAAGGCATCCTGCAGAATCTGTAGAGACCCTCTGGTGTTATAAAAGAAGTTAAGTCTTTAGATTCTTCATGGAGAACTACCTGATGATAAGCGCTAGCTAGATCAAGACAAGAAAACACACGTGCCTCAGCTAACGTGGAAACCATTTCATGTAGATTGGGAAGAGGATGAGCATCCACACAAATGGCATTGTTAAGACTGCGTAAGTCTATGCATAAACGAAGTTCCCCACCAGATTTAACTGAATTAACAACTGGAGAAACCCATGGAGATGACTCTATTGGTTCAATTATCTTCTTCATACACATGTCATGGAGCATTTCTTTCAATTTGTTCCTATAGGACAGAGGAACATTCCTTACCTTATGACGTACAGGAATGGCATTAGCATGTACTTTTATGCGATGTCTAAAACCTTTGTATTCACCAAGTTTGTCACTAAATAATGTAGGAAAATCATTTTTTATTTTAGCAACTAGTACAGAGTCATTAGATTTCTTGATAGAATCACATTTTGTAGGATTTGTATCAACAGAATAAACCGGAGGATCAGCATTAGGATCTAATCTGATTCCTAGTTTTTCCTGATGTGGCCAGCCTAAGAGCGATTGCCCAACTTTTGTAACATAAATTTTTCCACGCGTGCAGCGTTCATGAAAGACTAGATCAGCAATGAAATACCCTAGAAGTTGTAATTTGTGACCAGTATAACCACTAGGAGAAATATCAGGATGTGTAAGTTCTATATCAGGCCAATTAGAACAAAAAAAAGCGTGAGCCAGAATAGTATACCAGGAGCATGAATCTACTAGTACTTGGGTAGAAATTCCATTGATAGTGACTTCACATGAAGGAAATTTAGTAGCACTTATCTCTTTACTCACACAAAGTATAGTATTTACATCGTAATCGTTATCACACAACTCCTCATGTTCTTGTATAAAATTGACTCTTCTAGGAGCTGACCTACATACTCTGGGAAAATGTCCCTTTTGTTACACCTGGCACACACTTTATCTAGGGCAGGACATTGCTTTGAATTCCCTAGGTGATAACCACTGCCACATCTAAAGCAGTAAACATTGTTCCACCTGGTATCAGGTTTTTGCCATCTGTTCCTGGTTTCAGGTTTTTGAAAATTTTCATTCCTTTGGGTTATAAATTTTTTTGTTTGTCATTTTCCTTGTTGACAACATGTACATCACTTTTATCACAGGATCTTATCTCATCAACAAACTTTTCTGAATGCTCAATGGCCTTTGCTATTTCAATTGCAGCATTAAGAGACATGTCTGAACTCGTCCACAACCTTTCTTGTATTTTTTTGTTGTTAGTACGCATGAGAATTTGATCTCTCAAAACTTGATCATAGTTAATATGTTCAAAGTCACAAGTAACCGCTAAAGATCTCAAGGCTGATACATAAGTCTCAATGGACTCATCTGTTTTTTGCTTCCTTGAATAGAATTTAAATCTTTCCATAACCACATTTATTTTTTTCCATAGCGAATAGAAAGTTGTTTAGATGCAATTTGGTACACATTTAAATCAGTCGTGATAGTCAAAGGAGGTAAGTTTTTATATTCCTTGAGACCAATCCCTCCAAGACAATGTTTTAATAAGGCTAGTTTCCTGTCAGCTTCGCATTCTTCACCCTCCAAAACATCAACATACGCCAGAAACATTGCTTCCCAGATATCCCATTCAATATTGGGTTCACCAGGCAGTGCCAGGAAAGAAGGAGGAGGTAAAATGCCAGTCATTGTGGACAATTTAAAAAAAACTGCACCAGAATGAAGTAGGAGTCAATAAAATGAAGTTCATGCACTAAAACACAATAAGTTAATATGTGCGTGTCACAGAAGATTAACTTGAATAACACAAAACAGTTTGAAACAGAAAGCTCTTTTGGACACGCGTGTAGAAATGTGTGCGTGTCACAGAAGTAAAAGGCAAACCTGAAATGGAGCTCCTCAAACGATTATACGCCGTCGGGTAAATCTTGTAATAATGAACAGCTGAGTAGTTCTTGGGTGCTAGCAATACTCCTGTTGCTCCACTAGGGGGTGCCAAATAGCCAATAGTGGAACAGCTTGGAAAAGCTTACAAGGACGTCGAGACGTAGAAGGCAAAACCGGAAGAAATTGTAGAAATTCCTTGGGTATTACGCGCGGAAGCGTTTCCTGTTCGTCGCCAGTGTAGTGAAAGCTCCTGACTGTAACGTAATCCAGAGAAAAAGAAGCAGGGACTCCAAGGTTTGAAGAGCGTCTTTTAATCTGCACTGCAAGGTCACAGGTACAGTTACGAATCACCCTCAACCGCCACCCGCCATGTCTATATGCCCTGCGCACATTTCAAAAGATGACAATGCCCACGCGATGACATTTGAAGTAGACACAAGCGCGGCAGCACTCGTGCCAACTTCAAATGACAACAATAACCACATAACACAGACTTTCCGGAGGAAGAGGGTCTCTTCTTTGTGCAGAACGATACTCTCAGCTTTGGCCCATACCAATAGCAAATGTCGCCATTTTAGCAGAGGAGGGGGGGTCAGAAGATTTCCACCGCCTTGTGATCAGGCGTTTAGCTACCAGCTCACCTCTGTACCATGATGCGGTGCTATGCGATGTGTAAGGCAGCCTTATTAGCGCCGATAATATGCTTATTCGTAAAACATAAATGGGGAGATTTACTAAGATTTTACGCCGTGTTTGCGTCACAAAAGTGACGCAAATCGGCGCAAAATGTTTTTTTTCTGATTTACTTTTCAGCACTAAACTTGTTTAGCGCTGGAAATAACGTGAAAGTAACATAAAGCAGTGCATAGAGCTGCTTTGCATTACTTAGCGCCAAGGAGGCGTACCATAGGTGGAGCATGGGCGTTCTCATGCAACCACCCAAGGTTTCTGACGCTAAACCCAATTTACTAAATAAAATAGGGGCAGATTCACAAGCCCCTTGCGCCACTTTTGCATCACTTTTACCATGTTAAAAATGACGTAAAAGTGGCGCAAGGGCCTTGTAAATAAGCCCCACAGGGTTTAGTGTCAGAAAACTGCGCCCTTTTGAAGTAGGCGCAAGGAAGGAGAAATGCTTCAATTTCTCCTTCCTTTTCCGAATTTGTGAGCGTGCTGCACTGTACAGCACACATACCAAGAGGGAAAACAGTTCAAGTCAGTCTATGCATAGTATTTTGTACTGGAAGGTAGTACAAAACCTATGCTAGACTCACAGAGACACCCTTGCACCATGGTGCAAAGGTGTCTCTGTGGCCCACGGCAGTTGATTTCAGCGCGCTAGGGAAAGGGGAGGAGCGTCCAGGGTTGGATTGGGATTAAAAACGGCCCGGGCACGGTAAAAAAAAGTGGCCCACATCATTTGCATATTGCCTTTCCGCAAAACACTGCTTCGGCGAAATTTTATAAAAAAAAAGAGGGGGGGGGGGGAGGGGTTTAAAAAAAATGCACGGATTAGTTTACTCTGGTGAAACACCTGAAAACAAGTGAGGCCACTTTTGCTCAGGCTCCCTGCCCCTTCTCAATATGCATATATTAATGGGCCGGCCCAGCGAGAGAAAGGGAGTGACACCTCTGCCATTGATAAGAGGGAGGTAATGGACGCCCATCTACCTCCAGAAAGGCCACTCAGGCACCCACTGGGCCGCTGGGGGCATCGAACAATGCAGAAACTGCCCAAATCGCCCCCCCCCCCCCCCAGGCTGCTCAAAAAAGCAGCCCACAGCTGGAATTCGGATACCGGCTCCTCGGGCATTATCCGAGTGCCCGCTTTGCCAATCCGACGCTGGGAGCGTCCCATATTTCTGTACATTTGGCGCTCTCGACCTCTCTCCTTTTCACGCAGCCGTGAAAAAGTGGTAAATCTGCCGAGTCTCCCGCATAACTCTCTATTTGATCACACACACACCACTTTATTCTTTGATGCGTCGATCGTATACACTCTACGTCCGTGGTACTCATAGTACGGCCCGTGGGCCGCCAGTGGCCCGGCAGGCCTTCATTGGCGGCCCACGGACCTTGTCTTGCAGTGTCCACGGCCAGCAGTAAACACAGAAGATGACCGCAGGAGCATACTAGTGAATACGTATTAAATAGGTATTCACTACATATGCCCCTGCGGCCATCTTCTGTGTTTACTGCCGGCCTCAGTGATGTCAGGGCACCTTCTGAAAGCTTTCCAAAAGGCCCTTTAAAAGTTAGCTGTAAGCGCTTTCACAGCTGACTTTTAAAAGGGCCTTTTGGGAAGCTTAGGGCCTTTTGGGAAGCTTCCTAGTTTGGACAAAGACAGATGGAGGCGCAGGGACAGATGGAGGCGCAGGGACAGATGGAGGCGCAGGGACAGATAGAGGCACAGGGACAGACAGAGACAGAGATAGGGACAGGGACAGAGATAGAGACAGAAACAGAGATAGAGATAGAGACAGGGACAGAGATAGAGACAGAGACAGGGACAGCCAGAGACAGACAGGGACAGACAGGGACAGACAGATAGAGACAGGGACAGACAGACAGAGACAGGGACAAACGGAGACAGGGACAGACAGATAGAGACAGGGACAAACAGACAGGGACAGACAGATAGAGACAGGGACAGATAGAGACAGGGACAGACAGGGACAGATAGATAGGGACAGGGACAGACAGATACAGACAGGGACAGACAGATAGAGACAGGGACAGACAGATAGATAGAGACAGAGACAGGGACAGAGAGAGACAGGGACAGACAGAGACAGGGACAGACAGAGACAGGGACAGACAGATAGGGACAGACAGATAGAGACAGGGACAGACAGATAGAGACAGGGACAGACAGAGACAGGGACAGATAGATAGGGACGGGGACAGACAGATACAGACAGGGACAGACAGATAGAGACAGGGACAGATAGATAGAGACAGAGACAGGGACAGAGAGAGACAGGGACAGAGAGAGACAGGGACAGACAGAGACCGAGACAGGGACAGACTGATAGAGACAGAGACAGATAGAGACATAAATAGAGACATAGATAGAGATATAGATAGAGACATAGAGACATAGATAGAGACATAGATAGAGACATAGACAGATAGAGACATAGACGGATAGAGACATAGACCGATAGAGACATAGAGATAGAGACAGAGACATAGAGAGAGAGAGATAGAGAGAGAGAGAGAGAGAGATAGAGACATAGAGAGAGAGATAGAGACATAGAGAGATAGAGACGTAGAGAGAGAGATAGATAGAGAGAGATAGAGAGATAGCTAGAGAGAGATAGAGAGAGAGAGAGAGATAGCTAGAGAGAGAGAGATAGAGATAGCTAGAGAGAGAGTAGAGAGATAGAGAGAGAGAGAGAGAGAGAGAGAGAGAGATAGATAGATAGATAGATAGATAGATAGATAGATAGATAGATAGATGTGTGTATGCCGGGTCTGGTGGCTCAGTGGACGAATCCGTACGCTGCAGGGGCCTGTGTTCAACCTCAGGGTCACAGTTTTTTTTTTCTTGCTCTAGCCCCGCCCCCCCACTGACCCCACCGGTGCGGCCCTCGGCCACTAACCACACTGTAAATTTGGCCCCCCGGGAGAAAGTTTGGGAGTACCCATGCTCTACGTCGAGGCATAGGTTCCCCTCACCCCTATCACCCGCCTTCCACCCTGTCTCTTGCTGCTCCATTCTAATTAGAATCTCAAAGCGTTTGAATCACTGAGGGCATACCGAGCATTTCACATTTCTAAGTTATTTTAAAAGAATGTACCACCGTCGTGTATTAGCAACACGTGAATGGTTCGATACTAGACATCAGCACGATAACGGTATAAAAATACAAATAATTATTTGTGGGGGGGGGGGCAGGTGAGTGACTGTCGGGGCTGCAGTTTGTACATTCTAGAGGAGTATGTTCAAAGATCAGAACACGCCGTGGCCTGAAGTGAGTTTTGGCTCCTTCCGTTACTATGGAAACTGTAAACAATACCATCATGAATGGAGCGTGACACCAGAGAGCTTTGCTAGGTGCGGGCTAGATCGTATGTTCGAGGCGTCGAGTCCGGTGCAAATCCATAGACCACCGTCAGCTATTGAGATCGAAGACACTTTTTCAGCTCACCGAGGCGCTACACAGCTTCGATATGGAAAGAGCTGTCTGTCCACAACTCTCCCTTCCGGGATGGAGAGTAGAACAGAAGTACTCCAACAAAGTCCTTGTTGGAAACTGGGTGGAAGAAAGACACGAGGTAAGCTCCCTGAAATGCATTTGCCATTATTAACAGTCCCCATTTATTTGGGGGCAAACGCACACCACAGCTGCTAGAGTAGTCAACCGTCCAGTTTTCTCTGGGCTTGTCCCGTGTTTGAGTGGCCTGTCCACAGTATAACCAAGGATTTTTGGGGCCCTTACCAATATATAAATTTAAATGCCGCAGTTCTGAACAAATTTGATTTTTATTACAGATATCCTAATACAAGCCTGCAATGTGCCAACAATTGAATTTTACTTAAACTTTCAGAATGGGGTCACAAAAAACAGCTGAAATATGTCTTGCTCAGGGGCCCCAAAAATCTTTATGGTACACTGGAGAGAGAGAGGTAGAGAGAGGTAGAAGTAGGCAGAGAGAGAGGGATTGAGAAAGAGAAATAGAGACAATACTGGGAGAAATCTAACTTCCTGTGGGGACCCTAAGCAATTACTCACTTTGCCTTAAAATGTCTTTTCCTGTCCCGCAACCCACACTGAGCAGGTATAGGACCCCAAATGTCCCGCTTTTTGCCACTCACAAGCAAATTAAAAGAAATTCTAATTAGGAAAACTCTAACTGGCCACTTGGGATCTTGAGCAGCTTGGCAGTGTGTCGATTCTGTCTTTCAGTCCTAAATGACCTGTAAAAGAGGTGCCTGTTTGTGACTCAGGCCCGGTTCTAGGAATTTTCATCTGGATGGGCCAAGCGTTCCTTCAGGTGGGCCAATACGGGCCCAATATTTGGCAACTCTATAAGTAGCCTACAAACCCAAGATTTTCATTATATCTTCTTCCAAACAGGCATACAGTGCATCTAGAGAGTTATTTGAGAGTAAGAGCTGATGTCTATACTCAACAGCCCAACTCATAATTTCCAGCAGGCTTTAGCACCAGCACCAGGATTCCAAGCAGAGTGTAATAGTAGTTCAAGGTTAAGGAGGTCCCTGTTACAGCACCGAAGCCATGACATTTTGCATTAGGAAGACTGGCACTGACAGCTTGATCCGGGTTTGAGCCTGAAGCCGGGCTCTGGTTCAGCTTTAGGTCCTGTTGGAACATTCGAGCCCATAATGAGCCAAGCTTTCATGTACCTTCTGCCTGCCACCCTCAGTCTACCCAGGATGTGGCATTACCGCAAGAGCTTCCAAGTTTGGAACTGAACAAGCTAGGTTCGAGTCTCCGCGTTGGTTCAACATCTTGTGATTCTGGGCAAATCTCCAGTGACTAAAAGAAATGAATTTGACCTTGTATAATGTAACAGGTGTTCATGTAAAGCACTTCAATATCTCCAAGCCGAGTTCACACTATATAAAAACAGCAAAAAACTGCATAAAGTGGTAAAAACAAAGCATTAACTTAAAAAAGAGAGGCTAATAGATAGCCATTTAGTGGCTGATTTGTACAAAGAGAAAAAATAAAACCTGGATAAATTGGAGCTTCCCCACTTAATTTGTGTGAGCTTGGGCAAATATTTTATTTCACTAAAACTTGTTTTTCTTCATATTTGCGCATGAAAGCACATTCAAATACACGAATCAGAAAACCAACTATACAAAAACCTATTGTGTTTGATTTAATAAACTAATGTTGCTCTATAATAATCTAGGCCACCTACTACGTCCACATGACAACTGTCTTGCCTCTTGGTTCACTAATGGCACTGTTACCAGTTTGAGGACGGGGTAGGAATGACTGTAAACTCACTTTTAATAAGTACTTCTCAGTGCAGCGCTATATTGTGACATTAATGTCAAAGGTTCCATGTGTTAAAGAAATAAAAATTGAATTTTGAAGAGACTTGTGGTAATATAAATAAGTCCATGTAGCCGAGGTGTATATAGATGATGAAGGTTTATTGTAAATCATAAGGTAATTCTGTAGATTATAATTCGAGCCCCACCAGGAGCAGCTCCTTTGCTGCTCAGCCCATACTCCCAACTGACATTCATCCACCAGGCATCCCCAACATTCCATTACCTCACATGCACCAGCATTCCACAACACATCCACTCTGGCTGAGCAGCAAGGCAGGGAAGTAGGAAAGATGCATGGCACTGAGTACTAGATACCACACATCTTCCCCCTTTCGAAATCAACAACAAGAAATAACATGCTGCCCATAACGTAATATAAACAGGACAGCACAGAGCAAATCATGGGAAGGAAATCAATAAATACATCAGAAGAAATCACGGGAAGAAAATCAATAAATACATAAGATGAAATCATGACACACATCTCTTCCCTTTTACAGGGCACCAGGAAAATAAGTAGAACACACATCTTCCCCTTTTTCAGGGCACAATGGAAAATAAGTAGAAAGGATGCAAAGTGCAAACAAATAACAGCTAAAGTTTTACTGGAAACAGGAAGAAGTCGTGTAAGGCAAAGAAAACACCTAAAAGGAGAAGCAAGATGAGAATAGAGCAAAATTCTACAATACACAGCAAAACTGAATTAAAAGGAAGAACGAACAGAAATTAAAGCGTTCACCACGACACACCAGTTGGCCAGACTAGCATGAAGATAAAGTGAGAACAAAATATTAAAAGGTGGAAACAACAACCAGAAAAGACAAGAGATACTCCCAACAATATAAAGAAAACAGGATCTCCAAAGGAGAAGGGTGAGAAGAACACCCGCTAGGAGTACAGACAAAAGAAATTTGAGGGCAACCTCAAATGCCAGACCCACAGAGGACTTTTGCGCAAAATTGAAAACTGTGGCTGACAAAATTCATTAGTTAATTTCAGTAAAGATCCCACATACAGGAATCTTGCAATCTAATCATGTAAAGTAAAAGTAACGTGCACTAAAATGTAAGTAAGAGCTCTAGAAATCCTGCAACCAAATTCATGTAAAGAAATATTACCTGCACTAAAAATGTAGGTCAAATGCGGAACTTTTAAAAAGTACAGTAATGTATAACAAAGAATATAAGTGACGAGTCCACACAAAGTGACATGTTAACAATGGCAAGTCACATAGCCAATGGCTATAACATAAAACAAACCTCAATTCAGAGAAAAGATCCCTTAATGAAACTTTAAAGCAAAGCAACTAAATGCTATGTAATGTAAAATAAAACAGGAAATGTAGGTGACATGAAAAGTCACATAGCCAGAAAGCTATTATGAAGCATATCTCAATAAAAAATTCCTTTAAGTAAACTTTGACAAAAAATAAAAAATGACTGTAATGTAACCAATCATGCAAGGAAAATAACGGTGACGTGAAAGTCAAATAGACTAAAATACTATCATAAAGCAATGACATTAAAAACAAGGCAGTATAAAGAACTGGTACTACTCTCCGGTGAGCGACTCCTCACCCGAAGTCCATGACCACTGAAGGAACCAATTAAAAATTATATTGAAGTCCCATGAGCTTAAGATGATAAGCAAAGTTAGGTGAAAGCAGTTCCGGAACGAAGATCAATTACGGAAGATGGAACAAAAATGACTACAAAGCGTTCCTGCATCGAAGGTAATTTCCTTTACTGCACCCAACTGTGAAGGCAAATGTATTAAAAACGGTATAGAAAATCCGAATGCCTGTAAAAGGAATAAATAGTACAGAACATCTTCACAAATGGAAGGTTGATCCCCCGTAGGCAGACTGTGGCAAACTTCGGTTTCTTCTTTTCCAAAAATTAAATGCGATCGAGACTAGCTTATAGTAAAAGTCGCACATGCATGACTCACCCCTCGGTGCCTGGAAAAACAGCGCCTCACACCGCAGCAATCGACTCCATATTCAGAGAATAACACCAGTTCACGTCATTAAATTAACTTTATTGTCCCGTAACAGAGAACAAAACGTGACTGGCAAAGCGTGTATCCCGCTAGGAGCTGAACATAAGTTCAATGGAAAATGCCAAACGTAAGATGGCGGCACGCACTGGTGACGCCGCGCCGGATGGCTCCCGGCATCACCGTGCATCAAAACCACCACATGAGCACAGATCCTTGAGGAAGAAACGACGTCACAGAGGATCTACAGGACGAAAGGCTGAGGCAAGGTAAGAAGGCACATGGTGTAAGAGCGCGCGTAGAGGACCGCTCGTGACAATTTAAAATGAAAGACAGCGGCGGTTCAACTGCCATGGCAAAAGCGCACCAGGGAGAGAATGTAAAAATGGGAAATATGAAAGTACTCACTACCGATGTTTCAAATCCACGCAAAGAAATGCTGGATGACTGCCAAAGCCGATGAATAAGACGAGGGTCTCCTTCACCTTTAGAACTGTAGAAATTGTTGAAATGCACAGCGAAGGCGGTAAAACACAGAAGATTAAGTAGGAGATGCTCTTCTGAAATGGCCATTAAAGTACACGGGCAGACTCTGTAGATGAAACAATCGCTGTCAGTCACTGTTTAAAACACTTTACGTACTGCTTGTCTCCGGTTGCTGTACAGTAGTGGCAGGTCACGCTGGCTCATGGAAATACAAGGCTGAAGGCAGGAACAGGAACACAGCTGTCAGCACGGTAGCAGGAAAAGTAGAAGTGCAGAAACTAGCTGAAATCACACAGCAAACTTGAAGGAGCAGGAACTGGCACGTTTGGGAAGAGGGCGACCGATGGAGAGGTCACTGGTGGGGCTCTCAGGGGTGCCAGTATGCTTTTAGGTGCGTAGCTGTAGTTGTAAATTAAACAGTTCATTACCTTGTCTTAAAGTTCAATGGTTGTAGTTTCAAAGGATTCATGTAGTAGCCTTATGATTTCTTCAGAATTTAAAATTTGTAATCCATCAGGTACACGTAGATTTTCCAGCTCGTCGCCAAATGTGGTAATATAAATAAATCCATGTAGCCGAGGTGTATATAGATGATGAAGGTTTATTGTAAATCATAAGGTAATTCTGTAGATTATAATTCGAGCCCCAACAGGAGCAGCTCCCTTGCTGCTCAGCCCATACTCCCAACTGACATTCATCCACCAGGCATCCCCAACATTCCATTACCTCACATGCACCAGCATTCCACAACACATCCACTCTGGCTGAGCAGCAAGGCAGGGAAGTAGGAAAGATGCATGGCACTGAGTACTAGATACCACAAGACTGTATAATATTTTACATGATGTTTGTTGTATGGTTCACATAGCTTACATTTTCAGGGCTCAGCTTGTCATGGGCTTAAGGGCCAAGCCAGAGTCGTAGCTCTGTTGAAATTGAGGAAGCACTTAAGAGGTGCTTTCTCCATGGCCTCTTCTGCAGTGACTGGGTGGGCCAAAGGTCATGTTTGGGTGGGCCTGGCCCACCCGGCCCCCATGCTAGAACCAGGCCTGTTGTGACTGGGAGGACAAAGATGCAGCATTTGTATTTGTATTTGTATGGAATTTATAAAGCGCAGGAATCACCCCTGAAGGGGTATCTCCGCGCTGCAGAGGAGGCAAAAGACAGGTCAGTAAAACTCAGTCCCGGAATAATTCAGTCTTCAGGAGTTTCCTGAACCGAAAAAGACTAGGGCATTTACGCAGGTCCTCGGGTAGAGAGTTCCAATATTTAGGAGCAAGATAGGCAAAAGTTTTGCCACCTGTTCGAAGTTTCCTGTAACGGGGGACCACAAGCAGCCCTTTACCCTCAGATCTTAGTGGTCTGCTCGGGAAGTAAAATTTAAGTTTTTCCGCCAGATAGCTAGGGCTCACACCATAAAGAACCTTATGGGCAAGGCAGCAGAGTTTAAACTTGATTCTCTGGCGGATTGGAAGCCAGTGAAGCTGTCTCAGCAAAGGCCGAGAAGAGGTACGAGGAGGCATTTTGAGAGCCAGCCGCGCAGCAACATTCTGGACTATCTGTAATCTACTTAAGAGGGATTCATTGGGCGATGCTAAGAGAGCATTACAATAATCAAGTCGGCGAATGACCAGGGCTTGAATCAGAGTTCTACGAACTGATAAGGGCAGCCACTGGAACACCCTACGCAAAAGACTCAGAGTGTGGTAGCAGGCCCCTGAGGTGGCCATGACTTGGTCTCTCATAGATAGAGAGTTATCCAGTCGGACCCCCAAATTTTTCGCCATGGGTGTCGGGGTAGGTGAGGGGCCTAACAGAGCAGGCCACCAGTTAGGGGACCAGGTTGTTTGAGCAGTACCAAACAACAAGATCTCGGTCTTAGCAGCATTCATTTGGAGGAAATTTTCTGTCATCCAACCAGATACAGCTTGCATGCCCTCAGCAAAACGATGTTCAAATAACTCTGTGTCCTTGTCAAAAGATAAAAGCAGTTGGGTGTCGTCTGCATAGGAATCGGGAATAAATCCATATTCTCTAATAATCTTGGCAAGGGGGGCCACATACACATTAAACAAGGTGGGGCTAAGGCAAGAGCCCTGGGGCACCCCCTTAGTAAGCTTCAAGGTATGGGAACGAAAGGGGCCCAGGTTGATCGTCTGAGTGCGCTGGTCCAGAAAGCTAGCAAGCCACTTTAATGCCTGTCCCTGCAAACCAGTCTCTCTCAATCGGTGAATCAGTTTCTGGTGAGAGACAGTATCAAAGGCTGCTGTCAGATCCAATAAAGCCAGCAGCACTGCCTTGTTGTTGTCCAGTGCCAGTTTAATGTAATCTGTAACACCGATGAGGGTGGTTTCAGTAGAGTGGTTGGGTCTGAAACCAGACTGGGAAGGATCAAGGGTGCCTTGAGATTCAAGATATCGCATCAGCTGAGTGTTGACGTACCCTTCCACCAGTTTACTCATGAGCGGCAGAAGCGAAATAGGGCGATAGTTGGCCATCACATGAGCGGGTATCTGAGCTTTTTTCTTGATTGGTAGCACTTGAGCTGCCTTCCATTCAAGTGGGAGTACCCCTTCACTCAATGAGGTGTTTAAAATGTTACAGATGGAGGGGGCCAGAAGAGGGGCAAGTAAGGCAAACACATAAGCAGGCATAATATCTAGAGGAGAACCAGATTTCGCTATTCTTAACATGGCTTCGGCTTGTGATGTCTGTATCATAGTAAAATGCTCAAGGCTGGCATCAGACCTGCTCAAGGTTGGGGGCAGCAGATTAGAGAGATCCAAGGAGTTAGAATCATGAGGAAATTGATCATAAATTAGATCGATTTTTTCATCCAAATAGTGAGCTATGTTATCGCATAGTACTTGGGAAGGGGGAGTCTGTAGGGAACCGGCAATAGGGTAATTAAAAGTTTTAAGAACTATGTAAAGTTCCTTAGTCGAGCTGCCTGCCTGATTTAGCCTTGAGATAACATGGGCTTTCCGTGCCTTTTTTATATTTTTGTGATAAGTAGCGAGTGCTTTTTATAGGCGTGTTTCTCATTCTCCATATGAGTTTTGCGCCAGATTTTTCCCAATTTTTTGCATTTAGATTTCTCATTACGTTAATCAGGAGTGTACCAAACTGCACATTTTTTATGGATGTTGGTATGTGTTGGGAATTTCCTGTTGTCAGCTCGTGCTGCTGTGATGTGTTCCACTTTAGAGTGTCGGGTTCATGAGCGGCAGTTGCTGCCGGGACCTGGAGGTTGTCGGTGGGAATAAACTACTCCCTTACCTTCAAGTTGCCGTGTCCTCGTCTTCCTTTCAGTGGCGACGAGCGGGAACCGACACCTCCAGATCCGTATTTTGGGCGCTCCTGCGGACCCCTGAAGTCGTGCTACGCTTCCTTGGTTCGATTTTCTAAACCTTGTGATTGGTCCGTCAGGCGTTTCGTGCTGTTTCCGCTGCCCATCCGTCCTGAATGTTGCTGTTTCTGCGCCAGGTTGGTGAAAGAAAGTAAAGAATCGGGGTCTAATTTGGGACATTTCTTCATGCGCTCGAGCCCCCGACCTGTGCGCGCACCACTAGAGCGTCTCTGAGGTCTGACGCGTCACGTTGGTGATGCCAAGCGTACCCACGTCCAGCGGCCATCTTTAAGTCAGGCCGTTCGTTTTCATTTGCCTGTGAGTGCATACTTCCATACCATACCTGCATGTAAAAGCGGACCTGCACTTCTGGACAACTTCCTGCACAGCGCATCCGGTGATGCGCACACCTTATCTGGTACTGTCCATATTTTATGTTAAGTATGAAGGAACTGTCTTGGGCATCTGGTGATGTGCACACCTGCACAATTTTCGCAATGAATGTCAGCTGTGTCGGCATCCTGCACAATTTTCGCAATGAATGTCAGCTGGGTCGGCATTCTGTGCCAATTGATTTGTGGTGACATCTCGCTCAAATTCGTTTGTACAGTCCTTCCTGGTGCATTTTATTCAGAGCATATATATTTTTTTCTCTCTTGTACTCAGCAAGCTCACTTCTTTTATTGTTTTACCTTTGGTATTGAATTGGTTGAGGCAGCAACTCACCCACATTCGGCCATGGATCACATATCTGCCCCTCCACCGTTTTTACAGTCTGCTGGTTCACCTCCTGTTCAATGGGAGCAGTGGAAGGACACTTTCGAAGCATATCTTGAAGCAATTGATGGAGAAACTTTCACCTCCTTGTTTACAATTTAGGTGCAGAGGGTAGAAATATTTTAAAAACGTTACGTCTTGAAACAGTCAGTACGCTGGTAAGTGGCGACAGTGGTGATTCAATCATTGTCGATGATTACGCAACTGTAATTAAGACTCTCGACAAAAGGTTCAGTCCCAAGAGGAGCATAGTCCTTGAACGGCATAAATTCTTACAACGCGCTCAAATTCCGGGTGAGTCAATCGATGACTTTGTGGCTGCTCTTAGGATGTTAGCAGTCAATTGCAACTATAGGGAATTTAGAGACAAGATCATACGTGACCAGTTGATTGAGAAAACTTCCAACAAGAAAATTCAGGAAAAACTTTTGTCTTCCGACGATCCTGATTTAGAAACTGCGCTCACACTAGCTAGGAGTGTTGAGCATTCTTTGCTTTGTATGAAAGAAATGAGCAATTGTGTTTCTTCCAATGAGATTAAGGTTCTTAATACTAAACCTGTCTCCAGACCAAAAAGCGTGTTACCTAATCCATAGACCACTTTTCCTTCCAGAGACAAACCTGAACAAAGCACCAGCACTCCTGTTTCTAGGGGTAAACATAATGAGACTATGTGTTTTCGTTGTGGGAGCAAATTACATTTAGGCAATGCCAGGTTTTGTTTTGCTCTTAATCAAACATGTTACAAATGTGGAAAAAAGGGTCATTACTCTAGAATGTGCAAAGCCGTCATTACCAAGAAGGACCAGACTCGTGTTGTAAAGGCCATTGAAGTAAATGCAGTTGATTCTGACGAGGAAGGTTATGAGTTACTGATGTTATCATCTTCCTCACCAACAGATGAAGGTGTAGTTGAGTTATCCTTGTTAAGGGGATCGCAGAAAAGGAAATCTCCTTCTTGTGAGATTTTTGTTAACGGCACCTCTCTTGGGTTTCTTGCTGATTCTGGTTCACCGTTTACCCTCATTAATGCGAATGATTTTGGTAAATTGGCTGATGCCCATTTGGAACAGTCGAATATCAAAATTTTTGCGTAGGGGGCAAGAGAGTCGATGTAATTGGAAAATTCTCAGCGAATTTGGCTTTTGACACCGACCAAGCTGGTGGAACTGTATTCGTGGTTAAAGAAGGTACAAACTTGCTGGGGTGGGATGAACAAGGTGCTCTTAACATCATCTTAGACCCCAATCATCCCGATATGGTTGTGTCCCGTAATTCGTTATGTCACCACAAGCCTAATGTCCTGACTACGGGTAGTGTTTCTCAGGTTTCCAATAACAAGTGGGCACACATTTTTGCAGAGGTTTTCCAAGCTAATCTAGGAAAACTCAAAGGATTTCAGCATCGCATCATTTTAAAAGACGGTGCAAAAGCAGTGGCCCACAAAGTTCGTAAGGTACCCTTGAGTTTACGCAACGAACTTAAATGCGAGTTAGAACGACTATGTAGTGCGGGGGTCATTGAACCTATCGAAGGTTCAGAGTGGTTAGCTCCCATTGTTTAGCACGTAAGGCTGACAAGTCTCTTCGCATGTGTGTTGACCTGAGAGACCTCAATGCCAACATCTGGATTGATCGTCAACCACTACCCAACATAAATGAGATGTTGTCCACTCTGAAAGGTGCCAGATATTTCTCCTCTTTGGATATCTCTTCAGCGTACCATCAGATTGAGCTGTGTAATGAATCGAGACATCTGACATCCTTTGTCACTCCCGAGGGTGCCTATCGCTATATTCGCATGCCTTTTGGCCTTGCATCAGCTTCAGCTGTTTTTCAAAGACTAATGACCAAGTTGTTCAAGGATATAAGTGGGGTAGCATTTTTCCAAGACGATATCCTTATCTATGGGAAATCCGAAGCTGAACATGATGAGAGAGTTAAACAAGTATTAACTATAATTAGATCTAGTGGGTTAACATTACGGGCAGACAAGTGCAAATTTCTGCAGGAAGGTGTTGATTACCTTGGTCATCATATTTCGATTAAAGGCATTGAACCCAAGCTAAAAATAATTGAAGCTGTCCAGAATGCGCCCATACCTATGAACAAAGACCAACTTCGTTCCTTTTTAGGCTTGGTGGAATATTATGCCAAGTTTGTCAGCAATTTTTCCACAAAAACTGCTGCCATGCGCAATTTACTTAAGAAAAATGTTAAATTTGTGTAGGATGTTGTTTGTAATGAAAATTTTGAATCCATCAAACACGAAATTGTGCATGCTCGTCCACTCAAACTCTTCGACATAAATGACTTGTGCATTGTATCTACTGATGCCAGTAATGTGGGGTTAGGTGCAGTATTGCTTCAAAGGAGGAGTGATGGTCGAGAAGAAACCATAGGCTTTGCCTCTAGGACTCTGAGAGGCGCTGAGAGCACTTACTCGACTATCGAAAAAGAGGCTTTGGGATTGTGGTGGGGTGTTCAGCATTTCAGGAATTTCCTATGGGGAAATGTATTCATTCTTAGAACCGACCATAAGCCTTTGGTCGATTTGTTTACTACTAAACGGGGTGGGAGAGCCACACCACACATTTCAAAATGGCAATACAGGTTGCAAGAATTTCAGTATCGTCTTGAGTATGTGGCAGGGGCCAAGAATCTTGTGGCTGATTGCTTATCTAGACTACCTCTTTCAAGTAATGGTGTTGAGGCTGAGGATTGTGATGATTTAGAAATGGTGTGTGCGGTCTGTTCACTGGAGGATACTACTGGTGGGGCTTTGTTGGAGCGAGAATGGTTGGAATGCGTGTCGGAAGATATGGATATGGTCAGGGTCATTGACCTCATAGCCAGTGTGTGGCCCAGTGACAAGGATTGTCCCTCCGAGCTGGCTCCTTATAAGAAGATTAAGGATGAATTGTCTGTGGTCAATGGCGCATTAAGACGTTGTGGATTGTTAGTTGTTCCCATGTCTTTACGCAGGAGGATTTTAATTTTGGCTCATGAGGTTCATCCTGGTATACGGGCGATGAAGCGTAGGATAAGACAGGATTTCTGGTGGCCTGCTCTGGACAAGGATGTAGAACATTTTGTTAGAGATTGTTGCACGTGTGTTACGAGTGATAAATCCCAAGTGACACATCCTTCGCCTGTTGAACCCATTGTTGTGAAGAATATTCCGTGGACCAAATTGGCTTTTGATATTGCGGGGCCTTTGGGGCTCATTGGGAGTTCTCCTAAATACGCTCTTGTTTTGATTGATTATATGTCAAAGTGGCCTGAGGTAAGGTTTGTCAAGAATGTTAACTCTTCGTCAGTCATCAAGTTTTTGCAGGACGTTTTCCTCAGAGAAGGTTTTCCTGAAGAATTAGTATCGGACAATGGCACCCAGCTGGTTTCGGGTGAGATGCAGGTGTTTCTTAAGGAAATTGGTGTCAAACACACTCTCACTTCTCTTTATCACCCCCGTAGTAATGGCCTTGTTGAGCGTTTCAATCGCGTTGTCAAGGAACATTTGCAGCTGGCATTAATAAATGGATTACAGTGGCGGCAAGCAGTGAGTGACATGTTGTGGGCTGTAAGAACTACCCCCATGTCAGCACTGGCATTGCTCCGTTTACTTTGTTGAGAGGGAGAATAGCTGGTTCCAAGTTAAATAAGGAATGGATGTCTAGGAGGGAGGTGGATCTTGAAAAACTATCCAAAGTAACTGATGTCAGAGTGGCTGTTCAGGCTAAGTATAGTACCAGGTCTGAGGTTAATCATTCATTGTCCGTCAAGACAGGGGATTGGGTGACAGTCAAAAAACCAGGTCTCCTTCGCAAGGGGGAGTCTCGTTGTTCAGCTTCCAAAAGAGTGTCTGTGGTGAAGGATCGTGTAGTGGTGTTGGAGAACGGAAAAGTGTGGAACAAGTGTGCTATTTCCAAGGTGCCTGAGTCAATGCTCAGCTATGTCAACAGGAGGTTTGGTGTTCATCATCCTTTGACTGATACGGCCTCTGTTGATCAAGGCAAGGAAACTGTTCTTCAGGATCTGGTCATTCCTAGGGGTGCATCAACGAGATTGAAATCTGTTCCTGTAAGATTTCATAATTATGTTATGCCTTCAAGTGTTCACGGTAAAGAAACTGTTCATCGCAACTATGTCAATTCTAGAGGTGCACCTACCAGATTTAGATCTATGCCTAAAAGATTCATTGATTATGATATGCGTTAATGTGTCCTCTGTTCATCTATTGTTAGCCTTTATTTCTGCACTTGTTTTCCTTATTTTGTTTTCTTTATTCTGTTTTCCTTATACTTCTTGTGTAATGTGTGAAGGAAGGGGGGTGTGTTGGGAATTTCCTGTTGTCAGCTCGTGCTGCTGTGATGTGTTCCACTTTAGAGTGTCGGGTTCATGAGCGGCAGTTGCTGCCGGGACCTGGAGGTTGTCGGTGGGAATAAACTACTCCCTTACCTTCAAGTTGCCGTGTCCTCGTCTTCCTTTCAGTATGTTGTCGTTTAAAGGGAGCTAAAGTGTCTATCACAGAAGTAATAGCCTCATTGAAGACACTAAGGGGCATATTATCAAGAAACGGCGTTAAAATTATCGCCGCTTTAGCGGCAGAAAACTGCAGCTAAAGCGGCGATAATGGGCTTGATAATATGCCCTTGAGAATTCCAATAGAAGCCCATGTTCTGGTGTCAACATGGGCTTCTATTGAATTCTCAAGGGCATATTATCAAGCCCATTATCGCCGCTTTAGCGGCAGTTTTCTGCCGCTAAAGCGGCGATAATTTTAACGTCGTTCTTGATAATATGCCTCTAAGCCTATTAGCGATATCCATATGTTCATAAAATGTGGGAGGTACAAAGTATTTACAAAAGGAATCAAGGGTGACTTTATGCCATTGTCTTCTATGGTTGTGTTGGGGTTACGAGGGGACCCTGTTCCTATAAAAGCCACTAATCTGAAAATGAATCAGTGAGTGATCGGACCAGATCACTGGGCGAGGGGGATCTGTAGATATATAGGGTGAGTTAGTGAGTATGATGTCTAAAGTATGGCCGGCCAAATGGGTGGCGCCTGCATTGATCTTTATGAGGCCCAAGGAGGCCATATCAGCAAGAAAATTAGCAGCATCAATATTCTCACTATCCTCACTGTAGATGTTAAAATCACCCAATAACAGAAAGTGTTTGGTGGTAATCGTATGAGGGGCAGCACAAGTGGGTCCTGCCCAAAGTTGCTTTAGGAGGTGGTCCCTTTAAAGGTGGCCCCTTTAAAAAAGTTATTACGGAATGTGGACTCCTGCAGTGACAAGGCCATGATGTGAGAATGAAAGGCTAGGGGCCTGGCCTCAAACTATGCCTTTGTAGTTTACTTTCATCAAGCCTGTTTCAAAGTGCTAATGTATTGTCCGATAAATGGACAGAGGCAGAGGGACAGTATGGCTTGCCCAAGATCAAACAGTTTGTTAAAGTAGGAGACACCACACTCCAGCATAGTAGTAGTTGGTCAAAGGCTACAACTTTACCATCATATTATCTTTCAGAGAATAGAACAAGAGACTGGGTATTGTACCACTTCTCTAGGTAACAGCCAGTCCAGTTTTCTAACCGCACACTTACCAGAAGTGTTTAGACTGATTCTGTATTCTCCAAAACGTTCCCAAAAAGTAAGTGAAGTGATGGCTAACAGCACACACGAGTTGGCCAAATCAGGAGACTGGGATGGAAAACCATGTATCCTAGTTCCCCACTTTGAGACTAGCCGATCAGACCACCACTGGTATGCAGCGACTCTGAAAGCAAGGCCAAGAAACTTTCCTTCTACCCTTCCAAAAGAAATGCCAGAATGTTGTGGGGCCTGCCTAGATTACAATACAGGCCCATATTTACTAAGATTTGGATTCCTACTTACCAAGAGTGACATAGCACAGAAAAGAAGGAGCACACACCCTCCCCCACACTGGCGAAATCACATAGGAGTATGGACAATTGTGATCAGCAGAGAAAACTGTTTATAACATGTTTGAATGTATGAGGAAATATCAGAGAATGTGGGGTCCATGACATTAGGGAGCAGGCCTCAATGGGCAGGGATGAGGAAAGTAAACTTGCCCAAATGTCAATTACACATCTTCAACCTAGAGACTCTGATGAGGAGACTGCGGGAGAAGGGAGGGACTTGGATGCAGCAAACTTGATGTATTTCATAATACATACCACACCTTGTCTGATTGTATGCATAATACCTGTATTGTTAAAAATAATAATTGTCAGCAACTCATAATTTGAGATGTCATCAGTGATGTCAGGAATGATGTCACTGATCATGTCATGAGTGATGTAATTTGTGAAGTCATAAGCAATGCATTGTGGGGGAGTAAGTTATGGTTAGCGCTGGTAACTATAACTGCTTAATTTCACTGGTTTTGTATGCGTGAAATCTGAACCTATCTATAACATCCCTGTAACCTTTGGCTTTTTCTGTGAATTTTTAAGGTTTTTTCTTCATTCTATTTCTTAACTCTAACCTGTAACCTTTGAGAGTGGGTGTGTGAGTGGCTGTATAGGTCAGTGAGTGGGTGTGTGAGTGGGTGTGTGAGTGGGTGTGTGAGTGGTCTTGTGGGTGTGTGAGTGTCTGTATTGGTGTGTGAGTGTGTGTGTGAGTGGCTGTATGGGTCTGTGAATAGGCGTGTGAGTAGCTGTATGGGTCAGGTACTGGGTGTGTGAGTGGCTGTATGGGTATCTGAGTGGGTGTTTGAGTGTCTGTATGGGTATATGAGTGGGTGTGTGAGTAGTTTTGAGGGTGTGTGAGGGGCTGTATGCATGTGTGAGTGGGTGTATGGGTCTGTGAGTGGGTGTGTGAGTGGGTGTATGGGTCTGTGAGTGGGTGTGTGTGTGCATGTATGGGGTATGAGTGGTGTAAGTTATTTTGAGGGTGTGTGAGTGTGTGTGTGAGTGGATTTGTAAGTTGGTGAGTTGGTGTGTGAGTGGCTTTATGGGTCTGTGACTGGGTGTCCCAGTGTCTGTGTGGGTGTGTCAGTAGCTGTGTAAGTGACTGGGCCAGAACAGAACCTCAAGAAATACAAAATTTCCTGCCTATATATATTTTTGGTTGGCACAAATTCTCACCATCTTATAAATGCTCACTAGGAGTCTTAAAGGAGTCAAGAAACATATACAACTGTCACCATAACAGAGGCGGATAGGCATATATTAAACAACTTATACAAAAATTAGAGAACAGTGTTATTTTTATAATTTTTGTTGTTAAGGTATTTTATACAAGAATTAGTTATATAATTTATTGTCAATTCTATATCTGCTTACATATAACAAAAATATCGAAAATGAAAATCGGGCACCAAAAAATCTATGTAACAACCTCTGATCATACAATCACACCTTCACTCATTCATACATCATTCACATACTAAAAAGAAGCAACATCACGAATAGTATCAATAGTCTGAAGAACAAAATATATAGAGTATTCGAGAGGGCCTAGTGTTACCATCAATTCTTTCATTGGGGTAATAATAATATTGTTACTCTAAATATCATAAATTGAGGATTTCTCCACAACCTTAATTGGTAAATTTCAAACAATAATTGTGTACAATGGTCCTCCCATATTGTCTTCAGAGTTTGTGCAGACGCGCGTTTCGGTGATGACCCCGAATCCAGGCAGCACCTTCCTCAGGGCACTAAAAGCGCAAGATGGGTCAGAGGGTCTTAGTGCTGAACAATAAATGACAAATCTCTAATAGCAACAACTTGAAAAATCAAGAAGATGATGAGACCATAGCCACAGAATGGGATAAGAATCCCTTAGCAGTAATGGAAGGGCCACTCTCAGGGAATATCTCGGGAAGCAAACATGGCAGTAGCGTCTCTCTGAGTCCGTATGTAGGTTGGAGTCTATCGGTCCGTATGTTTGAAGTTACTCGGGGGTATGAGTATCCCCTTAACATAAGAATAAAAAGTGGATCCAGAAAAGGCTGCAATGAGAGTACATCTGCATCCTCATAGGCTTCATTATGCTGCGGGCTACATGAGCCTCATACTCATACCCCCGACTCGGAGAGTCACTTCTGCAATTCTGGAAAGACACAGGTCATCTGAGTTGGGACGAATATCGATTCCTGAGACAAAACTCCCTGGTGATACCCACATTCTATATGATACCAAAAGTGCACAAGGACAGCTTAAGACCACCTGGCAGATCAATAATAGCGGCTCACGACAGTCTGTTTGAAAATACCTCCAAATATATTGATTATTTTTTTAACCTAAAAGTCAGTTCTTTACCAGCATATATCAGGGATACCTCCGAATTCCTGAAGCGCATCTATGATGTAAAGTGGGAAAGTGACATGTTGTTAATAATACTTGATGTTTTCTCCCTTTATACTAGTATACACCATACAGATGGCCTACAGGCAGTACAGCATTTTTTACGCATGAGACCGTTAGGCTTTGCTCTACATAACAACATGCTCCTAGAGATGATTGAGTGGTGCCTCACTAACAATATTTTCATCTTTGATAAACAACTGTATCAACAAAAGAGAGGGACTGCAATGGGCACCTGTTTTGCCCCCAGCTATGCGAATCTTCACATGGGCTGGTGGGAGGAACAGGTGCTCGGCAGTAAGGGTATGGAACATTGGCTGCAACATACCATTTTATGGTTAAGATACATAGACGACCTCTTTGTGTTGTGGCAGGCCACAGAGAGGGAAGCTAAACAGTTTGTAAGGGAGCTTAATGAGAACAATCTGAACCTCAAATTTACTGCTAGTATTAGCTCCACTTCAGTGGACTTTCTGGATGTCCGTATTACCACTGGCTCTAATGGTTTAGAGACCACGATATTCAGAAAGCCTACTGCTGGCAATACCATATTGCATGCAAAGAGTTTCCACCCGGCACCACTCATTAGAAACATCCCCTTCAGGGAACTATATAGAGCTAAACGAATCTGCAGCAGCCTTGAGTCCTATGCTAAAATTGAAAAAGAAATGCTAGATAGATTTAGGCAAAGAGGTTATTCTGATCATATCCTTGATGCAGCCTGTAAAAGAGCTAGAAAAAGTGACAGGGAAAGAGCACTTTTCGATCCTTCTCAAACTAGTGTAAAAAGGAGGTACACTGTACCCACGCCCAGATTTATAACCACATACAATCAGGAGCATCAGAAGGTGCAATGGGTTATGTCCAAACATTGGCATCTTCTTAGACAAGACACGATTATTGGCCCATTGGTCCCCAGACACCTTATGATCACTTATAGGAAGTCGAAGTCTATGAGGGACCATCTAGTCAGAAGTGATTTTGAGAGAAAAGTCAAATCCCAAACTTGGCTGACGCAATATGATGGCTTTAGGAAATGCTTCAAATGTAAGGCATGTAAGAACGGTGAAAACCGTACATCTATAGAAACACCGTTCAATAAGGTAATCCAGATACGGGGTAACCTTACATGCAAATCCGAATATGTTGTGTTTATCTTAATGTGTCTCTGTAGGAAAGTTTATGTGGGAAGTATCGCCCGATGTTTCTACAAAACTCTGTTAAAAATGTAGCATCAGCCCGAGATTATCTCTTTTGTCCTAAAAACGAAGCAGTGTGTGTAAAACGATTTTTTTTTTTTAAGGAATTCATGTATATTTTTTAAACTTGTACCGGTGTTCTTACAAGATTGTGTATAAAATGTAGTATCAACCCGAGACTATCACTTTTGAACAAAAATGAAGCAGTGTGACTAAAACCTTTTAATTTTTTGGGGGAGTTTATGTACATATTTTAATTCTTCCTTTTTAGCACACTTTTTAAACGGGCGGCTATCCTCTTAGCTAGCCTCTCCATCTGCAAAGCATCAGTATTCTAGTTTTTATTAATTTGTATTTTGCACATTGATAGGCAGCTATTAACCGCTCTTTTTTCTTAAATTAGGGTTAGGTTGCGTCTGCTTCCCACTATGTTCCGTTGTTAATTTTTAAAAACTTAAATGTAGTGGGATTCAGGAGGTATTTTGCTTATGAGCTGACTGCTACTGAATTGCCTTTTGCACAGGTCTGGACATGCCCATGTTTTATCTTGCCTCTAATTCTAAATTAATTTTCTAGCTGAAATTGAACTTTTGGACTTTTTAAATGAACTGTCAGCTTTTTAATGTCCTATGTACATCTTAGGAGTTGTAATGTGGAAAATCTTAAGTACTGTATGATCTGGGCTCTCTGACAATATTGTTTGTTTCTATTTACAAGAAATTTAGCTAATCTAAGGCAGGCTTTTGATAATTTTATGATGGTTAGTGGATTGTGCTTGTTATGTGTTTCTCTTTTATTTGAAATAACATGTATGCATTTTATGTGGACCTCCTAGGATTTCCAAATCTTTAATAAATATATTGAATTGAATTGTGGGAAGTATCACACTGCCGGCACACAGGAGAATATTACAACACATTCGTGCCATCATACACAAGGACCGCAGCTACCCTGTTGCCCGGCACTTCGAAAAAGATCATCAAGGTGATCCCACAGCTTTGAAGTACAGCTGTGGGGCACAAGTGCCTAAAATGAAAAGAGGAGGCGACAGGGAAAAGGAACTGCGGAAACTTGAAACCTGGTTCATTTTAGAACTAGACAGTAGGGAACCAATGGGTCTTAATGTGGATGAAGAATTATACACCTGTCTTCTCTGAGAGCTTTATGAGGGTTAGTTACATCTTACCTGTGAGTATATATGGGGGTATAGCTTCAAGTTCGGACTCCGTAGCATATTGTGTGGAATTCATTTGTTTATGTGGGTGTGTTTCCATCATTAATGAAATATCATCTCATATACGCCTGATGACAGAGTAATTTCCAATAACCCCTATCCATGATAATAGGAATTCACCATTTTTTGTTTAAGTTTGGATAGGCTTTCTACTCCCTGATGGACGGGTATGTTTATATATGTATTTATTTGACACTAGTGCACTTTATTTCGGTGATGTAAAGAACACAGTAAGGCATACACTAGGCACTTGCCGGAGAAAATTTGGAATACTGTACTATTTTGGAGGATAAGGGGTTAACAGATAGTATTTTATGTACAATTGGCCTTTTAGGAATGTTATTGGGGGTCCAAATCCAACTATGGTGATTACATGAATTTTAAGTAGCATTTTGCACTAATATTGTAATGTGGACCAACTGTAATATGGAATAACAAATAGGTCATATTTTGCACATAATTATTTGTTAGCATAATGAAATTAATTAGTGATTTTAAACACTGAAAGTTTGCTAATAGAAATTATTTTCCTCACCCAGTGTGAACAGAAAATATTGCCTTTAACATGTGTATCTTTTAACCAAAGTATGTTTTTTATGTCTATTACACCTTTTGTTTATGTTTACTACACTGTTTACTATATATGTACTTTAAAAAATGTCGCTCACTGTCGTAATCAAGGCTGCCGTGAGCAGTTAAAAGGCGTTGACAGGCTGTAACTCTAAACGCTTTTAATAAACATTTGCTGCACAATTTGCCAAGGAGTTCGTCTGTATCCATTTGTTTGTGGTTTGGATACATTGATATATATATATATATATATATATATATATATACATATATATATATATATATATATATATATACAGGCGCACACGCCATGCACAGTATTGTCTACCATGATGGCATTTTAGATGTGATTAGAGATGATATAACTGTAGTCAGTGAATATGTCATGAGTGATGTAATGAGCGAGGGGAAAAGGAGTGCAGGGTTTGGAGGCTGCAGCTGCCGGGGGCAGCCACGGCAAGTCCAGGTAAGAGCGGTGGGGCCGAGTTGGGGGGGGGGATTAGACAGACAACCACAAGGGAAAATTAAAGAAATAATTAATTTTCCCCTCGTCGTCGTCTATCGAAATACCCCCACGACCCCACTGTTGTGTAGTTCCTACAAATCTAAATAGAATCTGCGCATTTAGACAACATAAAATGAGGGATTGGTGTCCAGACTGATTCCAGACACCCAGAAAGGATATGTTAGTCTGTAGACCAGCTAGCTCACAGTGCCACTATAAGCCCCGCAATCTTACCAAGGAGCGAATAGTTTCTGGCAACTATCGAACATGACAACCCTGACCCCTCAGGGATCGTGGAAACAGTACAGTACTTTTTGCTCAGTCACTCGTGCTCACTCGGTCTCAGTGAGATATACAGAATAAACGGAGGAGACGTTTCCAATAAGCATTTATTGAACCAGCGTCATATTAGTATAAAATACGTGTGCTGCAACAACCATTAGACAGAAACAAATATACACGGTTAGAAGCACCAGCAGAGTAAATAAAAGGTAGAATTCTACCATGGTGCAATTTCAATGAGTATATGCAGGCATAGAGATACATGGCAGAATTCATGAGTGCTCCTAAGATGCAAATCCTAACTAAATGTACCTAAGTGTGCCTAGCATGTATGTAGGTGTATAGCCAAGAATCACCCTAGGAAAGAAACAACCCCATTACCTGATGGGAGAGAATGAAGGACCCCGTCTTGGTCTCGAGTTGGACACACCGCAAGGGATGTCAGACTGCTGCGTGTTGGATTGTCTGCGGGCAGGGGCTTCAGCATCTCGTGTCAGCGTGTCAGCATGGAAGCTTTTCTCCTCTGGTTTGCCGGAAAGGTACCCTTAGGGGTTTTACCTAGATGTGTCATGGTACTGTGGGCCTGTTGGCCAAGAATGATGATAGTGGTGTCTTTTGTACAGAGTTATTATGCAGAAGATGGTAATCTTGCTGTGATACTAAGAATCCTCATGCATTATAAATGAGGCTAGTTTTCGAAGAAAACCACACAACATTTACTTGGCACCTAACTAGGTAAAAGGTCAGCACCAGAGCCGTTATGTAAAGCAAGGTAGGACAAATGTAGGTTAAAAGTCGTGTAACTACCTAGGCCTATATTGGGGTACATTGGGGCTCATAACACCCACTCCTCATCCGACTGGACAACAAAATTAACAAATGCTAAAATATGCCTGTTTAGAATCTTAAAAGACATAGCTAAAATATGAGTATAAAAACATCTAAAAACATGGTATGTGTTAAAAACGATGCAAAAGTTAGAAAAGCTCTGTAAGTCCTCTAAATAGTCAATATACTGTTAGACCACCTGATCACGCCAAAAGCCATAGTGCTCAGAATGACCAATATAGAAAAATAAAACAAAAATTATGTTGTCGAATTCTAATTTGGGTTGTTTTGGAAAGAGCAGGGGCTTGCCAGCGCGGCTCGTGGGTGGGGCGGGTGGTGGCTCGCGGGATGCCTTAAAAAAAAAAAATTAAAATAAAACTTACTTTGCTGCCGCTGCTGGGTCCCGCGTCTTCTCTCCTGCTGCCTGTGTCCGACTCCAGGTCCAAACAGGAAGCCAGGCTCCCACCCCTAAGCCAATCACAATGCTCCAATGGAGCGTTGTGGCGCTCAGCCAGGGGCTGTAGGGGTGGGCATGTTCTCCATGCAGGCTGTAATGCAGCCTGCATGGAGAACAGGGTAGTGTGCATGACTGTTTTGGGTGGCCCGAGAGGGCCGACCAAACAGTCATTGAGCACAGGAGTGTCTACCACTCCTCCCCTGCAGCTCCACCCACCCCCTCATGCACTGGCCCAGCAGGAAGAAAAAATAAAATGATAATAACATTCCGTTATTATCATTTTGTTTTTTCCTTTCTTTGCTGCTCCTGGCAGTGGGGTGACATTCCTCCACCTCAGCGGAGGAGCCGCAACTGGGAAAGAGCGATACAAAAGAGGCTGAATTGTTCCCATCACACAAAGAGCCAAATGTTTATGTGTCCTGTGTGGGAGACGCAACATCACTGCTGCTTGCTTTCGCAGATGACGGTCCCTGTAACACCTCTTGGATCAGGTCAATAGAGCAAAGGAGATCTTCTCCAGTTCCCACAGCAGTTGCTGAGGAAGTACTCGAAGCCTGTGAGCCTGTGGTAAAGCTGGTGTCCATTCTGACAGGAATAGAAGCATCCTGTGGGGGCTCTAAGAATGCCGACATCAACATTGGAATATGCTGAGGACACTGCAATACGTGGGCCTTTAATGGGTCCAGAAGTACATCCACATCCGGTGGCGCAACCAATGGAATTGTGAGACATATGTCCAACACGCATTCGTATCCGCAGAACAGGCAGCGGAGCACAGGCAAGACGCAGTCAACCCAGACTGATCTAAACGATAGGAACCAATGCTCACTTAGCTGCCGAAGCAGAGGTGTGCCCAGATGAAGTACCATGCGTTCACAGCATCGTTGCACAAGGAGTGCTTTTTCCATCTCTTTGGAAAATGTGACGTCCATTGCGTAGCAGAAAAATTAAAACCAGGATACCCACTACAAGTAGTAGGACCAGCGGAAGCCCTCCAAAAACGCTTCCTAATACAGAGTGTACAAATGCTGGAATAACTCAGAAGATTGCCTGAAAGGTACTTAATAGTCCAGAACCTATGCTCTTAAATAGGTGTACTATCCCACTCGTATCAAACATGTAAAAGATACAATCTACCATTTCTCCGAAATGGAGCGGGAAGTTAGTTCAGACTAATGCCTGTATCTCAGCCGAAGACCTTGCAACCTGGAGATCAAAAGTCTCTCGGGCTGAGTTTAAAGCCACATCCTTCTGTAAAAGAATGGCTTTCAGTCTGCTCAGAGAATCAAACCGTATAAGGGAAACATTCAATGAAGGCCACAGCGGCGCCTCCCTGACTGTGTGGGTCAGTGGAAACAATACTTGCATACAACAAGTAACCCTGGAACTTACTAGGACAAGATATGCGATACCTGGCAGCATCCCACAACAACTTTGATCATTCAACATCAAATGACTTCCATTCGAGAGTAGTTTGAACACCCGATGAATCACGGCAGCTGGGGATCCTTTCAAGTGACATGATAGGTTTGCAACCGAAGCATTACAAGCTCCATGAAACATAATATCCTAACAAATTAGAGACCCACTTAAATTTTCACAGTCTGAATCGCTGAGAAAGACTTCAGTGTCTCCATTCCTGCACCTAAATCTGTACGGTAATTCCCAAGATTCATGAATGTACTCCTTACCCAACGCTTCATACCTGTCTACTTGGTGATACTGGAGACAATATTGAAATTGGATTGTCGTGACTGGCAGTGTAATATGGCCATGGATTAACCATTCTGTGGAGGCTGACTCAGCCACGATGAAAGGTAATTGGTCCAATTTTTCTATGTGCAGCATTGTATACTTCGCATCTCTCCATGCCATTGTTGTCTGGCTTTCTGTTAGATTATATGCAAAAAACTGAGACGTACTGTTGATATACCGCCAGGGCACGTGACCAGAGCGCAACGAATGTAGCGTCCAGCTCAATAATAGAATGGACCGCAATTGCGATTGCCCATGCTGAAGAATAGACAAATCCAGTTCTATTATATCTATCGCAGAAGCCACAATGTTGCCCAGTGAATAAATCCTGGATGTTAGTGTGGTCATACCATTGTCGACCACTGGCAAAGCCTTTTCTAGATTAATCCTGTCAATCTCACGCAATCTCTCTGCAGCTTCCTGCTGAGAGATTTTCCATACTTCATTATAAATAGCGTATAAGAAGCATTTTTGACATGATTTCTGGGGACCTAACAAAAAAACCCTAAGATCCATGTCATCCAGTAGCAAGGACAAGTGTTGTGTCACCTGAGACAGTGTTGAGGTGTTTAGCCACTCTAGGCATAACTTCCCAACACTGTAGGATGTCACCACCCCTGAGTGTTCCCGTTGTACATAACGTTGGTCAGGCCTATGGATACTAAACCCTTCGGTGCTACCCTTGAATCTTGACTGACATCTATTTGTGTCGATAGGCCAAACCAACCATCCCTTCCAATTGGGGTCTGATGAATTGTATGAACCATCATGTATAATGTCATCTAGCATATCCTCACTATGTTGTGTATAGTTGTGCCACCCCCTCAAAGTGTGTAAGTGAGGGAATCCGAGCTGTGTTCAGGTCCTGAATCTTCGCTAGTCCAAGACAGGAAGTCTGTTGCACTGTGTTGTTCAGGAAGATAATCTGCTGTGGTATGAGACATGCTCTAAATAATACCTCAGTTCCCTGAACTTGCCAATCTTTAGTCCCCCAGACAGATTTTGTGTCTATGGTGTCCCTCCAAAAGTCTAAACCCTGTGAAGATAGCTGGGAATAAAGGAAGCAGAGTACATCTGTTTTGTGTTGGTGAGCGTATTTTTCTTTGCGGGTGTAGGCACAACCTTATAATAATAAAATGTTGGGTCTGAAGTGTTAAACCCAGAAAGATAAGCAAACTTCTGTGCAAATGTTTGTGAACTACCTTTCGGTAGTGTTGGGCAATGTTCCCACTGATGATAAGTGAAAACAATTTGTGGGATACTTGGTTTGTGCAAGAAATTATGACCATAGTGTTGGAAACAATACATGGTGTCAAAATCAGATGTGTCATCATACAAATCGTTACTGGAAAATGCAGCAGATTGTTCTAAATAAGACAGCATAGAATTTACAGTTTCAAACTCCCAATCAGCAGAGAAAGTACTGGAGGTGATGATATAATTCAAAGAAATTTTCAACACATGTGGTATTTTCAAAAGTTTAGTTGGACCAAATACATCATACGAAATTCTATCCCAAACTATTCCTTCAGGAACGGGAACTGCTGTAATGTGCACAAAGGACAGGTCTCTTTTTTATGATAAGATGACTTATGTGGTCTCAGGACCAAGTTCACATGTTGTACTGCAGAGCGTTCTGGGAGATAGTGTCCATTCAGGAGCAGGAAAAAGAAAGTCACTACACCTATCCAGAGGACTAGGAAAAGTAGACCAATTGCAATCCAGAGCTGCAGCCAGGGAGAAACAAAGTAAGTCTTTTTCAGCTAAAAGTAGAGATCATATATTTTTTCTTTGTGGGAAACAGAAGCTGGCTGTGACTCAGGTTCACTTGGATCCAGAGAAAAGGTATCAAATCGATGAAGTAGCCAGACGCTGTCCGATCTATCTGTGGTAGCTCAGCAGGTTTTGTTGAACTGGCAGATCACTCATTTCGAGACATATTCACATAAATGTCGGTATTATGCTGAATTGAGAAGTGTGTTTCATTTGTGTTTTGTTGCTGTTCAATTTCTATAGGCACAAGTTCCATTCCATTGTTGGTAACTCCATTACTTCGTATAGTAGAATCTTCAAATTATATTAGTCTTTCTGTCTGAACCTCCTGTATGGTAGCGAGAGGAGATCGGCGGCTACCCAGGAGCCCACGCGGCCTGCTATTAAGTATTGGCCACATAGTGTGGTTTGATCAGATCAATTGAGACGAATCTCTTTTCTTTCTTGCCGGCAAGAGCGGAAGAAGTACCGTTCTTGTTCCTTCGACAGCCAGGACAGGTACAGGTGTTCTGTAAGATGGCCCAAATTAATTTTTGTCCACAATCTTTTCTCTAACCAGGTCCTCAATCTTTGGGACCCAGGCAGGTCTTGCCAGAACAGCTTTCACTTCCCCAGTGGCAGTGCGTTTTACTTGGACGTTGCTTTGTAATGCCCACAATTCATTAAGTTCCTGTAAAACAGCCAAACGTTCATTGATGTCGAATGCTTTTTCATCCACCACTATGCTGCCACAATCGAGGTCGGGTACCCACATTCTAGTCCCAAACAGGACCTCATAGGGAGTACGGCCTCCTAGGGAACTTCTTGGCATGTTATTAAGTGCCCTCTGGACACCATATAGGTGATTGACCCAACTGCCACCCGAACTTAATACCCTTGTGTAATCCCGCACCTTCCCCGGGCGAGATTTCCAATATGGCGCCCAGGCTGAGGCACAAGGAGAACGAGGGTAGCAGTCCAGAGACAGCAATGGATGCGTCGCGGTCACGTCAAGTGGTGTTAACCAGTGGAGGAGTGGGCGGAGAACCGGAAACAGAGGAGGTAGAGGAGAACGCCGAACCGAGTGCCGGAGCGACGAGCAAAGCAAACCAGCTGACGGACAACATAACGGGATGAGAGATGCCTGCCCTCGAGGAGACAGGAGGAGTGCCCGAAGATCAGCGGGAAGACGCCGAGCAAGAGGAAGCAGCGGAGCGATAAGGGATTCCGCCTAGATGCAACGCCAGTCAGTCAAACCGACCTGGAGAGGAAGAGGGCGGTGAGATTCCCTCTGCCACGACCCTGGAGGGCCGTGGCTTACCCCAAGTACCATTCTATAATTTCTTCACATATGGCAGGTGGCGGTTGGGCCACAAATAGCTTTACTCTACACACTTTCATGGTAATTGCACTACCCCTGCCCTGGGTGAGGGAGACGGTGCATGTATCTCTTGTTGCTGACAAGAAAACCTGATTATTGTTTGTTTTATCCCGAGGGACACATACAAACCCACCCTTTCTGACGGGACTCGAAGAGGAAGCGGAGGCAACCCCAGCACAGAACCAAGACCTCCTGGCAGGAGAGAGGGCCGCTCCGGGTGTGCAGTGAATGAACTGGCACTATTGAGACTGTCTACCCCTTGTTGTTACCTGTTTATAACCTCCCCAGGACTATCCCCTGTACTCTTCTCCTTCTGACAATTAAAAAGACGGTAACACCCCATTTCCGCCTCGGCGTCTTGTATGACCAAGTGACCACACCTTGCTGTTAAGGATTGCTTTAAGTCCTGGTTTTTCCTCTCCACAATCGAATTTCCTGTGGGATGATACAGAGAGGAGTACCGCAAGATCACACCCAAACTTTCCATAGCTTCTTTGTAAGCCCGAGAGCTAAATGCAGGGCCACGGTCAGAATGTATTGTGCCAATTGCGTATATCCCTATGAAGACCCGCAAATCCTTTATAACAGTTCGAGCGTCAGCCGAGCACTGGGGCGAAACCCACAGGAATCCAGAGCATGAATCCACTGCCACCAAGATGTACTTGTAAGCCCCGTCAGATTGTAAGTGGCTGCAGTGGTCCAAATAGACACATGCGAGAGGTCTGTCTGATATCAGTAATGGTGTCTGTGGCGGATGTGGTATGGTGGAACCCTTCATCTGCTGACAGATGTCGCACTTAAGGACAAAGCCCTTGGTCTGCTTGGTAAGACCTGGCCACCAATAACGTTGTTTCAATAATTAAACTGTCGCAGTAATACCTGCGTGTGCTGAACTCAGACCCTCATGTGCAGCTAGTATTAAACCTAATCTGTGATCCATGTTTGATATTACTCTATGGTATACCACTCCTGGTATTTGAGCATACGGAATATTCTGTTCATCTAATTTGTAGGAGTACTTGAGTGGAAAACCTTTGGGCAAGGATGAGCTGTTATTACACGTAGCGATGACAGCTACCATTATCTGTACGTCTATCCTTGTGCTAGAACGAGTGATTACAGCAACGGCAGCAGTTCTCACTGTCGCCTTGGCGGCTTCATCAGCCAATGTATTCCCTTCAATGTGCATGCCAACATGTTGATGACTCAGCGTATGAATCACGTGAGCCTGTGGAAAGCCTTTTTTGAGCTCTGCCACTTGTTCCCAAAACAACTTGTGCTTTATTGTTCATCCTTTTGAATCTCTGAACCCATTCTGGTCCCAATAGTGAAGATATTTGTTGTATGACTTGACACAGTAAAATAAATCCCACATAATAGTGTGGGGAATTCCCGATCCATATTTTTTAGTGCCAGTATTAGGGCTTTTAGCTGTGCCAGCTGTGCCGTGCAATCGCCTAGAGACTGCCTCTGCGTGTTGCTAGGACAGAACTTGCCGTCCCGCATACGTCCTTTTACAATTGCACATGCGGTGCTATATTGCTGGTTACATCCTACGGCAGGCCGAGCAGATCCGTCACTGTGAATTATGTATTCATACTGATCTAGAGGCATTATTTCATTTGGGAGAGGATATTCTTGTTCGTACTGCAAGAATGCTTGTGTTTTTAATGTAGAGTCAAAGTTGTAGTCTACATCTGTTGCAGTGAGAGAATTTGCCAACTGTATCCATCTTGGATGCAGTGCTTTTGGGTTTAGAACGCTTGCTTTTGTAACAGCCTCTGAGGTTGGTACTGGAGTCATGACAATTATTCGTTTCCCCTGAGCTAGTGCCTTTCTCTCACTACAGCAGTCTGTACTGCTGTCAGTATTTTTTCAGTTGATGCAAAGTTCATATCAGCGTTTGTGTACAAATGAGATTTGTATGCAATGGGTACAGTTTCGCCTTCATTTAAGGTGAGGTAAGTGTACCAAGATTGACCCGCGATTACACGGATCACCAAATTCGTGGTGTTTACACGTGTGTGTAAGTGTTTGGAAGCTATCATGTCAGCTGTTAGGGTACGTAATATTTCAGTGTGTTCCTGTGTCCAATGTCGAACTGAGAATTCAAGTCTAATTAAGTCGTAAAAAGGTTTTACTTTTTCGCGTAATCCAAAATGTATGTTCTGCCAAAAATTAGGAATCCTAAAATGGATTGTAAGTTTTTCATAGTCTTTGGAGGTTGGAGCAGCGCACATTTAAAAAAGAAAATAGCTGCTAGGCTTTTCCTTTCACGTGAGAGCTCTTATCCCAAAAATAGGACATTGAGGTGGGCAATTTTTGATTTTTTAAAGTTAAATTTGTAGCCCTCAGAGGCGAATCCCAGAATTATGTTGTTCACCTTGTTCAAATGATCCAATAATTCATCGTTCATCGGGTATTTATCGTCTACATAGGACAATGCTTCCTCATCAAAATTTTGAAGTAACTCTGATACTCTTGCTGAGAACAGCCCAGGGCTATTCTTATACCCTTGGGGCAATCTACAGAATTGGTGTTCAGAGCCTAGGGCCAAAAATGCTGTCAAATATCTGCTTTCAGGCACTATATTTTGGCAAAAGAATCCATTTGAGATATCTAGTGTTGTTTTGTATTTCTTCTGCACAATGTTATTCATTAGTGCGGCACTGTGTGCATTTTGTACTACAAATGTTTTTGTGCATGTGTTTAAATGCCTGTAGTCTAAAACTAGACGGTATGAATTGTCTGGTTTCATTACGAGAAACAAAGGATTGTTCATTGGAAGAGGTGCAATTTTCAATCACACCTTGATATTCAAGTTGATCTAAGATCTCCCTAACTTGTTTTTTCACGTCATGTTTAATTGGGTACTGCCACTGTGGAGTTGGAGTAGTTTTTACTGGGATTTCATGGTGAGGTGACTCAGCATCTCACCCTACATGATTGTGGTATAATGCAGGAGCAAGTGCTACTGCACACACCTGCGCGTATGTATGTTTTAGTGATTCTGGAATGAGGTCAGAGAAAGCTGGTAAAATTACTGTTTCTCCTTTTGGGCAGTCCATAAGGAACTGAGGGGCATATTAGGAAGACCCACGTTAAAATTATCGCCGTTTTAGCAGCAGGAAACTGCCGCTAAAACGGCGATAATGGGCTTGATAATATGCGTTATGGAATTCCAATAGAAGCCCAGGTTAGATGTCCTGCACATCTAACCTGGGCTTCTATTGGAATTCTATAACGCATATTAACAAGCCCATTATCGCCGTTTTAGCGGCAGTTTCCTGCCGCTAAAACGGCGATAATTTTAACGTGGGTCTTGCTAATATGCCCCTCAGACGGCCAATCTTTTTCAGCCAAAAGAATATCGTATCCAAAAGTTAGGTTCTCCCAAAAGAAACCTTTCACTTTTCTAGAGATGGCCCCCTCCATGTGAAGCATTATTTCATATAACTGATGCCGTACACTTACCCTAGTATCAGGTGTTTCCACCGTGATATGTTCATTCAACGCTGCTGTCACCAGAAATTCCATCAGGTTCTGGCGAGCTATTGTTACCTCTGCTGCACTGTCTAGCATCATCAGAGCCCATTCCCTGTTCAGAAGTTGAGTCCTCAGTAGCTTGGGCATTTCTTATTTTAAGATCAGCTACTTTCTTTTTTTTAAATTGAGGTTTGCTTTTGGGTTCATCTTCTTTTTTGATAATGTAGTCTGAAGTGTAGTGTATATATCTTGGCTTTCCTCGCTCTTCTGATCTGCGTTCTGACCGTCCTTCCCTCTCTGAGTTTTTTGATGAACCCTGAAAGGAACGAGAGGAACCTGTATCAGTATCCTGATAACTGTCAGGTTTTTTAATATCACGATTTCTCAGGTTATATTTCCTGTCAGAGGGTTCCTGTTGAGGAGACCCACCCAGTGATTGTGATTTATTCTGCTTGTTTTTTGATTGATTATTATCTCATTTCTTTTTAGAAAAATTGGGTGTTTGTTTGGAATTATCCTTTTCAGGATTACTCATTAATTGTGGTCTCACAGGTCTAGCTACCAAATTATCTCTTCCCAGTGAAGCATAGGTCTCTTCGATAATTTCAGGTAATTCCCACTCCTGTTGTGCAGGAGTGCATTCCCTCAGGCATTGGCATATAGCCACCGCTGCTGCCTCCCCTTTTATGTTTGCTAACATAATTGTAGATACCTGGGCAAAATTGCCTATCAATTTCATCCCTGAGTCCCGGGCATGTTCTGCCCAGTACTCATTCTGTATTTGTCCTAATACTTCTGGTATGACTGCTATTGAGGGGGTACCATGAGTCCTGGTAGAGATGGCAGAGAAGACTGTACCCCAAGTGGTACAATCCGCTATCTGGGGAGCAATCCCCATTGGCAAGCAGATTGTCAGTATTCTGTGTTTTTCTTGCGGGCCTTTGTTTGGAAACACTGCCTCAAGCTGTGCTATTTTCTGTGCTCTCCAGAATGGCATTTGTTCACCTTTAGTGGGCATTCTTCCCATAATCACGTTCAGCGTTTGTGGGGTGAGTTTAGTTGCGGTCCCTTGAAGTTGACCTGCTGGAGTGACCCTTGTAGGTTGAAGTGTGAGTGTTCTCATAATGAACTGTGTAAGATTTCTGTACAGCTTTATTATTTCTTTGTGAAATTGAAGTAAGTCTGCTGCTGGGAATGTGTCAATTTCTGGATGCGGTGTGTAAGCAGATAGAACCGGCCAATTCGCCCCGTCTCTGCTGAGCGGACAGAGTCTCACTTTATCTGTAGTATGAAGGAGGGCACCTTTAAACCAATTTATATGCTCTTGGTAAGTGAGTCGGACTTCTATGTCCTCGGATGGAGAGTATTCATCTGGTATTTCATCCGGAGTGTAAGAATGAAATGTATGTGTGTGAGCGTCTACAGGAGGGAATTTAACCCAAGAATAAAACACCTCTGTCTTGTATGTCTCGTGTGCCTAAATCATGAAGGTTACAGTCCCACCTAATGCTGGGACTCCAAAATCTGCTAATTTTAAAGTAAGTGCATTTCTGCAGTTTTTTTTATAGCACCTTCCTGTTCCCCTCCCTCTGCTGCATTTGCATTTAATGCGGCTGCAGCGTCATCTTGGATAGACATTGCAAAAAGGAGTTTCAGAGAAACAGAGATAAGTTTTATGCACAATGTAGGGAACTATAATCCTTCAAGCTTGAATAAACCTACAGCCAATACATAGGGTATACCTACTCAGCTGCGGCAGATGTTCCCTCCCCACTCCAGACGTCACTGGGTAAATGTGAGTAGGGGGTCTCTGAAAAAGCACTACTCAACTACTCAGATTTGACCGTTAAATATGAACCAAACCAACGTTGGGGGCGCCATGTCGTGTAGTTCCTACAAATCTATATAGGATCTGCGCGTTTTAGACAACATAAACTAAGGGATTGGTATCCAGACTGATTCCAGACACCCCCAAAGGATATGTTAGTCTGTAGACCGGCTAGCTCACAGTACCACTATAAGCCCCACAATTTTACCAAGGAGTGAATAGTTTCTGGCAACTATCGAACATGACAACCCTGACCCCTCAGGGATCATGGAAACAGTACAGTACTTTTCGCTCAGTCACTTGTGCTCACTCGGTCTCAGAGAGATATACAGAACAAATGGAGGGGACATTTTCAATAAGCATTTATTGAACCAGCGTCATTCTAGTATAAAATACGTGTGCTGTAACAACCAATAGACAGAAACAAATATATATGGTTAGAAGCACCAGCAGAGTAAATTAAAGGTAGAATTCTACCATGGTGCTAAAACAATGAATATATGCAGACATAGAGATACATGGCAGTAATCATGAGTGCTCCTAAGATGCAAACCCTAACTAAATGTACTTAAGTGTACCTAGAATGTATGTAGGTGTATAGCCAAGAATCCCCCTAGAAAAGAGCCAACCCCATTACCTGATGGGAGAGAATGAAAGACCCCTGCGTGCTAGAGTGTCTGCGGGCAGGGACTTCAGCGTCTCGTGTCAGCGTGTCAGCATGGAAGCATGGAAGCTTTTCTCCTCTGGTTTGCCCAGTGAAGATGTGGGACATATATACCTGAAAGGTGCCCTTAGGGGTTCTACCTAGATGTGTCATGGTACTGTGGGCCTGTTGGCCAAGGATGACAATAGTGGTGACTTTAATACAGAGTTTTTATGCAGAAGATGGTAATCCTGCTGTGATACTAAGAATCCTCCTGCATAATAAATTAAAACCATACAACATTTATTTAGCACCTAACTAGGTAAAAGGTCAGCACCAGAGTCGTTATGTAGAGCAAAGTAGGACAAATGTAGGTAAAAGGGCGTGCAACTACCTATGCCTATATTGGGGTACATTGGACTCATAACACCACTGCTCTTACCTGCACGGGCCGCGGCTGGCCCAGGGGGAGGGGTTGGGTGGTGGACTGACCAGACCGCTGGCTACCCGACCCAAAGGTCTGTGGGTACTACAGCCATGGCCACGTAGAGGCTGGGGAGCATGCGCAGCTCGATGGCTGGGAGGGAATTGGCATGTTTGGAAGACCCTTACGTAGCCACGAAAGGAGTGAAAGGCAGATTAGGGGTGACGTGGGGCCACAGAAAGGCCCAAGGACTTGGCCATAGCCTGATTGTCCTTGAATTGCTACAGTGCAGAATCCACCTTGTCTTCGAAGAGACCAGTGCCATCGAAGGGCATGTCCATAAGGGATGCCTGGACATCTCCCGAAAAGCCAGTCGTCCTCAACCAGGCATGGCGCCTCAGGGCCGCCGCCGATGAAACCACTCTTCCCAGAAAGTCAGTCATGTTAAGTCAACAGCGGATAGTGAACTTTGCTGCCTCACAGAACTCTTTTAGTTGGGTGGGGGTCGCTCTGGTTCCCAGAAAATCGGAGAGGCGCGGCCCAGGTGCAGGCTCTACCGCGGAGCCAGGCCTTGAATGTTGACGCTCCTTCGTCTCATCGGTCAACAGAGGAGGAGAAGTCAAAGACCTCTACAACTTCTTCTTGTGTCTCAATTTACCCAAGTGTCTTGGGTCTTGGAGTGGGACAACAACCTCGAACTCGGCGACCTTTCTATGGCCCGGGACCTTGATTTGCACAGAGTCACGTGCCGGGCCACCATAAGCTTGTGGGATCACTCCCACAAGGCCTTTGGATTCATGGCGTGGCAATTGGAGCACAATTTCGTGGTCACACTCCAACCACCACAGGCAGACAAGGTGCAGGTCCGTCACTAACATCGACCAATGACAGGCTCCGCAGAGCTTGAATCCTGTCTTCCTAGATGACATCCTACACACCAGGAGGACAAAACCTCCAAAAACACAACAGAACATCAAATAAATTTAGTCAAACAGTGACTGAGAGGTAGCTCTTCTTTGGATCAGTTTTGGCTGGCACGAAAAGAAAAGAACTGACGTCAGCGCGCCTAGGTGGCACAGATTTCACTTCCAGCGTGGATGATGCTGACGATGTACGCGGAGCTGAACGACACCACCTACTGGTGCACATAGGTACTGCTCACAAAACATCTTCAGGATCCAGACTGATGCCCGGTAAATTCAAAGATAAGGAATCTGCGGCTAGAAGTCTCTATAAGATCTTTGTTTTTTCAGTGAATTTCTAAGGCTTTTTTAATGTATAGTTAGATATTCTTACAATTCCTAACTATAATGTCACTTTAACCTTTGTTTTTTTTCAGTGAATTTCTATTTTAAAAAAAATGTAAAGTAAGATGGCCATTGCAATGCATGGTGGGGGAGTTGGATGCACGGCCTGGCCTGGCATTGTACGTTGTGCTGCCCCCACCCACGCTTACTGCCCCTGTCCCCCTCCTCTTTGCCATCCCTTGTCCTAGTCCATGCCCCTGCCTCCTTGTGCCAGTCCTGTGTGGCCATTGTTCTGCCACTGCCCTTCTGCCTGCCCTGCACAGTTAGCTTGCTTCCCCACCCACATTCTCTGTTGTCCGAGTCCATGCACCAGCGCCCTCCCTCCTGCCCTACATGTGTCTGATGTTCTGCCACTGCCCTCTAATTAGCTTCCTGTACCTTCCCATCCCTCCTGCACTCTGTTGCTCGAGTCTATGCTCCTGTCACTGCTCTCCTGCTTAGTATCTGTGCTTAGCTTGCCCCTATCCACCTTCACCCTTCCATCTGATGTCTGTGTACATGACCGTACTTTATGCCTTTTGCTTACCATGTTCCAAGGAGCTAGCACTGCCCCTCCTGTCTACTCTGAGTGTTCTGTTGAGTTGCCACTGCCCCTCCCACCTGCCCAGTATGGTAAGATGGCTGCCACCTGTCCCTGCCCCCTCCACTCTGCCTTCCATTGTTTCTTAGTTCCATGCCCTCTACCCTTCCTTCTGCCCTCCATGCTCTGTTGTGCTACAACTTCTCCTACCCACCCTCAGTGGTCTGTTGTGAAGCCCCTGTCCCCTTCCCCTACCCTCTGTTTTCTGTGTCCAGTCCAAACCCCTCCCTTCTGCTCTCCTTTGTGCATGCCCCCACTCCCTCCCTCTTGCCCACCATGGCCGGTGTGCTGACACTAAACCTCACACATGCCATGCATGTTCTTTTTTGCTGGGACTGCCTTCCCATCTGCCCTGTGTTGTCAGCTTGCAACCTCCTCCTTCCTTCCCTCTGTTGTCTATGTGTATGTTCTTATAGGCTCCCTGTTGCCCTCCCTGGCGTGTTGGTCTACCAGTGCCCATCTCAACTGCCCTCCATGGTCAGCTTGCTGCTCCTACCCTGCCCCCATGCCCCCTACCCACCGTTGTCCATGTGTGGGCCCCTACTTCCTCCCTTCCATGGTCCGTTGTCATGTCCCTGCCCCCTGTCTCTTGCCCCATGGTCTGTTGTGCTGTAAAAGCCCATCCTGCCTGCCCTGTATGGTCAATGTGCTGCCATGCCTCTTTCCCCCCTGTCCTCTGTTGTCCTTGTACATGGCCCTGTCCCTCCCTATAGCTTTACATGGTCCATTGTGCTGCACTTGCCTCACATTTGTCCTGTGTGGTGTATTGTGCTGCCACAACCTTTGGTGCCTTCCCTGTAAGATCAGTTTGGGGCCCCTGCCACCTCCCTCCTGCCCTCTATTGTTCGAGTCCATGTCCTTACCCCATTCCTTCTGCCCTCCATGGTCCATTGTACTATACATGCCAACATTCTGAAATTAATAAGAGGGAGATTTTGAAAACAATATTAGGGGAATTGATTTTCCCCATTGGCTTTCATTGAAAACAAGGAGATTTTAGGCAGGAGACAGCTAAAAGAATCCAGTCTGTTGGCATGTATGGTTGTACTGCCACTGCCTCTAACTTCTGCCCTCAATGATCCTTTGTGTTGCCACCGCCTTTCTTGCCTGTCCTGCATGGTTGGTTTGCCGTCTCTGCCCCCCTTTCCTCTGCCTTCCATGCAATGGGGTGTTGCACTGCCCCTCCTGCCTGCCCAGCATGGCCAACTTGCTGGCCCTGTCCCCCTCCTCCCTGCCCTCAATTGTCTGAGTCCGTGCCCCTGACCTCTGCCTCCTCACAGTGTTCTAATGAACAACTAGATCACTAACATTCTGTATTTATTACAAAAGTGTGGCACACATGAAGTTAACTTGATGGAATAAAAACTGTAAAACCTAAAGCATTTCCTTTAGATACGTTAAAAATTAGAGGGTATTTTTCCCATAGAAATTATGGTTAGTACCCTAAAAAACTAAGATGAGGACACATTTTCTGAGTTCTCAAATTTTGACAAAGCTTTTTAAAATTAATTTCTATCTGTGAGAGGCTGTCTCAGTATATGGTGCTCACATATGTAAGTGTAGCACCCTGCACTAATCCAGACAACCCTTATGGTGATTTTAGTGGTCTTAGAGAACCTTAGAAAGCTCTCTAAGTGGTAGCTGTGGAGAGCAGCCTTCAGGCTTAGTCCAGAAGGAGTGTAAAGCAGCTCGTTTTACCAGTGCTTAATCTTATGGTATAGGTTAAGTGAAAAAGAATCACACAGTGTAGTTATAAAAATATGTATTTTATTACAAACACTCACTAACACATTTGTACTATCTCCTTCCCGGAGATAGAAACACCGTACACACAATACTTAGGAAATAGAGCAGGTAAGAAGCACAAATACACAGTGGTCTCCAAGGGGAGATCACACCATATAGTAAAATAGCGGAATGCGAACCATGACTCAAGTCAAGAATGGGCCCAGAAGACGTAGAAGAGCTGGAGACCCAAGGAACCACCCAAGGTGAGTATCAAGGAACCCCATGGAGGTCGTGTGCAGAATGGGAACACGACCGCATGCTCAATGTTAGTCAATAGGTAAGTCACGGTTGCAATTTTAAAGAAGGAGGACCCTTCCCAGCGGACCCCCATGAAACCCTGTGGAAGATGGAAGGTTGGAGAGTCACCCCACCCGTGGATACCCCAGGAACCAGGATACCTACACCAGGGAAGCCGGGTGCATAGGTGTCAAGTGACGTTGGAAACCGCCGTAGACCACAATGGAGGGCTCCAGGAAAGATGCCGCTGGAGAAGAAGACGAAAGAGTCCAGGGGAACCCAAAGGTGGATTCAAGATGAGAGGTACCTACAAGCAGAGGGGACAGACTCTATGCCACTCAGGAGTGACCAGGAGGCACGGAAAACGAATGCCCACTGATGTCGTAGATGCAGGTGAGGTTGATGGTGCCCTTGAAGTTGCAGCTGTGCGGACGAGGCGATGCTGTAGAAGACCAGGAGCCGTTCACGAGCTGTCTCATGTCGGATGTTGAGAGCCCAGGGGTCAGTGTCTGGCAGGGGCACCAACAAGCCTTGGCAGCAGCAAACAACGTAGTTGACGAAAAAGGGGCAGTGTCGGGACCAGCAAGGTCCAAGTGACTCACCACAAGCAGGTAAGTCGAAGCAGGCATGAGCAAGCAGGGGAGCCTACTCAAGCCAAAGAAGACCCTCAGGAGGATCCACGGGCCGAAGGCACAGGAGTCGCAAGAGGACCTCGAGCAGCTCACCAATGAAGAAGGCCCACGGTGCAGAAGAAGCGGTGAGGGTGAAGATCTTGGCTGCAGGAGTTGCTTGAGGTTTGAGCTTCTTGGAGCCCGAAGATCTCTGGAGGAGAAAGCCAACAAGCCTTGGAAAAGGTAAGTCGACGTTGAACAGGGGTTCAGTTCCAGCGGTTCCAACGAGGGATACTGGCCTCAAACTCAGTATGAAGGCAGTGCAGGCCTCGAAAGAGTTGCAGAACCACCACCTGTGTTGCTAAGCCTTTCGGAGTCTGTTGGAGCCCAAGATCAGCAGATCGGTCAGCTGCGTTGCGGGGGAGTGACTCCATCACTCCAAGGGAGATTCCTTTGGGTGTCTTGGATGTCCACAGGCCTGGTGAAGAACCTGTATGGAGCACGGGCACAGACGTTGCAGAAGAGCAGCAGGACGACGAGACCAGGAGCAGCAGGAATCTTCCCCGGTGCAGTCTCGGTTCCAAAAGCGAAGTCCACCCAAGTCCTGAGTGTCCAGATGGTCGAAGTGGTATGTGATCTGAATCTTGTCCCACGATGAATCTAGGAACCCACCCACAGGTAAGCCCTAAGTACACTTAGGAAAGGGTTGAGATGATTCAGGGGTCGCTCCCAGAGGAGGGGCTGGACAGTGGGGAGGATACTCCCATGTTCTTTGTCCAATTTTGTGCCAGGGTGGGAGCCAACGGCTCCCTGAAACTGGTTTGAACTGGAGCATGCAAGGAGGGCATCAAATGTGCCCTACAAGCAGTCTCAGTGGCACTGGCAAGCGTCCCCACCCTGTCCCAATACAGTAAACCCTGTGTGGGAGGTGGTCACACCTCGCTGTGACAGGATACCTATTGTTCTGCCTTCCCCTGCTCAAGCTTGGCTCAGCAGCAGGTGTGCAGAATTGTGTCTCTGGCTGGCAGCAGCCCTAGCTTGCTGTCCGGTTCCAGAAGACTGGTACTGAGAGCACTGAGGGCCTCCCGGAGGAGCTTTACAGTGCATGGAATCATACCTCCCACTCCGTTTACGGTATGATTCCAACATGTTTGATACCAAACATGACATGGTTCGTTACAGCCAGTTTAGAGATGGTCATCGCGTAATGACGCATGGCCACTCTATATGTCACAATGCTGATTCACTTACAACCCGGGAGAATGGACTCCAAAGGTTGTAGGGGTGCCCCGCTCATGCAGGGGCACCCTCACACTTAGGACCTAGAACCCTGCCTTCAGGATTGAAAGGCCTGCCTTAGGGGTGACTTATAGATTTTAAGTGTGGTGACCTCAGATATAGGGAAACCTATATCTGTCGTAAGTGGTGCTAGCACCAGCTTACACAGGCTGCAATGGCAGGCCTGGAGTCACAATTTGATTGATCTCTCATAGGTGGCATAATACATGCTTCAGCCCATTGGAGACCTCCAGTGTACCTATGCCCTGGGTACCTTAGTACCATATACTAGGGACTTATCAGGGTACACCAGTAGCCAATCTAGACTGTACCCAAGTACTCACCATGTCCAATTTAGGGAAGAAGCACAGAGACTGGGGTCCTGATTAGCAGGAACGCAGTCAGACTAGTCAGAAAAACATAATGACACCAGAAAAAAGTGGGGGTGACCATGAAAGCAGATCCTACTTTCCACCACTATCTCTATGTTTTTTATCCATTTGATCACTTGATTATTTGTTGCACTTAGGGGAGAGGAAGTGGCATTATGGCCAGAGCTGCCGACTTTGGAACTGGGGAACCCAGTTCGAGTTTCAGCGACGGCTCAACATCCTGTGATTCTGGGAAAATCACTTAGGGCATGATTTAGATCTTGGCGTGACTCCCGTTGTCTCTTCATGGTGGGAGTTACAAGTACTCCGTTGTGCTGACAGAGTCCCGCCTGTCATATTTAGATATGGGTTGGTTGAACTGCCATCCACATCAACTATCTGTTTACCATCGTATAAGCTCTGCACCTCCTTCGACGTGGCGGACTCCTCTGCTGGCTAACAGTACACTGTCGCCGTCAGGCTAGCGGGGTTGGGCCGAGCCTATTTAGATGTCCCCATTGTGCTGCCGTTGTCCTAGCGGTGGATTTCTGTCGAAGTGAGTACCTGGTGGAGTGTGAAACTGGTAACTCCCTTTTTTATCTCAGGTTGAAGCAGACGCTCCTTCGCTGGCCCGACTCAAAACCCCTATACTCTTATTCGCTAACGACACCTTGCAGTTCTCTAAGATGCTGAGTGGGCTACAGAAACTTCTACGCTGTTTCAACGAGTTTTGCCTTGCTCTGGGTCTGCAGATCAACACCACTAAAACAAAGCTGATGTCGTTCAACCCTCACAAATCTTTTAAGAGGAGCATTGTTTTGGAGTGGGTACCTCTTGAGACTGTGGACTGCTTTACTTACTTGGGCATTATATTCAGAGGATGCATGTCCTGGAAGCCCCATGTTAACAAAGTGGCCCCATAGCTTAAGCAAATAACGAAGGCAATACATCAAGAATTGTGTGCCTCCTACACCAAACCCATTCTACCCACGCTCTGCATTTATGAGGCCAAGGCTCTGAGTTTCGTTCTTTATGGGGTGGAGTTGTGGGGTTTCTCTATCATCGAGTTATTAACCAGGGCTGAAAACAAATTCCTACGCAACCTTGCTTTCCTTCCTCCCAGCACCCCTTTGAACCCGCTCCTCCAGGATATGGGAGTAAAGAGTCTCGCTATCAAAACCAGGTTATGCCCCCTGCTATATTAGAGGCGGTTGTGGACCACCCCAGAACCTGCCCATTATGTTACAGCCCTCTAGGATGTAATGGAAGCCAACCAATTTCATAAAGTTCCCTGGCTTCTGAACATCAAAGAGTCGCTCCACCTCCTTGGGTTGTCAGACCTCTGTGACCATCCTACTACCACCAACTTTCTGTCCAGGAACTCACTGAAGATGCTGTACAGGGCAGCCACAGCGGCCAATGATTCCTGGAAGGCTACTTCATCCAGGCTGACCAGTGACTTCCAAAACTTTAAGCCTGTCAATGGGTATGAGTCATGGGATCAGGTGACTGTCCTCATAGACAGGAGGTTATACTTTCAGTTTAGAGAGGGCGCCCTCCCGCTGAAAGTCTCCACCTCAAGGTGGTCATGTGGGGCCACCGATGCTTGCACTGCTTGTACTTCCTCAGCAGAGAGTGTTTCACATGTTTTATTTGCTTGCCCACTTTATGCCTGCCCCCGTAGTTCCTGGTTAGCTTCTATTTGCAATTGTCTTAGAAAATACTTAGGCAACTATACGTTTAAACGTTCTATTAAAATGGGGGCTTCAAAACTTGATGACCAGAAAAGACCCAGATACTAACACATTTTTTAAATTTAATATTGGTTGAGAGAGAGGTGAATGAGCTAACGAAATCCTCAGTAAAGGCCTATTTTTTGCTAAAAACTCCTCCCAAGATTGAAGCTTACATGATTATTGTCACTAAGCCCTTCCATCGCCTGCTTTTAACCAGGTTTCGTTTTAATTTGATTCATTTTCTATTAGGCGACTCGCAAGGTTGGAGCAGGGCGTGTGACTTAGGCCCCTGCACATGTGACAACTTTTCGTCTCAGGACACAATGCACTTTATAATGTTCTATGACCATTATAGTGATATCCGCAAGAAGTTCTTATTTCCAATTTTAAGGGGGAAAGGCTTTATCCAGGTTAGACCTGCTGTTGGAAACGGGGTTACCGAGACCGTTATGGTAGCATGGCGCCAAGCGGGGAAAGGCACGCGAAGGCAATGTGTAAGGCAGTTGTGCAGCACACTCTCACATTAACCCAGAAATGCGAAGCAATAACCGGACACCACACCAGGCTTAGATAAGTAACAATCAGGTTCCTTTATATTGACCAAGATGGCATTCAATTATGCAAATTATACATTACATGCTCTTAACTATTCCACACTCTTTTAAAAAGACACTCAACAGTTCCTTTTAAAAACACAGCACCCCTAATGATTCAGGTGCACTACAAATGAGGGCCTATAACATGCACAACACTTTTCAGGTGTTAACAACTATGCATCAGGCCTAGGTACTCTGTACAGCCTATGGTACCCTAGGCAGGAGGGAATCCTACAGGGAACCCCTCAACATGTCCAGCAGCTGGGGGCTACCAAAAGGGGGGACTCCTTTATCTCCCCGGGAGGCTACTGTATAGTAGGTGCTTGGCCTTTGATATTATGTCAATATAGGCCCCTCCCTCTGTAATCCCTCTTCAAGGGTGGCCCCCGGCCCCCAGGGGCTTAACCTAGAGCCCTAGGGGCCTCCTGGGCTCACCCTGCGGTGTTGTGGCTGGCTGTGGGGCCTCACGGCGCTTCTTCTCTGGCCCGGCCCTCTGTGGTGGGGGCGGGGCCCGGCGCGAGTCTCGCGGCCCTCCGGCCGGTGCTGATCAACTTCTCGAGGCTCTGGTGCCTCTCGCGTGGTGGTTCCCTTTGTTGGGGGCCGGTATGCCCCTCCTCCGGCCCCCGTGGAGTCAGGGGAGTGAGTGGGGACTCGGAGCGGGAGCCGGCAGTCCCTTTAGGACGGCTCCGGCCTCCCGCGCAGACACCCGCAAGTCCTCCTCACCTCCGGACGTGCTGGGGGCGTTGCTCTCGGCGGCGCCCAATCCTGGCGCGGCGGCGATTCTTCACGGGGCTCCCGTTGGCAGTGGAGCCCCGGGACGCTCCTCCCGATTGGCTCCGGCTGAGCCAATCGCGTCGCGGCCTTCTCTGCTTCCGGGGCTCTCGTTGGTAGTGGAGCCCCTCTGACGTCGTTGAGCTCGGCTCCGCTGGGCCAATCACGTCGCGCCTTCGGTGGTTGCCTGGCAACGCCCTCTTCTCCGGCGATTGGCTTTGGCAGGCCAATCCCGTCGCGGCCTTTTCGGGGCGCGACCTGTGACGCGGTCAGCGTCCCCGGCTCCTCGACGACAGCGTCCACGGGCCGAAAGGCCGCAGCAGGCCTCAGTTGAATTCACGCGGCCCTCGGGCTGCGGCGGTGTTCTTCTTGGCGCGCTGGCAGCGGCAGGGGTCTCGGGCCCGGCGGTGACTTTTGGGGATTTCGGTGAGGCGCGGACGGCGCCCTCACCACAGCTATGAATAGGGGAGAGATCCCCCGGCCTCAGTTCCCTTCTTCCAGCGGCGGCGGCCGCGGCGGTGATCCCGGTCACCAGGTCAGTGACCAAAAGGGGGGTCAAGTTCTCTCCACACTTGGGGGTTGCAGCGCAGGCGCGCTGACAGCCTTATTCACAGGCTGTGTAAGGATGGTTCTTGGGGGACAGTCCAGCTGTCTGTATAGGTGGATAGGGGGTGGAGGCCTAGCGCTTAGGACGCAGCGCTTCGCCTCCTGATCCCCTCTTACTGGGTTTCACTTTCTAGTCCTGAAATTCTTGGATGCAGCAAAGTCTCTTTATGAACAGGGGGGTTGTGAGTTGGTGATTCCTGGAGGGTTGTATGTTCCTCCTGGCACGCTGGAGATGGTTCCCTGGGTCCCCTCACACTGGGCAAGATCAGTGGGTGGTGGGCGTTCCTCATCTATCTTACGGCAGCAGGGCCTTGACCCTGTCAGCGGCAGTAGTGTAGGTCTCCCCCTAGGCCCTAAAGTCTGTACTCCAGCGCAGGTTCTCCCAGGTTCAGCGGTGCCTCAACCTAACTAACTCCTGGTTTTCCCTCCAAGCCTCTTATACCCCTAGGTCAGGTGACCCTCCCAAAGGCGGCAAAGTGTAACTCCTCCCACAGCCCGGAAGGTTCTGGAACCTTCCACCTACCTAGCTATGGGGCCCAGAGGCGGAGACGGGATGGCTACTGTATCCCTTGTCCCAGCCTGACTCTGGCGACTAGCGTGTATGTGTGGAAGGCCCTCTGCAGTAGCAGGGGCCTGTGGCAGCCATCTTTGGTGAGAGAGCACCTGCACCTCAGCACTGACCAGCAGTGGCAAGGCGCCCGGAGACCTAGGTCCAGTAAAAATATGGTGGCAAAAATGAGGCGCAGAAAGGGAAAAAAACAGGGTAAGACCACCCCAGGGCTGACAGGTCTAACACACGTCCCCCCAGCCGAAAGAGGGAGAGCTTCCCAACCTCTAGGGAGTTCTCTTCACTAAGGCGGAAAAACCGGGAGAGACCGTCAGCGTTGGCGTGGTCTACACCGGGTCGATGTTCCACCCGAAAGTCCATCCCCTGGAGGGAAATGGACCACCTCAACAATTTGGGGTTTTCGCCTCTCATCTGCATGAGCCAGCGAAGGGGTCTGTGGTCGGTCTGGACCAAGAAGTGACAACCAAAAGGTATGGCCTCAACTTCTTCACCGCCCAAACCACAGCAAAGGCTTCCGCTCGATGGTACTCCACCGCTGTTCCCGGGGAGTAGTCGTCGGGAGATAAAGGCCACTGGCTGGTCTTGGCCATCGTCATTCAGCCGCGAGAGCACAGCTCCTATGCCATGCTCAGAAGCGTCTGTCTGCACGATAAATTCCCGGCCGAAGTCGGGGTCCGGAGCACCGGTGCGGTGCACATGGCACGTTTAAGAGTCTCAAAGGCATCTTGGCAGGCAGCCGTCCAGATTACTCTGCGTGGCTGTTTCTTGGAAGTCAATTCCGTCAATGGGCCCACGATGGTTCCATATCCCTTGACGAACCGGCGGTAGTATCCCGTGAGGCCGAGAAAAGCTCGGACCTCTGTTTGGGTCTTGGGGGCTCCCAGGCCATGATGGTCTCAATCTTGGCTTGGAGGGTTGCACCTTACCTCCGCCCACCAGATGTCCCAGGTACACGACAGATCCCTGTCCAATCTGGCACTTGCTGGCCTTGATGGTTAGACCAGCCCTTTGCAAAGCCTGCAGCACCTCCTGGAGATGCTGCAGATGGTCCTCCCAGCTGCTACTGAAGACAGCTATGTCATCCAGGTAGGCAGCAGAGAAGGCCTCTAGGCCAGACAGCACCTGGTTCACCAACCGCTGGAAAGTGGCGGGAGCATTTTTCAACCCGAAGGGCATCACCTGGAATTGAAAGTGGCCCTCGGGGGTGGAGAACGCAGTCTTCTCCCTTGCTCCTTCCGCCATGGCGATCTGCCAATATCCTGATGTTAAATCAATGGTACTCAAATACCGGGCTGCTCCCAGCCGGGTCAATGAGCTCATCCGCCCGAGGGATCGGGTGAGCGTCGGTCTTGGTGACCGAATTGAGTCCACGATAATCCACACAGAACCGAAGTTCTGGTGTGGTGCCCGGGGGCCGCTTTCGGCACCAACACTACCGGACTAGCCCAAGGGCTACTGGAAGGCTCAATCACCCCCAGTTCTAGCATCTTTACCACCTCACTCTGGATACTAGCCTTGACCTTATCGGACAGCCGGTAAGACTTGTTCTTCACTGGCGGACTGTCCCCTGTGTCCACATCATGGGTACACAGGTGCGTGATTCCAGGCGTGAGGGAAAACAACGAGGCGTACTGCCCCAAAACCTGGCAGCAGTCCCTCTGTTGCTCTGGGGTCAAGGATGGGGCGAGGACTACTCCTCTACCGAACCATCCTTCTCGTGGACCGCCAGAAGGTCTGGCAGAGGCTCACTCTCTTCCTCCTCACTCCCATCCGTTATCATCAAGAGAGTGAGCTCGGAACGCTCCTGGTGTGGCTTCAGGCGGTTGGACGTGGAGCACCCTGTGGGGTTGACGGGGGGTCTTCATGTCGACGACATACGTGGTCTGGCCTTTTCGTTCTAAGATCTCAAACGGCCCAGTCCATCGGTCCTGGAGGGCGCTAAGCTCTCCTGGCTCCATGACCCACACCTTCTGTCCAGCGTCTAACTCTCACCGTCCGCGCGTTCCGGTCATACCATTGCTTCATGACGGCCTGACTTGCCTCTAAGTTGTCCGAGGCCTCCTTCCACAGCTTGGCCACTTGGCTGCGGAACGCCAGCATATAGCTGACCACATCACGGGAAGCTTCGAGGAAGACTTCTCCCACCCCTCTTTGACAAGACTGAGGGGCCCCGAACGGGGTGGCCATAGAGCAGCTCAAAGGGGCTGAAACCGACCCCTTCTGCGGCACCTCTCGGTAGGAGAAGAGCAGACAGGGTAAGAGGACGTCCCACTTTCTTCTCAAGTCCTCGGGTAGGCTCCTGATCATCCCCTTCAAGGTTTTGTTGAAGCGCTCCACGAGCCCGTTCGTCTGGGGGTGGTAAGGAGTGGAGAACCGGTAGGTCACTCCACACTCCTTCCACATGGCCTGCATGTAGGCCGACATGAAATTCGTGCCCCTATCTGACACCACGACCTTGGGGAATCCCACTCGGGTAAAAATCCCCATGAGGGCCCGCGCCACCACCGGTGCTGTGATGGTCCTCAGAGGGATTGCCTCTGGGTACCGGGTGGCGTGGTCTACTAGCACCAAAATGAACCTATGCCCAGCTGAAGTCGGCGGATCCAACGGCCCGACAATGTCAATCCCCACTCGCTCAAAAGGGGTATCGACCACTGGGAGAGGCTCTAGCGGGACCTTCACCTTAGTCCCTGTCTTGCCGCTTGCTTGGCAAGTGGTGCAGGTCTTGCAACAAGTGTCAGAAGTGACGCGCATCCTGGGCCAGTAAAAATGTGGGACCAAGCGCGCAAACGTCTTGTCCTGGCCCAGGTGTCCTGCTAGTGGTATCTCATGCGCCAACTCTAGCAGAAAGGCTCGGTGGCATTGGGGACCACCACGGCCCTTGAGGACCCATGCACCGGAGCCTTAGGCTCACTGTAGAGGAGACCATCCTCCCAGTAGACATGGTAATTACCAGTCTCTGTTCCAGCTGCTTGGGCGTCGGCCTGTTGCCGTATGCCAACAAGCGTAGGGCACTCCCTCTGTGCCCGGCAAAATTCTTCCCGGGTAGGCCCTCCTTCCACCTGCCACTCTGCAGGGGTCGGCAGGTCCCCCACGGGAAAACCAACCACCTCAGCGGACTCCGGGGTCACCTCCGCGGGCTCCCCATCCATCTCACCGGGTGTTTCCTCCCGGACATCTCCTCGTCCAGCAGTGGGCTGGGCCCTTCTTTCAGGCTCCAACCCGGGCTGAGTTCCTTGTCGGGCAGCCATGGACCGCGTGATAACGCAAGTCCATCCTGGTAACCCCAACATCTCAGCATGGGCATTGAACTCTACCTCTCTCCAGGCAGTGTGTTCTAAGTCGTTGCCCAGCAGACAGTCAACCGGCATGGCAGGGCTCACCGCAACCTTCATCAGACCTGACACTCCTCCCCACTCAAAGGGAACTTGGGCCACGGGGTAATGACCCAGGCTATTATCAGCCATCACTACTGGGTGGAACTCCTCAGGAATCACCTGCTCTGGGGACACCAGCTGACGCTCTCACCATCGTCATGCTGGCACCTGTGTCCCTCAGAGCCTCCACCTCCTCCCCGTTCACCAGGACCCTCTGCCGATACTTGGCAGTGTTCTCGGGTACCTGCACCCTTGGGATGATCTCCCTATCCCCCAGGGAAACTAAGGTCAAGCCTGTCCACTCACCTCCCCTACCTAGGGACAACTCCTCCCCAAGCGCTACACTGGCCACCCCGGGGGTCTTACCTCCTGTGGGGGCTGGGGCTCTCTTGCGACACTGGGCATCCCCCTTGTAGTGTCCAACCTCCCCGCACTCGTAGCACCGGACAGTTCTGGGCTGCTGACTCCTGTCAGGGTAAGTGGGTTTCTGGTATCCAGATTGGGATGGGAAACCTACCCCTCTCCCAGGCGGTCTATTTTGGGGACCTTTAAAGAACTCCCTCTTTTATCTCCCCTCTTTCTTCTGGGGAACACCTGTCCACCCTTCGGGGATCCGCCCGGCTCCCTTGTGGGACACCCTAGTGCTGACCCACGTGTCTGCCTCCTCTGCAAGCTCCCTTGGGTTGGTCAGCTTGCGGTCCACCAAGTACTGGCGCAGCTCCGGAAAACATTTCTCGAGGAGGTGCTCTCTCAAAAATAGGTCGTACAGCCCAGTGTAATTGTCAACCTCGCTGCCACGCACCCAACCCTCTAATGCCTTCCGGGCATAATCATAAAAATCTACCCAGTTTTGTGTGGTGAGCTTGTGGCTGTTGCGAAACTTTTGGCGGTACTTCTCAGGGGTGAGGCCAAACTTCCTGAGCAGGGCCTCCCTCATGATAGGGTAGTTGGTTCGATCCCCCTTTTCTAAGGTTAGCAGTGTGTCCCTGACTAGTGGAGGTATGTATCTATAAAGTCCTCCTCCCCAGTAGCTCTCAGGAACTCTATGGGCCACCAAAGCTACCTCCGTACGCCGTCAACCACTTGTCTATGTCATCACCCACACTAAAGCTGGCCATCACCTCCCTGGGTAGGTAAAATTTGGGCTCCTGTGGAACCCCAGTAGGTACGCTGCCACCATTTCCTTTGCCTTCCATTTCCATTTGCAAGGCTCGGAGCTCCAGTTCTTTCAGGCTAAGCTCATGTACAAGCCTTCTTTCCTCCATGGCTAGCCTTCCCTGTTCTCGCTCCCTTTCCATCTTAGCCAATTCTAATGTCAATTGCCTTTGCTGCCTTCTGTCCTCGAATTCCTCTGCTGACACACTCCCCTGACGCACTACTGCCTGCCCTGGAACGTCTTCCTGGCAACACATTCTCGCTGACGTCAATGTTCAGTAGGCTCAGTTCTCCTGGGTCGTCTGTCTCCCTCTGCTCCTCCTCCCCTCTTCCCTCCGGGTGGGCCATGACCCATGCCCTCAAAGCCTTCTGAAGTACCTCCTTCTTGGCACCTCGCTTGACGGCCACCCCCTCTCTAGGCAGAACTCCTTGAGCTGGCTCACCGTGTACCTCTCTAGGTCGGCTAGCTCAAACTCCATCCTCCTAGGTGGGGTCCCAGACAACTTAAGGAAGGGGTCCTAAATGGAAGGCAGCAGGTCTAACACAGGACTAATACAACCGGCAATTTACAATAGAATTCCTCCTACTTATTATTTTCCTAGGTGTCCAATTGCGGCGCACACTGAGTCACTGTAGGGTGCTGCACAAATACCAGTCCTTATCCCACCGCTGAACACCAATGTTGGAAACGGGGTTACCGAGACCGTTATGGTAGCATGGCGCCAAGCGGGGAAAGGCACGCGAAGGCAATGTGTAAGGCAGTTGTGCAGCACACTCTCACATTAACCCAGAAATGCGAAGCAATAACCGGACACCACACCAGGCTTAGATAAGTAACAATCAGGTTCCTTTATATTGACCAAGATGGCATTCAATTATGCAAATTATACATTACATGCTCTTAACTATTCCACACTCTTTTAAAAAGACACTCAACAGTTCCTTTTAAAAACACAGCACCCCTAATGATTCAGGTGCACTACAAATGAGGGCCTATAACATGCACAACACTTTTCAGGTGTTAACAACTATGCATCAGGCCTAGGTACTCTGTACAGCCTATGGTACCCTAGGCAGGAGGGAATCCTACAGGGAACCCTCAACATGTCCAGCAGCTGGGGGCTACCAAAAAGGGGGACTCCTTTATCTCCCCGGGAGGCTACTGTATAGTAGGTGCTTGGCCTTTGATATTATGTCAATATAGGCCCCCTCCCTCTGTAATCCCTCTTCAAGGGTGGCCCCTGACTCCCAGGGGCTTAACCTAGAGCCCTAGGGGCCTCCTGGGCTCACCTGCGGTGTTGTGGCTGGCTGTGGGCCTTACGGCGCTTCTTCTCTGGCCCGGCCCTCTGTGGTGGGGGCGGGGCCCGGCGCGAGTCTCGCGGCCCTCCGGCCGGTGCTGATCAATTTCTCGAGGCTCTGGTGCCTCTCGCGTGGTGGTTCCCTTTGTTGGGGGCCGGTATGCCCCTCCTCCGGCCCCCGTGGAGTCAGGGGAGTGAGTGGGGACTCGGAGCGGGAGCCGGCAGTCCCTTTAGACGGCTCCGGCCTCCCGCGCAGACACCCGCAAGTCCTCCTCACCTCCGGACGTGCTGGGGGCGTTGCTCTCGGCGGCGCCCAATCCTGGCGCGGCGGCGATTCTTCACGGGGCTCCCGTTGGCAGTGGAGCCCCGGGGACGCTCCTCCCGATTGGCTCCGGCTGAGCCAATCGCGTCGCGGCCTTCTCTGCTTCCGGGGCTCCCGTTGGTAGTGGAGCCCCTCTGACGTCGTTGAGCTCGGCTCCGCTGGGCCAATCACGTCGCGGCCTTCGGTGGTTGCCTGGCAACGCCTCTTCTCCGGCGATTGGCTTTGGCAGGCCAATCCCGTCGCGGCCTTTTCGGGGCGCGACCTGTGACGCGGTCAGCGTCCCCGGCTCCTCGACGACAGCGTCCACGGGCCGAAAGGCCGCAGCAGGCCTCAGTTGAATTCACGCGGCCCTCGGGCTGCGGCGGTGTTCTTCTTGGCCGCGCTGGCAGCGGCAGGGGTCTCGGGCCCGGCGGTGACTTTTGGGGGATTTCGGTGAGGGCGCGGACGGCGCCCTCACCACAGCTATGAATAGGGGAGAGATCCCCCGGCCTCAGTTCCCTTCTTCCAGCGGCGGCGGCCGCGGCGGTGATCCGGTCACCAGGTCAGTGACCAAAAGGGGGTCAAGTTCTCTCCACACTTGGGGGTTGCAGCGCAGGCGCGCTGACAGCCTTATTCACAGGCTGTGTAAGGATGGTTCTTGGGGACAGTCCAGCTGTCTGTATAGGTGGATAGGGGTGGAGGCCTAGCGCTTAGGACGCAGCGCTTCGCCTCCTGATCCCCTCTTACTGGGTTTCACTTTCTAGTCCTGAAATTCTTGGATGCAGCAAAGTCTCTTTATGAACAGGGGGGTTGTGAGTTGGTGATTCCTGGAGGGTTGTATGTTCCTCCTGGCACGCTGGAGATGGTTCCCTGGGTCCCCTCACACTGGGCAAGATCAGTGGGTGGTGGGCGTTCCTCATCTATCTTACGGCAGCAGGGCCTTGACCCTGTCAGCGGCAGTAGTGTAGGTCTCCCCCTAGGCCCTAAAGTCTGTACTCCAGCGCAGGTTCTCCCAGGTTCAGCGGTGCCTCAACCTAACTAACTCCAGGTTTTCCCTCCAAGCCTCTTATACCCCTAGGTCAGGTGACCCTCCCAAAGGCGGCAAAGTGTAACTCCTCCCACAGCCCGGAAGGTTCTGGAACCTTCCACCTACCTAGCTATGGGGCCCAGAGGCGGAGACGGGATGGCTACTGTATCCCTTGTCCCAGCCTGACTCTGGCGACTAGCGTGTATGTGTGGAAGGCCCTCTGCAGTAGCAGGGGCCTGTGGCAGCCATCTTTGGTGAGAGAGCACCTGCACCTCAGCACTGACCAGCAGTGGCAAGGCGCCCGGAGACCTAGGTCCAGTAAAAATATGGTGGCAAAAATGAGGCGCAGAAAGGGAAAAAAACAGGGTAAGACCACCCCAGGGCTGACAGGTCTAACACCTGCCTTACTCTATCTATAGGTGCTGAATGACCCATGGGAGATATTTAACATTGCGTGTTACCTAGTGGCTGTCGTTAGACTTAAGAGAAATGGTATCTCAGGCCAAGTGTTTTAGGTGTACCCGCTATGATTATATGATTATTGTTTTTATGCTGGCATGTTTAACTCTGAACTGTTTTTGGATTTTTAATTGAGTAATTATTTCCATATATGGACTAATGGCATCTCGGATTTTTATGTGTGCTAATGAATTCTGATTTTGTAATGTTTTTTAGGTCGCCCATATTTATTGATGAATTGCATTTAAGATGTTTTTTATTGTGTAGTGTATCATGTTGTATGCGTTGTACTTTTATGGTTTTTAGTAACCGAATAAAGTGGTTTGACTGACTGACTGACCCAGATACTAAGCTAGATTCAGTATGTTTACTGTATCAAAAAAGAAATTACATAAATACATATTTATCAATTTATCTACAATGTATAATTCATTTGATTCAAAAATGTCTTGTCATTGCTGTATAATAAGTCAAACCCATTCATACATCCTCATTCATACTTCATTATGTTTTTCACTGTGTAATATTGCAGTGTTACACCCTCATTTCAATATGCTCTTCCTTCTTTAATATTTTAACATTTGAAAATTGTGATCTTACATGGACGGCATGGCATTCTACATTTAATCCAATGACATTATTAATTCGATTTGATAGGTTTTTCATAATTTTTTTAGAACATTGTTGTTGTCATTGTGGGATAAACTCTTTCAAATTGAGAGGACTGTATGAATAAATCTTTTTTTAAACAGCATGGCCGTATGTTCCCATCTCCTCGGAGATCATGTTGAAATGAGATTTCGGTAGCCGGTCGCGCGATCCCGCGAGAGTTTGCGATCGCGAACACGTCATTCGCCGCGCCATCGGACAACGTGAGAGTGTGCGATCGCGAACACGTCATTCGCCGCGCCATCGTGCACCGCGAGAGAGATTGCGATCGCGAACACGTCATTCGGGCGCGCCATCGGACATCCGGCGGAATGTTGGTAAAGCTCGCAATCCCGAACACGCAAAATTTTCAATCTGGAGAAGAAGAATATCGCGAGCAGCATAAAACCTTCTATAAACTGATGATTTGGATGAAAAACAAACCTCAGATTGATATTTGGCTGTCCTTTTTTGTCAAATTTTTTGTGGGGGAGAGGGAGGAAGTGCCACAGAGTCTCCTACTTCCTGTTCCTGTCCAGCAGGCTCCTCCCAGTGCTTTGTCCATCTCCTGTTCATTTTTCACTTGGATTTGAGCTGGAAGGATCACTCTTTGTGTCTGCTGCATCATTATCATTGGATTTGAGGATTTTTGGATTTGAGATTTTACAAGTAAGTTGGTGTTGTTTGATTGGGGCATTGCAGTTGCTGCAACTACAATTTTTGTACTTTTCATCATTTAAAAAAATAAATAGTTGTGGGTAGCCAGTAGGCCCAGAGCTAGTCATGGGTGGGTGCATGATGAAACACGATGAAACAACTGTTCCTTTGCTGTGGGATGTATTTATTAATTTCAAACATCATTTAGGGGGCATGGATGGCATTGGATTGAATTGCAAAATGTGTATTTTTGGGTGTATTTCAGTTTTTTGGGCTGTGTGTTAAATACATGCCTTAGTTGTGTGTGGTGTGCTGCAGGCCTTGTTTAGCCCTGTGGATTTTCGTTTTTGCATTTTATTGCATTATGGCAAAGCAGTGTGGTTTAGCATGCAGCCTTTGCCTGGCTATTTTAGGCCTGTTTTCAGTACATTGTTTCCAGGCCTCCTGCTTGTTGCTTGTGATTTGTGAGTGTCCATGTGGCTGGTAGCCATTTCTGGTGGGAGTTATAAGTGTGCTGCTTTTGCCATATAGGCCTGCATGTGTTTCCTTTGTGGCCTAGGCTTCTTGTTGTGGTCCTGGCCATGAGGCTGGCGGCCATTTTGAAGCCAGGCAGTGTGCTTTTGCCATAGGCCTGCATTGTCTGTCTTCAGTTTCTTGTTGTTGTGGTCCTGGCCATGAGGCTGGCGGCCATTTTGAAGCCAGGCAGTGTGCTTTTTGCCATAGGCCTGCATTGTCTGTCTTCAGTTTCTTGTTGTTGTGGTCCTGGCCATGAGGCTGGCGGCCATTTTGAAGCCAGGCAGTGTGCTTTTTGCCATAGGCCTGCATTGTCTGTCTTCAGTTTCTTGTTGTTGTGGGCCTGGCCATGAGGCTGGCGGCCATTTTGAAGCCAGGCAGTGTGCTTTTGCCATAGGCCTGCATTGTCTGTCTTCAGTTTCTTGCTGTTGTGGGTCTGGCCATGAGGCTGGCGGCCATTTTGAAGCCAGGCAGTGTGCTTTTTGCCATAGGCCTGCATTGTCTGTCTTCAGTTTCTTGTTGTTGTGGGCCTGGCCATGAGGCTGGCGGCCATTTTGAAGCCAGGCAGTGTGCTTTTTGCCATAGGCCTGCATTGTCTGTCTTCAGTTTCTTGTTGTTGTGGGCCTGGCCATGAGGCTGGCGGCCATTTTGAAGCCGGGCAGTGTGCTTTTGCCATAGGCCTGCATTGTCTGTCTTCAGTTTCTTGTTGTTGTGGGCCTGGCCATGAGGCTGGCGGCCATTTTGAAGCCAGGCAGTGTGCTTTTTGCCATAGGCCTGCATTGTCTATCTTCAGTTTCTTGTTGTTGTGGGCCTGGCCATGAGGCTGGTGGCCATTTTGAAGCCAGGCAGTATGCTTTTTGCCGTAGGCCTGCATTGTCTGTCTTCAGTTTCTTGTTGTTGTGGGCCTGGCCATGTGGCTGGCGGCCATTTTGAAGCCCGGTAGTGTGCTTTTATCCATAGGCCTGCAAGCTTGTGGCCTAGTCTGCCAACAGGCCTTTCATCCAGTAGCCCCAGAGGTAGTCAGGGGTGCATGAAACAACTCTTTCTGTGTGTTCTGTTGAATTTAAACATCATTTAGGGCACATGGATGGCATTGGATTGAATTGCAAAATGTGTATTTTTGGGTGTATTTCAGTTTTTTGGGGTGTGTGTTAAATACATGCCTTAGTTGTGTGGGTGTGTTGCAGGCCTTGTTTAGCCCTGTGGATTTTCGTTTTTGCATTTTATTGCATTACAGGCAAAGCAGTGTGGTTTAGCATGCAGCCTTTGCCTGGCTATCATAGGCCTGTTTTCAGTACATTGTTTTCCAGGCCTCCTGCTTGTTGCTTGTGATTTGTGAGTGTCCATGTGGCTGGTGGCCATTTCTGGTGGGAGTTATAAGTGTGCTGCTTTTGCCATTTAGGCCTGCATGGTTTTCCTCTTGGCTTACTGCTTCCATCCATCCCCTTTGCCAGCTGCAGCTCCCTGAATGATGTGATGAGCAAATAATTTAATGCCAAACAGGGTCCACTTCTATTACATTTGTATTTTTGTTGTTGTTCCTCTTCTTTCCTATCCTTCCTGACAGTGTACACAGTATACCATGAAAGCCCTTGTTGACAGTCTCACAAATGGCTACACTAACTTAGATATTTTATTTGTTTGTTTGTTTGTACTACTAGTAATTGAACCACAACAACAAATGCAACATTTCACTGATGTTCTTCTCCTGGCTTCTTTGCTTTTAGGTGCACAAAAAGACAGAGGAGGAGGTGTCATCATCAACATCACCCGTTGTACTGCCAGACAGAAGTCCTGCGGCGCGTCACGTCCACGTGTGACCACAGACATCTCTGCAACTTGTGCACCTGCGTCCTGCTGACAACCGAAGAAGATGGCCCCAAAGAAAGGTACCAGGTCCTCCAGTACCAAGAAAGTTGCCACTGAGAAGAAGAAGGAACAGAAGAAGGAAGTGGCACTTGCCAAGACTGGTGTGCCGGCCGATGTGTTTTTTGGTAAAAAAAAACTTACGCCTGCAGCAGCGGTGTCCGGCGGGGACCAAGCTGGGAGCAGCACCTCCGCATCAGCGGGCCCACCCCAGCAACCTAGGCCCAAGCCCATGAGTGTGGCAGAGGTAGCCAGTCTACTAACGACCAGTGATGTTGAAATGTCATTATCGCAAAGTAGTATCCAATCCACGCACTCGCAGGCGGAAACTCAGCAGATAAGTGGGCAACCACAGCCGCAACCACAGCCGCAACCACAGCCGCAACCGCAGCCGCAACCACAGCCGCAACCGCAGCCGCAGCCGCAACCACAGCCCCAACCCCAGCCCCAACCGCAGCCGCAACCGCAGCCGCAACCACAGCCGGAACCACAGCCGGAACCACAGCCCACAATAGTAGTTGTTCCACCTGAAGTAGGGGCAGTTCAGGAAATCGAGCTTTTTGCAGACGAAGAGGAGCAAGACACTGTTTCAGAAGATCCATTGTCTTCCAGACCCCCAGCAAGGAAAAGGAGGGTTAGTCCATCAACTTCTTCTTCAAGCCCCGCTTCTGATGATCTAGATGCCACTTGGAAGCCACCAGCTCAGCCTGAGAGTGATGCACGCCACAAGACAAGGCTAGTGAAAAGGAAGGTTCCAGAAAGCCTTAGAGTTATGGAGGTAGATGTAGACGAGGCGGGTGATGATGATGAAGAGCCAGTCATCATGAACATCACTCCTGGGCCTGCGGAGATGGAGACCAACATTATTAGACTATCCAAAACCGCTGCGAGGGATGTAGCACGGATACCACCAACACAGGTAACACCAACACGACCTCCAGCTTCCATATTTGCCTTTGCAAAGGCCCGGCAGGGACCTACATCCAGCTCAACCACCACCTCAGTAGGTGGTGGTAATGTAAGTGCACAGAGTCAAATTCCAGGCACACCCTCCAGTTCATCTGGTATTGAAAGTGGCACCTCCAGCAGCGCCAGAAAGTTCTCCTCCCCAGTTTGGGACTTCTTTTCGGTTAGCAGTAAGGAGGAGAACATTGCTATATGCTCAATTTGTCAGCAGGCTGTTAGGCGGGGTAAGCTTGGTACAAACTATGGTACCGGAGGACAAACAAGTCATCTAAAAAAACACCACAGTATCAAGTGGGAGGCTCACCTACTTCACTTAGAAAAAAGTAAAACTGGACCCATTGCTGTTGTTGGGGATGAAGAAGTAGGGGAAGATGTGATCACGGTGGAAGGTCAACAAGAGGGAGACATTTCTAGCCCTACCCCCAGCAGTGTAGTGGTAACGCCCACATCCTCAGCAACATCTCAGTGGCACCGTACTAAGAGTCAGCCTGAGACATCAAGGCAACCGGGCACTGCAATGAGCAAAAGTGCGGTGTCGTTGAGCCTAACTGGGTTCAAGAAGAAGGGTGCACCACAAAGGAAAATATTCCAGCCTACCATTGACAGCATGCTTAGGTTGGAGGGGCAGTACCAACGCAACCACCCAATGGCACGGTTGTACAATGCGAAGCTGGCTAAAATGTTAGCGCTGGACCTTCTCCCTTTTTCATTTGTGGAAGGGGTGGGTTTCCTTGAATTTGTGTCAGCCATCTGCCCTAAATGGAAGGTTCCCAGCCGGTCCTATTTCGCCCGAGTTGCTGTTCCAGCACTACATCACGATGTGCTGGAATTGGTTGGACAAGCTTTGCAGCAGAGTGCTGTTCACAAAATCCACCTGACAACAGACATGTGGACCAGTTGCCAAGCCACTGATTACATGTGCATCACTGCACACTGGGTCTCTTTTGTGGGGGTTAGAGAAAAGCTATCTGAAGTAGGTGCTGTTGACACAGCTGAGATTTTTAATGCTACTCGGAAACATGCAACTGTAGCCATGTTCGCCATGGAGAAATCTCATACTGCTGCAAACATTTTGGAAGAGTTTAACAGCAAGGTCTTTGAATGGCTGCGCCCAAGAGGGCTTAACATTGGTTTTGTTGCCACGGATAATGGCAGTAATGTACTTAAGGCCATGGAGGTTGGTGCCTATTTCAGGGTCCCGTGTTTGGCGCACTGCATTAACATTATAGTTCAAGACTTTCTGAAAAAAGAACCCATAGTCAGCAACTTACTGACCACCTGCCGCAGAATATGCACTCATTTCAGCCATTCTTTTAAAGCCCGGAAGCAGCTGAGGATCATTCAACGTGACTATAGAATGCCAGTCAAAGCACTCATCCAGGAGGTGGCAACACGTTGGAACTCAACGTATTACATGCTTGACCGTCTGTTTGAGCAGTACAGACCAATCAATGAATATGTCATGCGAAGGGTGGATGCTACTGTGAAAGGCATGACCCTTCAGATGGACCAATGGTGCCTAGTTAAATCTCTTACAGAGATGCTTCTTCCTTTCGAGGTCTTCACACGTGAAGTCAGCAAGGAGGACTGTACTATGGGCCAAGCTATCCCATTGTTGCACATGCTAGAGCAACAGCTGAAGGAGATGTCTGAAGCGTACATAGGTGTGGAGGAAAAAGAGGAAGCATATGAGTTGGTGGAGAGCTTATCATGTCGCTTAACTGAAAATGCAAGGGTGCAAACTAAGATTTTGTCACAAGAACATTACATTTGTGCCACAATTCTGGATCCACGGTACAAATCGGCACTGAACAGTAAGACATTACTCCCTTTTTCAGAAGTGGATGTTGCCCGGTACAAAACTTGGATAGGTGAGGCAGCCAGTAAATTGGAAAAGGAACGGCTGGTAATTAAAGGCCTCAAACCCACAACAAGTACTGCAGCAGGGCATCCGGCGTCAAGTTCAACTTCAGAGCCTGAGGGCAGTGCATTTGGTTCACAGCTGTCCAACACCAACACTATCGACAACAGCAAGAACCGGATCATCAGCCCCAGTAAAAACGGCACAGGATTGGTATTTACAGCAAGGACTTGCTAGGTCCAGTGCTGATGCAAAGACAAAAGAGGCCGAACAAAGTGTAGCACCCCTGAACATTGACCGGATGGTCCAGGCCTACCTGGATGACCCAACAGAGGTCTACATTGATCAAAACCCATTGCGGTATTGGTATGGCAAAAGGGGCCAATGGCCAGTGCTCAGCAGGCTGGCGATAAACTATCTGGCTTGCCCTGTCGCAAGTGTCTCTTCTGAACGTGTTTTCAGTGCTGCTGGTTCCATTGTAACAGTGAAAAGGACCAGTCTCTCACCAAAAAACGTGGAGAGGTTAACCATGATCAAAATGAATCAGCAATTTATACCACCGAATTACACAATACATGAATCAACGCAGGAAGATGAGGACAGCGGCTCAGGTGACGGAAGTAGCGTGTTAGATGCTGATTACCTACTTCTGGTTGAACCCCCAGAGTTTGAGGACGAGCTATACTTCCCTGACAACTAGGCTTCCACTTCTTACTGTCGTTCTCCCTTATTTACTTTTATTTGTGTGTCTGTCTTTCTGGTTGGAAACTTCAAATCACAACAAATCCATCACCACCGTCTTCGTCTTTTATTGCCATATATGAGTTTCAGCTGTCTGCATTTCAGTCCACTCCTCCGAGTCCTGCTCCTCCATCCTCCTGAATCGACCTAAATCTATTGCCCTCAAGCCAGATGATGATTGGATGTAGCATAATCGAAGAAAAACTAAAATCTTGCCTCGTTGAGTCTCTCCAAAAGAAGTGGAACATGATGATGACTACTATAGCTATCCTCCTTTCCGAGCCGATACAGACTGCCCATTAACTGAAGATGAGAAGGAACAGGTAATGAATGATGACATGCATTGGACGCTGACTGAGTGATTTGTGTTGTTGTTGTTTGTAGTGCATGAAGTTAATTCATTGTGTACTATTATCTAATCTACACACTAAAAGTAACTCAATGCAATGTTTGTTTCCATTCTTGTTTTTTAATAACAAATTTCTACTTCTACTGCAGGCCGATCCATTGCATTTTGAATATGGAAAGGGGACTCAATCTGTACACTGCACACTGAGTTGGACAACACACCATGATGATGACCACAGTGACATAATATCTTCGCAGTCACTCAGTACGATCCGAGATGATTGATGGAATAACTCAGGGCGTTTCATGAGTGCCATAAAAGGTAACCAAGTCAACAACAACCACTGCAGACCTACATGTCTGTGTAGTGGTGGAGTCGAGTGTGGTGGTATGACTGACAGCGGGGCATTGATTTAGTCACTTAATTTGTAAAATGCTATGTTGCTGTATATCTGCTTTGTCTGCCTCTGTCAAAAAATGTACGCTAAATGGAGGATGGGTCACGGGTGCCGTGGGCCTGCTCTGTCCTGTTGTTGTTGGAGGTTAATGCTGGAAACAGACTAGAGTAGACATGATGTATCCATGCCGCCTCTGAAAGTGTTCTTGTTGCACTCCACCGTAATTTATGCATTTATTTTCTACTTGATTTTTCAATATCCCTTTTGTTTTCCCATCTACAATTACAGGCCGGCCCTTACCCTGTGCTATACTGGGAAAAACAACTCTCACTTACCTTACCAATGAATCTACATCTGCCAGGCAGGCAGTGGCGTCACCCAAGATTGATGGCCGGAGCGTCCATGGAAGGGAGGACCAAGAGGAATGCCGAGATGCAACTCCCCATTTTGACCAGGATAACATACAGTAACAGTATCAACTTTCATCATCTTTTAAATTTGATTCATTTTTTGTCTTCAATCATTACTACTGTGTGTTGTTGTTGTTGTTATGTTTGCTCTCTGCTTATAATTCAATTCATCCCTACAGCTATTTTTGAATTTTCTTTGCTATCTTTAAGCCTGGGCCGGTACAACAGAACAGAAACTGTATGTAATTCGGGTCTCTCGGAGGGCAGACAGGCAAGGCAAATTGCATAATATACTGCTGCCCTGTACTGTCTAATTGTCTAGTAGTAGTTAGTAAGTACTACTTATCATTAACCATCAAGTTATCATCATCATGCATGCATTTCCTTTTTCTCCCTTAACAGATTTATGGATATGGTTGTCTGCCAAGATTGTGTTTTGTTGTTGTCCATGCGTACTGTTTTTCTTTGTCAAACCTTTCCCAAAACCCCCTTCCCAACCATTCATCAAACCCTAACCCTCTTCCTCCGGGCTGTGTGACTTATTGAGGTGTGACTAAATTAAATGTACACCAATAATTTATCACACGCTTGCTGGGGCGGATGTGGCAAAAGCAACACTAATTCAATTTCAAGGCAGGGCGAGGATCTTCTTCTGCTTGCCCACCCATGAGCAGTATATTTGCGAGATAATTTTTTTACCAAAGGAACCTAATCCATCAGCATTAATTGCCGGCATCGATTGGATTTGTTGTCATCCTCCTACACAGCACTAACGGTTACGCTTGTGTCGAGTGTACTGTAGGCCTAGTCGAGTGACTCGACACAGCTAGAGTTTGTAACTCTATGTACTAGGCTATCCCCGCCACCATTATGTTTTATTGTATTTTGGCATATTATTGTTTGGCAGTAAGTTCCGTACTGTACTTCGTTCTACTACTCCTCCCACAGTCTCTCTCAGGCGACTGACTGTCTCATTTTCTTTTTTTGGCAAATGCTACTGCCAGGGTCTACTACTACTACCACCACAACCATGGCATGTTGGGAAAGAAAACCATCATCACCATGCAGCCATCGCCGTGCCCAAGTTAAACATCAAGCACAGGTAAGAGAAGAAGTTTGGGGGAGGCATAATTAATAATGGACATTTTTTCATTAATTCTATTTCACACACCCCTTTGAGTCCAGTTGCAGAATGCATAGACTAGGAGGAGAGACTGACAGTACTAGTAGGACAAGTCCCTCAGTGAGGGGTACCGCATCTATCTGTTTGTGTCTTAGTAACTCAGCCAATTATTTAAATCAAACACTGGCTGTGGCCCTGCACCAGCAAGGAAACAGTGTGACGTAAAACAGTAACCCCACCCACAAAACATTAACAACATCGTATATAAAGTATAAATATATAATTTAATCCCCTAACAAAAATAAACTATGTAAAAAAATCCCACAACACCTGACCCACCCCTCTCCCTAACCCCAACCAATGTCCATTTCCCGGAACGAAAAAGTCCAACAAATGAAATGTCCAATTGTCCAAAAGTGAAAACCCCAACGCCCGATTCCCACCCACCAAAATAAGTAATAAAAAAGGGGCAATAAACGGGGTCTCAGCGGGCTCGCCTCTCCAGGACACGAATGCGCTCCTCTAGACGGGCCACGCGGCGCTTCAGTGCGCGGCAATTGCATCCACAGGGGGGGGGCAGCAGTGCTTAATGTAGTATGGCGGCGGGCGGCTGCCAGACGGTGGCGCCGTAACACTGGAGGGGGTGGCTGGGGCCCGGGGCATTGGAGGAGGCTGCAGCTGCTGCCGCCTCCTCCTCCTCCTCCTCTAGAACCACCAGCCGCCGGTATTCAGCTTGTATGGCCTCCAGCTTCCGGCGCCGGGCCTTGGCTGCCAACTCCTTCCTGTCTACTTTCACTTTGGAAGGAGTAGCTATATCAAGAAGAAAAAACAAGACTATTGTAAAATATACTCTTAGCAAAGCAGTAAGACAAATTAATTCTACACATAGTGGCACAGTAGCACTAGCAAGCACAGTACATAACATTTGTGGTATGTATCTATCCTCCCACTACCTCAGCCTCTAACATTTGTGGGAGTTTCAGGCATTCCACCACCCATGCATCTGATTCCTATCAGACACCTATGCATGCATCCCACGTATCCTTCTCTGCCAGTCATAAATATTAAATCTCGCCCGTCCTTCCTCCTTCCACCCTTCTTTCCCTTTTCGTTCAACCCATCCATCAAGGTCATCTGATCTGACTTTTAGTCTTCTCCATAAAACTTTCACAGCTGAGTTGAAGTCCGATAGAAGAGGCCATTGGTTACTCAACAGTACACTCCCGTCGCTAATGCTATTGCTAATGCTAAGTAAAGGGTGTCTTCTTCAACCGTTCACAACAACTTCTTACTTAAGTCTCAACAGTACAGTATACATTACACCCTTGCAGCGAGTGTAATGTCAATAAGTAAGGATTAGGAATATAACTTACCACCGCCCGCCACTGCTGCTGGCTCACCCCCTGCAGCTCCTCCTGCAACTGCCGCATCTCCTGCACCCTCAGCGGCCGCGTCACCTTCGCCGCTGGCCCCGGTACTGGTGGTCGGTAGTACGCCTAGAAAAAACATTACACATTTTTCAGATGCCATATACACCTCCCCCTATTTTTCACTAGCAAGATTGAAAAAAAAGTTAATACATACATAATACATATACAACATACATCACTAGTACAAATCAGGTAGTAGAGTAGACACTAGTAGTGTTATATGGTCCCTAGGGTCATTCTAGTCTTTGCTAAGTTACCCCGAGCCATGCAACCATTTTAGCTTTGTGTCTTTTATTTTTGCGCAAGTTACCTCGCAGCTTGTTGTGTAAGACGCCTTTGAGCCCACATGAGCTCATACTGCTACTGTCTGAGCGCTGCGTACAAGGTCGAAAAACAAGCCACTTTGTTATGGAGTTCTGGTGTTAGTCCATATTGCTTATCCATAAAAATACTACACTTTTTGGCACGACTGAGAAATGCTTGCACTATACTAACGCGCACCATTTTTCTCACAACAGACGGAAGATTCCCTTATACGAACCAGAGCTTTGCAGAGCTTATGATGTAACCAGTACTAGGTTCTTCTAAGGTGAGGGGTCCCCAGAATTCTCAGATCTCCATTTATAATTTTATATAAACTATATTCCTACCAAGGGGAGGGTGGTTCTTCCACCACTGTTCAGTTATCATGATTTCGCCTTTTGTCTTCTATGGACTTGTAGTTGTAAGTGTAACTAAGTGTAACAATGTTTATTGTTTTAATCTTATGCATTTTGCTGTTGCTGCTGCATTATAGAACAACGTACAGAGCTTGTCAGTTGAAAATAAACCTTTTGAACTTACATAGACTCGGTGGTATTTGGTGTGGACTTACACGAGTGAGTGAGCGAAAGGGTGTGCATTGCTTCCGCGACAGAGGTCGGGAGTGTTATGTTCTGGGTTGTCTACTCATTGGGTATCTTGGGGGGGTTTCGGAGAGCTAATGAGACACTATAACTAGTCGGTCAGGGGATTGTGGTGGCTTCTGATTGAGGTGTGAGGAAGGTCCAACCTCCCATCACCAACGTCCTATTTTCTTGTGCAAAGTTCTGTATGTGCAGAATCCCTACAACAGTAGTAGTATGTCCTATCCTATCAAAAATAGTAAAATCTGGTTGGGCATTTTCTTGGTGGGAATTGTCGAAAAGCCTCAAGATTAAGAAGACTAGAAGTAGTAGAAGAGGACAACCCAAAGGACTGGACTCAATGGCTAGAGCTATTGGTGAATCTGAGTTTTATTTAAAATATTTTAAATAAAGAGTGGCCAACTGGGCAAGCTTAGCTACAGACAGACTAATAGTAGTAGTACAGAGAGTCATAGCAGACGCAGTTAGAGGCAGGGATAACAAGAATTTAGAAACAGATAGTATAGATCAAAGAAGAATTTGTAAAAAATAGAATTAGGATACCGAAATAATAGTTCGGAAGAAATAAGGTGCAGGAAAAGTTAGGGAAATATAATTATTAATATTAACCACTGGAGGACTTACTGGGGCCAGCAGCAGAGCCCTCGGTAGAGGAGCGGTCCTGGCCCTGGGAGGCATCTTGATGATCTTCTTGTCCCGCCGCCTGTGACCCCGTCTTCTTGCCCCTGGGTGCTGATCATGTAAGATTTCATAAAGAAAGAGACCAAAATTAAAGTTTGGTGTGAAACAAATAAAATATTTTAAAATACGCTCCACAAACATTTTTGTGAACAACAATTGCAATAAAATTGACCTATCTAATCTGATCGACTAGTAGTATTGCGAGATTCACGGACCGTCTAGTAAGCCTAACTACCACCTGACCTAGCCCACCTATTCCAATCCAGACGGGCCAATTGTTCAGTAAGTCTGCATTTCCATTTATTTTAGTCCTCAAAAATGCATAGATGGAGGACACATGCATACATTTTTGCATACACCAAATTGTTGGCTGGTTGCTGCTGATGTTCTGCTAGTGATGATATAAGCCTATTAACACTCACTAAACAAACTACAAAAGGTTCTACTAAGGACTGGGGTAAGCAGCACTCAGCAGCACGTGACGTGACAGAGGATGCGTCACGCACACCACTTAAAAATTACCAACTAATAAGTAACTAAACCTATCAATCAATCCACCACTATCCCTTCTTAGTGGCAGGAGGACAAAGGAAGGACTAGAGTCTCTCTAGCATTACCTAACTTAAGTTCTCTAAAGTAAACTCTTACATAATCATCAGGCCAAGCGAGCGCAAAGTTGCAAACAAGTAAGATTAGTAGCGCCGAGCGCCTGTGTCATAACAATCACAGATTTTTAAACGTAATTTACCTGCAATGTAAGCAGCAGCATTCTTGCTGGTCGGAAAAAAAAATATTCGCAATATATAACACAGAGCAGAAGAACACAAAGTAGTAATATTAAATAGCTACTCACCAAGCCCCGGGACCTCCACTCCTAGCAGGTCCAGCAGGTCCTGCTCCCGGTCCAGAATATCGGACCACCGGTGCGTCAGCTGATTATTGGTGCGCCGGACACCAGAGCAGCGAAACACTGCCCGACGCACCTTGCCCCACCGCTGCCGACGCTCCCGGAGCCCGTACCCGGACCCAGGCCTGCCGCCTGCTGCCAGGGTTAAGGGGAGGTGGCGCTGAACAAAAAAAACCAGTGCGGCCACCTCCGCCTCACCGAATAAGGCCCGTGCCTGCACCCCTTTGGCGCCGCCTTCCGCAAGGAAGGCGGTCGCGGCTCTGGCTACGAGCCCTGTGGCCCTTTGCCATGGTTCTGGGTAGGCGGGGGGCGGAAAAGAAAAGGTAGGAATTAAAAAAGTAAGTAAAAGAAATTAAAAAGCAGGTAATAGAAAAAGAGTGAAAAGTAGTGAAAAACACACAAAAAGTAGAAAAAAACTCAAAATATAGAATCAGGAAAATAGAGAGATAGATAATAAATAAAAAAGATCAAAAAAAAGTTTCCAGAAACAAAGGATTGAAAAGATAGAGGGAGGATTGAAAAGCAGGCCCAGAACCATAGCAATAGAGTGAAAAACAAGATGGCCGCGCCCATTGCGACCGCATGGGCAAGTTCGCGCGATATTTACCCCCCCCCGAGCACGCAAAAAGCGTCGCGAACACGTAATGCGCGTTCCCGAACAGGAAATACTTATCGCGAACGGGCGGGAGCATGCAATACGCGACCCGGAACTGGAAATAAGCATCGTGAGCGGGTGGGAGCATGCAATACGCGACCGGAACAGGAAATAACCATCGCGAGCGGGCGGGACAAGTGAAAAACAAGATGGCCTGCGCCCATTAGCGACTGCATGGGCAAGTTAGCGATATATTTCCCTGCGTGCACGCAAAAACACATCGCGAACGGGCGGGACAAGCAATTCCGCGTCTTCGCGGAATTTCTACATGCTCGCGGAAATTTTTAACAATTTCGCGGAGATTTGCGTAACGCGACTACGCAAATTCCGCCCACCCCTACCCTTAATCTCCCCGTTCCTAAAACCAAAACTAATGTGTCCTTGTGTAATGTAACTGATGCTCATGTAAAGCACTATAATATCTTTGGGTCAGGTCCAAGCTACATAAAACAGAAATAAACAATTTAAAAATTGTCTTTTGCACACTTCTGTCATTGGGCTACACTTGAGTTGTGTTTGGGTGGTATTTGGGCTATATTTGGGCTCTTTCTCTCTCTGGTGGACTCTCCCTAATGTCCTCATTTATTGCAGTTTCCTTTTTTTAAATTTTTTTATTTTTTTTTATTTTCCAGAGCAGAAAATACAAAGATATGACATTTTCAACTCCCACCCCCCCACCCCCCACCCCCTACAACTACAAAATTACTACGTTTTCAAGGACACAAAAATATATACCATTAAAAGAATTGGGTTCTTGATCACCAAATAAAGGAACAAACGGTAAAAGAGAAAAAATGACAAGGAAAGATAAGGATAAAAAACTGAAGAAAAAAAAATAAACATGGGGAGAAAAAGAGGAGAGAGCGCCATCAGGCCTTTGGCTAACCATGAACTGCCCCTTTTCAGGCAGGGTGTCCCTCGAATGAAAGAGGATGGATTAGCCGTTTGAAACAGGCTGTTCCAGCCAGGTAGTGAGAGGTCCCCAGATTTCTAGCCCCTTCTTTCGCCCTATACAGCCTTTTCCAGGTGATAGGTCGCAACCAACCTAGCCAACCATTGGGAGAAAGGAGGGGGGTCGGTCTCTATCCATGCTGAAGCAACACAGATCCTCCACACTGTCATAGCGACAAAGATAAGCGCTCCACCTTTTTTCCTATTGGCCTCCTCTTGTGTCCCCAACAGGATGGTTATGGGAGTCAGCACTATAGCCTGAGAAATAACCCTCCCCAGAAAGTCCTGTACTTTAAGAAGGACTGGAGTAAGATTTGGGCAGGTGGCAAACATGTGTACTGCGTCAGCGCCAAACTCCGAGCACCGAGGGCACATCGTTCCTTTGCCTGCTCCCCATTTGGCAATTTTACTAGGGGTAATATATAAAAAGAAGATGGTTTTAAAGTGTTGCGCCTGTAGTTTAGCTGACAGCAAGTCGCTTTGGGAAAGTTCCAGTGAGTTATAGAACGTGCTATGTGGGGCCTCCAGTTTTGTGAGCCACTTGTCTGCTATTCTAGGTAGATCATCTGGGGTTTGGCTATTTAGTGCAGAGTATATAAAACCTATCCGAGGGGTCACTGGGGCCCGTAACATTTTGATGAATTCAATTTCTGAAACCCTGCGGGCCCCCCAGCCTTTCGAGAAAGAAAGTCACGTATAGTAAAGTATTTAAAGGCGTCTTGGTTTTTCAATCCATATTTGCTTTGTAAATCTGCAAAGGATTTTACTCCTTCGCTGGAAATTTGGTCTCCTAGCTTTGTGATACCAGCTTTATACCAATCTAGTAGATAGGACCTGCCAAAGATAGCAGGCAGGTTGCAGTTTGCACTGATAGAGGAATAGTAGTTAAGTCTTCCCAGCCCATATGTTCTGCGAATATTGCGAAAAACCTTAAAGGAGTTCATCAGTGTCTTGAATCTGACATGTTTATAGTATCCGAAGGATACCTGTCTGAGAAGACAGCCGCGGGTCTCCTCTCCCAGTAAGAGCTGAAATGGTGAAGGAAGCCCAGTTGAGGGAGAGAAGGAGTGTTCCTTCACCAGTTCAGTACTGTATTGCAAAACTGAAGCCCAGTAATAAAGCACTATGTTAGGAAAAGCCCAGCCGCCCGCTCCCTGGGGAGAGACAGTTGCTTTAGAGCCCGCCTAGGTTGTGAATAAGCCCAGATAAATTGCGTAAAGAGTAGCTGAAATTTCTGCAGCTTAGTTTTGCTGAATTCCAGTGGAATGGCACGGAAAAAGTAGAGCAATTTCGGGAAGTAGGTCATTTTGATTACATTACATCTACCCACAAGAGTCAGGTGTAAGTTGTCAATTTGTTTGAGGGCTCTCTTTGTTTCAGTGGCCAAAGGGGATAGGTTCTCAGTTACAATTTCGTCAATATTAGCGGTTATAGTTACCCCCAAATATTTGGCCTTTGAGACAATCCGGCTATCAATCCAATTAATTTCTTTGTTGATTATTATTTGGGTTTTCTTTTTTATTCAATGCGTAATCCCGAGATTTTTTCCAAATTTTTGTGCCTCCAGTTCCAATGCCAGAATAGCACTCTCGGGTTCAGGGGTGGTTATGGCCAGGTCGTCAGCGTAGGCCATAATTTTGATGTCACTTCCCTGCCTGCTTACTGCCAAGATTGCTGAATTCTTTTCGATTTTCTTAATTAGGGGATCTATGTAAAGGGCAAAAAGCAAAGGGGAGCAAGGGCAGCCCTGCCTGGTGCCCCGAGAGATGTTAAATTGCTCAGTTAGCCTCCCGTTAATTGACACACAGGCCGTCGGGCTCTGGTACAGAGCTTGTACAGCTTGCGTTAGTTTTGGCTCGAAGCCCATCCTCCTCATGACACACCACAGGAACCGCCAGGAGACCCGATCAAATGCTTTTTCAGCGTCTAATAAAATCAGTGACATCGGGTCTCCTGCTACCTGTGCGGCGTCAAACAAAGTGATGGCCCGCCTAATGTGTTCGGTGGTACTTTTCTTTGGGATGAATCCATGTTGCCATTCTGACACCAGGGACTCAACTACTGAGGACATTCTTATTGCGAGGATTTTGGAAAAGACTTTGGAGTCGCAGTTTATGAGTGTGATTGGCCTGTATGAGCCAATCTCTAAGGGTGATTTGTCTTTTTTGGGAAATATAGAAATTTTGGCATCGGACCAGGAGGCAGGAGAGGAGGCCCCATTAAATATGGCGGTTACTACAGCAAGAAAGATGGATTTTATTTGGGGAGCGAAGATTTTATAAAATTCCACAGGAATGCCATCCATTCCTGCGGCTTTCCCATCTGGCAGGCTGGCTAAGGCTTCTATGATGTCATCCCAGGTCGGGGTAACATCCAACTGCTCGCAGTTATCCTGGCTGAGCTGCCTTAGATCTACCTCTTTTATATAATTAGTGATCTCGGTTTCTCCTGAATCGGCTGACCTACTATTCTCTTCTGCATATAACTCAGCGTAGAATTCTCGAAAACCCTCTTGTATTTTAATAGGATCACTGGTCTCTATCCCTGTTGACAATTGGATTGCAAGTATTTCGCTGCTTGTGGCCTGCTGCCTGGTTTTAATAGCAAGATGATGACCAATGCAGTCGCTACACTAATAGTTTTTTTCCCGCATTGCCGCCCACTTGGCTGCGGTTTTTTCCGCGAATACTGCCCCTATTTCCGCCTTTGTGAGTATTACTTCGTTTTGAATGTTCTCAGTGTCCATTCCAGTTTGTACCATTTGGACTAGTTTCATTTCTGCTTTTTTTAGTTTTTCCTGGAGATCACACATTAACAATTTTTCCTTCTTATTTTTCCTGATTGAGAACCTTAGAGTCTCTCCCCGAATACCCGCTTTTAGTGTGTCCCAAACTATCATGGTCGGGCCGTTCCTGTGTTTATTTCCAGAAACTCCTTGATCCAAACTTGAATGTGAGACCGACAGCCCGCATCTTGCAATAGCGCTTTCTCGAAGCTCCATCTCGGTGCTTCCTTCCAGTTCCCTAGTCCCCCAATGTTTAAAATAAGTGGATTGTGGTCCGACATGAAGCGCGGAGCAGTGTCTATGGTGCATTTGCCTAGTAAAGAGGATGAAATTAAAAAGTAGTCTAGTCTAGCAAATGTCCGGTGTGGGGCAGAAAAGTAGGTGTAGCCAGGTTGAGTGGAGTTTAGGTTAGACCAAACGTCGCTCAGCCCGTGAGTTTGAGCTAGATTAATTAGTGCTTGGTACACTAGGGGTTTTCTACCTTTATACCTCCACTTGCTGTCCATTTTCCAGTTACAGGGCAAATTGATGTTAAGATCGCCACAAATGATTATTGGAGTAGGCCAGTGAGCTAGCTCCCCAGAAATGAAGTTAATGATCCCTGGGTCGTCTGTATTACTTCCATAGATTGAGCACAAGGTAAAAGGGAGATTAGGGGAAAGGTGGCATTCGGAAATTACCCATCTACCCAGTGAGTCGGATTTAACGCGGGGATTTTTTAGAGGAAGTATCCTTTCAGCCAAAATTCCTACCCCTTTTATTTTGGCGCCCTGTGTAGTAGCCCCCACAACCTTAAGCCCTAGTAAGTTTAATAAATGTTTTTGTGATCCCTCTATGTGAGTCTCCTGAAGGCAAATGATATCGCCCCCCCAGAGAGCGCCAACCTTGCACTACGTTTTGCCTTTTTAAAGCATCGTTCAGCCCACAGATGTTAGCAGAAATAAACCTGAGTGAATTTATCTTAGCCATTTGGGAATTTTAAAAAGATTTAAGCCAGAAATTTCTTGATCCTTTGAGTGCACTTCATTTGGTGAATTCTTTAACCTTACCCAGTGTCTAAGTGAGTGATTATGTGTAAAAAGGTGTCCTTGGTTCCTCTGTGCCATTCTAGATACCCCCCAAACCCCCCAGCCCACCCCCCCCCCTTTCTTTGAGCAATCAGGAATAACCTGAATGATGGTAGTCAGTAGTGAGTCTCAGCCGCTGACCACGCCTAAAACATGTTAAGTATGCATTCGGCTGGATCCCCCTTGAGAATTAAAATAGAAAATTACTAAGTCGACAAACCTTAAGCTTTACATAAAATAACCTGATGTGAAAAGCCCCAGGGAATTAGAATTGAGAAGGAGCGAAAAAAAAAACAAAGAGGAGAAGAAGAAAAAAAAGATATCCCTCCTTAGCCCTCCCCTACCCTGCCCGTGCCCGTGTAGTAGTCTCTTTATCTTGGGCCCTTCTTAGATTTAATCTCGTCCAGGTATTCCCCAGCCTTAATTTCAGACAAGAAGATTTTGGTACCCCCATTAAAGATTACTTTAAGTCTGGCAGGGTTCATTAGGTACACTTGTGCTCCCAGCTGCTGGAATGGGGAAATTAGTTGTCTTAGACGCCATCTTCGCTCCACTGTCTGGTGGCAGAAGTCGGGCTTTGCGAAAAATGTTATACCATTAGCCCCTTCTTGGAGTTTGGGCGAGCCTGGTCGTATATTAGTTGCCTCAGAAGGAAGTTCCCAAAGTACACCAAGAATACCCTTGGTTGTCCACCCGCAGCACTGCTGCCGTCGCGCTGTCGCCTCAAGTTGAAGGGGAAGCGGTGTGCCCTCTGCACCTCGCGATCCCAATCTCAACCTGGGTGTTCGGGAAGGATTCTTGCAAGAGCTTTACAATGAAGCGCTCTGGGGTCTTCGCCTTCCTTCCCTCCGGGATTCCAAGCAAGCGAAGGTTGTTTCTGCGTTGGCGATTTTCCTGTTCCTCCATTTTAGACATTATATCCACTAGGCAGGCGGTGTTGGTCTCGCTCTGCTTTTTGACAGCCGTGGTCTCTGTTTCCAGACATTCGGTGCGCCTCGATCATAGAGACACGATCACTTATGTCAGTGCATGTTTTGTTCAGTCGTCTTAAGCCTCCTTGCAGCTTTTTAGCAGCCCCTTTGGCTGCGCGGTTGTCTGCCCGAACCTCTTCCTGAAATTCTTTAATTGAGGCTAGGATTGAAGCTAGTGAGGGCTCAGCAGTGTCCGCTGGCAAGCTCTTTGCCTTTTCCCATTTACTCATGTGAGAGTCGTCTTCATCCAGGGGGTAGGCCATTTGTGAATCTGAATAGTCCCACTTGAGTTGACTGCGCCTTTTGCCCTTACTTCTTGCTTTCTTTGGCCGCTGCACCGTTCCGGTGTCTTTGATCGGTTCCTCGCTGTCGTCTTCGCTTGTGTCAAAACCCCCCTCGTCGGAAGAGGTCCCTGTGCCGTCAGATACCGAGTAAAAGTTCTCAGGCCCAGTTTCTGGAGTCCACGGTGCTTGCACGCCGGCGGCAGCTTCCAAGCCCTGGATATAGTTAACAATACCAGCCTCAGGAGTTATGGAAGGATTACCAGGACCACTCGTATAGGAGCAACCTTCCGCGTTCTGAGCTATAACGGCTAAAGTTAACTGGCTTTTCTGCTCGGTTGCCCCCTTACCAGTGTCAACAGCAAGAAGACAAGGGGGATTACTCAAGCTCTCAGCCGAGCCTTGTGGGCCCACAGTGGTTCCTGCGTCAGCTTGCAGCACTTCCACTGGGGTTGCTTCTGCTGAACTAGTCTCTTGCTGCTGACTTGGCGAGGGTAGTTGGGTGATTAGCAGATCCAGGGGGGCACTCTCGGGGGGAGGAGTATGTGTGGAAGTCTTAATGTTTGTGGCAGAAGGCTGTCCTTTAACACCCAAAAACATTTTTGCTATCGGTGGCTGAGCGCCTGCTGAGTCTTTAGGCAACCCACCTCCCCCATTTATTGCAGTTTCCTCAGTAGAAAATGCTTTCAAATTTTCTCTTTGAACCCATCAAGATGGTGTTCAGATGTGCCACACTTTTGTCATGAATTCAGAATGTTACCACTCTAGTTGCTCCTCAGAACACTGTGATAAAGCTTCAGTTGATCACCAGGGAGTTAACTGGCAGTTTGCTACTGGTGTTGAAAGTGCATGCTTCAGTCTGCATATTAGAATGTTTTAACGAAATGGATGAGTAAGATATTTGAGAACTCATTTAAAATGTGTCCTAATTGTGCTTTCTACATCACTAATCATAATTTCTATGATAAAATGATCCCCCTCATTTGGTTCCTTTCTAAATGAAATGTTTTAATTTAACCATTTTGATTCAATCATGAGGGCTTCAGGACTGCCACACGTTTGTCATAAGTAAGACTGCTAGCGCTCTAGTTGCTCTTTAGAACACTCTGTGAGGCTGTAGTGGAACACAGGGGAACCAACTGCCAGGCAGCTGCTGTTGTTCCAAAGAGGGCGCAGCACAGACCACAAACTTGCTCTTTACGTATGAAAAAGGCCGCTTTATTGAAAACAGGTGCACCTCACAATGTGACCCTTGGCCTTTGCCTTACAAAACTACACCTCACTAGACATTTGTTCACCTACTTGCCTACTCCCCCACCCCTAAGGTTCCCCCCTTTATATCCTTTACTTGCAACTTGGTCATTAACTGTTAAACTTTAACCCCTAAAACCTCTTACCTAGTTATATAAAGCTCTACCTATCTAAGTATCTCCTGTCTTAACTCATCATTTATTGCTTCTTTCCCGGTGTAACTTGTTCACAACTGTAAACTTAACCTGTAACCTTATAAAAACTAGCTACCAAAATGCTGCTCAGAAAAGTCCTAAAACCTCATTGACTTTTCTGTCCCCCCCTTAGAAAGAGCTAGGAAATCTCCTAATGTTCAGAGCCTTGTCCAGAGCATCATTTATCTGAATTAAATACAATTCCATCCCAAAGCGAGACAAATGCACTCCGTCACATCTGAAAAAATCCACCACCGCAAAAATCAACTCAGGGTGCTTCACTCTACCAAAACCTTCTTCCCTACAAAAAGTTCTCATGTAATGTAATGTAAAGGGAATTTGTACAGCGCAACTGTTACTTCGAAGAGTGCCCTGGCGCTCTGAATAGACAATGGGAAGCTGGGAATCAAGGATGCAGAAATGCAGAAACATCGAATTAAAAAAAGTCTTGTTTTTAGCTTCTTTCGGAACAAAAGGGGGATGTGATGCATCTTAACTCCAGAGGGAGGCTATTCCATAAAGAAGGACCCAAGAAAGAAAAGGACCTACCCCCATTCTGGTTATATGGATCTGAGGAATTTTGGTCAAAAAGAGCTTAGCAGAGCGCAGACTTATGGGAGTGGTATAGAAACAGATTCTCACTCTCAAATATCCTGGGCCAGTCCCATGCAGTGCTCTATGGACTATCAGTAAGATCTTAAGCCAGTGAAATTCTCTGAGAAATGGAGATGTATGCGTTCTCAGACGTAGACTGAGCACCATTCAGGCGGCTGCATTCTGAACAAACTGTAACCTGCCAATCAAATAGGCAGGGAGGCCCAGATGTAGTGTATTCCATAGTCCAGTCTAGATGTAATTTGAGTCTGGACCACCAATTTTCCGGCCGCCAAGGACAGGAAGTGCAAGAATTTCCTCAGCATGCGTAATATGCCCAAGCAGGTCCCAATCACTGCATTAACTTGGGACCGAAAAGAAAGTTCCCCATCGAACTTGATGCCTACATTTTTTACAGTTAGTGTGAATAAGTGGTGGGGGAGCATCTTTTGGCCAAAAAGTCTGCCAAGGCTCTTCTAATCTTAAACAGAAGAAGAGAAGCTCAGCATTCCCCACATTACATTTCAGTTGGTGGAAGGAGAGCCATTGAAAAACTTGGGTCAGACAATTTCTGATTTTCTCCATAGGAAATGCTTCATCTCTGCCCCATGAGAATAGCAGCTGGGTGTCATCAGCATAAGAGACTATGTTAGCACCAAAGGTCTCAGCTAAGCATGCTAGGGGGGCAAGGTATATGTTGAATAGAGTACGGCTCAAGGCAGAGCCCTGAGGCACTCCTACCTTGAGATCTTGTGGTTCGGCAGAGAAAGGAGGACACCACACCTCTTGACCTCTATCTTGTCCCTGTTAATGTTTCTCCATGCCTTGTCAATTGCGGTGTGCCGCTCTGCCCCCCTCCACTGTCTCCGAGGAATAAATTATGTCCACATGACAAAACATCCTGACTACTGCTGCCGTATTTCCATTAAATCTCTCTTCGTTTGCTTCAGCAACGCTAACCCCTTGCACACCACCAAATCATTCTCTTCCAAATGCAAAATTAAAACATTTGGGCAAATGTGGCGCTTCATCAATTTATCCAAACATGGAAGGAGATCGTGGCAGCGCATCCCACCTTTTCTGTGCCAAAAAACTTTAAACAATGACTTGTTCAGCCCAAGGTTCAGACCTACCTCTGCTGTATTTCATGCCGCTCAGCCCATTTAACAAATGAATGTCGTATTATCCAGATGGACAAATCTGCCGCATCCGACCCCGCCACTGTACCTGAAAAGACACAAATGTAAGAATCATGGAATTTTCATTTTGTCATACCCAGGCCCCCCAATTCAGACATACCTGCGAAAACAATCAGAATTCCAATGACCCAATTGCATCATCCTATTCCTGCCCCACCCTTGCTGTGCAGCATCAGTGGCCCCCCGATCCTAAATGAGTGAGTATCAAACTCGCCTGGGGACTCCCCTAATTGTGACAACGCCCGCTGCATAACCCAAAGCAGCTGAGCAGAAGACACCACTTCTCCGGATGCCCTGCAGAAAACCACCCCACAACCATGGCCCGGCATATTTATTAGTCTAAGACCCCATAGAGCAGGGCACAAAACCGATCAAGGCATGCTGACATCAGCATCACACTTCCTACACACCTTTGATCTGTCTTGGAGTGTCTCAATGACACCGCCACATAACCCGCATCTCTGTCCCCTACCCCCACATCCTTCCAGTCCAAACCTTTCAACCCTACATCCAGCACATCAAGGAGGAAAACAAAACTGTCTTCTCACCACCCTTGCATAACTCCGGCAAAACCCGAGCGTATTTGCCAACAGTGTCTTGGACACAGGCCTCCTGACTCTAGATCTGTTCCCTGACTCCTGAGCTCACCCTTCCATCATGCGCCTACCGAGTTCACCTGCAGAAGGAGCATAACCCCAAAATAGCTTACCCATAAAGGCAATCCCTGCCAATTTCCCAGCAATCGTAATCTTGGACAAACCTTTCCCAATCAGTGTCAATATAAACTGGACATCTTCCTCCCTTGCCCATGAATCTGACCTCCTAAGTGCACCCCCTCCAAAACCTTCTGCCAAGCTTTCCCTTATGCATTCCTAGTGGACAGGGCCAGAGACCCTACCACCAACTGCAGCATCCTTTGTCTCCTATGGACCACATCCCCGCCGGCACCGCTGTCTTGGCACTGTCCGCCTCCGTTGCCAGCCCATGGAACCTCTCCCACTGTGAATGAGACAAAGCATCCGCAATGTCATTGTCCACCCCTGGCACATGTCTAGCTTGAAGCATAATATAATGTTTCAAACAACTCATGATGAAAACTCGCAGCAGCTTGAGCACCTGTTCCTCCCTAGCTGAATGTCTATTGACCAAGTGTACCACTGTCATGTTGTCCACCCTGAAAATGACCTTCCTGTGTGACAACTCTTGTCCTCACACTGTGACCACAACCACCAGAGGAAAAAATTTAAGGAAAACAATACTCCTGCCTCTATATTTCCAATGGCCTGGCCACTCTTCAGCACACCACCTACCCTGCCAGTATAAACCAAAACAGTTAGCTCCTGCAGCATCAGAGTATATTTGTACATCCCATTCCCATTCTTTGGGCGATGTCAAGGGAATGCCATTGAAATCTTCCAGAAACCTGCACCACATGCGTAAATCTTCCTTTGTCCCTGCAGACAAACGCATGTGATGGTGTGGTAGCGAAAGCCCTGCTCAATCTCCTACAGAATATCCTTCCTGTCTGTACTACTCTGCACGCAAAATTCATATGTCCTAACAGAACCTGTACTTCCCTGACCGTCACCTTTGATTTAGCCAGCATGTCATTCAGCAGCATCTGCATGTGCACTTTTTTATCCATTGGAAGGCTTGCCTCCATTGCCAAATAATCCAATTTGATTCCAAGAAATGACAACACTGTGCTTGGACCTTGTGTCTTCTCTGGTGCCAGTGGCACTCCTAGTACACCCATGATCTCTTGGAACCTTGTCAACTGTTGCTGACAAACTGTCAAACCAGGTTGACCCACCAGGAAGAAGTCGTCAAAGTAGTGTATTACTGTATCTTTCCCTGTGTGCCAGGAGAAAACCCATTGCAGGAATGAACTAAAACACTCAAACAAGGCACAAGAAATAGAACATCCCATGGGCAATTTCTTGTCCACAAATATCTGTCCATAAAACTGAATGCCCAATAACTGGAAGTCATCAGGGTGCACCGGCAGTAGTCGAAAGGCATACTTAATGTCACATTTGGCCATCTCTGCCCCTTTACCCACTCTCTCAACCAGTCCCCTAGCTACATCTACAGATACGTACGAAACAGATGTGAGTTCTTCCGAAATAAAATCGTTGACAGAAACTCCCGCTGGCCAAGACAAGTGTTGTATCAATCTGAATTGATCTGATACCTTCTTTGGAACAACCCCAATGGGGGAAATGATCTAATCTCTGATTGGCCAATTCGTAAATGGGTCCTCCGTTCTTCCCTCTGAATCTTCTTTGAGCAGCTTCTCCCGCACCACTGCCTTATGAGAATGAACTGACTTTAAGTTCTCTGCCTACCTGGTGGACATCATTCCTTTGTACCCTAGTCTATACCCTTCCCGGAAGCTTTCACTTAACAAGATCGCATCCTTTCTGAGGGGGTAGTAAGCTAACCAAGCAACCAAACAATGCTGGTTAATTGGAGTACGAGCCTTTTCCCATTGAGCCCTGTGCCCCACGACCTCCCCTGGCCCCTGATGTTTGGTGTCCCTGCTGGCCACTGTAGTGGGCAGGATGCTGGTTCCCTTGTCCAAACTGCTGTCCTTGACCGTTGTACACTGCCCCGAAACATTGCACCAGCGGGTAACACTCATGTCAGAATCTGCAATACTCTCTTGTGAAGAAACCTTTGTTGAAATCCCAACGGGCCCTTGGAAGACCCCCTGATTTTTTTTGCCGATCCCATGCCCCCGCGGGCGGGGCGGGCTTGAAAGGGCCAGTAAACTAACAGGAGACCGCTAGCCATGTATGTGGGTTTCCCAAACTTAACTGTGCAACAATTTTAGCATCTCCATGTATTCCCCTTTCCATATTTTCTCCTTGGTGGCCAACATAAGATGCGATCCCAAGGGTTTTGTCATCCCCATATAAGACAGTTTCTTTATTTTAATTTTTTGGCTTTCCTTCACTTCTTCGCCCTGCTGCTTTGAATTGTCTGTCTTTACTACCTTGTCCTCATCCTTGCCTTGACCTTCAGTCGTTAACCCCTCACCTGGCTTCCCCTCCTTTCACCTGCGCCTCTATGCCTACACCAGTATCATTGACATACAAACCTTTTCGTAGGGGAACCGCTCTGTCATCCTCTGCTCTGCCTACGTTAACCCCCACTGACACCTTGTCATTTGCGCGCCTTTGGTATCCATCCCCCCCATACCTTTACCTGGCGTCAAGGTTGGCGTCCGCACTGGATCCAGCTGCCTAACCAGTCGTGAAAGGGCTCGAATGCCGTCTGCCTGAGCAGGGTATCCTTCTCCTTGTTTCCGAGCCTGCAACAAACTAGGCACAACAACGTTACTGTGACCTCCTCGGTCACCCTGCGCTTCCCCATCATCTTCTTCAATTATTTCTCCCTCCTCTACGCTCCTCTCACCATAATCCAACCCTCTGCAGTTCTCTTCCAAGACCCAAGGACCTGCCTACGTGTGCACCTGTGCATCTGCACTTCCCTGCCGTTGGGTACCAGCGGGCCTCATGCCGCCCTTTTGTCACAGCCTTTTGTCCCTGTTGCCCGCAGACCTCCCCGCTGCCCCAGAGGCTGCATGGACCCAACTGGGGTGTTGAACTGCAGAGGCCACCTGTGACCTTTGTGCGGCAGCGTCGTGACCGTCCCTCGCATAACTCCGGCTGGCCACTCCAGACTGTGCCATCCCTTCCCCTCAGGGTCTATGAGCCGCGAGTGACTCACCCGAATCCGCCTGACCACCTGACCGCTGCTCCTGAAAGTAAAAGTACGGTCCGGCAAGCCGGGGTTAGCAGCTTTACCTGCCACTACCCTCCCTGCCGCGGTATCCACTTCCAGCAGCCTCCGCTGCCCAGTTCCTCATCGGGGTCAGCCCCCTCCCCACCCACCCATCCACCTCTACCTGTATGTGTTGTTACCCCAAACCTCCCCCTCCCACCGAGTGTTCACCCCATCACGCCGGACCTCCACCCTCTACGTCCCTCCGGTACATATATACCTTGGCTGGGGGCACACGTTCTACATCCCGCCCTTCCATGACCCCTTCTTTCTGCTCCTCCCCTTCACTGCAGACCAGCAGGGCTGCCCCCAAGGCAGACGCTGGGCCTCTTTGCTGGCCTTGCCCCTTATCCCTTCCATCCTCCCCATCACCCCTGCTGTGCCGGCCTCTGCCACCTGGTGGCACTTCCGGCTTCCTTCCCCCTCTTCAGACCACCTTGACCGTACCCCCATGGGGCCCTGTCCAGCCATCCCCCCGAATCCAATTATATGGGGGACCCCCACCGAGGCCCAGCCCTGCTATCCTCCCCAACGGGTGCCACATCTATATCCAGCCCCTCCTCACCTTGAAGGTGGTGGGGCGTGGATTCCCCCACCTCAACTGGGCCAGTTTCTCTTCCCCGCCCTACACCCAAATCCAGCCCCAACCCTTCCCCCAGACCACCCTCGAACCACCCTGCATTTTTTACCCATGCCCCCATCCTTAATAAACTGCCCTGCAGGCCCTCCTGCCCAAGAGACTGGTGCCACTGCTCCCCCCAACTCCACTATTGGCATAGGTCTCTCATTTGCACCCCCTTACCCCTCCAGCTGCTCAGCCATTTGCCTGTCCTCTTCTTACCCCACCTCGCAGTCCTGCTCATCACCCCGCAAGCCACCCCGCTTCCCACCGCTTCCAAATATGTCATGTAGCAGCCCCGCCCTTCCCAGCATGAAATTGGAGAGCGGGATGCCGCGCAGCACCCCGCACCCTCCGCCTGCCAGACTTGACACAGGGGCCACTCCTTTACCCCTCCGGCAGCCCCTGGTACATACCTTGACGGTCTTCACCATGTCCTTTGACTGCGGCAGGGTACAGGCCTACACCGCTGCCGCCACACCACTAGAGGCCAGATGCGCAGGCCGCACCACAGTGCAGACTGTCAGCTCGATGAGGTCCATGCGTCCTGCTTCCTCTAGCAGTCGCATGGCCTCCTGCACTCGCGGGTCGGACATATCGCTCCGATTGGAAGACATCCTCTCAACGAAAGGTAACTAAACTGCCTGACAATTGAAGACAAAAGCATCAAGGAAAAAAGCCTCAATCCCCTAAAAGGCCGGCTGCTGTGTAACCTTACTCAATATGGTGAAATGGCACCTAAAATGGGCGCATAAATACCCCCCTAGCCCAACGGCCCAAATTGTGTAGCCCAAAGAGCCCAATTGGACCCAGGTCGCACCATTGGCCCAAAAACCCCTGGGGGTGCAAGCCTCCCCCAAAAGCCCCATTGGAAGTACACGTTTTACTGAGAATATCAGACTTTACTCTTACATGGCTGAAGAAGATGGTGTGAATTTACAGCAAATATGCTCTCATTTTAGCTTCTGGAGCACCATCCATAACCTCTTTGAGACAGCATAGCATTCCTAAACTTAGTATGGCACCACCAACAAATGAATTATATTGTAACTAAAATCTGTTATCACCCTTTATACATGCTCCTTTTTGTGACCCTCAAAACCCTCAATTCACTACAATACATTTCAATGGGGACCATGTCCAAGAGTCCTTTAACGGCTGCCACAGCATGTTGTCCATGTTGTGACCAGTCAAACAAACATTGCCATAGCCAATAGGTCTCGCGTTTGGGACCTATTAAGTGTTTAGCCATGCAGCATGTTATCCTGGGGGGTTGAATTATAGCTTAATTCCTGAATATGTATAAGGTTATATCAAGCTCAAATTGAAACGTGTGGAAGCTCGTGGCATTGGGAGCATTGTTGGGTAGCTTGCAGTTGTGTATGGGCAACCGAGGAAAGCTTGCAGAAGTGGTGAACGTGTGGAAGCCTGCAGTATTGGGAGCAGGGTCAGGTAGCTTGAAGTGGCATTCGGACAAGGAATATCTACTTTTAGCTTGTTTAACCAAAACAAGCCTGTAGTGTTTGTTGACTGTTCAAACTAATAGTGGTATTACTGCATTTTTTCACAAACCATAACAGTTTTCTCTGAATATAAAGTTGTGAAAAGTACATGGCAAACTTTTTTCTGTTCACATAGGGTGAGTTTTTACCCCCTTGAACGAATGTTAAAGGCCCTTTGTGTATATATATTTTCTATATAATGCTGAGGTTTATAAGTGTTTGTAATGTTGCCCTGCAGCGTAAAAAAACTATTGTCTTGACTCAGCCACTACCAATCCAATATGTGCCAACCACCATTTGAAATTGAAAGATGATAAAAAAAAGCAAAAGAAATGTGAAATTGAGCATCTAATTTTGAATCATAAAATAGTACATAGATGTTATGTGCACAACAGATGAAATAAGTTATGTTATGTCAATTGGCACGGTTTCCACATTTAAACAATCCGACTCACTCTTTCTCAAAAACAGAATGAGTAAAACCGACATAAGCATACATGTATGCAACACACAATCAAGCAAAAGGTGACAAGCACACTGAAAACATGGTATACTTGCACAGTCTGACACTCTCACGCAGAAGATTTCACCTACACACAGACCACATACACACACTACAGATGTGAAATATTTGCCCACACTGGGTTAACGTGGAAAAATGACTATATAGCTAATAATGCTTAAAAATGTATTGCATTATACTGCATAATTCACATTTTTTTCTTCTCGCATAATTTAATCAACCCTGCAACATAATTTGGCCCTCCCTGGCACAGAAATCTAGTGGCTCTGCAAATACCTAACAAGTGCCTTTATGACGTCTTCTGTTTAGGATGACCTTTTATCAAGCAGCATTTGGGATGTGCAGTTCCACGCTTAAAATATCGGACTCTTGGTTAGTATGGTAAAATGTGTCACAAGCTGCATGGGAGAACTTAGTAACGCCATTTACCAACACTTACATATCAGTGGATCCTCATAATAACAATTGTGAGGGGTAAAGATATTTTGCAATGGGGGAAACTCTGGTGTCAAATAATACTTCATCCGCCTATAAACTAAATGGAAAACAGGCACACTGCCAAATAGGAAAGGGGTAAGAACTTAGAGAAAAAGGCAATTCCGAATATTTCTGGCGGGCTTAATGCACATCTCAGCCACCAGAGCAACCGAGAAGTGCCATACAGAAAGAACTCAAACACCTTTTATTTGAAACTTTATTCGTAGGTTTGACAACAAAATAAGCGTCTGTGGGAAGAAATACATTAGTGTTATTAACCCTGTACTACCAGAAAATTAATACACAAAGCATTTGCACTGTATTGGACAAGTCTGTTATGGTTCACGGATGTTGAAATAAAAAGTAGTTTAATTGAGCGTGGCAGAAAACCTCTACTAAAGCAGGGCCAGGGGGGCGTACACTTCAGGTAGGAAAATCAAGAAGTTTGTTTAGATGCACGATTACTTTCTGTCTATTTTGTTAAGCCTGTCGAGCAATAGGGCAGATCCATTAGGAAGAAAGGGATGGTGACAGGATTTAGACTCGCTCATTGATTAGGGCTTTTCCACTGGGACTGTTGTTTACGTTAACGCAAGTGACTGTAGCGTTCTTTTGGCCACCATATGTGCTAAACGGCGGCGCAAGTTAAAGCCTTTGTTTAGCTATTTTACTTGTTTCTACTTACATATAATCGTAAAGTATGGTTTACGATTTCTTTCCTTGGGGGTTCACCCGTTGTGTTAATATCATTGTGTAAAGCTAATTTCAGCTTTAACTCGCACCGCCGTTTAGCATGTTATCACGGGGAGAGGGGCTGGGTTTCCTAAGTGTGGGGGGGGTGCATTAATAAGGCCGGACTGGCGCTGGACTCCTCAGCTCTCTCACCAGTTTCTCTTGCTGCGCCGCCGTCACTTCTGTCTTCCGCTCCCAGGATCTCACTGGAGTTTTATCCTCTCTTCCCCCACCTAACACACCGCATAAAACTACACATCGGCCGCGTCAATGTAAATTTGGAAATAAGCCTGCACTTTAACAGGTAGGGTTTGACAGCTTGGCAGGGAGTTGTGTGATTATTGTTTAGCTGTGAGGACGCCCACCTCCTTTGCCTTAACAGTAGACGAAGGGGTGCACGCCTTCCATGAAACTACCACACCCTTGCTCTGTGCACGCCATTTTCACATGACTGCAAAACACAACAAGTAAAACAAGCGATTCCCTTGCGGGAGCGAGCAGCAAGGCGCGATAATTGCTAACATATGGCGCCGCTGCTCGCTCCCGCAAGGGAATCGCCAAACGTGCACGTGTTGCCATTGAAAGCAATGCAACGCGTGCACGTTTTTGGCCTCAAAACCGACTCGATGCCTAAAGGTCTTTTTCCTACGTAGCGCATGCGCGCTGCGTAGGCGAGACCTAAAAGGGGGTGAGGGTCCTTTTGGGACCACCTCACCCCACAATCCCTTTGGGGTCTGAATGTGCTCACCCTGCCCCCTAACATTTTTTAATTAATTTACAGGACACAGGGACCAAGCCCCTGAGTCTTGTAATGGACACAAAACATATTATTTAGGTTGTCATCAACCAATAAGGGATGACTAGTCTTCTTTGGCCAATCACAGCATTTCTAGACACCAACTGTCCAGATATCTCTGCATTTTCAACCTTAATTTCTCAAAAACTCCTGAAAGGATTTACACCAAATCACAAAAAGCACACTTTCTGGTGCAAGATGTAGCTTCCTGCCAAATTTGGTGTAATTTCGCTCAGCAGTTTTTGCGGTGCTCCTTCATAAAAAAGTCTATGGAGAATGCATGGGGATTTTGCGTTTTAGGACCCCCTTTGTTCTCGGCCCCTACTTGATGGATCACCCTGAAAATTTCCATGCACAAACTAAGCAAAAAAAAGCACTCTTTTGGAAAGTTTTGTGAAGATTCATCAAATGGCGTCAAAGTTTACTATACTATGAATGCATCCATAATTATATCTGATCTCGCTACTATTTAGCGTTTCCCTGTGTACATAAACTAATGTATGCATTAGTTATTCATTGTCTTTTTGTCTTAAAATGAGTTTTTATTAACCAGTACTCAGTGCTGGTGAATCGTTTTGGGCAATCTGGGAATGCCAATAGGACCAACTTGAAAAGGCTAGCGTATTGGCTGGTATTTTTGGTCCAGTCACACAAACAGGACCAAAAACTAAAGGCACTTTCGATCTGGTCAATCGAAATGTCAGCCTGCCTGAAAGGCCTTTCCAGCACTATTGGCAAATAAGACCGGCATGATGAATGAGATCCTGAAGCTGCAAGGCCATTACACTAGCAAAAACGTTTTATGACTTTATTTCTTAGAAGAGGAAAGTCAATTTTAGGTCTCAGATACAACCAGCTTTAGCTCTTTGCTGTGGACGTATTGTCTACAATACACTGGACATGAAGTGGGTTTTGAGTCAGCCTCTTGCTCATGATTCCAATGGTTTCCTGCTTCTTATTTGATGATCTTCCCCCCTGATTATCCATACTTGGAGCATTTCTTCTTTAAATCCTTTCTGATCCAACAATTTGCTTACTTCAACTCCTGACAGAAGGGACTATTTTTCAGTTTTCTTTGAGCATTCCGTTAGACTGAATCACTACTGTGCTCTGCAATCCCCATTATTTTACCCCCCCTTCCCACCCTTAATCACCTTTCATCATATTATCTCCCACCTTTACTCCATTTGTAGGTCTTGCCTAAGGCCACATATTTTTAAATGTTCCTATACTGCACCATAGGGAGACTCTGGAGTGAAAACTATAATATACGGGCAATTTAAAAATTTATTTAAATTGAAAAATGTATTACAAATATTTTTATGTTAAATTTGAATGTAAATTCATTTTATGTATTTTCATGAAATGTAGAAAAATGTTTTAAAAAATTCAACAGCACTGTTTAATTAATTTATAGTTAAAACCTAAATTAACGGGAATATAATACATTTTATTGAAATAATTTTTCTGAAATTTAAATTTAAAAATAAATTTCCACCTAAAGGATATATATATAAATATCTATGTATATGTTTTAATTTTGCATTAATAATTATTAAAAGTGATGAATATAATTAATTAAAATGGATTTAATCATTTAAAAAAACATGGTTTCCTTATTTTCTAAATTCAAAATAGGCTTTTCTAATATTTTATAATTAAATAATAAATACGTATTGTTTTAGTATATTTTTAAACAAGAATTTAAATTTATTTTTACTAATTTTGTTTAATTTAACATTATTTCCTATGTGGTTTTATTTTAAATCCCAGCCTCCATTATTTTCTTTTGGAGTGTGTTGCAGGAGCACTGGTTGGCCTTGTGTAGCTTTGGACTTACTAAGGCTTTTTTTTTGTAGTTGCTCACACTCAGAAGTTGTGAGTACAGAAAAGTTGTAAATTTAGCTTACAAGTGTAAATTTACTCATAAGTGTAAGTTACCTTTGCAAATCAGGCCAAATATGTTCACTGTCACAAATGTTAAAAGTGAAACAAATCATTTAAATACTATGCAAAATGAAGCATATATACCATGTGATCAAGACCGTGCTTCTGCGGTCGAAACGCGTCATGTCAGGCACTGACCTGAATTAGACTGCGATTTTGAAATAAAGCACTTTGTTTGATAACTACTTACGTCTGGTGGTCCGTACCTGGAAGATCCCATCGGGAAGAGCGGTGGGCCAGGATTGTGTTTGTGTTGTGTGTGTGTGTGTGTGTGTGTGTGTGTGTGTGTGTGTGTGTGTGTGTGTGTGTGTGTGTGTGTGTGTGTGTGTGTGTGTGTGTGTGTATATATATATATATATATATATATATATATATATATATATATATATATATATATATGTAGAAGCTTGTTGTACATGATTAAAGTTGCAGTTTCGAAAACGAAACTTTTATGTAAACATGTTTATTTTTCCACTCTTCAGGTACTTATAGAAAATATAGAATCTATCTTGATGTTTCTGCACATTCAAGCTACAGTGTTTTTTAAAATCGTACTTGGATTAAACTGATTTTAATATCTTTTTTGCAACAAATATTTAACTGGTTTTTGGTGTGTTTAATTTTGCACTAGAGATTACATTTTTATGCTTCATGTTTACAAGCATCCAATCTGTTTCACATGAAAGAGCAGCACACCAAGGATTTCACTATTTTGTGAGAAGGGTGACAGTGTGGCCATGTGTTATTAAAAATAAAGTACACTCTCGTGTACATTATAAGGATATTGCAAGTCCTCTTAGAGTTCCATGACCTTATAAAGGAACTCAGCCTTTGGCCTCAGTCCTCTAAATGGTCACAGAACTCCTCAGTGACTTGCAGACCTTCAATTGCTGATATAGCCCACTAGGGATGCTATAAAGCTATTAGTACATTCTGCCTGTCGAGGGCAGAATATTCTTATTGAAAACACAAAAGCCTCCTGCGAGACTTAGGGACTTTACAACCCTCAGCACTTCTGAGACTTCAGGCACTTTCACAGCTTTTACTCTGTGTGTCTGGCCATTAGTAGCACACACACACACACATAAAAAATGCTGTGAAAGGGGACACAGTCAGCTCCCTTCTCCTTGAAGTTTGCTAAACTGTCATCATTTGCGGACCAAGGGAGGCAAGAGCTGAGCAGAATTTCCCGCTCCCTTGTTCTAAGGCTCCAGTGATACTGTGAGCAAGAGGAGGAGGGAAGAGGGGGGTTTGCTGTGTGCCCTGAAGTACAGGCTCAGCCTCTCACTTTTACCTGCCTAATCCACATATTCGGAGTGGCAGGGGAGAAAGAGAGGCAGAAGCTGTTGATTAGGACATTGAAATGTTGAGAGCAGCGGTCCTAAACCAGCTGTTATAGGCTGTCGCTTCTCCACTGTCTTCAATTCCACTGTTCTAATGGAGGATACATTCTGCCTTACCAAGCGGGTCACGGTTTAACGATTCACAAGATACAGAATTCCTGAAGTATTTTTACTGTCTTCATGTTCTGGACCTTTGGCGGATCACAGATTTGTTTGTAAAACTTTTTTTTCATTTTTATTATTTACTTCAGAAAGTCTGATTATTTTTCAGTTACATCCATACTCTAAATGAGGTCCAATATTTCCCACCACCCAATAAAGGCGTTAGGAAACTCTCTTGAGTACTGAGAAAAAAAACTGCTGTAGCTGAAGCAGCACTAACATTTGTGCTGAGTATTGTGAACTGCAGTCCTTTGCCGATTGCTATATGAATAGGCTTGCGATGTAGACAACCATAAGGTGATTGTGCATCAACCTGCGTATATTTATTACCTAATAACTCAGTTCAGTGGTTGGGCGGATGCCTACATCCATCATCAATTGAACTAGTACTACAAATACATATGGTAATTGTAGGAATGTGGGATCTACTTCTTATGGTTACCCCCACTTTTTGCTTGATGTGATGCTGTTTTTGACTAGTCTGTGTGGGATCCTGCTAATCAGGACCCCAGTCTATCTGCTTTCTCCCTAAACTGCTATGTTATGTACTTAGGTACACTCCAAATTGGATACTGGGGTACCCTTGTCAGTCCCTAGTAAATGGTACCCATGTACCCAGGGCATAGGTACCCCAGAGGCCGCCCATGGGCTGAAGCATGCATTATGCCACCCATGAGAGGCCATGCAAAATGGAACTACAGGCCTGCTATTGCAGCCTGTGTAAGTTGGGGCATGTACCACTTACTAAAGATATAGATTTACTATATCTAAGGGTCACTGCACTTAAAACCTATAAGTCACCCCTTTAGCAGGCCTTTACAATCCTGCGGGCAGGGTGCTTGGTTCTAAGTGAGAGGGTGCCCCTGCATAAGCAGGACACCCCTGCAGCCTATGGAGTCCATTCTCCCAGGTTGTCAGTGAGGCAGTCATATACTAGAATAGAGGAGCATTATGCGACCGCGTGATGACCATCTCGAAAATGGCTGCAACAAACCCTATCATGTTTGGTGTCAAACATGTTGGAATCATACCCCCACACCGTTAACCGGTGTGGGAGGTATGATTCCACCCACCAGGAAGGCCCTTCGTGGGCTCTTTGTGTTCCCGGTACCAGCCTTCCAGCTCCGGACAGCACAAAATGGCTGCTGCCGACCAGAGACACATTTCTGCCCTCCTGCTGCTGAGCCAAGCTCGAGCAGGGGAAGGCAGGACAATAAGCATCCTGCCACAGGGAGGTGTGACCACCTCCCAGACAGGATTTAGTGTATTAGGGCTGGGTGGGTGCGCTTGCCAGTGCCTGAAAGTCTGCATGAGGGGCACATTTGGTGTCCCTGTGCATAGTCCAGTCCAAACCAGTCCTGGGAGCCATTGGCTCCCGCTCTGGTGCGAAACTGGACAAAGGGCATGGGAGTAACCTCCCCCCTGTCCAGACCATCCCCTGGGAGGGTCCCCTGAATCTTTCCAACCCTCTCCCATGGGTACTTAAGGGCTTACCTGGTTGTAGGACCTTAGATTCGTCGTGGACAAGATTCGAACTGAAACCACTGCACTTCGACCATCTGGGCACTCTTGACTTCGCTGGACTTCGTTTGGGCCTGACTTCGTCTCCCTCTCAGTCTGCTGCATCATCTGTGCCTGTGCACCATACAGGATCAGTGCAGGACCTGTGGAGCATCCAAGATACCTGAAGATAATCTTCCTTGGAGTGAAGGAGTCACTCCCCTGCATTCGCAGGCACCGCAACACTGCTGACCGGTCTGCTGATCCCAAGCTCCTACATACTCCGAAGGGTTCAGCAACACAGGAGGTGGGTTGCTATGTCTCTCGAGGCCCGATCTGCCCTCTCACTCAGTTTGTGACCAGAATCCCTCGTGGGGGCTGCAATACCCGAACCCCTGTGTACCGCGTACTTTTGCCAGTGCAAGTGCTTGTTGGCAATTCTGCAACAAGTGCATTGGGCTCCGAGTAGCCCCAACCTCTGGCAACTTCTCCTGCAAAGATCTTCAACCACCTCGCACCGAGTGCTCCGTGGCCTGTTGTTTTGTGAAGCTGCTCAAGGTCCTCTCGCGACTCCTGTGCCTCTGGCCTGTGGGTCCAATTGAGGGTCAACTTTGTTTTCCTTGGGCTCCTCTGATTGCTCGGGGCCTGCCCTGACTCCCCTGTGTGTGGTGAGTCTCCTGGACCTTGCTGGTCCAAACCGTACACTTCCTTGACCTCCTGCGTGGGTTGGCTTTGCCAAGGCTTGTTTGTGCTCCCGCCGGACACCGACCCCTCAGCACTCGACATCCTTTGTGGGACAGCTTGTATCTGGCTTCTAGTCTTCCTCGACATCGCCTGGTCCCCGCAGCTGCAGAGTCAAGGTCACCGTCAACTATCCTGAAGCACCCGACATCGGTGGGCATTCGTCTACTGAGCCCCTGGTCACTCAAGTGACCCAGACTCTGTCCCCTCTGCTTTCAGGTACTCTTCATCAATAGTCCATGTTTGGATTCCAACGGTCACTTTCTCCTCTTCCAGCAGCGGCACTTTCTCGAAGTCCTCCATTGGGTTCGACGGCAGTTTCTGACACCACTTCACACCTATGCACCCGGGTTCCCTGGGATAGGTAACTTGGGTACTCCGGTATCCACGGGTGGGGGGCTCTCCAACCTTCTGTCTTCCATGGGGTTTCTTCAAAATCCACTGGGAAGGGTCCTTAAACTTTAAAAATCCAACTGTGACTTGCACATAGACATGTACGGAGCACGCGGTCGTGTTCTCACACTGCACATGCACACCGTGGGGTCCCTATCTACTCACCTTGGGTGGTTTCTTGGGGTCCTAGCAATTCTACATCCTCTCGACATTGTCCTGACTCGAGCTGTGGTCCTTATACCACTTTCTTAGTATATGGTTTGGATCCCCCCCACCCCCCCGGGCCCACTGTGTATTAGTGCTATTTACTGTCGTTTCTTTGCTTAAGTATTGTGTGCTTTGTGTCTATCTCCGTGTAGGAGATACTGTAACATACTAGATAGTGTTATATAATAAATACATATTTTTATAACTACTGTGTGGTTCTCTTTTCATTTAATCTATAATATAAGATTGCATTCTGGTAAAACAAGCTGCTTTACACTCCTTCAAGACTAAGCCTGAAGGCTGCTCTCCACAGCTACCAATTGGATCGCTTTCTAAGGTTGTCTGAGACCTCTTAAATCACCATAAGGGTTGTCTGGACTGGTGCAAGTTGCCCACTTACATTAGTGGACATCATGTACCAGGCCAGCTTCTCACAGTATGTCTGAGCTCTTTTTGTGATGTCACATTTCATGCTTTGATTACATTTTGCGTCAAATTAATTATTTGAAAGGTATCTGTTTGCCAAATATGGATCTTTGATCAGATTCTCTTTCAGCTTTGAAGCTTGATATACGTGTTTCTTTTTTAATGTTAATGTGTATAGTTGACATTTGACCTATTAAATTACCAGTTTAAATAATGTGTATCTGAGAGATTGAGCCGCTGTCACAGCAGAAACGCAACATTTTGATGTTTAAAGCCATGTGTTATTTTTTCAGTTTATGAGGAAAGACTATGGACTTGCAAAGAGCTGTCAAAAGATCGACTTCATTCCATTTCCTTGTAGCAAACCAGATACAATTATAACAAGATCGATCAAGAGGAGATTGGAGGTAATTAGAAGAGTATTTTACTTGTACTGTTTATTTCACAAAAATATTTTAACTAAGAAGAATTTCAGTGAGGAAGCAAATGCAGAAAGTCTGCCAAACCTCCTGTTTCGAAAGGATTCCCCTTTAACCAGCATCAGAGAAGATTTTGAAAAATCATGGAGCCAAATGGTCCGTTTTACAGCGCAAGTTTCCTAAACGTGGCTAAAAGACAAATGTTTTACTGAACGTTTTAAAAATACTGGTACATTATGGCTTACCAAAGAGCGCCACCTTCCATATGTTTTTTAAGGGATCTGCCTTTAGGAACATTTTAACAAGCATTGCTAAAGCCGGTAGGTCTGACTAGTATTTTTTTTTGTTTTAAATATTGTACAGATTAACATAGGAGAAGCTTATTGTTTTGGGTGTTTTATTGTGACCTGCACGATTAGAAATCCTTATTTTTGAAAAAATGACAGGTGCTACTTTGCATTTTAGAATGTTGGCATAGTCCTCTGTGATGGTATGTGTGTATTGTTATATGACAGTGTGTGAGATATGTGGTTTTGTATTACAGTCTGTGAATGCATATATAAGTGTGAGTGTTATGTGACCTGTGTATGCTTTGTCATTTGTATGCATGCATGTTTTTATACAGGACACGTTGTGTCTCTGTGTATTGGTGAACAAGTTACTTACCTTCGGAAACGTCTTACCTGGTAGAGACAATATATAGCCGCAGATTCCTTACAGATCTACCCATCCTCACCGCTCTGTGGACAGATTTCTAGGGTCAGGGCTGATCCCTTTCAGGGCCCTAGTTTGGACACACCAGTGTCAATGCACTTCATGGCTCCGCGCTTCTGGCATGGAAAGTCGTGAAAAGTAACTGATGTCAGCGCGCCGATGTTGGCACCTATATAGGTGACATGGACATCACTTCCGGCACGGACGCTGCCGCCACGCAGAGCCTACCAACGCCACCTACTGGCGTGCATGAGTACTTTTCACAAATAATCTTCCGGATCCAGTCTGACAGTTGGGGAAATTTTAGGGTAAGGAATCTGCAGCTAGATGTCTCTATCAGATGTATGAATGTAAGTTTGCATGTTTATTTCTCATTGTGTCTTTATGAGTTTTGATATGTGTGGCTGTATGTTGTGTGTTTGTATGCATCAATTTGTGAACGAGACTGAGACATTTTATGTCTTTAATAATTTCTGAGAAAGTTTGCATATGCATCTATGTATGTGTTCATGTTATTATTTATATGTGTGTTTGTGCCTCTTTGCATGTATCTTGGGTTTGTGGATACATGTATGTATTTAGCTGACAGTTTTTCTGTACATATGTGCCATGATTTGTTCCCTGCCCTCTCATGCCTGCCACTAGAGAGCGTGCCTAGAGGGCTTTCCAGTGTTGAACTAAGCTTTCTCACATTATACTATATCTCTCTCTATTTGACTCTTGGACAATATTCAGAATGCGCCATTCATTTCAGATCTGTGTTAAGTTCTGTAACAGCCAGAATGTTGATTTAGCAGGTGCCTATGCCCAGCCCTCCCTGTCTTTCCTGGACTCATCTGTCACCAGTCCTCCAACCGGTCCGCCTCATCTCACGCTCTCACACACTCTCTCACTTTGACTCTCTCTCTCTCTTGTGCCTCTGTGCCTTCTGCCTCATGCTTCTCTCCCTCTCGCTCTTCTATCTTTCGTGCCTTTTCACTCTTTGCTCTTTCCGCCTCTTGCTCATTTTGCCTTTTGTGCTTTTTCACTCTTTGCTTGTTTAGCCTCTTGCTTTTTATGCCCATAGTGCCTTTTTTTCAGTTTTATAAAGCGCAGACTTGAGTCAAAGGTGTTGGAGCACTTTATATGAGCACCAGTTACATTACATCAGAGCACATTCATTTTTTGTAGGCACGCGGAGATTTAGGGCCTTATTATGGCTTTGGCCGCCACGCTGCCACCCCGCTCCAAGACCACCAAATCCATAAGAAACAGCCTGCCAGATTATGGCTTTTTAAGTCTCTGTCGTGCGGTCATTTGGCGTTCACACTTCGATGCCTATAAAAAAGGTACCGCAATGGGAACGCCAAAGCAAGTTCCTGCATGGTATGGACTTGTAAGTCCATGCCCTGCCGGAACTGGGCGTGCATGCAGGCAGGGGGGCACACCATGTGCCCCCCGCATGCGCCCCATGTCCCAGAGGTGAGAGGTGGTCCGGTAGAACCCCCTTTGTGTCCTCTCCGCCACAGTTTTCATGAGGGGCTCACAGCCATGAAAACCATGGTGGAGAGGAAACTTGTAATATGCTTGACGAGGCCGCAGCGGCCCCGCCAAGTATATTGCAGCCTCAAGACTGCTGCAACACCATCAGGAATCGCAGATCCCTGGCGGCAGCAGGGGTCCATTGGTTGACCGTCCGCCCTACTTGTAATAGGCCCTAAGTGATTTGCCCAGAAACATTGGATGTTCAGCTGATGCCGAGACTCAAACCGAATTCCGCAGTTCCAATGTTGGCAGCTCTGGCCATTATGCTACATCCTCTTCATTATTTGCTCTTTTGCTTTTTTCGCCTCTTGCTCATTTGGCTTTTTTCTCAGATTTTTGCTCTTGCCCTTCCCCTCTTACTCTTTAGCCTTTTGTACCTTTCTTTGACTTTTGCCTCTTTTTTGCTCTTTTCCCTTTTGCTCTCTGTTCCTGTGCCATTTTGCCATCTTTTTGGTGCTTTCTTCCTATGCTCCTTTTACTGCTTCCCACCTCCTGTGTCCCTCTTTCCTGCCCTGCTCCTTACCTGTTCCTTCCTGTGCCACCAACCCTTTCCACGCTCCTGCTTAGCCCCGCACACTGCACCCTGCGCTCCTTCTCCTCCCATGACCTATTTAATGGTGGCCGCAGCACGGATTCGCGCAGTGAGTGCCAGCTAGCTCACCAATGGCAAACCTATCTGCGCCTGACCATGCCTGGACCATGTCCAGCGCCGCAAACCCTGGTCCAATTTCTCCCCAACAGTACTCCACAGCATCCCTTCAGTCACTCAAGCCAGGACTCCTATCCCCCTGCTGCACCACACTGCACAATATAGAAAGAGCCTTCGATTGCACCCATTGCCGTTTCACGTGCAACAACCCACCCACTACGCTAGCTCCATCTACACGCCCCCAATGTACACACAGCACACCTCCCACTAGCAAACACTCATCTAAAGACAAACTTTCATGCATGCTCCTCAACAACCCCTCGCACAGCAAGCAGGCTATGGAAATCTGGACCCCTGCGTCCTTACGGGAATGTGGCTTACTCCCTAGTTGGCACCTGACATTGCCACAGCCATGCAAGCAGGATACAAGGTTGCACAACAAGACCACCAACACAAACCAGGAGGAGGAATTGCGATCATTTTCAAAGAAATCATCAGCTGCACCACAACCACAGAGAATGCAACCCTCGTTATGGAGTACCTATATTTCAAACTGCGAGTTTCGACAACCTTCACCCTGAACAGAACTCTCATCTACCATCCGCTTGGACTACAAGCAAGTTTCATTACAACATGGAAGATTTCATTGTTCCTATCACCATTGACTCTAAATCCTACATCTTTCTAAGAGACATTAACTTCCACCTGGAAGACTGGAGCAAACCCAGCTCAACCACACTGCTTGAAAGCCTAGGAAACCGCGGACTGACACAACACTTCACTGACTCCACATACTCCGTCGGACATACCATCAATCCCATCTTGGCCACTTTCAACGGCATCAAAGTCACCACAACCATGCCTCTTACCTGGACTGACCATGCCATCTTACAGATAAAAAACATCTCTAGCCAAACGAAACCTGCCACCACCAACTTGGCCAGCCGCAGCTAGAGCAGCATCCCAGAATTGAAGTGGTCCTACATCCTGCACATGAACTAACCCAACCCCACCGGAAACATAAACAGCATAATCAAACAACTTGACAAGTTGATCACAGACTGAGTCAACTCCCTGGCACCCTGTAAACACAACAACCAAAAGAGAACCCAGAAGCAAGCAAGTTGGTACACAGAGGAACTGCATTCAACCAAACAATACTGCTAACAATTGGAAAGAAGATGGAGAACAACTCATAAAGAAATAGAAATGAACACCTTCAAAGTGGCACTGAAATGCTACAACCAGCATATCAGAGAAACCAAGAAGAATGCCCTAGATGAGCGCAGAGGTAACAGAGGCAATAGCTGTAAAGAGATCATTGAAATTGTCGAAGACTTCACCGCTCCAGCCTCCACCACCAACAGCAGCAGCCCCTCCCAAGACCTATGGGACCACCTATGGGAAATATTCTGCTGCAAATTCGATACTATCTATAACAATTTCAACCCTCAACGCTACCCCAGCAGCCTCGCTTCCAGCCTACCCACAAAAAACCTCAGAAGCACCCTGACTACTTGGAAAACAATCACCACGGAAGAAAAAGCCAACATCATGGGAACCATCCACTCCAGGGCCCCAACGACCCCCTGCCCCCACTACATCTGCAAAATGGGCACCTCCCCGATCAATTAAGTGCTCCACTGAACACCTCCATCACCACTGCAATGTTCTCAAAGGCCTTGAAACATACAGCGCTCAATGCACTGCTAAAGAAACTGTTGGCAGGCCCCACCCAGACAGCAAACTACCGCCCAAACTTCCTACTACCTTACCCAACCAAGGTCTTGGATAAAGCCAACAACAAGCAACTTGCCCACTACCTCTACGTTCACCAACTCCTGGACACAACTCAGTCAGTCTTCAGACCCAATCACAGCACAGAGACTGCCCTCATTACAGCAACCGACGACATCAGGATGATCCTCGATCAAGGAGAAACAGCGGCCCTCATCCTGCTTGAACTCTCAGCGACCTTAGACACAGTCTTTGATTCCGCCCTGATCAGAATGCTACATGAAATAGGCATTTAAGGACCCGCTCTCAACTGGATCTGCTCCTCCTTACAGGAAGAACACAAAAAGTCAGCATGCCACCCTACATGTCAGAAGGCAAGAGCTTTATCTGTTGAATCCCCCAAGGGTCATCTGTCAGCCCAACTTTGTTTAACATCTACATGACCCCACTGGCTACATCATCAGTTCGTATGGCATCAACATTCTTTCCTACGCAGACGACACCCAACTGATACTCTCTCGCACCGACAAGATTTCCATGACAAAAACCAACTTCGTCACGTGCCTGACCATGGTATCCACCTGGATGAGATCCAACTGCCTCAAGCTCAACTCAGACAAGACCGAAGTTGTGATTTTCGGAAGGAAGACCTCTGATTTGGGTTCCACATGGTGGCCGGCAGACCTTGGTTCCACATCAACCCCGTCCGGCCACACCAGAAACTTAGGAATCAACCTAGATGACAAGCTCGACATGGCGGTCCAAGTAAATGTGCTGACTGCCACCTGTTTTCACATCCTGAGGATGCTGCAAAAAATCTTCAAGTGGCAACTAGGGAACACCAGGAAAACAGTCATACTGGTCCTGATAACTAGCAGACTTGACTACGGCAACGCACTCTAAACGGGAATTACCAAACAGCTTCTAAACAAGCTCCAGGCCACACAAAATGTTGCAGCAAGACTTGTCCTCAACCTACCACACCACACCCAAATCACTCAACACTTCAAGGAACTTCGCTGACTCCCCATACACAAAGGCACTCAGTTTAAAAGCCTCACACATACATACAAAGCAGTACACAATATAGGCCCGCCTACTTTAACAGCCACATACACCTCCACTAACCTTCCAGGCACCTCCACTCATCTGGACTCTCACGAGCCCATGCACCCTGCGTACACAAAAACAGAGCAGGAGGTCACGCCTTCTACATTTCCCGCAAAGCATGGAACGACCTCCCACAGAACATCAGAGCCTCCTCGTCACTTCTTGAGTTCCGGAAGAAGCTGTTGACCTGGCTTTTCGAATAATCTCTCCTTGGGAGACTGCCATCTACGCACCTGTGAGGCGCTTGGATACCCTCATGGGTGATTAAAGTGCTATACAAATATACCTAACAAAACATAACAATGTTTTCCCCCCAAGACTATATTTCCCAGAAGCCTCAACCTTGTGGCATGTCCCCACTGTGATCTAGATTCTTGGAAAACTTACATGACTCCATTTCCATTTCAGATTCATGTCAGGTTTTGTGGCAGCCCCTGTGTTTTTCTTGATAGAGACTGCATTTTCTTGAATCTCCTGCTCACTGTTTTGTCTCCATCCCTGCAGTGGATCACTGACAGAATATCGACGACAGGAATATCGACCTACACAAATATCGTGTTCAAAATATCGAAGTCAAAAATATCGACATCCTATCTTTACAATGGTAAGTACAAAAATATCGAAAACAAAAATATTGTTGTTAAAAATATCGTTGTTCAAAATATCGTTTTTTAAAAATCTCTAATAAATAATTTTAAATAAATTAAATAATACATATAATTGATAAAAACATAGTTAGAATTATTAAAAATGTTAAAAAATAATAAATAATAAATGTAATGTAAAAATAAATCAAACATACATATATAAAAATTATTATATATATATTTACTTAATAATATTAATAAATAATTATTATAATAAATTATAAAATGTTAGAAACATAATACAAATTATAAATACATATATATACATACACCTGTAACAAACATAAAAATAAAATATATATATAATAATTTAAAATATTAAAATCATTTTTAATTTTATAAACAACAATTTACACTACATTAACTGAAACAGTAGGGAAAATGTTGGATAGCGTAGAGGATAAAATTACTATTCCCACTCCAGGAAGTGCAAGAGCAGGAAAGTGTTGGATAGCGGAGGGAATAAAATTACTTTTCCCAATCCAGCGAGTGCAACAATAGAGAAATTGTTGGATAGCGGAGGGGTTAAAATTTTCTATTCCCACTCCAGAGAGTGCAACAGTAGGGATAGTGTAGGATAGCGGAGTGGATAAAATTACTATTCCCACTCCAGATAGTGCAACAGTAGGGAAATTGTTGGATAGCGGAGGAGATAAAATTACTATTCCCACTCCAGCGAGTGCAACAGTAGGAAAAGTGTTGGATAGCGGAGGGGTAAAAATTACTATTCCCATTCCAGCAAGTGCAACAGTATGAAAGTGTTGGATAGCGGAGGGGAATAATTTACTATTCCCACTCCAGCAAGTGCAACAGTAGGGAAAGTGTTGGATAGCGGAGGGGAATAATTTACTATTCCCACTCCAGGGAGTACAACAGTAGGGAAAGTGTTGGATAGCGGAGGGAATAAAAATACTATTTCCACTCCAGCGAGTGCAACAGTAGGGAAAGTGTTGGATAGCAGAGGGGATAAAATTACTATTCTCACTCCAGATAGTGCAACAGTAGGGTAAGTGTTGGATAGCGGAGGGGATAAAATTACTATTCCCACTCCAGCGAGTGCAACAGGAGGGAAAGTGTTGGATAGCGGAGGGGTTAAAATTACTATTCCCACTCCAGCAAGTGCAACAGTAGGAAAGTGTTGGATAGCGGAGGGGAATAATTTACTATTCCCACTCCAGCAAGTGCAACAGTAGGGAAAGTGTTGGATAGCGGAGGGGAATAATTTACTATTTTCACTCCAGGGAGTGCAACAGTAGGGAAAGTGTTGGATAGCGGAGGGGATAGAATTACTATTCCCACTCCAGCAAGTGCAACAGTAGGGAAAGTGTTGGATAGCGGAGGAGAATAATTTACTATTCCCACTCCAGCAAAATAATGAACATTAATTAACAAATAATTAACTAATTAAAAATAATTTACCTCCCGCCATATTCCCCTATAAATAACCCCACCAATGTTGTAAAACATAACACAATTAACATAATAAATTAACAATTAATGAATTAACTAATAACAATTAACAAGCAAATTAAAAACAATCAGTAATAAATTAATTCACAGAATTAACACTATTAAATAAAATTAAATAAATAATATATAAAAAATATTTTAAAAAATATTAAAATGTAATTACTTCCCACCCTACTCCCCTATCATCCCTCAACCCACTCCTAAAAAATAACACAATTAACATATTTACCAATTAATTATTAATAATTAATAACCAATTAATAACTAATTAATAACAAATTAATTATCACAATTAACAATATTAAATATTAAATACATAAATATTAATTAATTAAAAATATTAATTAATTAGTTATAATTAATTTACTTCCCACCCTATTCCCTATAAACCCACAACCCGCTCCTAAAAAAATGACACAATTAACATATTAACCAATTAATTATTAATAATTAATAACCAATTAATAACTACTTAATAACAATTAAATTAGCACAATTAACAATATAAAATATTAAATACATAAATATTAATTAATAAAAAATATGAACTAATTAATTATAATTAAATTACTTCCCAACCTATTCCCCTATAAACCCATAACCCGCTACGGAACTAAAACGCAAAATGTAATTTTTACAAAATTAATAACTTCTAAAAATTATTAATAAATGTATTCTAATTAAATTACTTTCCACCCTATTCCCTATAAACCCACAACCCGCTACGGAACTAAAATACACAAAAATTAATTAACATAAAATTAATTACTTCTAAAAATTTCACACATTCATTAAAAAAATAAGCTATACTTATACAAAATAATTACATGACATACTTTAAACACACGTAGTAAAATACAAAACACTAAAATAAATGTCGATATTATTAACAACGAAATTTTAACTAACGATATTACTAACTTCGATATTAAAAAAAACGATATTTCTTACCTTCATATCGATATTCTGATCAACGATATTCTTGCATGTCGATCTGGTGCCACCTCGATATTAAAAACTCGATATTCTGGCACATCGATATTCCAACATCGATATTCTGTCTGTGCACCCCCTGCAGTGCAAGGATGGGTGGAGGAATCTGTAGATGACAGGTGCTAGCTTGATCACACCTGAGGCACATGTTCATTAGTATAGCGTTGGTCTTGGATGTTGTGTTCTTATTTAGCTGACCTTGGTTTCCAAAGTTTCTTGATTTCTGTGCTTCATAAATTCCTTGTTTCCTGAGCTTATACTTTTTAGCAGTGCATCCTTGTTTTGTGAACTAGCACCGTCTTGCAGTTCATCCTTGTTGCCTGAACTTGCGCTGCCTGAGTTTAGATCATTCTTTCCTCCACCTGTAATGTTCAGCAATGTTTCCATGTTTCTTGAGTAGCACTATTTTAATGCAACTTAATTTCTTGAATGTTTGCTACAGTCAGCAGTTACCCTTTTTTCAGTCCTTGCCTTTGTTCCTCCACAGTCTTGACCACATCACTCTGGGTCTCCACAGAGGCACAGATAACAGATGCTGTAATTCAATGGCTGCTTCCTTAACCTTCTCCAGGGAAGTCTATACTGATTTGTCTTTTGGGCAAAATTTGTACTCACTCTTGCCACCCACCAAGCAGTCTGGTAAGATGTGTTATTGAGTTTAATTCTTGCCTTCATAAGGCCCGGGGGATCAATCTGCCAGATTTGAAGCACTCTGGCAGATATGGCCATCAGACCATCATAGAGGAGATGGCCACCATAATGCAACACTGATGCACTATCCTTTCAGCGATGTGGGTAACTAACGTAAGGCAAGGGGTGGCCCCAATATACCTGAGAGGGCCACCATAAGGCCAGGTGTGGTCAAATATGTCAGTGGTGTGCAACATCAAGCCAGGATGGTCCCCATCCCACCAAGGATTGCCACCATCATGCCAGTGATACCCACCATAATGTTAGACATGATCACCTTTGTGGTGTCAGGATCTTGAGGGGCAGGGATCACTCACCCGCAAGGCATGCTCTTTCTGCAGCCATTCTGTTGCTCATCAGCCAGATATCCCCCACTTATCGGCTATGGTGGACCGGCTTGTAAATTTGGAGTGACCGATTGATATTCCAATTCCAGTTTGATGGGAGTGGCATTTGGAACATAGGTGGTTACATACTTCCCAAGTCTATTTTAATTTGTCTCCTGGTCTAATGTGCATTCACTCTTGCCAACCACCTAGCAATTTGCTAATATCAGTTTATGAGATTAACACTTGCCTTGATATAAGATGAGGATGCTCCAGTATGACAAGGTTGCACACCATCATGTTAGTAATGACAAGCATAAAGCAACTGGAGGCCCCAGTATACCAGAGAGAGCTACCACAAGGCCTGGTGTGGTTTAGTTATTCCTGTGATGTGCGACATCACACCACAATGGCCACCATTCTGCCAGAAATTGCTACCATCATGTCAGGCGCCAACCATCATGTCAGACATGCTCAACATTCTGGTGTACACTAGTACATGCACATAGATAGAGTGACACACACATATTAACACATAAACATAGTAACATATACACAAAGACACAAACACATACTCAGGTAAACAAACAGCACAATCTCACTAACATACATAGCCCCTGAACCCCATGGTCTGCTAGTCCAGGCCAGGTGGATGGGAATTGTTGGACTGGCCAACCCATGTCACTCTGCGCCAGCTCTGAGGTTCAAATAACGGGTTCTATTATTTAGTGGCGGATTCCTTAGCTTTCTCCTTCAGCGTCTGTATAGATTTTTCTCCTGAACTAATATGAATTTGCTTCTGCCACCCAAGTAACAACCTGATAAAATAGCTTATGGGGATTGATGCTTTCTGCTAACATCAGCTTTGATACGCAGGTCACCAGATCAAAACTTGGCAAAGCCAACTCACCCCTCTATCCTTTCAAGGTTGTTAAATTGAGTTTTATGAAACTGGGTATTAGTACTAGAAACACCTGACTTCCTCTCTGTCGCATGTAATAGAAAGAAATTCAGCTTATTTCCACTTTTGTTCTTTACAGTGTTTTGGTGCTCCTTATGGTTCTCCATGTGTTACATTAAGACAATAAACGAATCGGGGGCGTGGTTTGGAGGTTGAGCAACATAGCGACTCCCTCTTGAGCTCCCAGTGTCCCTCCACATTTACCGGCTTTCTGCAGTGGCACCCGGGGCCGGGTCCTCCTCATTTGGTCCCATTATGTGTTCCCTTTGATGACCTGAGCGTATTCTGTGCCTGAGCTTGAGTGAGGTGCACGGAATCCATCCAGACTGTGCCGGCTCTAGGGCGGTGCGATCGGTGCGACTGCACCGGGCGTTGACTTGATGGGGGGCGTCATTTTTGAAAATCTATACTATCATTTTAAAAGCACCTGCTGCCGCGTTCCTGGCCTCCAGCAATTTTCAGACATCAATTAAAATGTCAGGATTAGTCCGGTGATTAATCGTCTTCCTGCAAAGAGACCGGAGGTTTGTCTAGTGGAAGTTTTGACTCATCCTAAGGTAGTGCAGAGGGTTAAAATGCCTGCTGCTAAGAACGTGTACCATGCAGATAACGAAGTGCATATAATGTAAATAGGTCAGTGGGTTACTGCTTCTGTGGTTCTTTTGTTACTTGTTGTTTATGTCAAAATCCTAATATAGAACATTGAGGTATTAACTGTCATCCTAGAGCTGCATGCAAACTGCAAGGTATATGTTAGAGATATATGTTTTTTGCCCAGTCTTTCATCAGCCTAATCTTGTGAAAAGGGTTCATTTGGGTAGAAACAATTCTTATTATGAAAGAGAATCCCTAACAATGTTGTTACGTTTTAAATTCTGAATTTGTGCTTTTTCAGAATAAGGACTCAAACTATATTGCCTACCAGTAACGATGACATGTCACTCCTACACTACACCTTATAGTCCTATCTGAAGTAGTATTTCCTATACACTGATTTACACACATATGATTGTCTCTGTGCAATGTGTGTGTGGTGTAAAGTGCTCTGACACCTTACAGTGGTATGAGTGGTGCTATAAAACTAAATGGCACTGTTAAAGGGTGTTAGTGAGGGAATCCGTGGCAGAGGTGGTCATTGGTGGGGCGCCAACAGACATTGTCGCACAGGGCGCCACCAGCGCTAAAGCCGGCCCTGAGACCTGCTCTGCAAAAGCCAGACTGCGACGGCAAGAGTGCACAGCCTTCCCCATCAGAGGGCTAGTTCCTGCTTTCGGTGAGAGCCACGGCCACAGGAAGGCCACATAGAAAGGAGGAGACCGCTGTTACCTGCTTCGCTCTCTCGGCAATGGTCTCCAAGAGTGCGCGCCCGCTACGGTGACCTAAAACACCTGCTTCGGGGCTGGGCGCTGACAGACAGTGACGGCTTTCCTAATCGGCGCCGTAATTGACGACGAACGTCCTGTTCATCATCTTGTGAAGTGAGTGCAGTATTATCCTCCCACCATGGAGAGTTTTCTTCATGAAATAAAGCCAGCCAAATATCTTATTATATACAGAGCTACCTTATGCCTGATGTTTGGTTGCCTGTCAATCACCAGGTGTTTAAAAAGAACCAGTTCTGCTAGTGGCTTACGCATCTCGTACACAACTATTTTTTGCAAGGTGGCTCAGCTCATCGTACCGCATAATACTATCTGCGTGTACAAAACCATAGTAGTTCTGGCATCCAAGAATTTTCTATACGGTATTATATATCTGGTGTAACTCCTGTTCTTATTACGCTGACCAGGCATCCATATTCTTTTGGTGGCTCCTCACTTCTCTGATCAAGTGCTTTCTCCTGGCTCCATCACAAAGTCGGATCCTAAGCCTACCAAAGAGAAAGACTCAAAGGGGCAGATTTACAAGCCCCTTGCGCCACTTTTGCGTCACTTTTCCCATGTTAAATATGATGCAAAAGTGGCGCAAGGGGCTTGTAAATCTGCCCCAAAATGCTTAAAAAGGACTAAGCAAAAGGAGCATATCCCGGATTCTCTGGTGAAAGACCAAACAGACGACTCATTCTCCTTAGATGATATCTTGTAAAAATTGAATGTGATTCACAACATTGCTCAAAGTACAAAAACAAATAGCGATCTTTTACAAGTGGAAGTAGTTGGAATTTGAAAAGATCTTAAAGATTTGAATATCAGACTCACAAACACTGAGGGGAAGATCAGCACTTTATAGGAGCGCAATTATGTTCAAGACAAACGACTCCGGAAATCTGACTCTTTGATAGCCTCACTGAAATGCAAGATTACAGACTTAGAAGGCTGCAGCAGGAGAAGCAACCTCAGAATTTTTGGTCTCCCTTAAGGTGCAGAGGATAATTCTCCCTCCATGATTGCCTTCTTGGAATCGTGGCCTTTCATCAGTGCTCAACATCACCTTCATGCAGAACTTGAGCTCGAGCAGCGGTGTGGGACCACAGGATTCCAACCTTTAAACCAAAAATTGTCTCTCACCCAAGACCACTAATCTTCAAACCGTTCCATCATCAACCCTTCTGAGCTAATCTTTGCCCACATGAGAAAGGTCAAGGGGCATATGTATGAAGCCCATTTCCCGTTCGCAAACGGACCGATTCTCAGAATCGGCCCGTTTGCGAACTGGAAAAAGCCTTTTGGGATGTATCATCCTAAAAGGCACTCGCAAAATAGGGAATCGCAAAATTTGCGATTCCCTATTTTGCGAATGCATTTAAGGAATCGCAAATTGCGATTCCTTAGATGCGATGTAGAAAGCACCCAAGTTGTGCGATTTCTCCTTAAGAAATCGCAAATTACCACCAACTTCAAGTTGGTGGTAATTTGTGATTTCTTTGAAAAATGCACTTTTGAGCATTTTTCAAAGCATTTTTCAAAGTGCCATGTGGCACGCATACATGCCCTTAGGGCATGTATGTGCGCCACATGTGCACACATGCTCATTTCAGGGTGCAACAGGGTGTCCTTATGACACCCTTGCACCTTGAAATTGCATTTCGCAATTTGCGAGTACCTAATGGGTACTTGCAGATTGCGATGTCTTCCCATTCATTTCTATGGGCCTCTAGGCCCATAGGAATGAATGGGAAGATATTCCTTAATTGCGATTCGCAATTTGCGAGTCGCAATTAAGGAATGCCAAGGAATCGCAAAATATTTGCGAATTTTTTATTACATCCCGTTTTGCGATTCTCAAATAGCGATTCTCTAAAAATCGCTATTTGAGAATCGCAATAACGGTATTTGATACATATGCCCCCAAATTCGTTACCTCGGAAGGAGCAGGAATCTCAATTTCACAAGATTATGCGAGAAACACAGTCCAATGCAGAAAAGGTTTCTTGGACCTAAGGAAGTCTCTCAGAGACAAGCTTATCCAATCCTCCTTTGTGGGCCCCTTGAAATTCAAAATTATTTTTCAAGGGAAATCACTAGTTTTTACGAAGCCTGCTGATCTTGAGTTTTTTCTGGAGAATAAATCAGAGATTCAGAAGAATGAAGGTGATCCACACACCTGAACGTTCTTTTTCCATACTATGAGTTCCACATTTCTGTTGTCTGAAAGTATGCCTAATCTTTGTTTCCTTACAACTGATTATGGTCACTTGCAATTTCACAACTGGACACTGATATCGAAAGTTGACTTGTTTTCCTCATTGCTTAATTTTGAGTTTTAGTCATAATGAGAATTGTTCATATTGTTACTTTGTGTTCACGATGCTGTGCCACTAGGTCTTATCAACTAAATGTCACCCGGCTTATTTGTTTTGTTGCCCTTCTTCCATCGTATGGGCCCCCCTACCTGCCCAATGATATGTAACCTTTAGCAATGCGGACATCATCATATACTGATACTCACAGATCCATTTGCACAGCAACTGTCATCTAACCTGTCATATTTGCTTGGTTTATTGTAATGTTATGGTCATGTCATGAGAGTGTCAGAATGTAGACTCCGCTCTTAGTTCATCTCTTGGGACACTCCTTTCATTTCCCATCAACAATTTCACTGCTTAAACTTGCTCATGCTACTATTGTAACATGAAGGAACCCACCCCGTACCAACCTTAATGTGGGGCGCTTGGTCTCCCCTCTGTCCCTTATCTGACCTTGTCTCTTTGAGACACTTCCACCATCCTCGGGGTGGTTTTGTATTCTTTTATTTATCTTATTTCTCTTTCTACTCCTTTCTCACAAGTGTGGTCTATTTGTGTTATTCTTGTCTGCTTAATGCTCTCTTCTAGATTCTACCATTATGCTTGGTATTGCTTCTTAGCCAGGAGGTTGAATGAGTATTGCCCTCAGAATACATCTTGCTGTTGCTACTCTGTTTTCACATCTCTTGTGTTTATTGAGTTTAGAGATTTCTTGGCCCCTAAATGTCAGCAGTGAAGGTGATTGCTTTAAACATTAAAGGCTTAATCCACCCAGTGAAGAGACAGAAATTGTGTGACTACTATAAATAACTGGGGAGTGACTTGGTTTTTCTCCTAGAAACAAAAATTGGTTAAAAAGAGGCGCTTTCTATGAGACAAGGTTGGGTTGCGGCTTTACCTTGGTCCGCAGCTGTTTCAAAGAAAAAGGTGTACTTACACTGTATTCTATTAGTCAGGTCTTTCCATAATTTCTGCTGAGCACGAAGATGACGGTAGATGATTGATATTACGTCTTCAACATGCTACTGAAATTTATGCAGCCAATATTTATTGTCATAATAGCGATACTCCATAATTCTGGTCAACGCTATCAGCTAAATTGTCCTTACTACCCAATGAGGCATGTATTGTCCTGGGGGCGAATTCAACCTCCCTATTGATCCTCTTCTGGATAGATAACGCATGTGTGCTTATAGGCAATCCTGTGCATACAAAAGCATGCGCAATATGTTTGTGTTCCATAGCCTGTCTGTTGTGTGGAGGCTTCATAACTTGACAGACGGGGACTTTTCTTTCTTTTTCACCCCACACAACACTTTCTTGCGGATTCACTACTTATTGGTCAACCCCTCATTATTGCAACCTTCTTCGTCTCCCACAATTGAGCCGATTCTTATTTTAGATCATGCCGCAATCACAGTCTCCTTACAAAATAACCCAACGCAACCTAAGATCCATTCCTGCTGCATGAACCCTGAGGATGTAGAGCTTTGGGAAAAAGAAATAAGAGATTTAATTATGTTTAACTCAAACTATGTATCTTCCTTCATAACCATCTGGGATGCCTTAAAATGTACTATTAGTGGTAACATTAGTTGCATGACGAACAAAACTAAAAAGATAAATAACATGTTACAAGCCCTAGCTAAAGAAATTAAAGAGAAAGAATTACTATTCAAAAGCTCCAGAGACACCACTATTGTGCCAGCCCTCAAATCTTTCAAATACAAATATATTAAAGTTGTTAGGAAATGTGGTCACAATTAGGTTCATGCCCAAACAGGAAAAAAGATTATTCTATCTCAATAAGGCGGGAAAATCTCTAGTGGCTTACTTGAAGTTTAAAAGAAATGCTACCCGTATCGCCTCAGTTAAAGACTCTTCAGGTTCCCTAGAAAATAAAACAACAAGTATTTTATAAATCTTTAAGTAATTATATCCTTCCCTCTAATCCCTCTCCTAGGTGGTCATGTCTAGAGTTCTTAAACTGTTGTCCAATAAAGGAACTTCCAGAGCCCTATAGACTCCAACTGGAGAAGCCAATCACTAAGAAGGAGATCCTAGAAGCAATCAAACTTATTCCAAGTGGTAAAGTCCTTGGTCCTGATGGCTTTCTAACTAGCTTTTACAAAACATTTGCTAACACCCTGATCATCCCATTGGAGATTGTGCTTATCCATTTCACCTCATCTGGTGTGGTATCTGGCTCAACGGCTGAGGCTACAATTGTTGTCATTCTAAAAGAAGGAAAACACCTTCTGTCCCCTAAAATTTTTAGACCCTTTTCATTGATTATTATGAACCAAATTTCTATGCCAAGATACTGGTTAGGCACTTCGAAACAAATATAATTAAATTCATCCACCCTTCCCAATCAGGTTTTGTAAAAGGTAGACTGGTTAGTGATAACATTCATAAATTTTTCCATATTATTGAAAAGGCCTCTCTCCCTCAATCTCCCTCCACTGCTGCTATTACCCTACATGCCGAAAAGGCCTATGACAAGGTTGCATGGCCATATCGGGAAGCAGCTGTACATCGCTACAACCTAGGAGAACATTTCCTAAAAATTACCATGGCACTTTAGGCAAACCCCACAGGTAGAATCAAAATTAATGGCATTACTTGTGCTTCTTTCGGTCTTCAACAGGGCACACGTCAGGGTGGTCCCTTATCCCCACTTCGGTTTCTATTTAGCAATAAACCCGCTTCTCTGGATGCTCAGTGATTCTGATGTTATTCAAGGTTTTAGATTCAATTGTACTTGTTTTAAAATCCTGATTTCCTCAGAATATCCTGACAATGCCATCCTAGACATTATCAATGTCTTTTCCACATACTCCGGATACTCACTTTACATAGATAAGACAGTGGTCCTTCCTCTGAATGTTCACTGCCTCTCTTCTTGTGTGGGCAATTCGGGCCTATCCTGGAAAACAAATTACTTAAATATCTAGGGATATGGTTTAATCATAATCTAGCAGACACAATTTCTTACAATGAACAAAAAACCCTCAGCAAAATAAAGGATTTATTGTCCAACTGGTCTCCTAAATATATCTATTGGTGGGGCAGATTGGAATCCCTCAAAATGATGATAACCCCTCTAGTGAACTTCTTATCAGGTATGCTCCCCATATGTCTTTCTCAGGTGTCTTTTTCTTTCCTACATAAAATCACTACTGCTTTTATGGAATAACAAGAAACCAAAGATTGCCTTGAAAAAACTCAGTTTGGACTTCAATGAAGGTGGTTGTAGACTACCCAATTGGTTTGACTACAAAACAGCTTTTTAGGCTGCTCAGGATTCTCACTGGATACAGCCTCCAGCTATTTGCCCAGCATGGCTACTTATAGAACAACAATTGTGTTATCCCTACACTCTGGCCGCACTGATTTCGATGACCACAAAGGCAGTGAAGCACTCATGTCGCATTATCCTAGGCACTCGAACATCATTAAAACGAGTCAACAAACATCTGGGCAGTGATGTCACTAAATAAAAATCTGCCACTCCTTTCACAACTTTGATTGGTCCCGCCTAGGCAACTAAAGGTATTCATTTGGTGGAAGATCTGTACTCTGATAATGGACCTCTTTCTTTGTCTAACCTACAGCAAAAATATTCTCTGGCTGAACTTGATTTTCTACAAGTTTCTGAAGCTTAAGGCTAAAATCTCTAAACTGAGCCCACTGCAGCCTCCAAAACATGTAACCTTTCTATGTAAATTCCTTCAGGTAGGGCATGCTGCCTTGAGAATCTACAAAATACTATGCACCCTATTAACAACCTCTCATCTGAATTTCCACATTTCTCCAGGCCTAGGACCACGACCCCCGGTCTACACAGATATGGAGCAAAATCTGCTCTCAACTCCTCTGTCAAAAACGTATACCCTCGCTGACCAAAACTAACATTTTTGCCTCTCTTTTCCTTTGTTGGACTCCAGACAAACATTTCAAAGTACACCCCTTTGAGACAGACACTTGTTGGTCTTGTGAAACTGACTGAGGTGATCCTGAACATAGGTTCTTCAAATGCTCCTGCCTCACATCGTTTTGGGAATCAATTCAGTCCCACCTGTGCAAAATGTTCCATGTCAACATTAACCTAGACTTCATGCTCATTATTCTGGGTCTATATGCTACCCTCAACCCTCTCCCACTATCTGAATTGGATTTAGCCCTTCTGGATCTCTTATTAACTATAGTCACCAAGGTTATCCCCATAGACTGGAAGGATTTTAACCATGTTTCCTTTCACACTTGATGGTACAGGGTTACGTATCTTAGGAGTACTCACCCTACACAAATGTTGTTAGAGGGTAACCCTAAAATCTCACAAAAAATATGGTCTTCACTTGACTATTTATTCGAAACTCGACCCAACCCTCTACATCTCTTGCTCAATGACGTTTTCTGTTCCTCACACTTGCTCTATGACATGCGAGAATCTTAGACTTTCTACCTCCTTTTCTTAATCTTCTTTTATTGTTTATTTCTATATGTTTTTGTCTTCCTATTTTATTTAGGAGTAGTTTGGACTGTGGTAGAATTCAGGTTGTGTTTATTTGTGTACTACCTTATTGACAGTGTGGCAATATTAATACATTGTTTACCCTATGGGGGACCCTTTATTCATCTACCTGCTCAAATTCTACCATGTGTCATTACCTTATACAATCAATCAATCAATCAGGGAATTGTAAGCGCGCTACTCACCCGTGAGGGTCTCAAGGCGCTGAGGGGGGGTCCGCAGATCTGTTTAGCCGAAGAGCCAGGTCTTGAGGGTCTTCCTGAAGGTGTTCAGGGAGGGGGCGCATCTGATGTCTGCTGGTAGCTCGTTACAGGTCTTGGCTACAATGTGAGAGAAGGATCTTCCGCCTGCTCTGGCTCTGTGGATGCGCGGGGTTTCGGCCAGTGCGAGGTTGGAAGATCGGAGGTTTCTTTTGGGTACGTGGAAGTTGATTCTGTCGTTGAGGTATTTGGGTCCGTTGTTGTGCAGGCATTTGTAGGCGCGAGTGAGGATTTTGAAAGTGACTCTTTTCTCCACGGGGAGCCAGTGGAGACTTCGTAGGTGTTGGCTGATGTGTTCGTGTCGGGGATGCCGAGGGACGAGTCTGGCGGCGGTGTTCTGTACTGTCTGGAGTTTGCGGAGTAGGGACTTGTTGATGCCGGTGTAGAGTGCGTTTCCATAGTCCAGTCTGCTGGTGATGAGTGCGTGGGTGACTGTCTTCCTTGACTCAGGGGGGATCCACTTGAAGGTCTTGCGGAGGATGCGGAGGGTGTTGAAGCAGCTGGAGGTGACGGCGTTGACCTGTCGGTTCATGGTGAGTGATGAGCCGAGTACGATGCCGAGATTCTTGGCGTGGTCTGAGGGGGTAGGTGGGCTTCCGAGGGCAGTCGGCCACCAGGTGCTGTCCCAAGCAGAAGGGGTGGTACCGAGGACGAGGACTTCTGTATTCTCGGCATTGAGCTTCAGGCAGCTGTTGGTCATCCAGACTGCGACGTCTTGCATTCCTTTCTGGAAGTTGAGTTTGGCAGTGGTGGGGTCTTTGGTGAGGGAGAGGATGAGCTGGGTGTCGTCGGCATAGGATACGATGTTGAGGCCGTGTTGTCGGACGATGGCTGCGAGGGAGGCCATGTAAATGTTGAAGAGGGTGGGGCTCAGTGATGAACCCTGTGGGACTCCGCAGGAGATTTTTGTGGGGTCGGAGAGGAAGGGTGGGAGTCTGATCCTTTGGCTTCTTCCGGTGAGGAATGATCGGATCCAGTCCAGGGCTGTTCCTTGTATACCTGCGTCGTGTAGTCTGGCGACTAGTGTGCGATGGGAGACAGTGTCGAAGGCCGCTGATAGGTCGAGTAGGATGAGGGCTGCGGAGTGGCCTTGGTCCAGGAGGGTGCGGATGTCATCTGTGGCGGCGAGTAGGGCGGTCTCTGTGCTGTGGTTGCTTCGGAATCCGGATTGGGACGGGTCGAGGACGGGGTTCTCTTCAATGAATCGTGTCAGTTTCCTGTTGACTGTTTTCTCTGCAACTTTGGCTGCGAAGGGGAGGAGCGAGATGGGCCGATAGTTCTTGAGGTCGGTGGGGTCAGCTGTGGGCTACTTGAGCAGAATTCTGACTTCTGCGCGCTTCCAGTCGTCTGGGAAGGTGCCTGTTTTGAAGGTGGTGTTGATGGTGCGTTGTAGTTCGGGTGCGATGGCGGCCACGGCTCTGTGGTAGATGTGAGGGGGCAGGGGTCGGTGGGGGCCCCTGAGTGGATGCTTTCATGGTCGAGGCGGTGTCTTCGGCCGTGATCGGTGTCCAGTTGGAGATGGTGGGCTGGCTGGTGTTTCTGGGGGGCGGGGGGCCGTCTGTGGCGCCTGGTGGATGGTCGATGAAGTTGTCATAGGGGTTTTTGATCTTGAGGTGGAAATAGGTTCCAAGCTTGTCGCAGAGGTCTTGGGATGGGGTGATGTCTGTGGCTTCGCTGCGTGGGTTGGTGAATTCTTGAATGACACTGAAAAGTTCCTTGGAGTTGGTGGAGTTACCCATTTTTCCTGAACGTATGCACTCTTATGGTATATTTCTGTTTATGTATTGTGAATACCTTTATTTCATGATGTTTTCTAAATGTTAAATCCCACCATTCTACTCATTTGATTGGAAAACTGTTCTATAAAAACTTACTGAAATAAAAATGACAATAAATAAATAATTACAGAATGTAAATTTTTGCCTTGAGTTTCCTAATTCTCTCACTTGGCAGAACGACAATGCCCAAATCTTTGGGCCACATTTATCAGCATTTTGTGAAGGTGCAAAATCAATAAAAGTTACACAAACTGGTACAAAGTGCTGATTTATAATTTTCTTTCCAGAGCACAGTTTTGTTTCCATTGGAAAGTTGCCTGTAATTAAACAAGGAGAGCTTTGCATTACTTTGCGTCAAGGAGCTGTCCCATGAGTGGTACATGGGCATTCCCATGCTATTGCCCACAGGTTTTGAAGCAAAGCCCTATCTACTAATGTTTATAAACATTGCTTTGTGCCAAAATAATACATGCTCTTCGGTGAGGCCCAAAGTAGGAGAAAAGTTTTTCTCCTCCAAACTCTTCACACTTTGCATATTTACTGCACTGTACAGCACACATGCAAAGTGGGGAAATATTTAAAGTATGTCTGAGCCTAGTATTTTTTACTTTCAGTACAAAACCTGTGCTACACTTTGGTGCAAATGTGTGTGCATGGTGCTAGGTAGCCAGGAAGTGTGTTAGTGCTTGGGAAGAGCGTAGCAGCGCCATATCTTTTTTGGTAATGGCGCTGTCTTGCTCTCTCACGCAATGTGTCAAATATTAAAATCTGTCCCTTCATGTTTATCATCAAGTTTTCCTGTGATCTATTATTATGCAGTCCTCCTCGTGAATAGACATTCTGCTGCCCGCAGTGTTTGATGTTTACAGTGGTTGCTTTGCATAACTATGATTTTGTTTTCTCCGCTTTTCCAATACAGGGCATACCAAGGCATCTTCTCTTCACGGATGGGGAGCCGAACTCAAAAAATCTAGTGTCGCAGTATGACGATAATTTCCTCAGACATGGGAATTGCATCCTGCCTCCTCTTCGTCACTGGGACAGACAAACCCAAGGATGGATTCCTGAGCGATCTGATTATCCCATTCGAGGTGCATTTCTGTCTCTCAGATTACAGAGTTTACAGTATTCAGTAGAATCTCACGGTCCACCGAGTTCCCTCTTGTTTCAGCTACCAGCATCATTAGTAGATATTTATGTAAAATTCAAAATGCAACCTTTGAAAATGTTACTCCCGGAAGATAGGGAAACATGAATTCCAACCTCAGACATCATTTATTGCCTATACCTAGAATTTCATAGTGGTGGCTGACACAATGAAGAGGTGGTGAGTCAGGTGGGGGCAGCGCGGGGGAGTGTGGGGCGGCGAGCGCGGGGAGTTAATAAATTAAAAGAAAAACAACTTACCAGAAGTGGCCGGTCACATCGCTCCTCAGTGTTCTGCTGCTTCCTGGTCCCAGCAGACTCTGGGACAGCCGCAGAGACTCCCTGTGCGATCTCATGCGATGTGAGCAGCGCAGGGATTGGCCTGAGCAGGCTGGTTTGACGATCCGCTCTGGACAGGGAGTCTGTGCTGTTTCTCCAACCCGGTTGTTCAATACAGCTGGGTTGGAGAAACCCAAATGAGCATGTCTGTTTGACAGGCCCAAGACGGCTGGCCAAACAGACATGCGCACTTAGAAGTGCAATCCACTCCTCCCTTCCATGGCCTGGCCAAGCCCTCCCCACACACGCTGGCTCAGCCAGCAGGTGAAAAATAAAACGATTATAGAATATCGTTTTATTTTTCACCCCCTGGCTCTGAGCCAGTGGGGCGACAGTCCTCCGCCATTGCGGAGGAGCCGCCCCTGATTTTATGTAATGGCGCGACACGTCTCATTCGGAACTTTTCCAACCCAGACTTAATAACATTGACTGGCGCTATCAGTAGTATCACTGAAGGGACCCTACTAAGGTCAGCAGTCTTTGGAGAACCATTTGCCTCGCTCTAGCTGCCCTCTGGTTAATTGTACACCGATGTACAATTGTGATAGATGTTGTTTTAAAACCCTATTGTTCTGCGGCAAATTGCATCCCTAGATTTAAATATTTACACACCACAACTGACCACAGGAGACACAAACAAGGGAAATGGCTTATTTGTTTTTCTACACTTCACTGGCCAGCTTTTACAGATTTACAGCGGACTTATTTCTGTAAATGGGAGTAACTTGTGCTTGTGTATGATACATAGGGGCATATGTACAAGGAAATGGCACAGCTCTGCAGCAAATTTTGCAGCACTGCACTGCGTCTTTTCCAAAATGCAGGGATGTGCCATATTTACAAGAATACGGCGCAACCATGTGTTAAAAATAGCTGCCTAGGGCCAACACAGACACCCTTGCGCCATAGTGCAAGGGTGCCTGCGTTGCATGGAGGATTGTTTTTGTGCAGGAAGGTGTCCCTTCCTGCACATAAACAATCAATAATGGTGATTTACTACTTAGAATTAGCAAATCACCATTATTTAATGATTGTTTTTGTGCAGAAAGAGACACCTAACTGCACTTAAACAATCATTAATGGTGTTTTGCTCTTTCTATGTATGCTGCAGAATGCAGCACACATAGAAAAAGCAAAAACGAGGAGAAACGAAAGTATTTCTCCACATTGCGCCAATTTAACGCCTATTTTGCATGGTGTTAGTTTTTGGCGCTGCCTCATTTACACATCCACAGCAACACCCATTGCATGCCTTTTTCACGCAGATACCTGCGTGAAAAGGTACCATATTTACAAAGCAGCGTCAAGTCATGTACAGTGGCTTGACGCCGCTTTGTAAATATGGTGCAGGGCATTGCGCCACAGGAACTTCAAAAAAAGTGACTCTCCGGTGGCGCAATCCCCTTGTACATATGCCCCATAGCATTTACAAATGTTTTAAAAAACAGGCGTAAATCAGTGATTTAAGGGGCATACGTACAAGGAAATGTTGCAGCGCTGCAGCAAATATTGTAGCGCCATGCGGCGTCTTTTTCAAAACACAGGGATGCGCCGTATTTACAAGAATATGGCGCACCCCTGTGTTTTCCCTAGCGCTGGTGCTAAAAATAGCTGCCTAGCACCAACACAGACACCCTTGCACCCTAGTGTAAGAGTGCCTGAGTTTCAGGGATGATAGTTTATGTGCAGGAAGGTGTCCCTTCATGCACAAAAACAATCATTAAATAATGGCGATTTGCTACTTCTATGTATGCTGCATTCTGCAGCACACATAGAAGTAGCAATCTGCCATTATTACTGATTGTTTTTGTGCATGAAGGGACACGTGTGCTGCAGAATGCAGCATACGCAGAAAAGCAAAAACGAGGAGAAATAAAAGTATTTCTCCTTTTTGCACCAATCTTGCGCCTGCTTTTGCATGGTGTTAGTTTTTGGCGCTGCCTCAGATTTACAGATCTTTGTAAATCTGGGGCAGCGTCAAAAAGCAATGGATGTTGCGGTGGAACGACCACGGCAACACCTATTGCACGCCCCTTTCACTCAGATACCTGCATGAAAGGGTAACATATTTACAAAATGCCATTAAGCCATGCAAAGTGGCTAAACGCCGCTTTGTAAATATGTTGCAGGGCATTGTGCCACCGGTACGTCGAAAAAAGTGACGTTCCGGTGTTGCAATCCCCTTGTACATAGGGTGCATAATTTACGTGTGTAATTTACACATGCTTAAGTTTTTTAAGTGTGTTTGGGGGGTGGATAAGGAAATCGTTTAAAAAATAAGGTGCAACGCCACTCAGGTGAAACTTGTTTGGGATTTACAAAAATGCTTAAATACAATTCCCACACCTATCTGCACACTTAAGATACAAGTGGAAAGTCCATAAGTACTTGTTTCAGAGAGTTTCGTGAGGAAAACTAATAAACCCAGTAGTTACAGAAAATATTTTATGGCGAGAGAAGAAAACATTAACAAAGTTAATTTAAAACGTAAAATTCCTAATCCGATTACAAATCTGCAGTATTTTAGGCGCATTTACGAAACACATGAGTTTAGGGTAAAGAAAGCGTAGTTTTATTGTTAATTACAAATATTTAGGTTTGTCTCCTGAAGCTTTCATAAATTACACCTTTTGGAAAGTGAAAGTTAGTAAACACGACCTACAGGTATTATTTACCAGAGTCGTAATCTACAAAGGTTTTGTAAATCAGGGTGTGAGTAGAGCAAATCAGCTCAACATCAGACAAAAGTTCCCAAAGAACTAATTTTTAAGGAAAATTTAATAACAGTAAAAAACACTGACTCATGCTATATTTACTCTATAATTAAATTATATTTTCAATAAAATTACAGAGGGGCCTGTGTGATACTTAACAGTTACATTATTTATCGGAGCGTACTCCATTTCACGGTATAATAAACTTCGTTTGCCACGAATGGCAACAAACTATGTACATTTTTTATCGACACATCGCAAAATATCGAGGGGCAGATTTATCACTTTTTCACGCAGCGCAGTGGTGCAGCCGCAAATGCTGCGCTGCGTGAATAGGAGAGAGCCAAATTTACTGAAATTGGGCACTCTCCTCCCCTCTCCCTGGCGTTGGTGGTGAAATCAGCTGCTGTGTGCCACAGAGACACCTTTGCGCTATGGTGCAAGGGTGTCTCCGTGAGTCTAGCATAGGATTTGTACTGGAAGGGTATTCTTCCAGTACAAAATACTATGCATAGACTGACAAACTATTTACCCTCTTTGTATGTGTGCTGTACAGTGCAGCCCATGTACAAAGATGGAAAAAGAAGGAGAAATGAAAGCATTTCTCTTTTCTTGCACCTACTTCAAAGGGGCGCAGTTTTCTGACGCTAAACCCTGGTCTACTTTATTTAGTAAATTGGGTTTAGCGTCAGAACCCTTGGGTGGTTGCATGGGAACGCTCATGCTCCTCCCATGGTACGCCCCTCCTTGGCGCTAAGTAATTCAAAACAGCGCTATGCGCTTCTTTGTGTTACTTTCACGTTGCTTCCAGCGCTAAACAAGTTTAGCGCTGGAAAGTAAATCAGAAAAAAAAGACTTTGCGCTGATTTGCGTCACTTTTGACAAGCAAACACAGCGTAAAATCTTAGTAAATCTCCCCCTTAGATTGGTATTAACGGATTTCGAAGGGTGCACTGTAGTTTTGCAAATTTTGTGAAATTCAGTCCTTAAATCGCAATTAGTGTGTTTGTCTGCCACATGCCCTCTGCACTGCCTATATCACTATACCGTTGAGATACACTATGTCATTGTTTGCCATCATTCCTCTCAAATGATGGGGAATATTTACTAAAGTTTTGCAAGAACGTTACCACATTGCAAAGTGGCGAAAGCAATGAAAAACATTGTGTCAAATTACTTACCATTAAGAAGGCCTCCTGGCACAGCGCCATGTGAATGCCTGCACAACCATAAGTAAATCTAGGCCAGAAGTATTTTATACCAATATCAAGACCTTAGTATCAAATGGAAGTCAGTAGGAAGAATGCTAACTCTCTCCATATGCCTCCCTCTTGATCAATCCTGTTGATTATTTGAAATGTAAACTCTTTTGACCCTATTCCCAAAAGCTATTTTGGGAGTATATAAAGTCATTTTACTTTATCAATTCACAAACCTCTGGCCAGAGATCTCCGCCGGAGATCTCCACTGTCCCTCACTCATCTTTTCTGTAGGGAGCACATTTCCACAGGTGCAGGGATTTCCGTACACGGAGGAATACACGTAGTAGAGAGTATTAGATAGACAACGGCGAGTGGTGAGAATATAGGAAAATAATAATGAATAGGTGAGGTTTAGGGAACATGCAAATACAGAAACACAACTAAAACAAGCATTGGTAAATGCATTAGGTTTGGCATATGTGATTAATATTAAGCAGTTTTTTTGTTGTAAGATATAGTTTGCTGAGTAGTTGTACAATATGAGTTACAGAGAGTCTGTTAAAGTGTTATAACTTGTTTATGTACAAAAAGGCAATATATTGTGCTGTTACTAGTGGTATAGTGTGGGTAAGTAATAACAACATTTTGAAAAATTAAATGAAGGAGGGAAATAATAGAACTCATTGATGTAATAGCAATATTATGTGTTTAGAGGAGTTATGACAACCTTTGGCCCCAGTGCCACTGCACCTGCTGCACCATTGAAATCTTGACCGTAGAGCCTGCAAGGTAACTGTGCTTGTGACTGCCTGTTTAGTAGTAAAATATAGCAATATTAGGTGTTTAGTAGGGTGCCTAAAGCTTTTGGTCCTGGTGCTCCTGCTAGGGGCGGCTCCTCCACTAGGGCGAAGGAGCGTCGCCCCACTGCTTTCTCGCAGTGCAAGAAGCAGAAACATAAAATGGTAAAACTACCATTTTATGTTTCTGCTTCTCGCACTGCAAGAGAGCAGAAGTGTTTGGTTGGGGGTGGGCGGGTGGGCGGGGCTGCTCTAGGGCAGGGGAGGAGTGGCTTGCCCACTGCTGAGGGCGCTTTCTGTTTGGTCGGCCCCGGCCGACCAAACCAGTCATGTGCACCCTGCCTTTTCTCCATGTAGGCTGCATGCAGCCTACATGAAGAAAATGGCCTCCCCATAGGCCCCTGGCTGGTCGGCGTCCAGATCAATCACAACGTTGCCATTGCAGCGTTGTGATTGGCCTAGAGGAGGGGAGGGAGGCTTCCTGTTCCTCAGGAGAGCAGAAGAGGAGCAGAGACGAAGCGGGACCGGGCCGGCGAAGGTAAGTTAACTTACATTTTTTTTTAATTTTAAATTAAACCCCCCCGTTCGACCCCCTGCCCCCACACCCACGAGTCATGCCGGCCGCGACTGGCTCCTGCACTATTCAAATCATGATCATATTGTCTGCTAGATAAATGCACTTGTGACTGTCTTGTTTAGTAGTAATATTTAGCAATAATCTAGGTTTAGTGGGGTCCCTAGAGCTTTTTGCCCCAGTGCCACTGCACCTGCTGCACCATTCAAATCAAGCCCTTTTAATTGCAAGGTAACTGCAATAATGACTACCTGTTTAGTAGTCAAATATAGCATTATTATGTGTTTAGAGAAGTTCTGACAACTTTTGGGCCTGGTGCTACTGCACCTCCTGCACCATTCAAATCATGACCCTACTGTCTGCAAGGTAACTGCACTTGTAGTTTCCTGTTTAGGAACAAAATATAGCAATATTAGGGGTTTAGTGGGGTGCCTGGAGCTTTTGGTCCCGGTGCCACTGACCTGCTCCACTATTGAAATCATGACCCTAGTGCTTACTAGATAACTGCACTTATGACTGCATATTTATTTGTAAAATATAGCAATATTAGGTGTTTAGAGGAGGTCTGACAACTTGTGTGCCCGGTGCCACTGCACCTTCTGCACCATTCAAATAATGACCCTGTTGCCTGCAAGCTAACTACACTTGTGACTGTCTTTTTAGTAGTAAAATGTAGCAACATTCAGTGTTTAGTGAAGGTATGACAAATGTTGGCCCTGGTGCCACTGCACCTGCTGCACTATTTAAATCTTGCCCCTTTTAACTGCAAGGTAACTGCAATTGGGACTGCCTGTTTAGTAGTAAAATATAGCAATATTCTATGTCTAGAGGAGTTCTGACAACTTTTTGGCTCAGTGTCACTGCACCTGCTGCACCATTGAAATCATGACCCTTGTGCCTGAAATATAACTGCACTTCTGACTGCCTGTTTAGTTGTAAAATTTTGCAATAATCTGTGTTTAGTGGGTGCCTGGAGCTTTTGGCCCCGGTGCCACTGCACCTGCTGCACTATTGAAATCATTACCCCAGCACTTGCCAGATAACTGCACTTGTGACTGTGTGTTTAGTTGTAAATATAGCAATATTAGGTGTTTAGAGGAGTTCTGACAACTTTTGGCCCCAGTGCCACTGCACCTGCTGCACAATTTAAATCAAGCCTCTTTTAACTGCAAGGTAACTGCAATTGTGACTGTCTGCATAGTAGTAAAATATAGCAATATTAGGTGTTTAGGAGTTATGACAACGTTTGGGTCCTGTGCCACTGCACCTGCTGCACCATTCAAATCATGACCCTGTTGTCTGCAAGGTAACTGCACTTGTGACTGCCTGTTTAGTAGTAAAATATAGCAATTTAAAGTGTTTAGTGGGGTGCCTAGAGAATTTGGTCCTGTTGACATTGCACCTGCTGCACCATTGAAATCATGACCCTGTTGTCTGCAAGGTAATTGCACTTGTGACTCCCTGTTTAGTTTTCAATTTTAGCAATAATCTGGGTTTAGTGAGGTCCCTCGAGCTTTTGACCCCGGTGCCACTGCACCTGCTGCACCATTCAAATCAAGTCCCTTTTAACAGCAAGGTAGCTGCAATTGTGACTGCCTGTTTAGTAGTCAAATAAAGGAATATTACGTGTTTAGAGGAGTTCTGACAACTTTTGGGCCTGGTGCTACTCCACCATTCAAATCATAACCATGTTGTCTGCGAGGTACTTGTGGCTGCCTGTTTAGTAGTCAAATATAGCATAGTTCTTGTATATTAAATTTATTTTTAACGTGCAGTGTTTTCTACATCATTTGGAATTTGATCATAATGACCAAATAGTTTAAGCTGAAAAAACACAATCCGATAATGCCTACAAAGTGCAAAGAAAGGTCCAGAGGCATGAATAGGAAATGCAACAAATGCTTTAAGGCTAAAGCATCTGCTTTACACCTCTAAGAAATATCAAGCATTGGTAATGCATCGGTTTCACCTATGTAACGAATAAAGATCAGTTTTCATCAATCATCATCCCGGAGAAGGAAAGAGCTCCCTGACAGATAACACTGGAGTGGAGAGGATGTGGTGCAGCAGCCAGAGCTGCTGACCCAAGAGCTGGTTATCCCGGTTCAAGTCTCTGCAGCGCTGCGCAACATGCTGTGATTCTATGTAAATCACTTAATCTCTCCGGGTGATACATTGTTATATAAATATGCTGCAATAGTAAAAGACAAAACTTTATGAAAATATAGTTCCACCAAAGCGAATGTTAACAGTATTTCAGCGGTGGAAAACTGATAAGAGAAGCATACGAGGAACAAGCATTGGTAAATGCAGGGAAATATGCTACAGCCAATAGAAATGGAGGAAAGGTAAGTGGCACTACAGGAACCAATAAGAAGCCAGAAAAAAAGAGAAGGCAGGATGTAAGTCACTTTTAAGTCTATATTAAAAACAAATAGATTTCTCAAGCACAGTGCAAGTGCTGTGCAGGCAAAACCTAAAAAGCAAGCATTCCAGCACAGTTAGAAGCGGTCTGCTTTTTCCGTGGGAAGAGATCTTATCTTGACAGTGAATGGGGCTTAAACAGTGTGAACAGCTTTAGTAGAAGTATCGTAAATGCATGCAGCCAGGGGAATATAACAAAAAAAAAGTTCCACACAAAAGCGAATGAACACAGTAATTTGGCTATGGGAACTGATAAAAGCCCCCTTTTAAGATATATTAAATACAAGAGATTTCACAAGCACATCGCAAGCAAAACCTAAAAATAAGTAAGACATTTGCAATTCACAAGAATAGAAGGGACACCTTCCTGCACAAGAAAAACAATAATTAAAGGTGATTTGCTCCTTTTATGAGTGCTGCAGGATGCAGCATACATAGAAAGAGCAAACAACGAGGAGAAATAAAAGTATTTTTCCTCGTAGTGCCACTCTAACGCCTGCTTTTCAATAGTGTTAGTTTTTGGCGCTGCCTCGAATTTACATTTCCTTGTAAAACTGGGGCAGTGTCAAAAAGCAATGGGTGTTGCGGTGGAACGCCCACAGCAACACCCATTGCCCGCCTCTTTGCTGCAGAAAACTGCATGAAAGGGTACGAAATTAACAATGCAGCGTTAAGCCACGCAAAGTGGCTTACTGCCGCATTGGAAATATGGAGCCGGGCATCGCACCACTGGAGCGTCATAAAAAGTGACACTCCAGTGGCTCAACGCCCTTGTAAATATGCCCCCTAGAATGGTATGAACAGATCTTGAAGGGTGCGTTGTAATTTTCCAAATTTTGTGAAATTCTGTTTTTAAATCGCAATTAATGTGTTTGTTTGCCACATCACCCTCTGCACTGCCTATTTCACTATACCGTTGAGATACACTAGGGGCATATTTACAAAGAAATGACATAGCACGGTGCTGTGAACAATTTAACAGCGCCAAACTGTGTCATTTAAAAAAATGCAGGGATGCACCGTATTCACAAGAATATGGTGCACCCCTGTGTTTTCCCTTTCGCCGGCCCTAAAAAAGCTGTCTACTGCCAAAGCAGACACACTTGTGCCATGGTGCAAGGGTGCCTGTGTTTCAGGGATGGCTGTTTATCTGCAGGAAGGAACACATAAACAATAAACAATCATTAAAGGTTATTTGCTCCTTCTATGTGTGTTGCAGAATGCAGCACACATAGAAAGAGCAAAAAACAAGGAGAAATAACACAGTGGTGGCTTAAAACGGTGGCGGCCCCGGGATGCCTGACGGCCTCCTACACTCTCGAAAGAGCCCACTGGGTGCCGGCACGGCCCCCGGCCCCTGGCCTCCCTCCGCGCCCGGTGGTGGCCAGGCTCCTACATTATAAGGACAGGGATATCCTACTACACAAAGCTCGTTCTGATTGCCTATTCGTGGTGGGTAATAGTAGAATCTCAATATTCCCTGATTATACGCTCGAAGTCCAACGGAAGCGAGCCTCCTTCTTGGAGGTCAGAAAGGCTTTGAGAGAAGAGGGCCTCCAGTACTCGCTGATCTACCCTGCCCGGATCCGCATAGTAGTGGATGGAAAAACTCACTTCTGCGACGACCCCAAGGCGGCATGGGAATGGGTGGAATCATACAAAACGGAGGGCTCGCCTGTGGGGCAGGACCTAGCTGTGAACCCCCGAAGCCAGAGGCCCAAGAAACAATCAAAGAGACGCCTTGTGCCGGGCTCATCAAAGAAACCTAGCCCCTCCCAGACAGAACAAAAAAGACCAGCGGCACTACAGGCTGTAGCGGAGATAGTCTGTGCTGTGAGCCCTGCGTCAGAAGAGGGGGCGCAATCAATTAAAGGAACTGAGGGCCCAGAATCTGATTCATCCCGAGGGGATAGCCTACAGATGCCAGAGGTGGCCCCCAAAACAGCTGATGAGATAATATGATGTGGGTCCCTTGTGGGAACAGTAACAGTTCTGTCTTAGATAAGAAGCGGTGGCACCCCCCCCTGCACTACCTAGAATATATGTGACCCGGACGAATATGGGTGCCGGCACACATTGGATCTGTGCCGGCGAGTTACCTCAAGGAGTTGTGAACCCCCCCAGCGTCCTCACCATAGTTGGTTTGGGACCTTGTTAAGCCTTCCAGATGGGTGACTGGTTTGGGTGGCTGTCCATTGCCACGCCTTTCCTGGGACTGGGGAGTTGTGGTTAAGAGAGGGTTTTTTGCATATAGTGTTTTTTTGTTTTTTTTTGCTGGACCAAGAGTGTTTTTTACTGTATATAGGAGGGGAGTTGGGTTGGAGGCAAGGGGGGAGGAAACTGAACAAACACCTTTGCAATGGCATCTACTCAATTGATGTTGAAATTCCTCACTTGGAATATTAAGGGGATTGGCTCCATAGCTAAACGCCATAATATACACAATTATCTGAAGAGAAGGGGCGTACAAATTGCTCTGTTACAAGAGACGCACCTACTCAAAGGAGAGGTCAAAAAAATACGTAGACGGCGGAGAGGACAGATCTTTGCCACCTCCTTCACGGCGTATGCCAGAGGAGTGTTGGTCTGGATATGAGCAGGGGTCCCCTTTGAACCAACACAAACCCTGATTGATAAAGAAGGCAGATATGTCCTCATTGCGGGGAGATTATTTGGTAAAGATATCACAATAGGCGCCGTGTACGCACCAAACCACGAACAGGGGGCTTTCCTGACCCGCCTCTCTGCCCAGCTGGCGAATGTACGGATGGGGCTTTGGGGGTGATTTTAATTGCATCACGGACATTTTACTGGACCGCTCCCCCCCCCCCTGCCAGGGGCGCAGGCACACCACATAGCAGCAGGGTTTCGGGAGTGGAGAGAACAATGGGGGTTGGAAGATGTTTGGAGGGTCCAGCATGCACACGATAGGGAGTAATCTTTCTTTTCCCCCATGTATCAGCTACACACGAGATTAGAAACTTTCTTATGCTCCCATGACCTTATTGGCTCCATAACACACACGGAATACCCGGGGCGGACTTTCTCCGACCATAGCCCACTCCTGACCTCACGGGCAGAGACCCCCCTATTCCCACATGGAGACTTGACCCTCGGCTACTGGAGGATGTCCCGTTTGGAGAATCTTTGCGTTCTCTCATTGGCACGTTCTTTCCTGACAATGCACACTCCACATCTTCTAGATTAGTGGAATGGGAGGCATTTAAGGTGGTAGTGAGGGGACATTGCATGGGGCAATCAGTTGGAATTCAGAGAGAACTCCATCGCGAGCTGGACACTACAGAAAGTGAGTTACGAGCTCTGGATGACGCACAGGGTACAGACACCCAAGTGCAGGGCAACCTCCAAGATGCTCGCACAAGACACAATGAGGCGTTGGAATGGTTGAGGTGCCATGATTATAGGGAATACCTAGATAGGGCCCAGGAAGACAAGGGGAGAGCCGGCCATTTACTAGCATGGCTAGTCAGACCAGAGACTCGAAGGACGCCAATTACACAAATTCTGTCAGACACGGGTACATCCATCTATGACCCAGACAAAATCAACAGGTTATTCCAGGGATATTACGAGAAGCTGTATACCACCCAGCCAACTGGGACTGACCTAAGAGCTTTTCTTGATCGATTATGGCTCCAAAAGGTAGGTGATCAGGTGGAAGAGTCGTTGGGAGGACCCGTGACACTGCAGGAGGTCCGTGAGGCCATCGCCATGATGGCCACTGGGAAGACCCCGAGCCCGGATGACGTGTAATATGCGGCGGAGCTGGCACCTTCCTTAGTGACTTTATATGCTGAGTCCTTTCAGCTTGGCCACTTACCTGAAACTACTAGAAATGCCATGGTGATCCCATTCCCTAAGACACCAGCCCCTGGCGCCAGAGTTATAGACTACAGACCCCTCTCCATGCTCAATATGGATTTCAAAATACTTAGTAAAGTATTAGTGCTCCGATTACTACCGTATATGAAGACTCTAATTCAAACCGACCAGAATGGCTTTATCCCTTCCCGCAATACCTCCTATAACTTATGTAGACTTTAATCAGTGCTATATCATGCGGAAGCACGGCCCCTCACACAAGCGGCTAAATTGTCGATCGACCTGGAAAAGGCCTTCGACACGTTAAGCTGTGATCACCTCCTTGAAGTGATGAGACGCCTAGGAGATGGGTGGGTGAAATGGGTGCGATTGTTATGTCCGTGCCCTACGGCCCGCGTCCAGATGGGCAAACCTATATCGTCAGAATACAAAATAACATGTGGTACTCGTCAAGGCTGCCCCCTGTCACCCCTCCTATTTGCCTTGGCCATAGATCCTTTGGCAGCACTGTTTCGGCAGGGTGGAGAAGGTATGGGACTGAGGGTGGATGGAAGAACACATGTCATCTCTTTGTATGCGGATGATCTTTTGATCTACTCGAATAATGCGGGAAGGGGTTCTGACACGGCCTTGCAACTACTAGAAGGGTTTGGGATACTCTCGGGCCTACAGGTTAATAAAAAAAAGACCTACCTGTTTCCGGTGGCGGGCCCTTTGCCCAGGCCCTTGACCTTACCGGTTGAACTTAACTGGGCACCTAACACATTCCGATATTTGGGCATTCAGGTCTTCCACTCACTAGATGATTTGAAGGAGGGCAACCTAGATAGAGCATTAAGATCACTCAGGTCTAACGTGGCATTTTGGCGCTCCCTGAGACTTTATCACAACAAGGGGCTCAAGAGGGAAAAATTGCAATCAGGTCGCCCTCCACTCAATAACCGCAATAAACAACAGAGACCTGACTGAAAAGGGGGCTTCCACTGAGTTACTTCGTAGGACCAGAGCCGGGGGGCCACTGCCTCAGCCCAACTGCTGGTGTTTAACCTTTACCTGTCTTATCTAGTCCTAAATGCCCAAATCTTTCTATTAAAATAAAATATGTTCATCAGTCATCTTCATCTACATATACCCCCCTACTGGGAAGGTGTACGAAAACAAGCAAAAATGATATGCCAAAAGAAATTTTAATCGTACGGCAGTATATTTGGATTTGGATATCTCAGTGGTTGATAATAAGTTAATTACCACTGTTCATCAAAAAGCCACAGACAAGAATTCACTTCTCCATTATCAATCATTTCACCCAAGGGCCCTACGGGATAATCTTCCCGTGGGCCAATTTCTACGGTACCGCAGAAATTGTTCCTCTACTGAAGTCTATAGGGAACAATCTGAGGAGTTGGCCAGCAAACTAGTACAAAGGGCGTATCCAACTAGGGTGATAAAGAGAGCTAAGAAAAGAGCTCTCAAAACACCTCGAGATGCTTTACTTGAGAGGAATGTGAGACAGAACAGTGATTGTCTGCCAGTGGTCATGACTTATGACCCTTTATCTACTAAGGTACGTCAAGTGATTAGGAAGCATTGGTCTCTATTGTCTACATCCGAATACAAAATGCCACCACCTAGGTTCGCGTTCAGGCGAGCTTGTAACCTTAAAGATAAATTGGTAGATACACGTCCAGTGCAGGTTACTAAGAATCCAACTATTCCATCAGGGCACTACCCTTGTGGTAGCTGTTCGGTGTGTGACCTTACAAAAAAGACCAGTAGTGTGCAGTTGCAGAGTGGTAAGATCGGGCATCAGACCAAATTCAGCAACTGCAACACAACCAATGTAATATATAGACTCACGTCTGCATGTGGTTTGCACTATATAGGGCTTACCACACGGAAAATCAAGGTACGCATTCAGGAGCACTTGAGTACAATAAAGACTGGGAAATTAACCACACGGCTAGTACGCCACTTCCAGGAACAACACCATGACCATAGAGCGTTAACATGGACAGTATTGGAGAAAGTGTTTGGTGAGGCATGCAATATTGATAGGACCCTTGCAAAAAAAGAGGCGCGGTGGATCTATTTTGAAAAGGCAGATCAAATTGGACTCAATGATTTTATAGAATGGAACAAGGTCAGTAGTTAAAATGTGATTTATGGTTCCATGTAACTCTTGAGATCGCACCTGGAACTACGTTGATGGCTCTGATATTCATAACAACAGTTGTGGTAACTAGACATACTGCCCTGTGTTACAACATTCTATGTTATATGTAACATGGGGATTATTGAAGGATATTCTGTGGATGCTCAGACCACAAAGTGACTGGTTTGCCTGTATAGAGATTGATAATGAATGGACATTGATTTTTATATATTGATCAAGCTGGACTAACAAGCTGTCAGGATTTAGATATTGATGAAGTTTTGTTGAAAATAATAAAGTTTTTTGTTACAAACATCACATAGGAATTCTGACAAACTGCCTTTGTTTTGAATAAAAGGAAATGAAATGAAAAGAACATACATATGGTCAGAATGAGAGGAGTTTTAAACCAAGAAAGCAGGGTGGCTTCATGTTTTCAATGTAAAGTTTAGCGTTTAAAGGTGGCGCCCATTCTAGGCCTAGAATTTGTTGCAATTGGGCCTGTGAGTGACGGTGAGTCATGTGAGGTTGTGCCCGTCTGGGAGCGCTAGAAAAAAAGCAGCGCGGGAAGATAGAAGCGATGCCGGAATGAGATAACGCCGGGAACTTTGACGGAGGAGGTAAGGGTATGCATGCGGTCAGGAATACTGTGAGTGGAAGTGACGATTACTGGGCGTAACAGTGTGAAATGAGACACTGCAATTCGCCCGAGTGCATGTTTGTTGTGATGAGGCTTGAAGTAAAGCAGTGTTTAAATGGTTGGACAAGACGGAAATAATGCGCTTGGTGCAGTCCAGTAATTTGAATCCTGCTGGGAACTGGTGATATTTATAGCACCACGTGGCAGTGGAAAAGGCAGTTGATGCATTGTACTGACTTGGAAACATGCAATAAACGTCTGTGGCATATTTTCCTCAGGTACACCATAGGCAACGAGTTGTGCCAGAAAGGGGAACTACAGTTGATGAAAACTTACCCCTAGATGCGGTGGGGAGCCGGAACGAATGACTTGGGCTACCACTTGGTAAATACATTGTAATCATTCTGTGATATATACACCTTTGATGTGTTGGAGGGTCCCTAACTGGTGGGGAGTTATAATGAGTTTCTCTTTTTGTTTATCAGTCATTCTTCATTTTAAGGTTGGAGTCCAGGGAGGTGTCTGTCGACCTCGAGCCCTGATGAAATTGCTGTAACGAAGTAAAGGCAATGAAACATGTTGGCACCTACATAAAAGGGTCTGGAACATGCAGTTGTTTTTAAATTTTGAGTAAGCTCACAAATTGGAATAAAATTGTGACTGGGTGGATGTGAGTCTTAACTCAATTTTTAATTGGTGAAATACTTTCACTTCACGAGGTCTTTTCTTGGACATACATGAGATCACCATTTACACCTTCTTTATTTCTTTCTACTGGACACAATTTTCTTTTTGGTTAGAAAGTCGCAGATGATGAGAAGACATGGGCATACTGGTGAGAACCTATCAGAAGCCCCAGTGGGGAAGCGCACGTGAGGTACTTTCTCCCCTTCGCTCACAATTTTTGTTGGCATATAATTTTTGCTTGTTTTCGTACACCTTCTCAGTAGGGGGGTATATGTAGATGAAGATGACTGATGAACATATTTTATTTTAATAGAAAGATTTGGGCATTTAGGACTAGATAAGACTGGTAAAGGTTAAACACCAGCAGTTGGGCTGAGGTAGTGGCCCTCCGGCTCTGGTCCTACGAAGTAACTCAGTGGAAGCCCCCTTTTCAGTCAGGTCTCTGTTGTTTATTGCACTCCCTGAGACTTCCCATATTGGCCAGGATCTCGTTGACCAAAATGGGCATGCTGCCTCGCCTGCTATAATTTTTTACTAACTTACCAGTGATAATGCCAGCGAGGTGGTTCCGACAGTTGGATCCTCTACTACGGGACCTAATTTGGGGGGATGGGAGACGGAGGGTCTCCCTGGAGACCCTGTGGCGACCAATGATGGGGGAGACTTCGGAGTGACGGATTTTGAGCTTTACTCTCTGGCATCTCAGCTGCAATGGTTAGCCCAATGGCTGGAAGGAGTGAACACGGAGGGGGCCTTTTTGATGGAACCTGGCAGATGCCCCCATCTATTGGTGGCAAGGTTGTTAGAGAACTCTACCAGGGCCCCGTATACCTCGACCCTACAAACCACTGCCCTGCAGTGTTGGAAACGCTGCATGGCTAGGATAATTGCGACTCCGAGGTACTCTCCGGAATTGCCTCTGGTGGGGCTACTACACGGAGAGCCACAATCGATTGTCTCATCAGACCAGATGATAACCTGGCTGGAGGTGGGGCTTGACACGGTGGGCGATTGCTCCCGGGAGAAGGTCTTGCTTCCCTTTGCAGTTCTGAGGGAGGAGTGCGGTCTCCTACCCGGACAGTTCCTGCAGTATGAAGCCCTGACCTGGGCGTTTGCACAGTTATGGGGCTTGGGAGGTGAGGAACTGGAAACGAATGATGTGTTACATTCATTACTTATCCTGGGCTCAGCGGGATATCAAATCAAATGGTTTTATGCCTCCCTCCTCCGAGCCTCCCTTTCCCCTCTGAGGGTTCTACGAGACAAATGGCAAATGATTCTGAACAGGGAACTAACTGACTTGGAATGGAGTAAAGTGTTGGAATCCCCCAAGAAGATATCCCGCAATACGCGACTGAAGTACATTCCATTTAATTTTATTCACATGTCATATATGACACCCCATCGCCTTTTCGTTGCTTATTGGGGTGAACCTAGCTGCTGCCCGAGATGTGAAGTAATTGATGCAGACTTTGTGCATATGACCTGGGGCTGTGAAAAGTTACTCACATACTGGTCAGATGTGATGACTAAGATTAATGCCACACTGGGGCACACTCTTAGGACGATGGACACCTGCCTCTTAGGACTCTTCCCCCACCCGCCTAAACGTAAAGCAGGGAATAGATTTATCGACCTTGCCCTGATACTGGCTAAACGACGGATAGCCATGGCATGGAAGTCTGTCATTGGCCCACAGATATCTATATGGAATCGTGATGTGGTCACTTGGGCTAGTGCGGAGGGTAGAATCCTGCATAAAGAGGAGACCAATAAGCTGAGACGACACCCAATTGCAGACCAGTGGAAAGATATACTATCCACTTGGGAACACCCGAGCCACCCTAATAGTGCAGAGGACACTAGTGGGGACGCGACAGATTAGAACCAAATGAAAGACAGAGACGACCTTAGCCCACAGCTAACTAAATGGGAATGGAGACTACGGCCCCTCCCTGAGACATTTGGTTAGAGTCACCCAAACATGCTATGGGCAAACCCAGATAAAAATTACTTCATCTACACCCGGACGAACCTCCCCCCGTATACTCCCCCGATACTGAGACTTCCTCTTTGCATGTACAGGTACCTCTCCCCCGCATCCGTTTAGTTATGCTGTTCAAGTTAGTTTATTGCCAGTTTTTAGGGCACTTAAAATGGCAACATAACACCCCTTGCCCAATAGCAGGTATATTGCTAGAGACACTCACTAATTTTTGTGGTGGGCAAAAACAGACAGGATTCATAACCATGATTCACTATATGGATAAGCTGGAACAACTATAGCCCCTTAGATAACCCTGAACCAGTATGTACAACCTGAATATGAATACTCACCTGGTAAATATAAGCTGTAGAGTTCCCAATTTTTAAAAAAGGATTGGATTCACTATTTCAAAGAGGAACTTGTTATTATGTATATGGATATTGGTGAAATGTTGTATGTTTAAACAAAATGCCAATAAAGATAATTTTTTTATTTTTTTAAACTATACAAAAGTAAAATAATTAAACGCCTACGTATCAACAAAATAAATTTTACTTTAAAAGATAGATAATAGAGACAAATAATCCGCAGGCAAAGGTGACATAACAGTATGTGACTATAGCAGAATAATACCCCTCAGAAAAGCAATAGCATCCAACCCGTCAGAGTAATGCTAGTTGCCTAAAAGACCACAATGGTAGTATAAAATCATCGAATAAGATAGCAAGAACAAAAAGAAATCTTGATAACCTAACTAAAACCAAGGTCCGCACAAGACCTTGCTTTATGAATTGAGACCATCTACCAATGGTCTGGTAAAAGTTTCACTGAAAAGGACAAACATTAATTTGTCTAACCCTCTAGGAAGCACACTTTGCAATGTGTGAACCCAACTTACAGCCTCTAGAGGCAGAGAATAAGAAAAAGAGCAACTATAGAAAGGTAGATATTGAAAGGAATTGACCTCTGAGAGAGCAATGATCTTAAATGTCAGGAATAAAAGTCTTCTACAAAAGGTAGAAACTAAAAGGCCCACGCCTGTCCCCCTCCTGGATCAACCTATATGAATTCTTCATAGAGAGAAAAATGGGACACCATTAGAGGGAAATGTTTTTCAGAAACAAAGCAAATCTTTAGCAATAACGCACAGCATTATGGCAATCCAGAAAAATGCAACACATTAAATAACCTTTTCTAATAGAAGGAATAGAATCACCTAAGATACTATATCTGCCTAAAGACCTATAATAACCTGATATAATACCAGGAAAGTAAGCAATTAATCATGCTGAGAGAACATGGACATTCTCAATAGCAGTGGCCATAAGACAGAGCCTGAATAGCAATATAATGTCATAAAGCTTCACAAGACAAGTGTTTTGCTAATAATGTTCTACATCTAGCAGACATAGAGAACCTCACCTATCACATGAATGTAAGGCAAGTACTAGGGAAAAAGTCAACGCCGCATAAATAATAATGCAGGCTACCAGCTACTTCCTGAGAAATATCAGAAGGAATTTTGGGATAGATGCTTGAGTGCTGTACCATACAAAAGCATAATAGACCCTTTATCATATTATCCAATTGTATTATGATGGTCTTCGCACATAAGCCTCTCATTAAATGGCGCATCCTACACCCCAAGGCTCCAATGGGGTACAAATTCAAAAGTATCTAACAAGGGGTACCAAAATTCATGGATATTTGATATCATACAACAGAGAACTGCCATACACATAGAGTAGAACTCCGCCCACACAAACCTGAGACTAAATGCATAAGCTGAGCAAACCCCACTAAACACACACACATATATATATATATATATACATATATATATATATATATATATATATATATACTCATTTAAAGATGCTCACGACAGCACACAAATAATACTCCACATAGAGTATGGTATATACCATAAGGGTATCACTCTTGAGCCTGAACTCTTCTCCAGAGTAACTCAAACTGTAAGACCTGCATAACAGGGCTCAAACAAAAAACGTAACACAAATTAAACCCTGAAAAACTATCATCAACAGAGTCCAGCACTTCTGCACCTAGCAGAAAAACCAAGAAAACCACTTATCGTGGAACACAAGTTGTGAAATCCCAACTGTCTGGGGATAAAAACATCAGGTATCAAATAAACCTCATGAACGTACAAGATGAAACATATCATAACTCAGTCATGTAGATGCTCCTCTAAACAAGAGAGAAAACCAAACTCAAGCTTACAAAAATAACTTAAGTGAGCTTATCAGATCTACCAGCTCCAATGCGTCTTAAAACCGAATCAGCCTGTTCACCAAATAAATGTACACCATCAAACGGCATATCTTTTAGGCCTTCTTAAATAGGTACCGAAAACTCAGACTGACGCAGCCATGCATGCCTGCGCTGAGCAACTGACTGAGCCATAGCTCTACCCACAGAATCAGTGGTGTCCATACAGCATTTAATGGTGAATCTCGCTGCCTCCCGGCCATCCTGCACCACCTGCAATAGATAATTTCTGGCTTCCTCTGGCAGAGAAGGTAGCCTCTGTGCCACAGAGTCCCATTAAGCATGTTGGAAACCTACCCATAACACATATAGGGGCCGACTCCGATTGAGTTCGGTCGGAAAGGAATCTGACTTGGTTTTCCGGATGGCTTACGACGGGCTCGGAGAGCCCGTCTGCCACCCGGAAACCCTTCAGTACTCCCCCGGCCGCCTCTTTCCGGCCGAGGGAGTACGATGGCAGTTTCCCACTGCCTTTTTTTGCCGGTCTTTCCGGCACAAAAAGGCAGTGGGAAGCTGTCTTTGGGGGCCCCCAGCAGGGCCCCCATGGGTGCGAAGCCGCTGAATGGCGGCCTAAGGGCACCTACAGTGCCCCCCTGTTGATCCCTGCACCCGGTGGCAGGCACCTTGAGGTGCCTGCCACGGGGTGCAGGGATGAACTGCACCCCTGCTCTTTCAATGAGAGCATGCATTCCGTTCAGAATGCATGCTCTCATTGAAAGGTATAGGCATGTGACCGAACAGGGTTCAGTCGCATCCTACTTGCAGGTCTGTAACCAACAACAGGAGGTTGTTCTGTTACAGTTCCTGACCGATGTCGGACGGACTCCGGTCCGTCCGACATCAGAATTAGGCCCATAGTGTTAACAGATCTCAAAGCTGAGCTTACAGAAGAAAATATATTCCTCCTGCAACTTTCTAACCATCTGGATTCTTTGCCTGATGGAACCAAGGGAAGGACATTAAGGTCAAAAGAAGCTGTAACAGCTTAAACTACCATCCCTTTTGTAGAGGGATGCCACAGGAGACAATGAGGGTCCCCAGGGGTGGGTTGATACCTATGGCCCATAGCCCAGTCAACTGCAGCTCCTGTCACAGGTTTTGCCCTAGCTCCTAATAGCAGGTCAAACAGAGACTCATTAAAAGGGAGCACAGGCTCCACTCCGGTCTAACCTTGATGAAGAATATTCACCAAAGGATCCATGGACAATCCCACAGAGAAAAATTGGCAATCCAACACCACAGCTGCCCTCTTCAGTATTTCTGCCAAAGAAGAACTTTCCTCTGTTGCCATACCAGGTGGAGAAAGTGAAATTAAAACTGGAGAGGACTATAATCCACTAATCTCCCTTAGTTCAGTCAGCCAATTCTCCTCCACAGGAGGTTGGACAGCATTATGCAAAGGGTTTTGACCCTCAATATTCTAACCTTCAGATACCAAACTGTGAATTCCCATAGGAAAAACAGTCAAGGGCTGAATAACACCAGAAGGAGAGTCATCCAAAGAAAAGGGCACTGTCGGCGCCGCACCTGGCGCTGTCCTATGCCGTTGCGGCGGCGTCTCAACGTTGGAAATAGGAATGAGATCTGCGCTGCCGATGTCACTGGCCAAGTAAACTCTGCAGCAACAGGGTCAGCCCCGACTGGCGCCGCTGACTTCAATGGCTGAGTGGACGCTTAAGATGTGAACCCCGAATGGCTGTGCACCACCACCACCTCAACTCCGATAAGGGATTCAGAGGGCCCAACTGACACCGAAGGCGAACCTGTCAGTGAAGATGCAGTCAGGGCACCTCCTGCCTCCTTGGGGCCAGAGGGCGCACCAGAGGGAGACTAATGCCCAAAAACATTTTGCAGTGAAAAATAATATTCCCACATTTGGGCTAGAAGTGACCCAGCTCCAGGATATTTAGGGAGGTGTGGGGTAGACTCTTGTAAATGCTCCTCAATCGATGGTTGGGAGATGGTGACAGACTTGTAATTCGACCGCTGGGTTCTCTGAGCCTTGCCTGACGATGATGGAGGCGACCCCTCACCCGAACAACTCCTGGACTGGTCCCTTGTCTTCAGGGAGGAGTGCCGACGCCCAGGTTTTTCAGAAAACTGCACCGCCAGGAGTTTCATATGGCTCACCTTCAACGACTTTGGTCGAAGACGTTGGCAGAAACCACAGACTTCGGAGACATGATGCTCTTTAAGGCACCACAAACAGATGGCATGCAGATCCGTAATTGACATTTGTCTATCACAAGACCCACAGGGTTTAAACCCGGATTACATTGCTTGAAAAAGCACATTGTTCCCTCGCAAGACATCGAGATAGGCCCGAAAAACGACCCCTTAACCGCTCCAGATCTGCATTGCAGGCATGGAAAAGAAGAAACTGACATCAGCATGCCGGCGAGGGAGTTATATGGACTTCATCGACGTCACATCTAGTGGACGATGTCAGTGCAGAGTCTCTAACACCCTCTGTCGGCGCGCGGACGTGCTGTGAGAAAACATTTCTGGGTCCAATGTCGCGCCTGGGAAGGATTCTAAAGTAAGGAATCTGTGGCTAGATGTCTCTATTAGATACACACTGCAAAGTGGAGACAAGCAATGAAAAACAGTGCGCCAAATTACTTACCATTAAGAAGGCCTTCAGGCGCAGCACCATGTGAATGCCTGCACAACCGTAAGTAAATCTAGGCCAGAAGTTTTTTTATACAACAGATATCAAGACCTGAGTATCAAATTGAAGTCAGTAGGAAGAATGCTAACTCTCTCCATATGCCTCCCTCTTGATCAATCCTGTTGATTATATGAAATTTAAACTCTTTTAACCCTATTCCCAAAAGCTATTTTGGAGATTATGAAGTCATTTTACTTTACTTATCATGCAATTCGTTCACAAACCTCTGGTCAGAGATCCCCGCTAGAAATCTCCACTGCCCCTCACTCATCTTTTCTGTAGGGAGCACACTGCCACAGGTGCAGAGATATCTGTACACAGAGGAATACACGTAGTAGGCAGTGTTCGATATACAAGGGGGAGTTGTGAGAATATAGGGAAATAATAATGAATAGGTGGGGTTTAGGGAACAAAACAGAAACACAACTAAAAAACATGAGTAAGACAATTGCAATTCACAAAATACATACCTACATCTACTGCAGTGGAAATCTGGCTTAAATCTACTCCAGCCAAATCTCAGAGTAAGTCAAGCCCCCCACATGGCCATCCACTGGTGCAGGAACGCAATCCCATAGAACGCAAAAGAGTCAGCAAATAAAACTAACACTAACAACACATAAGAACAAATATATCATAAATTACAATAAATTATATTTTAAAGTGTATTTCTTTTTCAAATGAAAATAATGTATCATCAGAATATAAATATTTATTTTTAAGCAATAAATACATTTTAATTTAATTTAAATAGTAAAATAAATTAAAAATAACAAAAAAAATAATATTAACATAAAACATAACTTGCAACCAAGTTTTTAATGCATTTAGTACAAATAATGCTGTAATGGGGTATTAACATTGTAATAAATATATTTTATTTAAAAAAAAATCTAAAACATTACTTTAAAGTGTACTTGAATAGGATGCTACATTTTTTTGGAACGTCATCAGTGATGTTATCAATGATGTTGTTGAACATGTCACGAGTGATGTAATATGTAAAGTCATAAACAGTGCATGGCAGGGGTGCAAGTTTTAGTTAGCTCAGTAAACTGTAACCCGTGAATGTCAGTGTTTTTTCAGGTTTAAAATGTGATGTTATAACTGACATTTTCACTTCACTACAATGTCACTTCAACCTTTGTTTTTTTCAGTGAATTCCTAGGGTTTTTTGTACATAAAAATTGATATTATTGCCATATCTAGCTACAACGTCACTTTATCCTTTGTTTTTTTCAGTAAATTTCTAGGATTTTTTTGTGTAAAGTAAAATATTACCAGGATAGTTAGATATAACGTAAATATTATCTTAAGTTATTTTTTTAAATTTTCGGTGGTGTGCTTAGATTTTTCAACTTAATGCCTTTTAATAATTTGTATATATATTTTTTTCCTTTCCATGGGTCCATGGGACTCCTGCAACCGATGGGAGTTTCGTATGGGAACCTTTTCCTGTGGCGTGGTCCCAAATATATGGAAGCAGGCAATTGTCCTCCCCCTAAAGAAAAAGCCTGGTACTGACTCGAGTCAGCTGGAGAACTTGCGCCCTATTTCGCTTTTGCCATATTTCTCTAAAATAGCAGAAAAGGTGGTGAATACACAACTAGCTGCACATATTAACCAGCAAAATCTACTTCACCCCACACAATCGGGCTTCAGAGCCACATACTCTACGGAGTCAGCACTGCTCCTTGCTACGGAGACAATACGCAGACGTGTGGATGACAGTCAGACTGTTGCCCTGGTCCTATTGGACCTTAGCGCTGCCTTTGATACAGTGTCCCACAAACTGCTTTTACAATGTCTCAGATTAGGAGGGCTGGATGAAGCCGCGCTAAAATGGATGGCTTCCTTTCTGCAAGATCGGACCTTCCAGGTTGCACAACGCCCACATATCTCCAAAAGCATAGCTCTGTCCCAACGGGTTCCTCAAGGCTCCGTTTTGAGCCCTACTCTTTTTAATCTTTACATTGCACCCTTGGCAGAGATTGTGGAACGGCAGGGAGTCACCATTGTGTCATATGTGGATGACGCGCAACTGGTTGTCTCGCTGTCACACGCCTCTAACGTAGCAGCCATTAAGTTTTCATCTTGCCTGCAGGGCTTGGCTTCCTGGATGACAAATAACTGCCTTAAATTAAATGGTAGTAAAACAGAGATTTTAGTGGTGGGGAGATCCCCCTCCATTTGGTCATCGGCATGGTGGCCACAGATGTTAGGCCCTACCCATACCCCAACCCCAAGAAAACAGGTTAAAAACCTAGGAGTTTGGTTGGACTCCACTCTCTCTTTTGCGGCACATACCAGAAAGGTGGCAGGGAAGTGCTTTGGAATCCTTAGAATGTTACAGAAAACTCTGGACGTTCTCCCCACCCCAGCTATGAAATCCCTGGTCCATGCCCTGGTAACATCTCAATTGGACTACGGAAACGTTCTCTATCTAGGAGCAACAGAAAAATGCCTTCACAGGCTGCAATGCATCCAGAATGCAGCGGCTCGCTTAGTTCTGAAGCTTCCCATGAGAGCCTCCACTGCGAAGGCTCTTGATGACCTGCATTGGCTGCCGGTTAAGAAAAGAATCCTTTTTAAAGCCTTATGCATTAGTCACCGTAGCTTGCAGGGCGAAGGTCTGAGTTATCTGCATGACCTTCTCGCCCCTTATAATCCTACACGCCATCTTAGATCGACCGGGACCTATCTGGTCAAGGTTCCTAAAGTACAAAAAGTAAGAATGGGCGCGCGCTCGTTCAGTTCAGTTGGCAGCCAAAAACTGGAATGCACTCCCTCTCTCTCACTGACTTGTAAAACGTGCATCAACAAACAAGTACAACAAGTTTATTATCAGCAGGACCAGGCAACATTAAAAACACTACCCTTCCAGATACCGCTGAATGATTCATATTTAATAAATAATCCTCAGCCTTATTTTACCGCCCTGCTTGACCCTAAGGCCAGAAGAGAGATTATGTATATACGACTGCTGGCACTCCCAATCACAGATTTCAGTCGAGCTTGGGCAGATCAAAACACAGGAGGAGCATGCCGCTTATGTGAATATAAACGAGAATCATGGCTGCACCTTCTGTGCTGCTGCCCAACTTTAACAACAGAAAGAAGGCTTCTCCTTAGAAACCTTTGCTTGAAAGAAAAAGTAACCACCTGCCAGGGAGCCTCTGCTCTATGCTTTACACAAAATGAACCTTATATCCTGGCTCGCTGTGGAAGATTCGTTCAAACTATCAGGGGTGCTATGTACCTTGGCTTGGCCCCCCGTCCCAGTCCTCGAACCGTTCAAACGCTGATACTGGACTATTTCAAACACAGGCCTCCGAAAGTCCATTTCCCAACACAGTCGCCAAGTATAACCACTTGATAAGAAAAAGAGTATCAGCAAAAAGAAAAGAAATTAAAGCAGCCTTGATGATTTGAAGGAGCCAGCAGGGTGACACTTTCTTATGGGTTTAGCCAAAAAGCAACGCCCAATTGAAATCATGATAAGAAGCCCTTAAACAAACGCTGGCATTTTAATAATTGCACTTTCTCAGATCCTGTTTTATTTCTATGAATTGAGATGTTCTTACTTTTTTTAATGTTTTATTGTAATGCGATGGTTTTAATTAACTTATGCAATTAAATAAATAAATAACAAATACCCTCTCTCTCGCCGTGCTGAACCATCGGAGTCTCTCTTCCCCAAAAAATTGAAAACCTGGCTTTTCCAGCTATAGGTCCTTTATTCTTTTCCGAAGAGTTTAGCCTCAGCGCGGGGACACACCAGTTGGTGTAACCAGGCGCTTTACAAGTGATACTATTATTATTATATTATTATTATTTATTATTACTTCCTGTTCCAGGTCCAGGAAAAAGTACAGCAGAACCTGGAAATTCTAAAAATGATTGTATTTTTTGGCAAGAATTACCTTCTTTTTACTTTTTGCAGCCCTGTGGAGTATTACGGGAGTACTGCGAGACTAACTCAAGACCTTTGCATAGGAATGAAAGACATCTTATTAGTTGAAATCATAGTCACCTTCACCCCACACTTTTCACCTAATTTCTCATTACCTTTTTGGTGGAATAAGAGCTTCTGGTATTCCCTGAACCATTAATTACATTTTTGCAATTTTTTTGTTGGGCGCAGCCTGACTTCAGGTTAGGAGAGACAAGAGGAGATGATGAAGCAGAAACCAGAGATATCCCACGCCACTAAGAAGTTGTTTGACAATTTTTCAGCCTGCCTCCTGAATTATTTTCAAAACATGTTATTTGTAACACAAGCAAAAAACAAAATCTCCAGAGGAACTGCTAAAACTAAAAAGTACTCACATGGTATTTCAGGGTTGTGACAACAGAAATGAGCCCCTCAAACCCATCTTCCCCTGAAGCTGCTTTCGAGAGCTGGTATGGACAGGGATGCACAGGAGGCATCCACATCAACCACTGGACCTTCAGTTGCAGCAAGAGATAAATTGACCCCTGAAGTGCTGTAACACCAAGGAGATATAAATCTTGCATTCCAAGAGAAGTTCATGTACTGTAGGAGGTGCAGCAAGATCATCTGTGCTGGGGAATTGAGCACAACTGTCAGGAACAAATTAGCCTCTGAACACAAATGCCCCAAGGAAAACTAGCTTGTTAGGTTTTTTATTAATCCCTCCAAGTTTACTTTCCCTCTTTTTATTATTCTTGTTAAACCCAACAAAAAATGTAAAAATACAAAATAATTTAAAATGTTCACAAAATACAAAAAAGTCGTTTTTAGAACCAACTTTTCTGTTTTAAAAATAGAAAAATGTAATGTTGTATGTTATGTTAGTCTCTTAATGTTAGTGTATCATAATAGCAGTCTATACATAATAATAAAAGGTAAGTATATTTTTATGTGTCAGAAAAAGTCAACCAAAATAGATTTCTGTGAAATTTTCAAAAATTTTGCTTCAGGTTTCCCTTAATTATTTAACACACACCTGACACAAAATTCATATCATTGTTTGTGCTGGTTTATAACTAATAGGAATTCAATGTAGTGCAATGCACTGCTGTGTATTACTTTGCGCAAAAGGGGCATTCCACAGGTGCAGTATGGGTGTTCCCGTACATTCACCCATATCTATCTATAAAAACTTCATATCTAAAAAAACTTGTAGACATAGATTTGCACTAAAGTCCTATGCCTCTGTGATAATGGTGTAACAAGGAGAAATACTTGTATTTCTCTTTGATTTTTCCTCTCTGCGTGTGTTCTGTATTCTAGAGTACACATAAATGAAGGTAATATCCTCAAAGGATAGGTTATGTGTCCTGAACAAAAACATCACTGAGCACAACGTAGACATGCTTGTGCTATAGCACAAGGGTTTCTATGTTGGTAGAAGCCTGTATAAAGTGTGGCAAAGCATTGAGAGAACACAACTGGGAACATGACTTGGGATGTCTGGAGGCATAGTAGGGGCTTGGCCATCTAAAGGGGCTTGCTTGTCTGGAGAGAGTGGGCTCTCTTTGAAGACTTCTGTAGAAGTTGGAGGCTGAGTGTGCTCATTAGGGGCTTGGACACTAAATGCTGCTTGGGTGTCTGGAGTCAGAGCGTGTGTGTAGAAGGGCCTTGAATATCGAATAGGGCTTGGCTGTCCGAAGGGAGTAGGCTCTCCGTGAAGACTTCTGTACAAGGTGAAGTGTGTGCGTAGTAGGGGCTTGAACACCTAATGGGACTTGGATGTCTGGAGGGAGTGGGCTCTCTGTGAAGACTTCTGTACAAGTAAAAGGTTGTGCTTAGTAGGAGCTTGAACACCTAATGGGACTTGGGTGTCTGAAGGGAGTGGGTTCTCCCTGGAGACTTCTATACAAGGCAAAGGGTTTGTGTAGTAGGGGCTTGGCCACCTAATGGGGCTTGGGTGTCAGAGGGAGTGGGCTGTCCATCAAAACGTCTGTAAAAGGTGAAGCAAAGGGTGTACGTAGTAGGGGAATAGCCACCTAATGATACTTGAGTGTCTGGAGGGAGTGGTTTCTCCATGAAGACTTCTGCACAAGGCTTAGGCTGTGCATTGTAGGTGCTTGTAGGTAGTGTGCTTGGCCACACAAATCTCATTGATTGAGCCTGAGAGATCACCAACCCACATAGGAGTGTGTAGTAGAGGCTTGCCCACCTAATGGGGCATAGGCCATGGAGGGAGTGGGCTCTCCATGAGCACTTTTGTACAGGCATAGAGTGTGAGTAGTAGGGGCTGGACCACCTAAGTGTTCGTGGGTGTCAGGAGGGAGTGGGCTGTCCATGAAGATGTCTATACAAGGTGTAGTCTGTGCATTTTAAGGTCTTGGCCACTGAAATCTCATAGAATGCGCCCAAGAGATTGCCAACCTGCAAAGGGTCTGGTAAAGAGCAAAAGGTGTGCGTAGTAAGGGCTTGCCCCCCTACAGGGGCATGGGACTGTGGAGGGAGTGGGCTCTCCTTGAGCACTTCTGTACAATGTGTAGAGTGTGCGTATTAGTGGCTTGGCCACTTAAAGGACACTGGTGTTTGGAGGGAGTGGTCTATACAGCAAGAAGTCTGAACAAGGCATAGGTTGTGCATTGTAGGGCCTAGGTGCTGAAGGGATCACCAACCTGCAAAGGGTCTGGTACAGAGCAAAATCTGTCTGTAGTAGGGGCATGAACACCTAATGGGGCGAGGATCTATGGAGGGAGGGTCTCCATGAGCACTTCTGTATAAGGCGTAGGGTGTGCGTAGTAGAGGCTTGGCCAGCCAATCAAAATGATTTATTTTCCTGCTGGACTCCTGTGGAGTCCCACTGCACTAAATAGCGATATTTTTTTAACTTTTAATTCGCCAAAACGGCTAAACAGATTTACAAAATCACAAAAAGATTGCTCTCTGTGTAAAGATTTAGCTTTCTGTCAAATTTGGTGTAATTCTGGTCAGCTGTTTTTTGTATATTATTGTCTAATTTTCGCAATGGAAATTGCATGGTGAAAAGCATTATGGGACCACCCCTTTTCTCTAAAACTGCTTGAAGGACCACCTAAAACTTTCTAGCAAGGAGCTGAGGTGGATGATTTTTTGTTTGGAAAGTTTTATGAAGATTTAGCTAACAAACAGTGCCAAAGTTATAGCAAAATAAAAAAAACTCTTCTCCTATGGAGAGTCTGTCCTAACTATAACTACACAGTGGTGACTGGCATGGTGTAAACATGTGGAAAATTCCTAATAGTAACTTTGCGGCCATGAATTTGGTTGTAGGAGACTCTACCCCTCTAATTCTCTGCACAGAAATGGCAAATTGCATCCATGAGAGGATCTCCACTTAGGCTTAGTTGGAGCTCTCTCTATACAGAGACTTTTTTCATGTATACTTACCTTTGTGAATAGGGCTATTTGTTTTACCCTGGCAATTTGTGGTGGCCCCTGGCTGCTTCATATGCTGCTAACTGTAGCAGTTCCACTTAGTTTTTGCTCACTTTCTAACTTAAAAAGATTTGGCATTGCTTTTCTGTGATATATGTGGGTAGCCAGTACCTACACCTTGTAACAGCCACATTAATGCTTAGAGTATTCTTAGCAGAAATTTTGACATTATATGGAGTTCTTGGTGCAAGCTTTTAAAGCAGCCATGTGAGAGCTCCGAAGTGAAACTTTACAAAAATTCTTCATCTACTTGTGACTTGTTTCGGGGGTATAAACGACAGAAAAATCCCATAGGCTTGCATCAGTAGTGTGCTCATGGCAAGAATCCTGTACAATCAGTAGTTCTATAAAATGAGTAGCGTATAAGAATTTAGATATCTACAGGCATGAAACTTAATTAATTTAATGGGACCATCCGATGAATGATGGCACAGTGTACTAAACCCCCAGCCTACATCATCAAACAAAGGAATGATCTAGAATGCTTGTTGTTGGTGATTGTTAGTAATGCAGGATTGGTTAAAGAGAACTGTTATTTTAACTTGAAGTCCATTTGATAGAGATGATTGCTGTATTGGTACTGAATAATCATCTTTATTTGCGGTTGCAGCGCCACCTACCAACTTTGGCCTTGTTCAAGAGATGTCCAAAAAATGGAGAGCGCAAATGAGTGATGACCTGAGAAGTGTTTATGCTGATTCTTATAGACTACCTCCAAGGTCTGCCATGACCTTTCCTCGGTTTGCGGTTGCCCCACGCATACTTTCCAGCACCACACATGCACCTGATTACCTCTGCAAGGACCTGGACATAAAAGCACAGCGAGACCTGCAAGTTCCTGACCATGGAGTAAAAATCATCACAGAAGCACCACTGGTAGACCCGGCCTGTTAAGACAAGATTACGCCTACCTGTTTGAATTACTTACTTTCCAAAAGCTCAGTGGATAATCTGTATGCCCCTGTAAAGCCCACCAATGCAGCCACAGCCCGAGTCACCAGTCCTTACATCAGTTATGTCAACCCCAATAAAGCTGATGATGCTGAAAAAATTTAAATTTTTAAACTAAATACAAAATACACTTTCTACTTGATCTGTGATAAATGTATAAGGTCAAAAGGTTGTGAATAATTGTGTTAGGTGCTAAAATAAATAAATGGTTATGGGTCTATTAAACGGACTTTGCCCAATGGTGGTGTGCCTTTTATCCCTCCTGTAATGAGTGCTTATGCAATGTAAAATTTGTGATATTCACCCAAGCAGAACTTGTGTAAATTTTGTGCCTCATTTTCAACAAAGTCATGCCGTGACATCATCATTATTGTACATCGAATTGCGATGCCTTTAAATAAACATTGACAACATTTTTGTCTTTAATACGTGAAAAAGTATACCTCCTTAAAATGTGTGCATGGATATTAACAGCGTGCATGTGATCAAACGCCCGTTGATACCACTGGAACTGACCCCGATGAATACCCCAGGACAACTGCTCTGATACAGGCAAATGTTCAAGTGGCTATGCAAGCCACTCCCCTATATGTACTGGAGATCACGTAGATCACTGATAAGGCAAGAACACACATGGAGGAGGGTCGGAGAGTGAAACCAGAAAAAGACGTCAGAAGATGGAGGGGGGAGACTGGCAGTGAGGAAGAACGGCATGGAGAGGAGAAATCCACTACAGGAGAGCAGAGAGCGGCAACCCAAAACGAAACCGTAGACAGCAAGAAGATCTTGAAACCAGAGGACACCGCGAGGATTCGACCGGAAGATCCAGTGACCGCAAGGGAGGCGGAAGACAACCAAAGATCCCCTAGGTAAAGGCAGCCTGGACGAGACCGCCGTGGCTCACATACAGAGCCATAGCCTCAGGGAAGTGCCAAAGGTTTTTTTTCAGAGGGCTTGGTGGTGGGCTCAAGCACAGGGATATTTGGTTGGGCTCTGAAGGGAGTGTGGTGGGGAGAACGCAAGACTCACTTGGACTTGACACTTTCTCCCTCTCGTTTCTACTTGTGCTCACTTCCCCACCCCACACGTATCCAGTAGGGAATAGACGCATCGGACAAGGTTAAGCGCCCCCTCCAGTTTTCCCATGCACTAGTCTTAAAGGTGAAGGTTAACCTAATAAGCCAAACATAAAATACTAAGGTCTTTCCCAATTAGTGTTTTCCCTGAGGGGTAGTTCGAAGAAGGAAGATATCCTGAGGAGAGAATCAAGGCCCGCGGAAGAAGACGAAACAAAACCTGGAGGACCTAAACACAGCGTGCAGTCAAAGACCTTGTGTTTTCCCATGTGAGAGAGGTTTATACAGAGAAAAGAAAAATAAACAAACATTAAATAGAACAAATGTCTGGGCCAGTCTATGAATCCCGCGACAGTGCATTAAAAAGTAAGAGCATAAGTTAAAGTTTGTTGGACAGGGTCCTTCACAACAAATGTTGTAGTGTACCTCGTCAGAGTTGGGTTGACCATCATGTTTCTGCCAGCACGAATCTACACAGATGTCCCAACTGATTTGGTGCACTCTGTGTAAGTACATCAGCCCACCTGCCCTATTTAGAGTGGATGGTCTGATGTCCTTTTTAGGTCGAGCCTAGGCAGCGCGCATGGACTGTATTTGAGACATGCTGTATTCACTCTGTGGGCTCACAGCCCGCTTACTGCTTTTGATTGGCTTAGATTACTGTCCTTTAAAAAACTTTGCTTTTAAGTGGTTAATGTTTCATGTTTGTCCCACCTTTTTCACAATTGTTATCTCTCATGAAGTATTGCCGCAGGACTTGTCCGCTTCCACTTGTGCCATTTTATTTCGTGTCTTTGGAACTTTTTTAAATTTACAACGAGCACTTCTGTGAGTGGGTGTGCGTACACGCACCTTTTATCAGCACATCGGACGTTTCAAAGACGCCATGCTTCATGTTTGCCATAAATCACCTCATTTCCCCGTGCTGTCCCCCACCACCTCCCGCACAGCGCTGCTGCTTTAGATGGCCCTGTAAATCTTTTTGTTTTATCTTCATTATTTAAACTGATAAAGATGTCCACCATGATGCACTTCTTCTCTTTGCAGGCACATACTACTCCGTTCTTGTTACGATTTCTTTTATGTCGTTTGTTTAACTTCAATTATGTGGCACACACCTAAAAAAAGCATCAACATCCTCTAAACTGCACTTGCATACTGTGTCACATCAGGAAGAGGCAGGCATACTAGAGCCAGGCAAAATGTCCACGGCGACTTGAGTCTTTATTGTCAAATGGATTATTTGCCACTTTTACGTGTACAGGCTCTGTTGCACTTGTGGCCTCGCTAATCTGCCTCTGTTCGTGTTTATTTTTTGTTTGGAAGTTTCAGAACAAGCTGCGCTTAGCACAGGTCATATTTCTATTTATATGATGTCTTGCTTAAGCCCCCTTCCAAACCTTGGGTTCTTTCATAAAAAGAGTAAGACCAGCATGGTAAACTGCTTGCGTCAAATTTATGTTTTAGAACAACTAAGCATTGTTACTATTGTGTAAGTGGGGCGTTATTATGAGTTCTGCTATAGTTTGAATGGAACAGTTAGGGTATATTCAAAATGCATGCTAAATATGTAACAAGACAGTATCAGAATTTAGGGGCGTATTTACAGCCCATTGCGCTGCTGGTGCATCACTTTTTTTGACGCACCAGTGGCGCAGTGTGTCTGCCCATATTTACAAGGCCACGTAAGGACACCCTGCAAGGCTTTTCATGGCCTTGTAAATTTGACCTCCTTTCACGCAGTACTCTGCGTGAAAGAGGCATTCCATGGTGGTTGTTGTGGGTTTACACCCGCAACATCCATGGAACGTAACACATTTCCAGATTTATAAGTTTTTGTAAACCTGGGAATGCGTCAGATTCCTACGCCTCCCCAGGAGAAGTGTAAGGGAGGCCAATAAGGAGAAATGCCTTTATTTCTCTTTGTTTTTCCATTTTCAATGTGTGCTGCATTTCACACATAGAAAGAGGAAAACACCTCTTGTGATTGTTTTTGTGACGGGAGGTGTCCCTTCATGCACAAAAACAATCACTCCTACACCTCAGACACCCTTGCACCATGGTGCAAGGGTGTTTGCATTGGCACATGACAAACCCATTGTGCGCCAGCGCAGGGGAAAAGGACAGGAATACGCCATATCTTGTAGATATGACGCATTCCTGCCCTTTTCTTTTGATGCACGGCAGCGCAGCAGGAAGGCTTGCTGTGCTGCCATGCGTCAAAATATTGTAAATGAGGCCCTAAGTCTGCCTCCTATGGTTTTGAAGTGACTGTGTTCCTATAAGAAGGGAAAGGAGACAAGACGGAGAACGAAACAGAACAGGAAGTGGGAATCCTCAAGATTGTTTCCTCACACATCCCTATTGATGTAATGCTTCATCATCCGGCATGCTCCTCGTAGTGCCAGTGCGGTAATGCCATACGGGTCCCACGAAGGGTCGCTTTAGCTGAGATCTTTTTATTGTTTTAGCCTTATGATGAGTGGTGTAAGTGTATGGGCGTCCTAGATGTGTGTGGTGGAATGATAGTGTAAGACCAAGTGAGGGAAAGTAAAACTGTCTAAGAAATGCAGGATGAGATTTTTTATTTAATTGCTCTTTTGGCAGGATTAAAAGACCCTATGAAAGGGGCAGAGGTACTGTTGGAGTGTAATGTGCCCAAGTAGCTGCAAAAAATGTGGGTGTAGTCAGGCTGACATGTTTTGCGCCCTGTGGCCCAAAAAAGATCTGCAGCACTTCTTCAGGACCTAAAAAAAGGGGACGGTTACCCTACCCCACACCTAAATTGTAATGTGCAGAAAAGGTATTCCCCAGTAAAAGGATACCGGGTATCACGGCTAAAAAAAAATCGTCTCACCCTTAGGATCAATCACATATGCCCCATAGGCAGTAGCGGCTCGTGGAGGGAGTGCTGCGGGGCGGTGGGGCAGGGGAGGAGCAGGACGGGGGTAGTAAACTACGGCATACATCCGAACAGAGGTAAGTAAACAAATAAATAAATATAATGAATTTCGTTGCGCGCGCTGCATCGCATTTGGCAATGCAGCGCGCGCAATGAAATTCGTTTTATTTATTTTATTTGTTTACTTACCTCTGTTCGGCCGTATGCCGTAGTTTACTACCCCCCACCCAGCTCCTCCCCTGCCCCACCGCCCCGCAGCACTCCCTCCACGAGCCGCTACTGCCCATAGGTCAGAGACAGAGGTTAGCGCATAGCTGCTAAATGGCTTCTGCGTGGAGAACACCAAGAGACCTAAACCTCCTCTGCTCGCCTGGATCGATCCAGTGCTTTTGTACCACGATGCAGACAAGGAACAGTGGTGCTCTGAAGAGGAGTAAATAGGTAAGCTCCCACATACCACTGGCAAACGAGGATGATAATAGGCAGGCTCCTGGAGGAAGTCACCGCCCCACACCTTTCAGAGCAAAGGTGAGGGAAGGAGGCTGTCATACCAGTGGAGAGTAGCCGGTCGATACACCTATTTTACGGTCCTCTATCAACAAGCCTCTTGGCTTACACCTTTCCCTCTGGCTGATTGTTGGACTTGGCCCTTTTTGCAGGGTCATCCCTGAACTTTTTGCCTTCCTCCTAGCCTTTTTTCTGACATGGTGTTGGTGGTTTTAGGACTCTGGGCACTTTAGCACTGCTGTCCAGTGTAAAGTGTGTGTGCTCTCTATGGAAAACATGGTAAGATTGGTCTACACCTGTTTGGCATATTTAATTTGCCTGTCAGTCCCTTGTAAAGTGGTATCTCATATACCCGGGGCTGGTAAATTAAATGCTACTGGTGGGCTTGCAGCGCTGATTGCGCCACCCACCAAAGTAGCCTTTCAAACCTATCTCAGGCCTCTGCCATTGCAGGGCCTGTGCGCGCAGTATTACTGTCGCTGTGGCGTGGCACCTAAAGTGTGTGCCACGTCTGTGACCCCCCTTTTACTACATGTCAGTCACCCCTAAGGTAGGCCCTAGCTAGCCCTATGGGCAGGGTGCATTGTAATTAAAGGGTAGGACATGTACCTTAAGTGCGTGACATGCCCTGGTAGTGACAAACAGCCATTTTGGTTTCTCACTGCTGTGATGCTGCCCTCTCATAGAAATGCATTGGGGATTCCCTGTTAAGTGTTTCAGTGGTAATTCCTGATATGAGAGGAGCAGCGTGGTCAAGTTTGGTATGTTTGGAATAGTGATAATAAATGCTACGCAATGGTGTGCGCAGATTTATTATACCTATTTTAGAAGTGCCACTTTTAGAAGTTGGCATTTCTGTGTGCTATGTGTCTGCCTGCCTGATGTGGATTGCATGTCTGGCTTTGGAGTGACAGGGGCTGGTGAGGTGTGTGTGGCTCCAGGGAGGGCAGGGTGAGTCAGCGCTAGGCTGAATAGGGATCTGCATTTGGAGTAGTGGGAGGAGTAGTCCCCTGACCCTGAATAGGTATGTGCCTGCCTGGGTGAATGCTGGCTCTGCCCCCCTGTGGTGTGTCTGATGACGAGCCCCCACCTGACGATAGGGAAGAGGAGACCTGTAAACAGAGTGCTCCAAAAAACCCCAGAACCAGCTCAGGCTGGTTCCCCCAAGCCCTGTGCCAAGGGCAGACAAAGGAGAAATGGTGTATAAGTACTGGGGCTGTGACCCCATGAAAGGTGGTGCTGTTCCTGTGCTTACGGGGGCGTGCTGCTGCTTGGCCCCAGGAGGAACCACCACGAGGGACTGCCTCCCTGCTGGAGGGCCCCGTGAGCTGGCCTGCCTGGGCCCAGCCTTTGCCCTGAATCTGTGGACTTAGCACCTCGTGAGTGCTGAATTTCTGCCCATGGAAGAGCGCGGGGGCCTCGCAGCGCGGAGCTGCGACCTCCTTAGAGGGAATCCCGATGTGGGGATTCCCCCGCATTGCTGACTGGGAGGCGGGAGCCCACCCCGCATTTTGGGGCACTTTTGCAGGAGCCCACCCCGCATTGATGCTTCTTTAAATGGTGGGAGCCCACCCCACGTTTGTGCTCCTTTGACGGGAGCCTACCCCGCATTTGGTTTTATTTGCAGGCGGAGCCCACCCGCACTTGTGAGGAGAAAGGAGACACCGCAGCTGAGGACCCGACCCGGAAGCCAGGCGGCCATGCCTGACTGTGGGAGAGGCCGGAGTCCGGAAGTCGGCGCAGGCCAGAGCGGGGTTCCCGTGAGCTGGTGGGAGCCCCGCGTATGCAGAGAGGAAGTCAGGAGCGGGCTCCGGTGGCCACAGGAGGAGATCGAGGCACATTGTTGATGCCTTCCCCCTGCAACCGGAGGAGTTCCAAAGAGCCCCGGCGAGTGGGGGCTGAGCGGAGAGCATTTTGTTGTGCTCCCGAGGCGCGTTTTGTGCCAGTGCCAGTATTGTCCTCCACAGCTGCACCGCAGTTGCGGGCAGCTGCAACGTTTGGGCAAGTCTACTTTCGGAGTCCCGGAGTGGGGCTTCCACGGCACAGTGGTGCCAGTGCCATTTTCCTTTGGGGGCAATTTTGTTGATAGAGTCCCCGAGTGGGGGCTCGCCAGGCCCAGTTGGCGCCAGTGGTCATTTCTCATCAGCTGCACCGCCTGTTAGCGGCTGCTGCAACCTTGGGGCAATATTGTTTTTACAGTCCCAGTGGGACTCAGGAGGCACAGTGGTGCCGGTGCTCTTTCTACATCAGCTGCACCGCGCGGGCAGCTGCACCATCGGGGACATATTATTTTTAATGCCAGGAAGGGGTGAGATACACCCCACGCCCCCAGCGCATTGCGCACTGTGATTTCGCTGCATTGGCAGCTATGCCCTGACTTTCTGGACATAGGGCATTGGAGCCCCAGTGAAAGGCCAGTTGGCCTGGGGTCATTTCAGTGTGTAGGCTAAGGTGCTGTGTGCACGTTGGCAGTGTTACTGTGGTGCACAGTTTATGCCTAATGTGATGCCTACTGCCTAATGTTATGCCTACTGTGATGATGCGTAATGTGTTTATGTTAGGGTGTTTATGCATAAGGTGTTCATGCCTACAGATATTGCATAATGTGTTTATGCTATGAGGTTTATGCATAATGTGGTTATGCCTAATATGGTTGTTGCATAATGTGTCTTATGCCAAAGTGCTGCAGACATAATGTGTTATGTTGCAGGTGATAAGACTAAGTACAGTATTGTACCAGTGGTGACTGGTTGTGTTTTATCTCTACTACTTGTGTTTGTGATGGTTCTGACAGTGGCCCGATTGGCCCTGTCATGTGTATATAATCCCCTGTGAATATTGCGCAGTGCCAGTTGGCACAGTGTATATTGTGTGATTATGATTCTAATGTGTTTTGGATGATACAAAGGCTATTTTTTATAACCTTGTGTGGAGTTTCTTTTGTGGTGTGCCTAGTGTGTTGCTGCTGTGTGTGTGTGTTGCACAAACGCTTTACACATTGCCTCTGGGATAAGCCTGACTGCTCGTGCCAAGCTACCAAGGGGGTGAGCAGGGGTTATCTTCGGTGTGTAACTCCCCTGCCCTGACTAGAGTGGTGGTTTCTGCCTGGCTGAGGCGCAAGCCCTAGCCAACCAGAAATCCCATTTCTAACAGTGATGAACTGCACCTATTCTGGCTTTGGGAAGTTCAGAGTGCTGCGACTACCTGCTCCATGTACTTGTGTTGGCTTGTGTTAAGGGATCTGCTGTGGTATTCCTAGCCTTCTCACTTGAGTTCAGAAAAGATGCAAGAGTGCAGTGTGGCTAGCACCTCCTACTCTAATGGCACTACGTAAATATTATTGCTTGGGGTTTTGGGCCTCCCTGCTGCGCTGCCCTATGGTAAAAGAAAAGGGCAGGAATGCACCATATCTATGAGATACTACACATTGCTGTCCTTTTCCCCTGCGCCGGCGCACAATGGGCTGCTGTGCGCCAACGCAGGCACCTTTGCACCATGGCCTCTTGTGAAGGTTTCCCTGCCTGCACAAAAACAATCACAAGAGGCTTTTTCTTTTTTCTACATGTGCTGCAGAACGCAGCACACATAGAAAAAGTGAAAACGAGGAGAAATAAAGATATTTCTCCTCGTTGTGTCTCCCTTACGCCTCCCCAGGGAAGGCGTAAGTTTTTGACGCTGCCTCAGATTTATGATTTCTCGTAAATCTGGGGCAGTGTCAAAATGCCATGGATGTTGCTGGGAACGCCCTCAGCAACACCCATTGCACGCCTCAAAACTGCGTTAAAGGGGACAATATTTACGAGGCAGCATTCAGCCCAAAAAAGTGACTTGGTGCTGCCTCGTAAATATGGAGCAGGCTTCTGTGCCATGGAACGTCATGAAAAGTGACGTTCCGACCGCGCAAGTGGCCACATAAATGAGGCCCTTTGTGTTTTCCCAGAAGTCAGATAAGCGTGTCACCTTTGTTCATTAGTGATTTCAATCTTTACAGGCCAACACGATCTCTTTGCACTAATTAAAAATACATGGCTGGTAGAGAGCATTAAAAATAGGAAAAGAAGATGTACATTAAAAGCTAAAAACAATAATCCTGAATTAACAGTATATGCTGCTGAGCAATGATGATTAAATTGTGAAAGACCTTTTATGGGCTTACCAAAATCTTACAGAGGGCTTACAGCCTAACCATTGTTTACCATTCATTGACTTTATTGTTGCTCTCATTTGCGTGCTTCAGAGTCTATGGTTTGTCTTCCTCTTTTTGTGTTTTAACCTCCCTTGGAGCATAGCCTCTTTACCATCCTTTTGATTGTATGACTTGTATTTTTCCACTGCTCATGTTTAGGGAACTTATTTTTCATTTTTGTTTAAGTATTCCATCAGACTGCATGTGTTTTCTAGCCCTCTCCTTTGTGTTCTTCTCCTCCACCAAATACCTGCCTCCAATGCTCCACATTGCTCTCTTCCTTGTGTTCTGCTCTCTCGCTCATGTGATTCTCCCCTGCCAAACTCCCCCGCACCAGTTCTGTGTTGCTCTCTCACTCGTATACTTCTCCCTTAGCCCCCTGCTTCTCTCTCTCTCTCTCTCTCCCTCTCCCTCTCTCTCTCTCTCTCTCTCTCTCTCTCGTGCTGCTTTTCCCCTCCACCTAGCATTATTTATATTTTATCACCCTGTGCACTCCTTATTGCTTCCCCCAGCCGCTCCTCTATTGCTTCCCAAACACTGCAGCACTTTTTTTCATATTTTAGTTTTTTGGGAATGCCAGGCTTCCAATTGCTGAAAGCTGCATAGCTTTAAAAAATGTACGTTGACACTAGCAATTCTTTTTTTTTACTCACCCATCTTGGATTGGTGAATTATAAAAAGGGGCCTGCCTCATTTCGGAGGAGCATAACTGCATGGTGACACATTGGCTTACTGGCACACTCCTGCACACAGATTTCCCAATACATATTAACCTTTACCTTTGTACAACTGCTTCAACATACAGCGCACAGAGCTCTGATGATGTGCATCACCACTCTGACCTGCGACCTCCACTATCATTCAAGAACTGGAGCCCTCACACACAGGCTAATCAATCATCTCATTCCTGAGTACTTCCAAACCAAAGCACCATAATGATGACCCTCATTCTACTTTCTCAGCAAACATCTTAATAATGAACATCCACTGGTCTACTAATGCACCTCAATTCTGAACTCCATAAACCCGTAAAGAGACCGTGCAGTTGTGCCAATGCACTATATTCCTCACATGTAGAAGGAAAATTGACTAAGCTGTAATCCTAATTCTCTTTCAGGGGAATCCTCATCATAGTCATAAAAGCTTAATAATACTCCAACCCATGCAAAGTATCCCAGAGCACTTTTACAAAACATACAAATGAATATATGTACATAATAAAAGCATTGTAAAAAGGTATAATGACACCTATGTTTGCAGTCTATAAAAAGGCTAAAATGACCGAATTTAATCTAGTTTTCCTTTTAAAATAGAAGCCAATTACATAAAGTAGTCACCAAATAGAGAAGTGGCAATAGAAAATCACAAACTTTTCTTTAAAAGGTAAATGGGAAAAAACCCGAAAGACAGTGTTAGCCAATAGACTGCAATGCAGAGCACAGGAAACAAGCATTTGCAATACAATTGGTCTCACATTTGTGAAAGTTAAAGCTTTTTGCGTTGTAAGTGACAATGCTTTTTACTTATGTTTTTTGTTTGCAGTGCAGTGGATATATGTTGTTTGAAGTGGAATTAAGTGGTTTGATTTTGAATTGTTAGTTGTGGAATTGTGTGGAGTCTAGTGTATTTGTGTAGTGGAATTATGTAACAGTGTGAATAGATGGGGTGAGAGTTGTATAGAATAGATAGAAAGGAAGATTGAGAAGGATAGGTAGTTTGTACAAGAAGTGGTGAATGAACTCCAGACAGAGTAGCAGAAACAGTGTGTGAGAAAGAAGGGAAGAGATGGTTATAGGCACTTAAAGAGGCTGTGCTTGTGTATGCAGAAGACACCGAAAGAAAAGGAGGAGAGTGTGTGTATGAGGTCCGGAATTTTTTTAAAGGTATGTTAAAGAAACTGTGCTGAAAGTTAACCACTCTGAGAAATGCTGGATCATTGCATGAGAGAGTGAGATAGTGATGTGAGAGAGAGTAGGAGACAGAGAGAGAGGGAGAGGGAATAGTAGGAGGGGCACCTAGAGGGGGGAGGTGCGAGGTGGACCTGTACTCAGTATGAGGATGTACAGGAAGGTAGCAAATGTGAGCAGGCAGTTTAGAGAGGAGACAGGGAGTGTGAGGGAGGGATGTGAGGGGGCAGTGAAATTGGCTCATTGGGAGGGAGTAGTGTGGAATGGAATTGTGTGGTGTTTATCTGTGTGGTATAGAGAGATAAGCATCAGGTGTCATTGGAAACCAAGCAATAAAGAGAAAACAATGCATTCCTGCAGCTCTCACAACTCAGACCCCACATTGTGAGCTTTTCCACCACGCCAAGCGATTCCGTCACTCTGCAAATATAAACATAATTTTGCATCGGAGAAACTAGGCATTACTTCCTGACTTCACTATAGCGTGGGGAGGAAGCTGGCTGGACCCTGGATGGATCTGCACAGTATGTACAGCAATACGTCTGGGAGGAAGACTATCCGGGCACTGGATGTCTGGAAGAACATGTTGCTTAAATCCAGGCAACAAGGCGTAAATCTGTAGTGTGTAGTAACAAGGCCAGAATCACTGGGCCACTGATTGTGGGGTTAATCCCATGACCCGTAATTTTTATGTGGTAATGAAATAAAATGCCTCTGGACTGAGTACCACTCTAGGAGGGGTCCTTATTCTAGAATGAACACTCAGAACAGTGTTTTGGGAGAGCCTTAAAGTACACCAGCCAGGGTGATTGCAGAGTTGGTTCATATTCACAAGAAAGGCACCACATTGGTATTTAGTCACAGTTATTACTGTCTGAGTTACTAACAGCCTAGGCCTCAGGAGAAGATCCGCGAGGATGGGGAGCAGACAGGCACTGCATACACACACACCGCAGACAGGAATGTGGAAAAGTTTAAAAAAGCACCTGCTGGTGAAGTGGGGAAAGAGTGGATTAAAAGTACCATAGTCGCAACTTTTGAAAATGCTGATTTGTGCCATAAAGCATTCATAGTTCAAGGCTGAAAGGTAAGTCAGAAAGTCCTGGGGTCCGTGTGAGTGAGAAATTCAAGACAGTAAAGCAGAGAAACAAAAAGATGAATACCGTGCGATGTTATTCACTTATAAAGCGCACATAGAGGGGCTTATTTACAAGGCCCTTGCGCCACTTTTGCGTCACTTTTCCCATGTTAAAAATGACGCAAAAGTGGTGCAAGGGCCTTGTAAATCTGCCCCATAGTACATAGTGGTCTCTTGGCGCTGTACCCAATTAACTGATGATAATAACAATGGCTACAGCAAACACAAAACAAATGGTTATTGATCCTGTGGCCAAGTATAACAAGCATTTGCAATGCAATAGGTCTCGCATTTACGCGAGTTTCAGCTATTGACATTGCAAATAACAATGCCTTTTATTTTTGTTTTCGTTTTTAAAACATAAATAAAAGGCATTGTCATGTTCTTGTTGGCTGTTTATTATCCAGGAGGGACACCGGCTCAAAGTATGTACTGCATAGCATTACGGATTGTTGGCAGGCTGGGGTGTAAACACTTGTTTTAAGTAGGTAGTAGTAGGCCTTACATGATGTGAAGAGAAAGTCTTTGGCAGCGACCTCATGCTCAATTACTGTTTAAAAAGCTGATTTAGTGAGCTTTCGAACGACTAAGAGATATCATAGTTGTACGAGGTTGTGCATGTGTGTTCCTCACAATACACTGTCTACATTTCAAAATTGGCACTTTTATAGTCAGAATAGATCTGATCGTAGCAGTCGTTGGACTCCTCTTTCCATGGATGTTGCTCTGCTACAGATGCCAATGCAATTCTAGTCTAGAGCAATGTATCAGAACCCTACCACTGGACTGAGGCATAACTATAGCGCTTAAAAGCCACTGAGTCAATGCACGGACAGACGTAAAACCAGCTTAGTGCAGACATGGCGTGAACGTGCATGTTCATTCTGTTACCCGCCGCACCTGAACCACAGGACTCACTTGCTCACAGCTCATTACAGTTCATAAAGATGATTTGCACACCACAAAAACTTAACTGTTGAACATATTTAATGCAGAAGGATATGGGGTCTTTTGAAATGTGTTTAACTCTTTCAAGTCTACAGGTTCACGTTTGCTTTATAAACCACCTTGCTCTCAATTTTGCCTTAAATGCTCCATTTGCCCTTTCTTTTTTTCTCAAAAGTATTATGACTAGCACTTGGCCATGACTTTCACGCCCTATCACTGTCAAATGTCACCAGCCGCCACTGCCTATGCAAGTCAATGAGGAGACCTGAGACCTTTCTGTAGCCAACAAGGAGTGGAGCGCTTTCCGTCCAGCGAACGCGCAGGAATTTTACATACGGAAAACCACGTGTTACCACTGGCAGGTTCAGGTGTCAGATAAAATAGTTCTAGTGTGGGATACACTCTAAAAGTGAATTATGACTGCATTTCCCCTGTTAATTACTTCGCAGCCTTCCTGCCCCCTCAGGGGCGCAACACGTCTCCATCGATTTGAATGAGTCTTAAAATAAAAAAACACCACAGCGTCGCTTAAACGAGGTCCTGAAACCAATGCCATGGCGACACTTCAAAACAGAAGGCTTGCTGTGCACTTGCAGCTAAAAAACTTAAAGCCATACTTTTACAACATGCCTGTCATGGCCGACGGCAAAGGAAGAGAGAATCTGATAGATTTTAGTTTTCTTGTAGATTTATATAGCGCGAACTTGACCCGAAGGTATTGGAGCGCTTTACATGGGCACCAGTTACGTTATTCAAGGACACCTTCAGTTTTTTAGACACGGGGAGATTAGGCAATTTGCCTAGAATCACACGATGCTGAACCCACGCCGAGGCTTGAACCTGGTTCCTCAGAGCCAAAGTCGGCAGCTCTGGCCGTGAGGCCGCATCCTCTCCCTGAAGCAGCACAAGGCTACCGCCGTTAAACGCTCCGACTCAGAGGCAGGCGCGGGGTCACCGTAAATGAGTAAAGTGAGAGACAGTGCAACATATAGATTATCCTAAGCAAAAAGAGCATAGAACAAAAGGGGGAGGGCTGGTTTCGGAAAGCAGCGTTCAGTCAGCCCCATTTCGCTTTGAATGAATTCAAAAATCAAAAGCAGTTACCTTATGCATACAGTACTGCGGGACACTGAAAGGTGTTCCTCTGTGCCTGAATTAAAGGTGGGAAGATGTTCTTCGGAAGAGGAGTCCGTTGTTTACGAGTTTAATGTACCTCCGGACCACAAATTCACGTGAAGGGCATGTTCAAAACAAGTTACCTATTAAAATGAAAACGTATAACCTTCCATTTTGTTAAAAGCATGGGGCACATCCTCACGAAACGGGAGGAAATTAGCCGACATAACCACATTTTACCTAACCTGCTGCTGTAACCTTTCTGCTGACAACTGCCCCTCTTCCACGGTGGACTTAATGAACACAATTTACCGCGCTTGACTGCCGTAACATAACAAGCGCGAAGCGCGGTCCCGAAAGTGAAAGAGGACCGCGCTGCTTGCAGCCGGAGCATGGGGATCTTTTGTCTTTATGGGGCCATGTGTTTCTAATTAGAAACACATGGCCCCATAAAGATAAGAAAGTGCTTTGCGACAGCAGCAAAGCAGGCCACCGAGTCCGAATCGGAGGCCAAAGGGCGTGAACCAAAAACCCTCATTTCCAATGGCAGGCCACCGTTTAGCATAAACGGTGACGCCAGCCAATGGAAATAAGGGGCAGGGCTTAAAGCCCTCTTCTGAAAGTCCTTGTAAGCAATAAATCTCGCCGAGCGAGCTGCGCATGTGCGCAGCAACGCTAGGCGAGACCTAAAAAGCAGCAGCAATAGTAAGGAAAACAGAAGATAGCTAGACATACAAACATACAGATACATAGGTAGGTGGTCACTTGGGATTGGAGAGGGAGAGAGAGGGAGAGGAAAACAAAAAGAGAGAGAATATACATACATATGTGCCCGGCACAGGCAGAGCTTTCCTTTCCAAAAACACATTTACTTTTGCACTCTATGGGTAAACAAACCTTAGAGAACCTCCACTTCTTCGCAGAGAAGTGTGCTCACTCATGTGCATTAATCTAACCGACGGGATGTGCTTATTTTAAGATAATGGTGCTGTTGACACTCCTGCACCTCTCCCAAACCACAGAGCCCACAATGTGAGCCTTTCCACCACACCAAGCATTTCTGCCACTCTGCACATATTAACATAATTCCCCATCAGAGAAACTAGGCGTTATATCCGGACTCCACTATAGAGTGAGGAAGAAGCTGGCTGGGCCCTGGGTGGATTCGCACAATATGTACAGCAACACGTCTGGGAGGAAGTCTATCCGAGCACTGGATGTCTGTAAGAACATGAATTAAGTGGGGGGAAAGATAAAACCATGTACCTTTGCACAAGTCCTCTGCCGAACTGGTCAGTCTGTGAGCGGCGAGAAGTGGGCATGTTTGTGTTTCAACTGTTTTTTAAAAAGAGCCTGCAGAGACGCTAAATGATGTTATCACCATGGGACCGAAAAGAGACGCTGGGAATTAAAGTCCTGGCAAGCAGTCCTTAGCAAATCCCCGACGACAAGCCAGTTAAATGAAATAAATAAAAAATAAAAATACGAAGGCAAGCAACATGAAGGGTATGGATATTGGGGGGACAATGGCGAGCTGGAGTAAGCGGCCGGGTGGCTTCTTTTTATGAACACGGCACCCGCTTCACGAAACATGAAGTGCATGGTGGCCATGAAGTGCTGCTGTCCTGTATATAACGGGGAGGAGAGCGAGCGTGTGTAAACGATAAAGCGCAGCTTCAATGAAGTGGGTGCCACGCTAAGCCAGGAAACCTGTGCACTCTGCAACAACACTAAAAGAGTGCGTGGACGGCTTCGGGGGCGTGGCTAGCAGCCGAAGAGAATGGCCGCACGTTAACGCGACTCCGAAGCCCTCGCCGTCTATCCTGACCTTAATCCTGTTACAATCCTGCTAATTACCCCCCAGGTGGAGGGGGGTCCCGGCCCTGACGTCCTGAAGCGACAACTGGAGGCAGGTTTCTGCCTGAGGCGGCGGAAAACCGACGTGACTTCTCTGATGCGGCCGGAGCTCCGCTTTAAAATGGCGCTGCACCCTCGCTCCACTGTGTGAAGTTGTGGAAGCGACGGGTGCCAACTAGCGGGTACCGTCCAGCGGAGCCGGCCAGAGACAGCGGCTGAGCCCGGAGGCAGAGGGCGAGCCGAAGCATACACCGGCCTGAGCCACTCGGAGACCCCGCAGTGCGCCCGGAGGCGGCAGGTCCAAGCCGCCAGAAGCGATCGCAGCAAGTCGGCCGCAGCACTAATTGAGGCCACGGCATCAAGGACCTGGTGGCTTACTCTCCTGGATAACCAACACCGGAGGCAGTACCATACGCATACTCGCGGTGAGTGCAGCAACGCAGTTCGCACTCCCTAACGGAACCCCAAAAGGACTTCTGTGGCGCGATCGCAGAAGGCTCGCCACAGTCTTAATCGAGGCCCCGGCTTCGGAGGCATTGTAGGCCACTATTTCTCATAGACAGCATCGGAGGCATAGATCGGCGCGCATCAGCGGTGAGAGCCACAATACAGCCCGCACTCCCCAGCGAACCCTTGCCAGAGCTTGTGTGGCCGTGAGCGGCGATAGCCTGTTTTTACACGTGGAGGGGGAGACAGGCCTGAGAAGTAAACGGTGTAAAGATATCCTCTGCGAAGCCTAAGTTACAGGCTCAGTAGTGCCGGGTCTGGGGACTTGAAAGGAGCAGCCGGCAGAGCACAGCAGCAGCCACAGTATACCCAGGTACAGCTGGTGACTTGTTTGGCGCCACAATGTGTTTGTAATTCTGAGTGAGGAGCAGCTTCCTGTGAGGTAAAAAAGCACAGCCCGTGTAAGAATCATAATTATCTGCTCCAACGCGAATTTGAGACCCGTGGACCTGGTGGTAACAGCAGCGGGAGGGGGAAACACACTGTCCAGCTGTATTGGGGGGTAACTCTCGTGGCCGGGCTGCGGGACCGCTGCGCAGCCCGAACTTGCTCCCGCTAAACACCTAACCCCTTCCCCTATACTGCACGGGGAGGGAAGTGGAGGAGGCGGATTCAGCTGCCATAGTGAGCCACATACCGCTCTGCTCGCAGATACTTTATACCTGCTCTGTCCCATGCTCCATCCTTCGCCCTCTCTCCTGCTACTGTGGGGTCAGTAAACCAGAAAACTTGATAGGCCGCCAGGGAGCAATACCTCCCCCCTGGGCAGGCAGCGGCGAGTACTGGGACTGATGGAAACTCAGGTATATTCTGAATGTCGCAGCTTCAAAATGGCGACTGGGAAGGGCACCAAAACGCCAGCACAGAACAAACTGACCAAATTTGCCTGGTCAAACTCGGGTGAAGGAAAGGAGGCTGCCCCACTGGGCGTCTCAGATAATCAGCAGAACCCGCGCCGCAGCAGGAATTGACGCTCCAGGACATTATGGCTGCCATTACAGGAGTACGGACCTCTCTGGAGACTCGTATCGATACTGTAAATATTAAAGTTTCCCTCATAAGAACGGACCTTAGAAAAATGGACTCCAGAGTGAAAGAAATGGAAGATGTCACAATGGTATTAAACAAAGATACTGCCGTGCTAAAACAACAAGTGAGCCAACTACAGGATCAACAGATCAAACTCGAGAGACAGCTTGATGAGTATGAAGGCAGGGCGCGTAGAAATAATATACGGATCCTGGGAGTCCCGGAGCGCATGGAAGGCCCCGCGGTGGACCTATTCGTTGAGGACCTCATCCTCAAACAACTACAACCAAAGAGACTCTCAAAATACTTCTCCATGGAACGCGCCCACCGCGTCCCAGGGGGGAGACCTAAACCAGGAGCCCCTCCAAGGCCGATAATAGCACAAGTTTTTAATTTTAGGGATCGTGACATCATACTACAGACTGCACGTGCTAACCAACCGCTTAAATTGGAGGGCAGTGTGCTCACCTTTTTCCCAGACTTCACCACAAAAGTTCAAGCCTAACGTCGCAGTTTTATGGCAGTCAAACGGTCACTGCGAGACAAGGAGGTGAAGTATGCCATGCTATTTCCGGCAAAACTCAGAGTTGAATCAGAAGGCAAGGCTTGGTTCTTCTCCTCCCCTGAGGATGTGTGGGAATGGCTGGAGGGCTGGCGCCGAGTATAGAAACCACATAGAGAACAAAACGACGGACCCCAAAATGGTAGACCTGAGCACAGCGCCGGACAACGTGGTGACCTGGCCAGAAAAGAGAAAGAGACGGACTCAACGACACGCAGCTGAAAAGAAGGTGCTCCTGGGTCTGGTATGGACACATTTGTCGCGCATCAGTGACTCTAAGATGGGGAAGTGTCATAAGTAGAACGTAGGGGGGTTTCTTCCCCGAATTGTGTTAGCATATGTGACCTTGTCATGTATGCTTGGAACAAGGGAACCTGGTACTCAGCACTTCAGTAACTAAAACACAGGAAGGGGCCGGGATCTATCCCCAAAATACAGTATACTGTGCAGCCATCCTTACAGTTCGGCGGGAGGGAGGGAACGGCTGTAACCCAAGCACCTTTCAATAGGGGGTAGGGCGACAGGCACTCTGCCTGGTTGGGGAGTGGGTAGTTTGAAATCCACTGGCAGGGGGGCAGGGAGGGGGGTGGTGAGGGAGGGGAGTAAAGAAGTTTTGTTTTGTTTTTGTTTTTGTTCTCAACTCACACAACGTGGACAATCAGACTTATTCAGTGTTCTTTTCACTTCAATTGCGAGGTATGCAATCATGTGGATCCTTAGACAGTTTGTGCCCAAAGGACGTTACATGTTCAGAAACCTGATCCAGATGTTATATGGTGCGTCTGTTGCTCCTCACGATGTGCCTCTAAGCTCCTGTGTGTTTCAATTACCTATTTCATGGCGGGGAGTAAGGTAGCCACAACATTATCCGTTCTGACGTGGAACGTTAATGGGATGGGGGACAAAATAAAACGAGGTGTAGTGCTACAATATCTTAAACGCCAGGCCCCAGATCTGGTCTTATTACAAGAGATGCACCTAGTGGGAAACAAATGTCAGGCCCTTACACGGTGGGAATATAAACTCCTGGTTCATGCTGGATATACCTCCGGCTCTAGAGGTACCGGTATCCTTGACAGGAAAAACCTTGCACTCACTCCAACGCGTACATGGGCAGATCCCCAGGGGAGGTTTGCAGTTTTGGAGGCTAGCTGGGAGGGGAAGCCGCTTAATGTGGTCTCAGTGTATCTTCCCCCTGCGCTGGGCAAGGAGGCGCTTAGTGACCTGGAGAAAATTCTAATAGATCTCCCCATAGGCACTCTAGTTATGGGAGGGGATTTCAATATGACCATGAATGATCTAAAGGATAGACATCCACGGCGACCCTTAGCACGCCCCAAATCTCAAATGGAGGAGTTCACACGGGCCATGGGGCTAACAGATGTATGGCGAGCTTTACAACCAGATATGACATACTATACCTACTACTCCAATGCACACAAGAGCATGTCCCGCATAGACTATTTCCTTACACATCTAGCTGACATTGGACGTTTTGGACGCCCACGTGGTCTGCCGAGTGGCATTTCAGATCATTCCCCAGTGTGGATCGAGCTTACATATCATAGCACAAGGCAAAAAAACACCATTGTCCTCAATCCCTGGCTACTTAAAGTTCCAGACATAAGGGGGACTCTGCTCACACAAACAGATCACTACTTCACTGAAAATGTCGGGTCAGTGGACTCAGCACAGATAGTATGGGAAGCATACAAGGCGGTGTTGAAAGGGAACGCTCTGGCGCTAAAAGTGGGGTATATAAGGAAACAGAACCAACAACTATCACACCTAGAGAGTGAACTCCAGCAGCTGGAAGCAGAAAATACCACTTCGCCCAGTGGGGCCACTACACACCACTTAACTATCAAGCAGCTAGAATATAAAACATTGGCGAGAGAGAGGACCCAGGCTAGGTTATTACAAACACAACATAAGGTGTACGAGCTGGGAGACAGAGCCGGGAAAATGCTTGCTTGGCTGGAGAGGAGGGAACAGGGGAGCGCTGGGTACCCAAACTGTCCATCAAAGGGGCAGAGCCAATCTCAGATCCAGATGATATTGCGGAAGCATTTGCTGATCATCTAGAGGCAGTCTATACCTCCTCCACTACATATACGGCTGAGGACTCCCGGCAATTGTTAGTAGACATGCGCCTATGGACCTTATCGGAGGATGACAGCAATGTACTGGAATCAGATCTCAGAGATGAAGAAATCTGCAAAGCCATACATAGTATCCAATCAGGGAAGGCAATGGGGCCCAATGGTGTCCCTATTGAATTCCTTAAGTCCACGGCCCTACGAGTTGCGCCTCACCTCACCTCAAAAACATGTACAATGAAAGCTTTGAGAAAGGAATCCTGCCAGAGGACCAACGCCTGGCTTCCATTGTAGTCATCCGAAAGCCGGGAAAACCCGCTGATAGTTGCGGTTCATATCGACCGATTTCTTTAATTAATGTTGAGGCTAAAGTTCTGGCAAAGCTCCTGGCTTCTCGCCTTGTGTCAATCATCCCGTCCTTAGTCCATTCTGATCAATCAGGCTTTATGCCGGGGCAGAACACGGCACTGAATATCCGTCGCATTCATAATGTCTTGGGGCGTCAACAATATATAGACGAAGATGCAATGGTGCTTTCCCTTGATGCCTCCATGGCATTCGACTCAATCGAATGGCCTTATCTTTTCGAAGTGTTGGGACGCCTGGTGTTCGGCCTGCGATTTTGGGGGTGGGTTAGACTACTTTACACGGAGTTGAGGGGCCAAGTCAGGGTTAATAACCGCACGTCCCGAATATTTAAACTAGGCAGAGGCACCAGACAGGGTTGCCCCCTATCCCCCCTTCTTTTCTCCTTGATACTGGAACCACTGGCGTCTTGGGTGAGAGAGGACGTAGTACTCAGAGGGCTGAAATGGGAGTCAGGAAATGAAGATAGAATATCGCTATACACGGATGACATTTTGATATATCTAGCATCCCCTTATGCTTCCATACACAGACTTTTAAGTATTTTTACAAATTTTGGCAGGTATGCAGGCTATGCCATCAACTGGACTAAATCGGTGCTGTTTGTTCTTCGGGGTCCAATTCCCAGGCTTCCCTCAGGATGCGAGATTAAAATAGCCGTTGACGGATTTCGCTATCTTGGAGTGTTTATTACCCCAGACTCCCAACTTTTCTATGAGAAAAATCTAGCTGCCCCTTTAGATCGACTCCGTAATGATGTTAAACACTGGAGAATGCTGCCGCTTTCGTTGCTAGGCCGAGCTGCCCTGTTTAAGATGCTTGCTCTCCCGCGATTTTTATATATCCTCCAAAACTGCCCTTACACGATTCCAGACTCTTATTTTAAAAGCATTGAAAGTGAGGTCTGCTCACTACTGTGGAGTGGAGGTGCGCCTCGCATAGCATTGCACAAACTGACTAAGGGGTGGTACGACGGGGGGATTGCAGTTCCGGATATACGACTCTATTACTGGGCCTCGCAATTAGTGGCAATAAATCACTGGCTGTACCGTTCTCCGAGAGATCCTGCATACATGTTAGACAGATATCAGATGGGACGAGAGGGGTGTTTGGGAGCTCTATACACAAAGCCCCGTAAGGGGAGATATCTGGGCCCTATGGCGCGGACGGTGAAAATTTGGCATCAGGCAACTAAATGGTTGGGTTGGACTGGAGTGTTAACTCAGGCCACACACTTGTGGTCCTCTCAAAAATTAGGGCTCCTATGTCATCAAACAGGCTTTGACAAGTGGGATATGATCGGACTCTCTACCATAGGCCACCTAGTAAAACAATGCAAACTCCTCACATTTAGCGAACTACAGGAAAAATACGAACTGGCTCAAGGAGAGATTTTTCGCTATTTACAGATCCGCCATGCACTCACACTAGCGCTTCCAGACATGTGTAACTTGCCAGAATCATCCCCCTTGGAAGACCGGTTGCTTTCTGAACCTATCCCAGACAAAGCCATCTCACTAACATATCGCAAATTATGTAACAACCTGCCAGATCCCTTTCGAGCTCTCCGAGAGCAGTGGCAAGCCGATATCGGAGACATCAATGACGAAGACTGTCAAACGGCACTGATGTCCCCAAGAGAAGCAGCTATTACTCTTCGTTTCCGCCTGATCCAATTAAAAATCCTGCATAGAACGTATCTAACAGGGGTGACCTTAGCGAAAATGGGGGCTAGACAAGACACGTTATGTCTGCGCGGATGTCACCAAGAAGCAACCTTCTATCACACTATATGGGACTGTCCGCAAATATGACCTATATGGGAAAGGGCCACAACACACATGCAAGATGCTCTAGGGAAACAAGTAACCCTGACACCACCACTGGGGCTCCTTAATATTTGGGAAGCAACCGATCTCACAGAAGTGGAACAGCAACTAGCCACCCTAGGATACACCTTGGTAAAAAGAGCAATTGGAATGAAATGGGAGCAGCGGAAAGACCTTCGACTAAGGCTTGGGCAGCTGAACTTGACAAGTGTATGATTGCAGAAAAAAAAGTATATAAATCTAGAGGGTGTCCCACGAAATGGGATAAAAAATGGAGCGGGTGGAATGCACATAGAGGGGGCATATGTATATCCCCGACCGTAGAGATGGAAATGTCAAGAAATAATAGACGTTCACCTGAAATGATTGAGTGATTCACTAGATATTGTTATACTATAGAGACCCGCTGTAAACTGATTGATATGTATGCATACCAATGTTGTGATTATTTGAAGTTTGAAAATCAATAAAGAAATCTTTAAAAAAAAAAAAGAGTGCGTGGACACAAACGGAAAAACCCTTTTGTGAAAGGATAGCCGTAATAGGCCAGTACTCCAGGAGAGGTGCAAGACATGAAAAGGTGGAACATAGAATTCAAAGAAACGAGAGGAAGCAAGGTTTTGCGAGTGATGCTCTCCTTAACCAATCAGCAGCGAGGGGCAGAATGAAAGCCCACATACTGAATACAGCCTGTCTTCCAGACAGCACATTCACTCTCTAGCCTCAACCTAAAAACTGGCACTGTGCCTTTAAGGGTCTCACAATACAGTCTGTAGCCTATCATGCCTCACAGGTGAGTGTTAGGTCAGACAATTTTTACAGAAAAATAGAGGATCCTAGGATAAAGCTGAGGATAGTTGTAAATATTCTTGTCTGGGGAGGTGGGAGGGTTGCTCATGACTTTGATTTGAATTGCCCTGGAAGAGAATTCGGATTTACAAATAAGCAATTTTCCTTCTTTTCCAGGAGATTCTCATCTATAGTCATATGCACTGAGCAAAATAACACACCCAATCTACAAAATAAGTGGACATGAATCAAAAACAGCCTAAAAAAATCACCCGAAAAGGTTCCTCAAAGAAGAGTATTCTACTTGAGTATCCGCTTTGTAGTTTGAATAAAGACAATAATGTCTGGTGAAGGGTGGGCAGACTTCTAGGAAGTGGCTTTACAAATCTCTGAAATGGTATCATTTCTTAGAAGGGCAATAGTAGCAGCTTTCCCTCGAAAGGTCGAGAAGGAAGGTGCTTTTTCGCTAACTGGTATGCAAGCAATAAACAAGATACTAGCCATCTAGAAATAATTAGCTTTGTAGAAGATAAACCTGTTCTTACAGGACTGCAATTTATGAATAGACAATCTGATTGTCTTTTTTCGTTTGTTTTAGCTAGGCAAAACCTCAAGACTTTCTTGACATCCAGCAAATGCAGAGATTTCCGTGCTGGAGTCAAAGGATTTGGGGAAAATGCAGGCAAGGAAATTGTTTGGTTAATATGAAAATCTGAAAACACAGTAGGAAGAAGACTAGGCTGAGTTCTCAAAACTACTCTATTACTATGGAACAATGTGTATGGTTCTGTAGCATGTAATGCCTGTATTTCACGGACTCTATGAGCAGAAGTGATGTCTACTAGGAAGGCAGCTTACCAAGAAATGAGTTGTAAAGAGGCCTTGTGGATGCATTCAAAGAGGGGAACGATTAATTTTAATAGTACTATGTTAAGTTCCCAAGGAGGAGAAGGAGACTTAATGGGAGGAAATACCTTGCTAATACCTTATAAGAAATCCTTTTTCACACATATTCTAGAGAAGGAGGCTTGTGAAGGAGATTTCCTATAGGCAGTTATAGCTGGAAGGTGTAGTTTGATCGATGAAAATTGTAGACCAGACCTTGTCAAATGAAATAAATAAGGAATCACCACATTTTCCTTGTGGTTATTCTGAATGCACCAGATGCAAAACCTTTTCCACTGAAGGCATAGTATGTTCTTGTTGAGGGACATCTGGCTTCCCATAGAATGTCCATCCAAACCTGAGGCATATTTAGATGACAGTATTTCAGGAATTCAGGAGCCAGGCCGCTAAGTTCAATGATGGAAGGCTGGGTTGCAGGACCTAGACTTCAAACTTGTACATGAGATCCTGTTTGCACAGCAGCCTCTTGTCTGGACATTCTGATTTGTGTAGAAGGTCCCTGGACCACCATTGACAGGCCATTCAAGTGTTATCATTATCATTCTGGTCTTGGAATGACACAGTTTGATAGAAACGGTTGGTATCAACGGTATTGAAGAAAATCGATACAGAAATTTCCTTGACCAGTTTATTGAAAGGGCATTCCCTTTCGACCCTGGGTGCAAGAATCTGGAGGTGAAATCTGGGCATTTCCTTTTTTTTTGCAAATGCAAACAAGTCTATATGTGGATGTCCCCAATCTTGAAATATGATTTCTAAGACTTTGTCGTTTAAAACTCAGCCATGTTTGTTTTGGAATTTGAGCCTGAGGGAGTCTTCTTCCACATTTTGTATGCCTAGTAGGTGATCAGCACCGATATTCAGATTTTTCTGCCATAAGCCATTTCCATATGGCTTTAGATTCAAGAGACAGAGGTCTGGAATGAGTTCCTCCTGCTTGTTCAGATAATACATTGTTGATCTATTATCCATCTGTACAAGGAGGGAGTTTGTCATAATCAATGGATGAAAAGATTTCAAAGCTAGATGAACCACTCTGAACTATTAGAAGGTTGATATGTTAAATCTTTTTTTTTTGCCTCACCAAATCCCTTGAGGCCTCAAGTGGCCAATGTGAGCTCCCCATCTTTGGACAGATGCATCTTTTACTAGAGTTTGAACTCTGCGATTTTTGATAGAATGAGATACCTTTCAGTAAGCCTTTTGGCTGATTTAAGTGATGGACTGCTCACTGTGACAGAGTCAATCTCTTTTCCCATCTGGCTGGGAACTGGTTCTATTAGTCAGGGGGGCAGTGTTGTAGTGTTTTCATGTGAAGCCTGCCATGTGTAAATAGGAAAATGCAGGATGCCATGAATCATAGAAGAGATGATATCTGTTGTGCTGTTGGGTAACGAGTTTGCAAAAGAATGAGACTACAGATGGATAGATGATAGTCTCTCCTCTAAAGGATACACCTTTGCAGAACGGGTATCCAGCATCGCACCAAGGTGATGTATTTTTTTGTGCTGGGTATATTGTTGATATTTTGAGACTGACACCAAGACCCAAACTGGTTAGAGTCTTTGGGTATACATGAAATTGTTGCAACATCTCCTTCAATGAAGTGCCTTTTAGTAACCAGTCATTTAGGCATGGATAGATGACATTTTTTGCCTGCTTAGATGAGCTGTGATAAGTCATGCATTTTGTAAAAGTTCAAGGAGTTGATTTTAGACCGTATGGTAGAACTTTGTATTGAAAATGACCGGTACCTACTATGAAATGGAGGAATGCTTGCTGCCGCTTCATTATTGCAATATGAAAGTAGGCCTCCTGAAGGTCTATTGCACACATTAACTTGATGTAATTGAGGGTAGATCTGGTGCAATGCAAGCATAGTTAATTTCTCTTTCTCATTTGTACTACTTCAGTATCCTAACAAAGAGAATAGGTATGAACTCTTCTTTTGGTTCCCTTTTTCAAACTAGAAAGTAACAAGAATAAGTCCCAGATCATTTTTGGTGACAAGGAACTTCCTCCAACATGTTTTTCTGCAGTAAGGTGTTGACTTCATTCTGCAGCAGATCGTGTTGATAAACCAAAGTTTTGCTTGATGGTGTAGAGGAGGAGGGGACTTGAACTGTAGAGAACATCCTTTCTGAACAATGTTCAAGATGCATTTCTCTGTTGTTATGAGACGCCACTCTTGTAGATGGTTGACTATGCTTCCCCCCACTGGAGTGTATATCAGAGAAGGGTAAGAAGGAAGTAATTGTTTGGCACATGTCTTTCCTGCGGCCGCAGTTGGTTGCTGCACTTCTTTATCTCTAGATGGCTTACGAGGGTGTTAGGGTAACCTCTGATGTTGCTGTTGGTGCCGGTGTGACCATTGAGGGGATTGAACCCTCAGAGGGTTTGTATCTCCTTCGGTATTCCTTCTTCTTTTCCAGGCCCACATCTATTAGTGTCTTCATTTCGGATTTCATGTGATTTGCCATATAAACCTACATGTGAGACTCTGTCATCTGCTTAAGTACCAAAGAGAGAATTTCATGAAAATGGCAACTTTAGGATTTGTTCCTGGGCCTCAAGTCTGAGTCCTGTCAGTCTAAGCCAGGAGAATAGTCTCATGCAGATACAGTGCAGTATCAATGAGCCGACAGGTCAGATGTGTCCGCTGCTGCACCTACAATCTAGTTAGAGACAAGCATGCCCTCATTAAGGACCTCTTGGATGTTTTGTTTGTCTTCCTTTGGAAACTTGTCACTAAATCTCTGAAGGAAATCCCATAGAGATCCATTGTATCTTCCCAGTAGTGCAGTGGCGCTGGCAGCTTTCATGGTAGATGCTGATGTTCTACACATTTTCCTGCCAACAGAGTGTCTCTTTGTCCAGTGGAATAGAAGAAGAAGGAGCTGGTTTTTTAATCTTTCTTGCTGCAGCTAAAATAACGGAGTGCGGAGGAGGGTCTGCTCTTAGAAAGAGAGGGTCCTGGTCCAGTGGTTTATACTTTTTTTAAAGTCTTGATGGAGCACACTTAATTGATGCAAGTGCGAGCAGCAGCTGCATCACAGTTCCAGCAGACCAGGGACCACATGTAGAAGCGGTTTCGATGAGGTCATCTGGTGTAGTGTTTTGCAAATGACAGCTGTTGAAATGGACAGCTGTTGAAATGGTGGGAGTGGTCATTGTAATACTGAGTTTTGAAGCTCTTTTAACCAAGAGATAATTAAAAGTGGTTAGGTCATCAACCGGTGAGACTCTTGCTGGAGGAGAGTTTGTGAGAGTAGGAGAATAATCTTTGATGGATGAATGGGTAGTGGTTGTCCAGTAAGGAGGTAGAGTTTTGTGATGAGAATGGGATCTTTTTATTTGATCTTCTTTTGGAACATCTGGATCTTGTATGAGAAGAGGATCTTCCCCTAGATGATCTTCTAGATCTAGCTCTTGATCTAGTTTGTATGTGATGCTTCCTTCTTGAACTTCTAGACTTTCTGGGAGTTCTAGGAGGAGAAGTAGATGACTGTATATTCCTTTATCTCTGAGGTTGTATAGGAGCAGTGGGAGGATCTGGTGTTGGAGGAATGAGATGAGATGATGGAAAAGAACAAGTTGCTTACCTTTGGTAATGCCTTATCTGGTAGAGATATTATCTATCCACAGATTCCTTACCTTAGAATTATCCTCAGGTGTCAGACTGGATCCGGAAATTTTCTCGTGAGCAGTACCCCTGTGCCTCGGTAACTGGCATTGTTTTGATCTGCGTGACGTGACGTGCACAGTGCCTTTATAGGTGCCACCCAGTGCACTGAGGTCGGTTTTTTTCTCGCACCTTTCCATGCTAGGAGTGCAGAGCCACGAAGAACACTGACTACTGGAGTGGAAAAACTAGGGCCCTGAAAGGGTAACAGCCCTGTCCCTAGAAATGCGTTTGCAGAGTCGGGGGTTGGGTGGGTTGGTAAGGAATCTGCGGCTAGATAGAGTTCCTACCAGATAAGGCGTTACTGAAGGAAAGTAACTTGTTCATCTGACAGAAACTTCTAGCCGCAGATTCATTACCTTATAATAGATACTCAATCAATACCATCCCCGGAGTAGGGTCTGCGGATCAATTTCATGCAAGGAGTCCTGCAGGACCGAATTAGCAAAATGTCCATCTCGACGGACCTGACTGTCCAGGCAGTAGTGCTTTGTGAACATGTACAAGGAAGCCCATGTTGCTGCTTGGCAGATGTTGAGGACCAGAACTCCACATGCTAATGCAGTGGTCGCAGTTTTTGCTCTGGTAGAGTGAGTATCAAACCCTCAGGGGGTTGTTTCTTAGCCAATGGGTAGCAGATCTTGATACAAAGCATGATCCATCTAGACATACCCCGCAAAGTGTTGGTCATCCACCAGGAACTCTCGTGTGCGGTCAAAGTAGAACAAAAATGCTCTTTTTGGGTCCAGCTGGTGAAGTTGCTATACTTCCTTGGAGGGATGCGGCAGAGCATAAAAAGTAGGCAAAGTGATGGATTGGTCTACGTGAAAGGGAGTGACCACTTTCGGTAGAAAGGAAGCTCTTGTACGAAGCACCAATTTGTCTGCGTAGGCATTGAAGTAGGGAGGCTTGGGTGATAAAGCATGAAGCTCACTGATCCTCTGGGCAGATGTTATAGCCATGAGAAAGGCCGTTTTGATGGTAAGGAGCCTGAGTGGACAATTGTGCAAAGGCTCAAAGGGAGCGCACATAAGAAAAGTGAGAATGAGATTGAGATCCCACTGGGGCATAATGAAAAGGGAAGGTGGAACCAAATGTTGCAAGCCTTTTAAGAACCTATTGACAATAGGGGATTTGAAGAAGAAGGATGTCTGTTCAGGCAAATGCAGAAAAGCAGAAATAGCAGAGAGGTAGCCCTTGAGAGTGCCCAGAGCAGAGCCCTGCTGGGCAAGAGAAAGGATGAAAAGGAGAACCTCTGTAAGGGGGGGAGAAAGGACATCAATCTGTCTTTCTGTATACCATGCCACAAAATTTCCCTAATGGCAGGTGTACACCATCTTGATGGAGTGATGCCTGGCTGCCAAGATAATGTCATAGACTTCGGGAGGAAGGTCGACAGCTGTCAACTGTTGCCGCTCAATCTACACACAAGAAGGCATATTGTTGACAGGTTTGGGTGGTGGACACTCTCTTGCTGCTGCAACAGAAGATCCTCCCGAAGGGACAGCCTGATTGGAGGATCAATGGCCATGCTCAACAGCTCAGGAGGCCAAACTCTCCATGCCCAGTCCGGAGTCACAAGTATGACTTGGGCCCTGTCATTCCTGATCTTCTTTAGAACTCTGGGCAGGAGTGGCATGGGCGGAAAGGCGTATAGGAGGCCTGAGCTCCACTCAAAATTAAAAGCGTCTCTGATAGAGGTGCAGAACTGCTGACATTGTCCATTCTCGGCGGTGGCAAACAGATCTAACCAGGGCTCTCCCTACTGCTGAAAGAGACCTACCACCACCTCCTGACGCATTTGTGATCCGCTAGGCATCTTTGGCTGAGTTTGTCCCCTCTGATGTTCAGAGAGGCCGCCAGATGTTGAACCAACAGGTAAATGCCCTGACGTTCCAGCCATGTACAGAGATGCAGATCCTCCTGACAAAGGGTCCATGACTTCACCCCGCCCTTTTTGTTGCAGTACCACATGGCGGTGGTGTTGTCCATGAACAGTTGCACTAGCCTTCCCGTGATGAAGGGTAGAAAGGCTTTCAATGCCAATCGGATCTCCGGGAGCTCCAACAGGTTGATGTAGAGTCCGGATTCTGACGGAGACCAGAGTCCTTTTATCTCCACCCTGTGTTCACAACGGCTCAGATGAAAGGGAGCATCTGAGAGGGAGTCAGGTATGATTTCGGCACATTGAAAGTTAACCCCAGCGAGTGCAGGAGGTCCGCTGTAGTTGGGAGGTGGAAGACAACATCCTTGGGCGAACACACCTTCAGCAGCCAGTTGTTGAGATAGGGGAAGGCTTGCACCCTGATCTCCACAGATGAACTGCAACCACCACCATCACCTTGGTGAACACTAGAGGGACACTGGTGAGGCCAAAGGGAAGCACGTCAAACTGAAAATGCTCGTAGCCCACCGTGAACCACAGGTAACGCATGTGGGCAGGCAGGACGGGGATATGAAAGTACACGTTCTGCAAGTCCAAATCTACCATCCAGTCTCCCTGGTCAAGGGCAGACAGTACCTTGGCTAGAATGAGCAGTTTGAACTTCTCCTAATTGAGGAAGAAATTGAGAGGGTGCAGATCTAGGATAGGACAAAGGCCTCTGTCATTTTTGGGCACCAGAAAGTAGGGGAAATAACAGCCACAACCTACTTCTGGAAGCAGCACCCTCTCTTTGGCTCCCTTGGCCAAGAGAGCCGTCAATTCCTGGCAGAGAAGAGATGGGTGATCCTCTGTCGCAAGTTGGTGGCATGGGGGGAGGTGTAGACATGAAGGGGAGGGAATAGCCCATTCAGAGGATCTGCAAAACCCACCTGTCTGATGTTGTGGCCCGCCAGTGGGGTGGGTGATGGTGAATCCTGCCGCCCTCTGGGTGCCCATGACAGTAAGAGGACAGATTAGGAGGGACTGGAGGCTGCGGATGCTGGGGAGGGGGGTAGTGGACTGACCCGACTGCTGGCTGCCTGACTCACGGGGCCTGTAGGTACAGCACCCTTGGCCACGCAGTCACTGAGAAGCGTGCGCAGTGCAGTGACTAGGGGGATGTAAACGCGAATGGAAACCCCTTCTGTTATGTTTCATATAGGTACCCCGATATAGGCTCAGGTAGTAACTAAACCTTTCACCTCTATTTCCCCTGACATTACACTACATAACGGTTCTTGGTACTGACTTTTACCTAGTTACAGTACTGCTTAAATGAAGTGGGGTTTCTTCCGAAAACTAGCCTCATTCATTATGCATGAGGATTCTTGGAATCTCAGTGGGACTACCATCTCCTGCATAATAACTATGTATAAGGGTCATTCCTTCCGTCATCCTAGTCCGACATGACACAGCAAGGTAGATCCCCTGTGGGTACCACTTTGGGTATATAAACACCATATCTTTGCTGAGGCAGAGAGAGGAGAAAAAGGACTTCCATGCTGGCCCACTGACGCGAGACGCTGAGGTTCCTGCACGCAAACACTCCAGCTCGCAGTGGTCTGACATCGCTTGCGGGGTGTCCATTTCGAGACCAAGACGGGGTCCCATAGTCTCTCACTTCAGGTAATGGGGTTGGCTATATCCTAGAGGGATTCTTGGCTCTACACCTACATACATGCTAGGTACACGTAGGTACATCTAGGTAGGGTTGCATCGTAGGAGTACGTCCTCTTATTGTCATGTATTTTTATACCTACCAGTATTCATTGTTTTAGCACTATGGTAGGAATCTACCATCCTTTTACTCTATTGGTGCTTACAATCATTTATATCTGTTTCTGACTTATGGTTGTTTCAGCACACCTATTTTTACATTAGAATGACGTTAGTTCAATAAATGCTTATTGGAAAACGTCCCCACTGTTTATTCTGTGTATTTTTCTGAGATGAAGTGAGCACGAGTGACTGAGCGAAAAGTACTGTATTGTTTCCACGATTCTGAGGGATCAGGGTTGTTATGTTCGATAGTTGCCAGAGACTATTCACTCCTTGGTAAGAGGAGCGCATAGAGGCACTGTGAGCTAGCAAGACTACAGACTAACCTATCCTGTGGGGGTATCTGGAATCAATCTGGATACCATTCCCATAGTTTACGTAGTCTCAACACGCAGATCCTACATAGATTTATGGGAACTACACGACACTTCCGTGGCCATTAAAGGAGCGAAAGGCAGATTAGAGTTGGTGAGGGGCCATGGAAAGGCTCAAGGACTTGTCTGTAGCCCTGCTGTCTTTAAAGTGCTCCAGCGCTGAATTCGCCTTGTCTTCGAAGAGACGGGAGCCATCAAAGGGCCTGTCCATAAGCGATGTTTGGACATCCCCAGAAAAGACAGTCATCCTCAACCAGACATGGCGTTGTACAGCCACTGTCGATGAAACAGATATGCCTAGTGAGTCAGTCATGTCTAGTCCACATCGTATCGTGAACTTTTCTGCATCCCTCCCATCGGTAACAGCCTGGAAGAGTACGGCCCAGGTCTCCTCCAGGACCTTTGGTATCAACTGCACAACCATATCCCACAGTTCGTGGGAATAGCAGCGCAAAAGGCATGCAGTGTTCACGGACCGCAGTGCCAGGCTGGTGGAAGAAAAGTATTCAGTCTCTTGGATTCCCGATCCTGTGGTGCGGTTGGGAGACCGCCAGGATTTACGCGGCAAGTGGATGCTTGGACCACCACGCTCTCCAGGTTGGGGTGTTGTGTCAGGAAGTTTAAGTCCCCTGTAGTGGGATGGTGGCGGTGGGCATTCGTCCTATTCACAGGAGCCCCTGTGCTCGGCTTAGACCTATTTCCAAGCAGTATGTCAGTAAGTGCCTCATTAAAAGGGAGAAGTAATTCTGATGGGGACACTGCAAGCTGAAGCACTTCTGTCAAGACATTCGTTTTGACTGCCACTGCGGTCAAGCTGAGGTCCAGGACCTCCGCCGCTCAGCTAACCACCATTGCGAAGGAAGCTCCCTCCTCCATAGCCATGGTTGGGGGAAAAAGCGTGGCAGTATTTGGAGAAGTGTTTAGTCCACTGGCTTCATCCAGATCCTCACACCAGTCCGAGGTGTCATAAGGCTGGTATTTCTCAGGGTCCAGCAACCCCCTCTGATTCCTTTCGAGTTCTAGCCTATAAGATTAGGGCTCAGGCTCTGGCCTGGAAGGCATGGCGTCAGTCAGCGATGGAGTTGGGCGATGACCCTCCAGCTCCGTGTTGGAGTCGGGGATTAGAATGGGGATGGTGCCATTGGTGTGCACCGGGAATGTCAACATTGGGACTGGCGCTGGGGAAGGTTGAAGTGGCATGACCGGCGTCTGTCCGGATTCAGGAATGGATCCTAGGGGCCCAACTGGCACCGGGGCTGGAGCTGCCAGGAGGAACCAGAAGTGGCCCTTGCCTTACCCATGAGGCCCGAAGGCATGCCAAAGTGAATGGACTACCCAAATATGAGGCTCATGGCCTCATAGAATTCTTTTTGCTGGGTGGGGGTCGCTCTGGCTCCTGGAAACTTGGGGAGGCATGCAGATGGCTCAGGCACTTGCTCAACCACGGAGCCAGGCCTCGAATGTGGACGCTCTCTCGTCTCATCAGCTGATCATCATGGAGAAGTCAAATACCTCTTCGACTACTTCCGCTTCTTGTGGTGGTGTGCTTTACCCAAATAATCCAACTACTTCGAGTGTGACAAGGATCTCAGACTCCATGACCGCTTCAGGGACCTTCTTCTCGACCGGTACCTCAATCGTTGTGGCGTCGCAGGTCCAGCCGGCAGGGGCTTGAGGGTTCGCTCCCTCAAGGCCTTCAGGTTCAAGGCGGGGGAATCGGCGCAGATCTTTGGGTCATGGTCGCACTCGAGGCACCAGAGGCATACAAGGTGCGGGTTTGTCACCAACATCAATCGGTGACAGGTGCTGCAGGGCTTGAAGCAGGCCTTCCTTGATTAAATCCTGCCACACCAGGAGAAAAAACCTCAAAAAGACTTTGACAAAAGTCGAAAAAAAGTTTAGTCAAAAAATAACAAAGGGGTAGCTCTTCTCTGGATCTGCACTGACTGGTGTGGAAAGAAAAGATCTGACGTCAGCATGCTGGGGTGGCGCCTATATAGGCACCGCGCACATCACTTCCTGTGCAGACGACGCCATGCGCACCTGAACGACTGCACCAACGTGTGCACACGGGGACTGCTCACCAAAATATTTCTGGATCCAGTCTGACGGCTGGGGATAATTCTAAGGTAAGGATTCTGCAGCTAGAAGTCTCTATCAGATGGGATCCTATTAACTGATTAGCTTGGAGAAAAACAAGACTTGGTGGCTGAGTGCATGCCAGAAGTACCTCAGAAGTGATACATGATGGTGAGTAGGTACTATATTACTCTCAATCTGAGGTGGCAGGCATTCTGCATTTTTGCGTCTCCTGAAGCCACTGTCATGATATCCATGTCGACGTCAATAGGGATCTGGTTCTTGATGTTGAATGATGTCTCAACTGTGTTTTTGACTTTAACGGTGGCTTTGACATCGCTGGCATCTTCGACGTCGAAGGGTGTTCCAACACTGACCATCATGCTTCTTTCGACGTCGAGTCATCTTTGTCTGCTTACCTGTTGAAGGCGAGCAAGGTGGTAAGTTACCCGACTTCCACATTATGCTTCTCAACTTCGATCAGGATCAATGTTTTTTATATATGTGTATAGAAATATAAACAAAGGTCTGTTTTTAAAAAACCACTCCGGGATCCCACACGTGGGTGGACTATTATTCAGTACTTATGACAATAGATGAGAATCTCCTGGAAGCGAATTAATTTTCAAGTTGAAAACGTTAGCCTGGCTGAACTGTATGCAATCATATACTAAGCATAGAACATGCCTAGCTTTGGCAAACGTTAATGAGTCTGCCTTTTTAAAGTGCGTTGATTGGAAATTTTGTGTAGTTGTGCAAATTAATGGGTGAACGAATGGCTACATGACTGTGGATGAATGGTGAGTGGTCATGGATTGATGGAGGAAGGAGTGACTGTACCTAATCCATACACTCTTCCATCCATTCATCCACTCATGTAGTCATTCTCAAATCCTCCCTTCCACACTAACACAAATTCAAACTCAGATTCAGTCATAAAAAAAGGCAGACCTATTGGCTTTGTCAATATTTGTTTTATTTTCTTAAGAGCACTCCATGCAAGTGCATGTTTCCTTGCTCTCCCACCCTGCTTTTTCCTTTCCCCCACAGACATTCTTTTGACTCCCTGTCAAGTCCCGACGTTCCATGTCCTGCTCCCAATTAAATTAATTTTTCACAAAGGCCAGACATGTGCAAAGTGTTGCCGTGCCGCTTGCATTATTTTTTGTGCTTTGCACACACTTCCTATCCACTTTTTACATTTTAATGTACGGCTCTAAGATGGCGTCTGCCATATTAGAATGGTACATTAAAAATGACCGCCATGCTGCATTACACAGGCATCATGCGGTGCCTCTTTGCACGTCACGATGCATGTATGCACATTAGCAGCCATCTTAGAATGAATGGGTTTTCTTGCACGGAAATCCCATTCTGAGATTGATGGCGAGGTGTGCACATGCGTCTCGAAGCATGTGTTTGCACATGTTTGCCAAAAAAGCATGACAAAGCCAATTGCTCAGCCTTTTAAGAGCTGAAACTTATTAGCTCTGCCAAAGCTTGTTGAAGGAAGTGCCTGCCTGTAGTGCGCGCACTAACCCTGTAACTTCGAGAGTTAATAAATGCACAGCAGTTAGCACAATTCTTAAATGGGGAGCTATGGTTGCAGCTCTGTGATTTCAAGCTGTAACGTCTGGAGCTCGTGTACTAAGTTGCAGATGTATTAGTTCGCACATTCCCTAAAGACAGCACAAATTGTTCGAAAACAAGTGTTCAGGTCACTTTTCCATCTGTGCGTAGGCACAAAATGAGATCATGAAATTGTCTCAGTGGTTGTATCATGGGTGTGCACACAGGTGAAGAGCAGAGATGTAAGCCAGTTTCTGAAGAAAATTGTGATCTATTTGTGAAAATCTATATGCGAAAATGTGTATTTGTGAAATTGTGTATTTGTGAAAATCTATATGTGAAAATTCAGAGAGCGTATTCTAACTCAAAAACTTTAGCTAATGCATGAGCTACACAGAGCACAACTCAGAAATATTACGCAGAAACTGATCCCGCGGGTTACTAGCAACAAGCATTCATACACAGAATACTCACCTGGGCCCATTCATTCATACTACGCTAGCAATTTCCGCTGGTGGGATCAGTTGTACTCTTATCAAAAATCCCTGCTACCAATTTCCTTTCCTGATTGAAGAGTAATGACTTACTAATGGACCCTTTGCTAAATTGGGAAGTTTAAAATGAGAACACATACAATACAATTCATAAATTGAAATAATCACTGACTCAGAAAGTTTTAAAATGTTTATCTAAATTTTAGCGGAGTAAATACAGGCCACATGGCACTCAATCGCATATCAAGGAGGAAGCACTTTGATTATAGATCACCTTAATTAATCACAATTGACAGTCCCTCAGAAAGGAGAGGATAGAGACAGCAGTATTTGCATTTATAGTTACCTAGAAGTGTGAGAATCAAACCCCTTGGACAAGGAGTTGGAAATGGATTCCCGGAAAGATGAAGACCAAAGACCTCCGGACCAGGTTCAGGACAGGATAGGTGACCTCTCTACCAACGACGCCTGTGCCGTTCCCCTCTCTGACACTTCGTTCCTCCTCGATTCCTCCGACCCTTCCTTCTAATGGTCTCCGCCGCCCCCACCTCAGGACCTCTCTGGACAGCGGTTCAGTCTGCAATCGATCAGCTCTTGTCTGTGTTCTCCGTGCTCTGCTGTTCAGCATCTAGCCTTAGTCTAACTAATTAGCTAATTCTATATCTATTATACCCTTCTACGCCCATGTACCTCCCATTAATGTTTCAAAATTATGGGACCACTAGTTCTGATTGGACAGGGACAGGGGGTTGATCCTCACACCATATCAATTTAGTTCATTTTATTAAGCCTATTGTTTTTTAAAATACCGCCCCTCTCAATTAATACATTTGCTTTATTTCCCACCCGTTTCCCATTGATTGCTGAATACATTTTACATACAAATTGTAACGAGTTTGGAACATTTCAGATGCACTTATGAACTGTAGTGCAGCCTTGGACGTCTTCCAAGTTGACTTCATCGCGTCCTCTGGTTAGCCTTTTCAGAACGCATGCGCAGAATCAATGTCTCTCGAGTCGCAAATTCAACCAAAACCCAGGCCCATTTACGAACTAACAGAAAAGTCAAAGAAGAAAACATTAAAATCACAAATAAATGATTTCACTGTATACCTCCTAATTCTACTCTATTCCCATTTAATTTTCAATATCTATCCCGCATTAGTAGCATTAAAATACCACATTATTAATTTGCGACAATGCGTAAGCTTAGCATGTAAGAACATTAAGCAGCCATTTTGTCATGCTCTGCGCAGAAGCAAAGAATTCCCTCCAAGCAAAGTAAGACGTCATACCACGTGATATGGTTGACACATGCGCAGTAAAGTTCCCGCGTTTAGCAGCCATTTTGGATTTAGATAAAGGGTTATTATTAGTAGGAAACACATAGGCAAGCGTCTCTGAGATACTAATAAGTGTCGTGTATGCACGGTATTAATAGGACATTACATATTTTAGTATAAATTAATCATTATTGTGAGAGGATTGCTTCCGAGCAAGTCTCATTGTGAATCCTTGCTCCATTAATCCCCTCTCTGATTGCGTTTCTGAGCCATCAAAATTTCCCACAACCAGATGCCAACCTAACATATTTCATTCACCCTTTCATTTTTACACTTTCTATTTTGTTCGCTTCCTTTCAGTTTCTTATATAATTCACTTTTTAGGTCTTCTAATTCCACCTCATCAATTTTACGTTTCTTCCCTCTTTCACTCACTCTATATGTTCCTTTCTTTCTGCAACATTTGCACCATAATATTATTGATACTATTGTCATTGCTACTACTACAAATGGTACTAATATTTTGCCTATGAATCCTTTCCCTACATTAGCAAACCAGGTTCCAATTGACGCTATGCTATTTGTCAATCTTTCCCATACACTATCAACTTCCAGTGGTTTCAGTTCCTTCTCAAGTTTAGTAATATTCTTTATGTATGTTCCAATTTCTGCACTTTTGTCATGAATGTAAGTGCAACAATGTTTCGTCTTCAACATTTTACAGACTCTGCCCTCTTTTGCTAATACGATATCAAGAGCAAGTCGATTTTGCATAACCATAGATCTAATCGCAACCATCTCCGCATTAATCATTAGAAAACCTCCAGCAGTATCCGTTGATAAACGGTCAACCACTGTAGACAATTTGCATATTCTCCTTGAGTTCAGAATTACTCCCACTGAAGGTATCAATGCAACAAATATATCACCTAAAATTTCCGAAAAACTAGCTCTTTTACTACGTGTTAATTCGCTATTATTTTCATTGCTCCCAGGGTTTCCTTTTACATGATATATTTTTGGAAATACTATTCCAAAATAGCAACTTCCGTACCACCGTGCAGGAAGCCTAAAGTAGGCCTTATTCCCACACACATAATAAATTCCAGGAAAGACGGTATCTGTTCCTCCTTTTAGTCCCCAACCTCCAAGAATCAGAAAATTGTGTTCACTTACACTGGTACCAATAAAAACATTGTTATAGTCAGTTTTTAATCTATGAAGACATATTTTCCTAGTCTTTTCAAAATCTAGAGCCATAGCAGCTTGAGCCTTGCCAGGTGTATAAATACCCTCTTTCTCAGCCCAAGGTGGAAGATGAGCCTTATGCTCAGATGCCTTCTGTTGGAAATGTTGTCGTCTATCCTCTACTAGGTTTAAAAACACTTTCTCTTCTTCACTTAATGAACATGTTAGATTGCTTCTATGTGCATGTGTTATATCTATTGACTTCATTGTTAAGAAAAATTCTCCCATAAACAGTGAGCCTTGACTACTAAGCACTGGGTTCAATTTCTTGCGAATAGGAACCTCTGAAAATATCACGTCTATATTTGAATAATAATATTGAAGTTTCCCTGTTCTATAAAATAAACTAGTCAATACACTACACTATATACCATAAGTCAAAGGTAAACGATGATATGTTAAACCTTCAGCTACTGACTCAGGTAATTTCATACAGACATAACAATCATTATCCTCCATCGTATCTACGTACTGAAATAATAATTTAGTAAAAACATTTAAACTAGTGTCGTTATCTGTTACCATGTGATGAAAATCTGGTTCATCCTCTGCTTCTAGTTCTACTCTGTCACTCTTCATGTTATCTATCCTTCCTTTAGTATCATTGCTATTCTCTTTATCCATTAGCATAAGGTAAGGAATTGCTACGATCAGAACTAACCATACTGTAAGTACCACTACCAGACTACATATGCATGTAGCACAGCACCTTCTGCAGCATTTTCGTTTCGGTTTCTCAGAAACTCCGTCCTCAGCCATTTTGACTAAGAAGATTTTTCTTCTTTCTCTTCTCTTTTATCGTTATCAAGGTGGTTTCACTTCTTTTTCATACGTCAATTCTGCACGTGTTCCTTCGTCACCACTTTCGCTTGTTCCAGAACTTTCGCAATCTTCAAGAATTATCTAAGTCCAATCATGTCCTTTGAACTTATTGTTCACAACCTTTAGTCTTTTGCTCTTTCGGTTTTCAGTCCCAATTGGTTGTCCAGATAAACTTGTTACTTCATTTACTTGCTCTGGATTTTCACTTCGAGTTACAATATGATATTTCACTCTCTTGATGACACTAGGCCAATCATCACCTTTTCTGACTTTCTTCGTTTGCACTGTATCTTCACTTTTCGAGTCCTTTTTCACAATTTCTTTATTTTCGAGATGTGGCACAATTTGGTTTTCTTTGCTCTCAGTTTCCCACACGATCGGCTCTTGTTCAGGTCTTGTTATTGTTTCTTCGGTTGCCTGAATGCGAGATTCTGCTAACTGGCCTTGTTCATGTTTGTCGTCTTCTTGCTTAAGACTTTCATTTTCAATGTCTTCTTGATCTTCTTCTTCCTGAACGTTATTTTCTTGTCCTAACTGGTCCTGATCAGGGCTTATTGCACTTGGTACTTCTGCAGCCTGACCGTATTCTTCTAAACCTGTCTGTCCCTGCTCAAATTTTGTCGCTCCGATTTCAATTTGAGCACAGCTTCCTTTCCCTATCTGGTCCTGCTCAGGTTCTTTTGTAACTTTGACCTCCCTACCCTCAGCTCGTTCTTCTACCCCTATCTGATCCTCACTCAAATTTTCAAGTTGAGTTCTTCTCCTTGTTTTGATAAAGACCTCAGGTACCTCAACCACTGGTATCCAGTCCTGACTTGTGCTCGGTTGTTCTTCTTCAGCTATTCCAGAATCTATCACTTGCGATTCTTCAGCTGTCCAACCTTCACCTTCCTCAGCTATTGATGCTGACTGAGGATTTCTTTCTCCAGGATCTGGCACCCTCTTGGTATGGCTTACAGGAATCCAATTAGGTAGGCCTGCACATTTCACTGCTGTGTTTGTCACCAATATCACTTGACGAGGTTCGCCCCACCTGGTTGATAGACACGTTTCTCTGTTGTGATGCTTCACTACCACCCAGTCTCCGGGGTTCAGATCATGCTCTTGTTCAAGCTGCCTGGAAACTGCGTCTTCTCCAACCTGGTGAGAGACAGAACACACCAGATCAGCCAATCCTTTGCAATAATCTAGAACCATATCATCAGTTATGTTCAGCAGTTTATTTCCAGGTACATGAGTTTGTCTCATTGCTCGTCCCATGACAACTTCATTTGGACTCAATCCTGTATTTCTGTCAGGAATGCTTCTGAGTCCCATTAGGACAAGTGGCAATGCATCTGGCCAGCCTAACGATGTAGATGCACACATCTTTGACAATCTCGACTTTATTGTGCCATTCAATTGTTCAACCACTCCAGAAGCCTCTGGGCGATATGCACAGTGCAATTTTTGTTCGATGTTAAATGCAGCACAGATGACTCGAATTACATCGTTATTGAAATGACTTCCCCTATCTGATTCCAAAGTTACTGGGAAACCGAACCTAGGAATGAGCTCTCGCAATAGTAGTTTGGCAACTGTTATACTATCATTTCTCCTGGTAGGGTAAGCCTCCACCCACTTTGAAAATAGACACACTATGACAAATATGTATTTTAAACCTTTACATGGTGGTAACTGGATAAAATCTAGCTGCAGTCTCACAAATGGACCTTCTGCTTTTCCAATTTTTCCCAACCCAATTACTGTTTTTCTTCCTGGATTGTACATTTGACAAGTTAAACACCTTTGGCAAAAGACTCTCTGCTGCAGCCCTAAATTTCGGATTATACCAACTTTGTCGGAAAAGTCTAATCATGGCATCTCTCCCTACATGTGAGTCTCCATGGTACATTCTGGCCATTTGGGAAATTAAACAATCAGGCATGACTGGTCTGCCATCTGATTAATCCCATATATCATCATCCGCTCTTCTGGTACATCCTATCTTAATCCAAACCTCCCTTTCACTTTCATCAGCATCATCCTGCAATCGTCTTACATCATTCCATGTCTCAGGTTGCGAACACATCATAAGTTGGCAGCTGATTCCCATCTTTTCAACCTTTCGGTTTACAGCCAGCCTGTTTCTGGCACAATGTTGAGCAATTAGGTCTGCATATCTGTTACCGGCTACCACCCAATCATTTCCTGACTGGTGTGCGGCACATTTCACCACTGCCAATTCTTTTGGTGATTGTATTGCCTCCAATAATTCTTTTACAAACTGCCCATTTTTGATTGGGGATCCTGAAGAAGTCATGAAATCCCTCTGCAACCACAGTTTGCCAAAATCATGCACAACCCCATATCCATATTGACTGTCCGTAAATATGGTTACTTTCATATTTTTCCCAAATTTGGAGGCTTTAATCAAAGCAATTAATTCAGCTACTTGTGCAGATTTGACTCCTGGTAAATAGGATGCTTCGACTATTCCAGAAAGTTCACATACAGCATAAGCTGCACTTAATTTGCCATCCTCATGCCGTAGGCATGAGCCGTCCACAAACAGCTCCCTGTCTGAATTCTTAAGAGGCACTTCCTGTATATCAGGGCGTGGTTTGGTACACAATTCTGTGACCTCCAGTCATGTTCGGTTTCATCCCTAACTTCTTCACAATTTGGACCTGGTAACAGTGTAGCTGGATTAACAACTGTACACCTTTCTATAGTCACATTTTCAGCTCCAAGGATTATTCGCTCATACCTTGTCATCCGACTAGGTGTGAGATGCTGAGTTCTGGTTCTTGTCAACAGTATTACAACAGCATGTGTGACAAATACTGTAACAGGATATCCCATCACTATTGACTCACTTTGTTCAATACTCATACAGGGAGCAGCTACTGCTTTCATACAACCTGGTAATGCTGCGGCTACTGGGTCTAAAGTAGCAGAAAAATATGCTATGGGACGCCTGTCCATCCCATGTCTTTGTGTTAAGGCTGACAGTGCACAACTTTCTCTTTCGTAACAGAATAGTGGAAATTCTCTCGTATAGTCAGGCATGCCCAAAGCAGGTGCCTCGCACAAAGCATTTCTTAGTTTTACAAATGCATTGGCACTTTCATCACTCCATTCAACTGGGTCTTTCGCTTTCTTTTTGGTTAACTGAATTAAAGGCTTTGCTAGCAGTTAGAATCCTACAATCCATTGTCGACAGTAACCCACTATTCCAAGAAACATTCTCACTTCTCTTTGGGTCTCTGGCAATTTCATTTGTTTAATTATTCTTATTCTTTCAGATGTTATTCTTCTCTTGCCTTTCTCAATTTGGTGTCCTAAATATTTAACTGCGTTTGAGCAGAACTGTAATTCTTCTGATGATACTTTATGACCCTCCTCAGCCAAATGGTTGAGAAGTACAATTGAGTCTGTGACACAATCATCATAGGTTCTAGAGGCGATCAACAAATCGTCTATATATTGAACCAAAACTGATTTCCCAGGCATTACTACCTTTTCTAGACACTTTTTCAGTATCTGATTAAAAATGGAAGGACTTTCAGTGTACCCTTGAGGAACACGATTCCACACATAAACTTTGTTTTCAAATTTAAAGGAAAATAAATACTGACTATCTGGGTGCAATGGAATCGAAAAGAATGCTTGACACAAATCGATGACGGTGAACCATTCTGCGTTCCAAGGTATTTGGTATAGGATTACTGCAGGATTTGGTACTATGGGACAACAAGGTACCACAATTTTATTAATTTTCCGCAAATCCTGTACAATCCTGTATTTTCCGCTTGGCTTCTTTAAACCCATGATTGGTGAATTACAAGGGCTACTCAACACTTCTTTTAATATGCCTTGTTTTACCATCCTGTCAATTTCGTCAATAACTCCTGTTTTTACTTCAGCACTCATTTTATACTGTCTAGTGTTTGGGAAAATTGCACCTTCTTTTACAGTTATTTTTACTGGGTCTATATTTGCCATTAGACCTACTTCTTTTCCAGTAAAATCCCATACCTTTGAGTTCACTGTAGTCTTTAACTCTTCTGGTAAATCGTCCTTTGTTATCAAGGAAAACATTTCGTCTACCTCTGTACCTTGTTTGGCATTCATGAATTTGTAAACATGATCTTCATCTGGGGTCTGTACTGCCACACCATCCGGTGTGCAGAAAATAGTGCAATTCATTTTGCACAGTAAGTTTCTACCCAATAAATTTACTGGACTTGAATCGCACACTACAAATTGGTGCATTTCCCGGAAATTTCCTATTCTTACTTCCATAGGTTCTGTAAGAGGTGTTCTAATCTTGTGATTTGCTACGCCCACTACTTGGATAACTTCTCCAGAGAGAGGAAGGTCTGGGATGTCTGCTGTTCTTACAGTAGACCTGCCAGCACCAGTGTCCAACAAAAAGGTGATATCATTACCTTCTATTTTCCCTTCAACATATGGACCTGACTGATCTACCGCTAAGGATGCGCCAAGTACGCACTCCTTCTTCCCCTCTCTTAGGCACCGTCATTGCTCATTATATGAACTGAAAGGTTCCTGCAAAAGAAACTGTCAGGTTACATAATCATTCTTACCACTTCCTCCTTGATATCCGGTGTCTGTACCGTGCCTTGCTCTGCTCACATTACCCTGTATAGGTGCAGGTGGCAACTGACTTTGTAGGTTTACACCCTGCTGTGTATCATTCTGCGTCTGTGAATTTAAATTATGATTTGGGTCATTATTATTTCGAATCTTTTTACATTCGTTCTTCCAATGCCCCAATTTTCCGCAACCATGACAAGGAAATTTCTTTTTAGCCTCTTCTCTACTCATTCGTCCTCTCATTTTTCCATTATTCCCTGCCTCGACATTCGTTCCAGATTCTTTCCCTTGAGTCTCTGTTGGATTGTCTAAATTGATTCCCTGTCGTTCAGCCATTTTCACTTGAGCCCACATCACCTTTTCTTGTAATTTCTTATGCCTATCTTCAATATCGTCTCCACAATACTTGGCATATTTCAAAATTTCATCAATGGATTTTCCCTGCCAACACAACATGTGCTGCTTAATCATCTGACAAATCTCTGGTTTTAGACCATAAACAAATCGATACACAAACTGACTCATATTTTTGTCTCCAATGTCTTCGAACCCACTATACTGCTTGAACACCTGCAATAGGCGCTCATAATAGGAGTGTACGGATTCATTTGCTTCTTGGGTTTTTCTATCTATTTTCACCCAATCTGTTTCTTTTGGAGGAATCTTCCCCTTCAAATATGTTATCACCTGGTGATATTTCTTCATCACATCGGTTGATGGGGCACCTGTCTTCGGATCCCTAGGATATTCCTCACTAGGCCAATCAACTGTAATCTTACAATCTGTGCACAAATCCGCAGGTACCACTATTTCGAACAATCCATCCAAATCCTTCAATAAAACCTTCGAAACCTTCACAAACCTTTCAACCTGCTTGTACCATTCAATCGGTTTTTCTCTCAATTTTGGGAAATCATTTGTAAATGATAAAATGTCTTGCCTACTCCATGGGACATGGACGTAACCTCCTCCTGGAACTTCTCGCATTGGGTACATCTGCTCTACTTTCCCTGTTTCTTTCAATAAATATTCAGAGGTCGTTCTGCTGAAACGTGCCTCTTCCTTCTTCTTTGTCCATCTGGTTTTCCATTTATCTAATTCTCCCCATTTCTGTAATACTGACATTAATTCTTTAATTTGTAGTTTTCTACCAGAAACATTCATATTTTCTAAGTCTTTATCACTGAATTCTGCTCTGTATGGTCTCTGCAATACTTTTGACTTCCCTATTTCAATTCCCATTTGTAAGGCCAGGTCTGATAATTTCTCATAGAATATCTTTACATTTCTAGTTATGCTCCTACGTACGAACAATACTTCTTCTTCATTGTAGGTATTCAGACGATCTATCCCTACATTTCCTGCTATCATTTCTTCTAATTCTACTTTTAATTTGTAGATGTCCATGATCTTTGAGGGTGAACTCTGTTTTTCTGTTCCCTGTGCCCACCTTTCCAGATCTTCTGGAGTTACTACTGTGGCACTTTTAGTTCCTGAAGATGTTATTATATTTACATCTTTCGAGCAACCAGGTGTGGTTCTTCTGGGGGTACTATTTGCAGATTCTCTAATAGGCAAGTCCATTAATGAAATCATAGATTCACAATCACTGAAGTGATCATCAACCATTACTACTGTTTCAGGTTTAGTAACATTCACAGGTGTAGGCATAACTAAAGGTTTGGGATAATTTACCTTGTCGCCATATAAAGGAACTACTGGACCAATGGTTACAGGTATAGTCAAAGAATCAGGATGTACATTTAACTGTGTTATTTTCTGTATTAACTCTTCTCTATTCCTGTCTAGAGCCTCTTTTTCCTTATCCTGTAATACTCTGGTTTCTGGGGGATTATGCAGTACTTGAGGTACCAATGGTGTCCTCATAACTGGTGCACTTGGAGAACATACACTTGATCCTTCCTGATATGGTGGATGGTTCTTTAATATTTCTTCCATAAACTCATCTTCGGATTCTCCAAACCCTGTCAAATGTTTAGTCTTTTCCTTGCTTTTACTCCCTATCGGTTCTTCTGTCATGAATACTGGATACAAACCTTCGGTAAGCATCGCTCGTCTCCACTGCTTCATTTGACCTTCTCTTGACTCATCCTGGTATCTCGTTAAAAATCCTCGATAGCCCCTATTACTTTTTTGTCTATCGCGTTCAAATGCCTCTGTCTCCCATTCTTCTAGGGCTTCGTATTGCGTTAATCTTGGTCTGGGTTCTAATTCATTCATTCTTATTCTTAAATTTTGTAGTACTCTCCCATTGAAAGTACCATTCTCTGGAAAAGCTAATATTCCATCATCTTTTGTGTATTCTATCCAATTTTCTAACCATATACAAGTATGATAACCCCTCTCCATCATCATGAATGAAGCAGGCGTTTTTGCTTGTGGAATAAGAATTCCTTCTCTAGTTTTGATCATTTTATCCTTCTTAAAGTAATTCTTGATCTTTTGTAAAAATGACATCTTTCTCTTTTCTCCGTACATTTTGGGTAAATATCTATGTATAAAATTATATTCTGCAAACCCTAGATATCTTCTGTCTGGACGGCTTTCTGTCAAAGTCGGATCACTTTTCCGCATATAATCTCCACCATCCACTAAGACTTCAACTTCTATTTTGACAACCAATCAGATTCAAGCTTGCACTTTGTCTCGAAACCAATCCTTGCGCGGCTTTTCTGTGACGTCTGTCTGATGACCCCTGATGACCCCTCCTTTACAATCTGCGCTTCTCTGTCCCTCGCTGTTTCAGCCAATACCAGCGCGGCACCTGTGACGTCAGTGTTACTCCTAACTACTGACCCCTCCATTACAAGACTCGTTCCACGCCCGCTGTTTCAACCAATCCCAGCGCGGCTCTTGTGACGTCAGCTTCTACTCCTGCTGCTGACCCTCCCTTCACAAAATCGTACGCTAGCTAAATTTCTTCAATACTTTTTTCAATTAAGATTTAATAAACAACATAAAACATTCGCTATCGTGCCAGTTTCTCTAAAATAAAGGATAGATTTCGCATACTTAGTAAAACCTTCCGTTTACTAGACATACACTACGATTAAAACTCTTCCGCTTACTCTCCATACACTACGAGTAAAACTCTTCCGCTTACTCTTCACTTAATCTCCAGAATACCTGCTACTCCTTCAATGTTACCCTTTCTAGGTGATATAACATCAAATTTTCAGCATCGTATTCCTTTGCTGTCACTCACTCTCACACAGAGTCCCTAACAAGTACTGATAGCCCTGCTTAACTATTTCAGTACTAATTCTGCCTGACAGATAACCTCACTGAAGTATGGCTTCCACTTACCATCCGCTATTCTTCCCCCGGGGATTTTCTAGACAACATAAAACAAAAACTCTTAAACAATAACGGATGTTAGTTCATAAAATATAAGATTCTCATTACCCAATTAACAAAGAAAAACCATCCTCTGCTACCAGAAAACTGATCCAGCGGGTTACTAGCAACAAGCATTCATACACAGAATACTCACCTGGGCCCATTCATTCATACTACGCTAGCAATTTCCGCTGGTGGGATCAGTTGTACTCTTATCAAAAATCCCTGTTACCAATTTCCTTTCCTGATTGAAGAGTAATGACTTACCAATGGACCCTTTGCTAAATTGGGAAGTTTAAAATGAGAACACATACAATACAATTCATAAATTGAAATAATCACTAACTCAGAAAGTTTTAAAATGTTTATCTAAATTTTAGCGGAGTAAATACAGGCCACATGGCACTCAATCGCATATCAAGGAGGAAGCACTTTGATTATAGATCACCTTAATTAATCACAATTGACGGTCCCTCAGAAAGGAGAGGATAGAGACAGCAGTATTTGCATTTATAGTTACCTAGAAGTGTGAGAACCAAACCCCTTGGACAAGGAGTTGGAAATGGATTCCCGGAAAGATGAAGACCAAAGACCTCCGGACCAGGTTCAGGACAGGATAGGTGACCTCTCTACCAACGACGCCTGCGCCGTTCCCCTCTCTGACACTTCATTCCTCCTCGATTCCTCCGACTCTTCCTTCTAATGGACTCCGCTGCCCCCACCTCAGGACCTCTCTGGACAGCGGTTCAGTCTGCAATCGATCAGCTCTTGTCTGTGTTCTCCGTGCTCTGCTGTTCAGCATCTAGCCTTAGTCTAACTAATTAGCTAATTCTATATCTATTATACCCTTCTACGCCCATGTACCTCCCATTAATGTTTCAAAATTATGGGACCACTAGTTCTGATTGGACAGGGACAGGGGGTTGATCCTCACACCATATCAATTTAGTTCATTTTATTAAGCCTATTGTTTTTTAAAATACCGCCCCTCTCAATTAATACATTTGCTTTATTTCCCACCAGTTTCCCATTGATTGCTGAATACATTTTACATACAAATTGTAACGAGTTTGGAACATTTCAGATGCACTTATGAACTGTAGTGCAGCCTTGGACGTCTTCCAAGTTGACTTCATCGCGTCCTCTGGTTAGCCTTTTCAGAACGCATGCGCAGAATCAATGTCTCTCGAGTCGCAAATTCAACCAAAACCCAGGCCCATTTACGAACTAACAGAAAAGTCAAAGAAGAAAACATTAAAATCACAAATAAATGATTTCACTGTATACCTCCTAATTCTACTCTATTCACATTTAATTTTCAATATCTATCCCGCATTAGTACCATTAAAATACCACATTATTAATTTGCGACAATGCGTAAGCTTAGCATGTGAGAACATTAAGCAGCCATTTTGTCATGCACTGCGCAGAAGCAAAGAATTCCCTCCAAGCAAAGTAAGACGTCATACCACGTGATATGGTTGACACATGCGCAGTAAAGTTCCCGCGTTTAGCAGCCATTTTGGATTTAGATAAAGGGTTATTATTAGTAGGAAACACATAGGCAAGCGTCTCTGAGATACTAATAAGTGTCGTGTATGCACGGTATTAATAGGACATTACATATTTTAGTATAAATTAATCATTATTGTGAGAGGATTGCTTCCGAGCAAGTCTCATTGTGAATCCTTGCTCCATCACAACCACCTCCCTGTCTCCATACTATGCTGTCTGTACCTCATGCACTAATTCAGAGAGTTACAATGTACTCTGTAGTCAGTTCAATTACTTCAAAAACAGGAGTGCACCTGCACACACAATGATGACATAGCCTCTCATGCAAAATGTACTACACTCTGTGGGGCTTATTTATGAGAGGCTTGCGCCACAGGAGTGCCACTTTTTTTTATGCTCTGGCGGCGTAAGTCTCTCAATCATATCTATGAGGCCACGCAAAGCCACTTTGCATGGCTTTGCGTGGTCTCATAGATGTAGAGTAAGACAAAGCAGCACAAGCTGCTGCGTTGCTGATAGAGCGGGATTTTGCTCTTTCATTTGTAGGTGTGCATTATAATCATGGGTAGTTCGCACCCACATGTAATCCTGTGTTGTGTTAACATTTGGTCATTAGATTATGTACCGTAATAACGTGTAAAATTAAGTGTTAAGCATTCTTTCATGTAAAATGAAAAATTAACGTTGTAGTTATCCGTGTTTAGGTGAAATCTCAACGTGTAAAAGTGTATTACTAACTAATGAACGTGTTTGATATTTACGTGTTTATGTAACGTGTTGAATTTGATGATTTATAAAGATGTGTGCTTTCCAAAGCTTGTGTACTGTTTCTTATGTTGGCCGAATTTGGTAGGCCTAACGTGTATTTCTCCCTGCTCTCTCTTATGTTAAATGTTGCTATTAGAATTCATGTGCATGTGGAATTTGTCTTTCTCATGTTTCTGTTGCAGGTGGAGAAATTCATTCTTGTTAATTAGAATACCGCCTTTGTTTTAGGAGTTAGGCGTAGGGAGGAGGAGGAACATTTGAAGAGTGATGCTGATAACGTGGGATGGTGTTCTTTCTCACCGGAGAGAGCCTGGGAATCAAGGTCATCGAGCGATGGCCTGGGAGCATAGTTGCTGGATGGAAAGTTACCTACAAGGAGGTGTCTTGAGTGCATAGGATGATGTTGCAAGGCCTGATGGGACGGTCTGCATCGATTCTTCTATTGAGGTTAGGGACAGAGTCTGGGAACTTCTGCCATGTCTGGGGAAGAGAGAGCATCTTAGAACGAGCTCCGTAGCTTTATGATACTTGACCCATTCAACGTGAGTGTACTTCTTAGGAAGCCTTAACATGCTGACACCTTTTCTGAAACTTGCCTGGGAAATGCTAAGTAGGGATGTCACGCTAGTGGTAGTATAGGGACAGATTAAAGCTTTTCACTTACGAACCGCCAATGAAGGGAGCTATTGATGTCAGAGCAGTTGTTTTCCGTGTTCTGATTCTGAAATTGGTCATCTTGTGCATGTTGCACTGCCTAAATTTCACCCGTAGATTTTAATTTGTACTAGTGTCAATGTACTTTTACACCCTTGTCTTGAGATGTTTTTATATCCGACTTTTCTTAGCTTTGGAATAAACTTACTATCCTTTGGATCCGGAGTCTGTGTTCCTTTGGCGACATGGGCTGTTGTATTGGTAATGTATAATTGGCTAATGATTTCTCTCCCCTCCACACTTACAAGCAGACAGCAAAGAGACATCGACCTGGGGTTCCAGAGTAAGTCTAGAAAGTGGAACCCGGCTCCTTCATTGCCTTACTGTGTGCCAAACAGGCATCCTATGGGTGTTGAAATGGGTTTTACCATGCAAAACCCATGGATTTTGACACTGGTCCAGATTTACTTAATCACGTAAACCTAGGCCAGCGCCAAAACCTTATGCCTCCCCAGAGCAGGCGTAATGAGAAGAAATATTTTTTATTTCTCCTCGTTTTTAGGTCTTGCCTAGGCAGCGCTTGCGCTGTCTCTTCGAGACATGCGTATTCAGGATGGGGGCATTAAGCTCCTCCCAGGTTCCACCCATACATTTTATTGGCTCCTTGCAGTGTCTTTTGGAATTCTTTTTATTTCATTGGTTTATTTTGTTAGTAGTCCCTCCTTCTTCCTGTTTAGTACCTCCCTCTCTTCTGTTGTTACCTCCCATGAGGACAGCCCCTTTTACATGTAACATAACTCTGTATGTTTTATCTACAGTTTCAAAGCACTCTTTTGTTAATAACTTTTTGTGGTAACTGGCTTTGCAGGCACAGCTACACACTTCCCCGAACCCTGACACATCAGATGCTTCAACTAAATTAATCTCTTCTGGCTTCCCCTAACAACACTTCCCACCCTGGAGTGTGCATGTAGTCGTGAGATGGCCGCTGGCGTGTCGAGCTGTCTGTGTAAAGGGTGGCAGCTACATGGTACAAGCAAGTCACTTACTCATTAAACAAGAGCACTGCTCTTCAACATATTTGGTTTTATTTCCGTCTCTTCACCACAGCGCACAGCACTGCTTACACTTTATTTACCCTCCCCCTGCCTTCCCCCAATAACCCCTCCTGCCCTGGATTGTGCATCTCACTGTGAAATAATGGTAAAAGGCTTCCCTGTTTATTTGCAGAGCATTCTCGCTCCACTCACCTGTAAATCTTTAGCTGCGAACGCTCGCTGCAGCTGCTTCCTCCCACTCCTCCTGGTTTACTTTACTGGCTGCCAGAGCACGCTTTAACCCTCTACACCCCAGCACACCCCTTGAAGATAAGACTGTGGTGTTTTACACCAGCGGGCTGCTGTACTGCGACATCCTTCTGCTCTGTTAAGACTCCTTGGCGACGTTATAACGGGATCTTTTTTAAGCTCTTTTTAAAAATATATATATTTTTTTCTTGGAACAAGTCTTACAGACTTGACTTCTGTTGTTTTATTGTCATTTTTAACGGCTTTATACGAAAAAGGATTCATTGAATAAAAAATCTATATTTTAGCTTTGGGTTTCTGTGACACTCGTTGGTGATATTAGTATGTATGTGTATGGATGTGATATGAATTAATGATGGTATGCTTCTAAATAACCCAAAGGGAATTTGTTTTTGTCTTACAAGTCTTACAGAAACAACAAAAACAGTTACAGAAAGTCACATTGTTCCCATCTTCATGAGACATAAACTGAGAGCCTCAGTGACATCAGCACCATATATACGGGACGCCCTCGATCAGCATGCATCACCTTACCTCCCTTTTATTCATTTCTTCAGTTTGAATACAACTGCTCAGAGTAGCTTCATAGCACACCTATTCCATTAGGGATGTCAAAAGCCTGTTCCCCTTGAATTGTATGGATCACCAGGACCTTCCGCCTAAACATCGCCCCCCACCCCAAGGTACTATTCTTGTGCTGAAGTCACTGCCACTCATTCATTGGTTTTTGAAAACGTCCCTGTTACCGCTGCCCAGATTTCCAAGTCTGCTGATACTTTTTCATGTTTCCTCAGCTACTGCCTACTCCAGTACATCCTTTCCCCAAAGTCATATATTAGGGTTCCTTGTGCTAAGCTAACCCATCCTATAATGAATGCGCCTCCACGCCAGTACTATTGCCAATTGTAACAAGCATTTGCAATGCAATACGTCTCACTTTATTGAAAGTTTGAGCTATTGGCGTTGCTTATAATAATGCAAAGCCAATATCTTAAACTTTCAGTAATGCGAGACCTATTGCATTGCAAATGTTTTTTTCTTCTATTTATTTACTTTTTAAGCAATGGCGGCACCTGTGCTTTAGCTTTAAACATCTTAAGCTAAAGCGCATGTGCCGCAATTGCTTCAAAAGTCAATAAATAGGAAACAAATACAGGCACACGCTTTTTTTTTCTTTTTCTTTACTTTTGTTATAATTGTGCCACCCGTGCTTTAGCTTTAAACATCTTAAGGTAAAGTGTGGGTCCCGCAATTGCTAACAAAAGTAAATAAATAGAAAAAATAAATTTGCAATGCAATAGGCCTCGCTTTACTGAAAGTTTAAGCTATTGGCGTTGCATTATTATTAGCAACGCCAATAGCTCAAACTTTCAGTAATGCAAGACCTATTTCATTGCAAATGCTTGTTTCCTCTTTCCATGTGTGCTGCACTCTGCAGCACACATAGAAAGAGGAAATACCTCTATGGATTGTTTATGTGCAGGAAGGTGCCTCTTCCTGCACATAAACAATACTGCATGCAGCGCAGACACCCTTGCACCATGGTGCAAGGGTGCCTGCGTTGGTGCTAGACAGTAAATTGTGCACCAGCACAGGGGGAAAGGACAGGAATGCACTGTATTGCAGTCCTGCCCTTTCACATTGGTGTTGGGCAGCTCCCGGATCCGGCAGTGCAGGGTAGGTCACTCGTCACCTGGGCGCAGTTATTTGGACACGAATACCTTACCGTGTCCAACACTTGCCGTGATTTGATGGGGCCAATCGTAAGATAGTTTTAGATTGGCTGCTGCATCAACAGGTACTTTACCTCTTGGTGCCACTTTTGTTTTTATTAGGCTAGAACATCACAGTCTCACCATATTTTAGTGTAGAGTTACTATTTTCACTAGGTCCTGAGGAATTGCCGCTAGATCCACCTGACTAAACAGGCAAGAAACATGTCGACCACACAAGATTGAGCACAACACTCTGCAGCATCATTGCAGTGAGTCGCCAACTCCATTTTTAATCAGGGGGAAGGCAGGATTATTAAAGTCTAATTTACCTGACTCTTCCATTTCCCTGTTTTAATTCACAACACTTGCATTCCTACACTTCTAAGGCCCCTTACACCCACTGCACCATACGGCAAGGAATAAAAGATCTCCGCCAAAGAGCCCATGCACAGGGTGCCCGTCGGGTATTGCAGCGCCGACCCGACGAGGAGCATGCCCGATGATGAAGCATGACACCCAGCAGGCTGGGTGTGTGAGGGCCCTCATTCCGAAAGGAAGGATTTCCCAGTCCTCCCCCTTTTCCCAACAACACTACCAATTTGTAGTTAGGGACCTTGCCAGTCCCCTGTCCTGCCTCCTTATCCTCCCCACAACAGGAACTGCATACCTTTTTCTTTTCAAGTTTAACTAGGGCATGTATGCTGGACCTCTCTATAGCCCACAGTCCCCCTCTCTTGTTGGATTTCCAGTGCAGCAAGAAGCCTTGGGGCGCTGCCCTACGCCAATTCCCCGTAAATAAGGGCCTGTGTGCCTTCAGTCTGCTCTTGCCCAATTTCTGTTGACACTGGAAGATCAGCGCATCTGAAATATGCACAAGCTCATGTTTAGCTAAGTGGCCACACACCGAGAAGCACGCACACCCTTCTCCGACTCAGTTACCACCCACCACTCCAGTCTTTGGAATTAATAAACTGTGTTGCCACCCACGTCGATTGGTGTCGGTTTTTATGAGGTGCACCAGTACATAACATATGTTTTCTGTTGTGAAAGCATAGACCACAATTCATGATCAATTAAAGTAATGTGCAGCTTAGCAAACTCACATAGTTTCCATGAGGCTCATAAAAGCCTCAGGCTCAGATTCTACGAAGTGGCAAGGTGATGCAGGGCAATACAAATGCTTATTTGGGATTTACACACATACCACACAGAAAGAGGAATATGCTTCTTCGGATTGTTTTTCTGTAGGAAGGTATTCCTTCCTGCACAAAAACAATCCAGCTCGTAACACAGGCCCCCTTCCACCATGGTGCAAGAGTTCCTACATTGGCGCTAGTTAGTCCCAAGTGCTCAAGCAGAGCTGAGAGAGCTGAAGAGAGACATATCTTAGTAGATATGGTGCTTTTCATCTCTCTCCTGTTCATGCAGCGCAGCACAACATATTTGCTTGCTGCCCTGTGTTGTGCTATATTTTGATAAATATGCCTCTAAGTTTCTTAGGAACTACGGGGCAAATTCATTAAGAAGCATAGGCGCTGGAACTAGGGATGTGGTGGGTTGCTGAAGTACTTTTTTCTAGAAAGACTTCTTGTGTTGGCTCAATTTAACATGTAATGTGTGTTATTTATTTAACACAGAGTATTCATTTCGCTCCTGAAAGAAACACAGAGGGGCATATTCACAAGGACTTATCGCTGAGTTATCGCCACCTTAACACACCAAAAGTGGAGATAGATTTAACGCCCCATTCACAAGCGCGTGCAAACTGCAGACATCGCCAGTATACCCGTGATAACTGCCGCAAATTTTACCCCCACGGGTGACACCACCAACTAACCCTTGTGAGATGCAGAGTAGGCGTTCCCGTGCAAAAACACACAAAAACACCACTACACCACTTTCACAACGAACTGCCAGATCTGCGATGCGAACCAAAAACAGGCGATAAGCCGCGGTAGCAGCAGGGATTTAACACCTGCCTTTTGCTGGTGTTAAGCAGGATGACTACCTGCAACATGAAAGGGAGCCCAGCCCAGAGCCACATCTAAAGACCCACAGATGCCATGGAGCCAATGATCATGCAGCTCGGAGACCCGTGAGGGCCACAACACCCACCGCCACCACCCCCAGGCCCGCCACCACCCCCAGGACCCGCCCCACCCGGACCACCACAGAGGCAGCGTATACAAAGACAACGGACCCACCGTAAACGCACCAGCCGCACAGACCTAACGCCAGAGGAGGACATTGCCCACAACAGGCCCAAAAGGACAACCATCCCCCGCATCCTGACCCACATCGCCCACCGGCTGACGGTACCAACACAGCGGACAACCAACATCCCTCCGCAGACAAAGCTGCTGGCTGTGCTGCACCTGTTGGCCTCTGGGACATTCCAACCAACAACTGCCAGAGTCGGAGGAGTCTCACAGCCAGCCCTATCCAAGTTCATCACACCTGTCCTGGATGCCATCATCAGCCTGGTACCCCAGCACCTCCACGTCACCCACACTGTGCAGGAGCAGCTGGAGACCAAGCAAGGCTTCTACGCCATAGCTGGATTCCCTCACGTGTTGGGGGCAATCGACTGCACACATGGACCCCTCGTGCCCCCTGCCGACACTGCACACAACTACCGCAACAGAAAGCACACGCATTTCATCAATGTGCAGGCAATAGTGGACCACCGGGGACTCCTCAACAATGTCGTGGCCAACTCCCCAGGCAGTGTGCATTATTCCCACATCTCCCGACAGTCCATCATCAACCAGCGCTCCCAGGATGGCACCTATGGAAATGCATTGCTCGTTGGTAAGTACCAAATGAACACACCACACACCTCCACCCCACAGTCATGCAACTCACGACACTGGCAATGGGCACGCAGCAAAACTACATGCAACATGCCACACAACATGCCAACCGACCAGACACGACAACACGACTCCATTGGGAACCTGGGCTTGCCATGCACACAACCCAGCCACGGCAGGGCCCCACAGCCACACAATAGCAGAATGTGAGGAGAGGCGTGGAGCAGGCATGTGCGAGAGCGGCAAGTGACTAATGAATGACAACCTACCCAATGACAGGTGTGGCGTGGATGTGCCGGACAGACTTCAGTGTGCAAACCACGGAAATGTCGATGTGGACATCAACTGCTGGTGCATGGAGTGTAGTGGCCAGTGGACGCTACCATGTCCCCACAGGCTGTGGGGCAGAGCGTGGAAATGTCGCACGTTACGTCCCCCCCCTGTATGCGCGGGCGGAGTGGGTTGGCCCTGCGTACACCAGGCCTGCGTAGGGGTGTGAATAAAAAGCCTGTCGCACTGGGCATGGTTCTCTTTCGGAATGGCCAACGTGTCTGCCAGGGCGGCGCCTCTCAGCCCACCACGAGGCCGGCGGCGTGCGCGGCGGGGCCTGCGTCCCTGTGCGCCTGCTGCACCCCGGGCCGCTGGTCCCCAGACCCGTCATGCCTGCCCCAGCGCACCAAGGAGGCTCCGCTCACCTGCCGACACCGGCGTGTGTCAAAGAGGGCCCACCACGTGCCGGTGCAAGCTCCAAGCCCCAGTCCCGCGACCTTTGCAGCCTCCGCAGACCATCGCAGGCCTCCACGGCGCAGGCCCACAGTACTCCTTTTTCATTGACATACTCCACCGGCGTACTCTTCGGCCCAGTTATTAGCACATGTTGTACTGAGTCGTGACCTTTGAATGGCAGTGACCAAAGGTCTGTGGCAGCGTCCACATCACTATACTCCCACCGATCAGTGAAGCAAAAGTCTGCATCGCCAGCCTGCGACACGTGGTGCCACTAACCCTGTCCAACGCCAGCCAGCGACACGTGGTGCCACTAACCCTGTTCAACGCCAGCCGGCACCACTTGGATGAGGGCTCAGGCCTACACTGCGGTCCAGTGGGTCCTACATGTGGAACTGTGTCCCTAGTTTTGAATGGCAGTGACCCCAAGTCCGTGGCAGCGTCCACATCACTATACTCCCTCCGATCAGTGAAGCAAAAGTCTGCATCGCTAGCCTGCGACACGTGGTGCCACTAACCCTGTCCAACGCCAGCCGGCGACACGTGGTGCCACTAACCCTGTTCAACGCCAGCCGGCACCACTTGGATGAGGGCTCAGGCCTACACTGCGGTCCATTGGGTCCTACATGTGGAACTGTGTCCTGAGTTTTGGATAGCAGTGACCCCAAGTCCGTGGCAGCGTCCACATCACTAAACTCCCTCCGATCAGTGAAGCAAAGGTATGCATCGCAAGCACACGACATGTGTCTGTAGGCCCGTGCTGATCACTGTCCCCGGCCTACACTGCGGTCCAGTAGGTCCCACATCCAGCACTTAGTCGTGATTCATGAATGGCAGAGTCCATACCAGTGAACGCACGGAGAGGAGTAAGAGGAAGATGCGGTTCAGTCCGGATGAAAGCCGGATCCTCGTTACGGAGGTGACTGAACACTAGCAACAACTGACCTGGTGCCACTAACCCTGTTCACTGCCAGTCCGCGTCCTGTGGTGCCACTGAACCTGAACTACGCAGGCCGGTGGGACCATCCAATGTAAGCCAGCGACACTCGGATGAGGGCCCCAGCTGACCACTGCCTCAGGCCTACACTGCGGTCCAGTAGGTCACACATGTGGAACTGTGTCTTGGGTAATAAATGGAGGAGTCCACACCATTGGACACGCCTCATCGCAGGCGGCATCCCCTATCAGCACTGGTGCCACTAACTCTGTGCGCAATGAGTCATGGGCACTTTCTGGTTGGACTTTGGTGGCATCTGAGTCCATGGCCTGGGGGTTGTCTGCATCATCATCTGGCTGGGACGGACTTGGTGTTCGACATGTGTCTGTTCCATTCATCTCCACCATAGTGACTGTTTCTGTATGGTTCTGCCCTCTGCATCATGCCCTGGGGGTACACCTTCCACTGTCCACTGAGACACTCCGCGACAACCCCCTTAGTCATCTACGAGAACCTGCTCTGCTCTCGGGACCCTGCCCCAGTGCACCGCAAGTCAGCGGTCCGTGGCGGTAGGCCCGTGCAGGACGCTGTGCATCCGGGGCCACTAACTCTGTGCAGCTCAAGTCATGGGGCCTTTATGGTTGAATGGTTGTGTCCTTAACGTGGGAACACTGTTGTTGTTTTTTGACTGCACCAGGCACTCCATGATGGCTGGTGTACACACACCCCACACACATCCAACACAGGTGTCACTCGACATGTGAGCCTGCTAATAAAAGTGGCCGGGCGCACGTGCCCGTAGCCATTCACACCATCTAAGCAAGTGTGTCCGTGTGGTCATTATGTCAGCATGATGGGCCCGAGCCCTGCAACATCACAGTGTGCTGTCTTCAGCGGACGATACCATGTCACCTCAGCAGTGGCTAAGACCTTGGACATGAAGCTTCGCCCGCACCCCCCTGCATGCACAAGCGGCATGTGCTGGTCCGGCGTACGTCAGGTCAGCGCAGGGGTGTGCTGATTCGGCAGGGGGATCAGGGCGTGGCTCTGGTCTGGCCTTGAGCAGGAAGTGCGGTAAGCGAGTCTCTGTGTTGGAGTGTTGTCGCCACCAGGGCCACAGTAGTCGATGTTGCAATGTAGCATGCACCCGGAGGGCGGGCCCGCACGTACGGGGAAATGTAGGAGCGCAAGACCGCTCGGGGTCTTGGCTCATACATGCCAAGTGTTATGTGCATCAGTCCTGTGGCTGCATAAGTCAGATGCCTAGCCTCAATCGCAGCGCGATCACAGCCAGCCATGGACTGTACACCTGTGTCCGCCCTGTCCAGACCATTGGCCTACACTCATGTGGCCGCACACCCTCAACGGCCAGCTTCACGGTGTTGTTGGCATGCCGCTGGACATGCGCAGACAGGCATGACAATGGGGTGCCGTAGGAGTGCACGTGATTCAACAGCGCAGCGCACACAAGTGTGGGGGCTCGTGGGAGGGAGGAGCAGCTGTGAGGCAACGTGACACCCAGTGAGGCCGCTCATGTGCCACGTGCTCGGCATATCATCCATGATTCCCTGGGTCGCAGACATCCCACCCTATCCCACGACAGGCCTCTGTACATCTCCTGTATGCAAGCTGATGGTAGAGTTACTGTAGGGATGAAAGGTCCTTTGTCTGAACTATCAGGCGGAAGCACATCTGCAGCTCCGAGCTGGGACTTGCATGTGCCCAGCACCCCCTGACAGATACAATAGCATTTGCTTGCAACTCCCACACTACGCACTGCCCGACGTGAGACCAACCTGTACACATCCCACACACAGGAGTCCTTGGTCATAGTTTTCGTGTGTGAAATGGCCTTCACACGTACTCCCACCCCACCCCAGGCCTGCACCCATTGCACACAGACACTGCTCATTGATCCGAGCTGTGGCATTTCATCCACAGGACTGGCGCGGGTCAGCACAGTGCCGCTTCAAGCAGAGCCACTGACGCAATGGCAGACCATCCCGGACACATGCACAACTCCCGTCACGTGGACTGGTACCGTGCACATCTGCTGCATGTACTGGGGGGTGCTGCGATCAGTTACCGGCTGAGCTTCCGCTTTGCCAACGTCACCTGCGTTCAGCCTGTGTTGCATTGTCGCTCGTGCATATTCAAGTGGACCATGGGTGTCTGCCTCTCCAATGTAACGGTAGCTGACCTGGATTTCGACGTGTGTGTGCGCCCCCTGTTGGCCCACGACCAGGAGTGTCACCGTGATGCCCGTTTATGGCATGCCTGGATGATTGGCATGCATGCTGGCAACTGGACCTGGGAGATTGCACGAGTCGTCGTGTGCAGTGACCACATTGAGCCGCTCCCCTATTGGGCTTTAGTGCCAATTGGGGCCAAAGGTTGGAGTCAGCACATCTGTTCGGGACAGCTGATGGGTTACGTCGCCGACATGTTGGATGTAGTCGACAACGAGCTCATGTTGGAAATGTTGGCCTACGCTGCTGCACTTGCGTTCATGGACGAGTGACAACGTACCTGCAGCCACAACTGAATGTGACCCATTGCACGTGTCCCGGCGCCTGGTTGCATGTTGGGGATCTGGTCACATGTCCCAAGACGACAGTGGACATGGCTGCATTGGCCTGGACTCCGGATACATGCGCGGACAACCAACGCGCGTTGGCACTGACTTGTGTGGGTGATCGACTCCCCTGGGGTGGACATGGGCGCTTTCCAACGTTCCTCATTCAGACATGCTGCTGCATTGGTCTGCATGTTGTGGCACTTCTCTTGGCCGTACTGACACGCAATTGTTGATGAAGTTTCCGCACCTTCACTTGTCTCCAACTGTGATGAGTGTTGATATGTATGCACATGTGTGTGTCACAGCCTATCTGGGTCCCTGCCATACATGCATTGCTACCCCATCAGGGCTGTGGGTTGGTACTTGTGCATTATCTTGTCCCTGTTTCGTGCTTTGCTAGATGCGTATGGCCATTTCCCGGCCACAAGCGGGTGCACTTGTGTCCTGTGTTCGGTTGTGCAAATGTTGGTGTTTGTACCACTTTGTGTTCGATGTTGGGGTGCTCTGCTTCCTATGTGTGTGTGCTGCATTGTGTGTGAGATGGCCCTTCAGCTCTGATTTGGCTCACCCTTCTCCCTTTCAGGCAGTGTGATTTTCACTTCTGTGCTTGTTCAGTGGTGTGATATTGCCGACTTGTGTGACTTGTGCTCTTGGTTGGTGTTGTTACTCTTGGGCAGGGTTTGTCTGCAGTTGTGCTGTGCTTAATTGTGCATGTGTGCCATTGTGTCCATCTCCCCCCGTCCCCCCAGTCCCTGGTCGTTCCTCTCCCTGTTGCTGTTGTGTCTGTTGATTTTGAGCAGTTTCCGGTCCCCGACTCCTCCCACCACTCCAGACTGATGTGGTGGACACCATTTCCTCCATGTCATCCAGCTCCTGGTGTGGCACTGGACTCCCACCTCCGGTGTGCATTGCTGCCTTCTGGTTGTTGGCGTGTTTCTACTTGTTTTAGCGTTTCGCATCATTCCAGCTGTTCTGGTTTTCTTCCATTGTCCTCCTCCGCTCTCCGGCTGCATTCACCTTGTCCACGATGGACTGCCATGTACAATCTTTTGTTGCCAATGGGGCTTGTGGGGTTGTGTACTTGCTCCGACTGCCTCCATTGTGCTTCGATGTTGTTTTCTGTTTGGTTTGTCTTCCTTTTTCCTGCTTTTGTTGTGCTTATTCCCGCCTGCCGTGTGTGTGTCGCGGACCTGGCGCTGCTTAGCACTGCTTTCCTCATCATGAATGGGCTCATCGCACTTTTTTTTTGCGTTGGGGTTTATGTTTTTATCTCTGAGGCAGTGGTTGTATCGCGGACATTGCCCGCGTTTTCGGCAAAATATCGCATGGTACCGCCGTGTTGTGAATTCCACATTAACACAGGGTTATTTTCCTGCGATAGACTGCGATGTGTAAAGTTGCGTTAACATTTTCTGGAGATGTTTAGCGCACGTTCTTGTGAATATACCCCTGAGAGCACTGTCATTTGGTGCTAAGCTGAAAATACAAGGCACGACCCACACAGTAAGTAGCTGAATTGTGTCACCAGGAAAGTTGGGCTTAAATCCTGGCTTCCACAATTGACCAATATATATGATCCTATAAAAAAACCTTCACTTCACTGTGCCTCATTTTAACTGAGATCCAAATCCGAGACCGCCATGAAGGAATTGAGGTCTAGATGAGTGGTGGATAGAAACCTCATTTCAATAGGGTTTAATAGAAAACAATGTTGATCGACATACAACCACAATATCGCCCATATATACAGTGCACATGACAAACTAAAATTTCTAGGTTTACTCATGGCAGTGTCATCAGGGTATCAAAGGTGGGTAAAAGTTCATGTTAAACAAGCATTTGCAGTGCAATCGGTCTCGCATTTGTGAAAGTTATAGCTATTAGCGTTGTAAATTATATGGTTTTTTACTTATGTTTTTTTGTTTGTAGTGGAGCGGATGTATGTTTTTTGTAGTGGAATTATGTGGTTTGAATTGGAATTATTAGTTGTGGAATTGGTTTGGGGTGGAATTGTGTGGTGTGTAGTGTGTTTGTGTAATGGAATTATGTGGCATGGTGAATAGATAGGGGTGAGAGCTGTATAAAAAAGATAGAAAGTAAGATTGGGAGAGATAGGTAGTTTGTGTATGAAGTGTTGAATGGACTGCAGATTGAGCAGCAGAAAGAGTGTGTAAGAAAGAGAGACAGAAGGAGAGAGAAGGATATAGACGCATAAAGAGGTTGTGCTTGTGTACGCAGAAGAAACCGAAAGAAGAGGAGGAGAGTGTGTGTTTGTGGTTTGATTTTTTGTAAAGTTATGGTAAAGAAACTGTCCTGAAAGACGTGAAGTGAACTAATATGAGAAATGTTGGATTAGTGCATTAGAGAGCAAGAGAGTGGTGTGAGAGAGAGAGAGAGAGAGAGAGAGAGAGGGAATAGTGGGAGGGGCACCTAGAGAGGGAGGTGAGAGGTGAACCTGTAACTAGTAAAAGGATGTACCGGAAGGTATCATGTGTGAGCATGCAGTTAGAGAGGAGATAGTGAGTGTGAGGGAGGGATGTGAAGGGGCAGTGGAATTGTGAAATGAGAGGGGGTTGTGGTAGTGTGAAGGAGAGATGAGAGAGGTAGTGTGTGTCTGTGGGAGAAATGATAGGTTTTGTTGAAGTGCGATGTAGAGATTGGTTGTATTGGTATTTTATGTTGTGGAAATGCGTGGTGTGTTAATGTGTGGTGCGGAGGTGTGTAGTGGAAATATGTTGCATAGTGTGCTGTGTAATTATGTGGATAGTAATTAAATGGTATGAACTGTAGTGGAATTATGTAGAGTGAGATAGTGTGTTATGGATTTAAATATGTGGAATAGTTTCTGGATTTGAATTGTGGTGTGTGCATAGTGATATACCATATCAAATGGAGGCATGTGGCTACTATTAGAAATGACCCAGCACAGTACATGTAAAAAAACTATCCAGCCAACTTTAAAATGTCAGTATCACAGAGACAAAATCGATGTTTGCTTGTCCCCTCTGCCTATTTTAGCACCAAGAAGCAATTCATTTTGCAGTGGAGGCTACACAAAATGGCCAATATTGTAATTTTTTCTTATCAGCTACTGTACATGTATTTAGCACTGTACATCTACAATACAATACGATAAGCAGAGTACCGGAATACTGCTTAGTAATATTGGAAATCACTTTTCAGCAAAGTGCAAATCGATTTAAATGAGGTAATAAAAAGGCTGGTCTGCTGCATTACATCTCTTTTGTGTTCTAAATCCACTGGGCTCCCAGCCACCCCTTCCCCTCCCGTCAGCTCAGCGCAGGGAAGGGGGTTCACAGGAAGCTAGCAGGCATCCTCACTGCTTTACTACTGCACCCCCCTCCAAGCATCGAGGAGCCCTCCCCGCCCCCATCTGTATTTGCTTAGCACCACCATTGACAACACTCCCCACCCCACCACACTTAGCATGCATGCTAATAAATAAACACACCACACATTTTCTGTTTGGGTAAAATTGCTGCAGGTTTATTACATACACCGTTATGTAATATGGTGGGTTATCTTACGGGCGATCCAAGGGCAGGCAACCCCCTAGGCCGCCTGCCCGCCTGATGAGCCAAGCAGCACTGGGGCGAACCCCATCTGTGCTGCCCCTTCTGGTGATCCTCTTCCCGGATCACGTGACACATGGTCCCTTATTACTTACGCCCCTTTCAGGGCGGAGCGTAACATGGCAAGCCCCTGGTTGTTCAGGCCCACAACCGCCCGAAGGACTAACGGGGCGCCGACACGGTTTTCCAGGAACCTCCCATGAGGCTCCTGGGATTTGGCTCTGGTACCCCTATTGTGCCGCGCAGAGGTACCCTTCTGTACCCATTTGCTTCCAGATTGCCCTGTAACTCCGCCTGCAACGAAAAAAGACAACATTACAACATTCTCTGCCTCCTGCCTGCCACAAACCATGCCGGGTAAGCGGTAGGGTGGGAGACGGCGTGTCCGGCGCGCGAAAGAGGACGTCCAGATGGTGGGGGAGGCATATATACCCCTCCCCCTGTCCTCGTGCACAGGAAGTGACGCTCGCCTTGCGCGCCGCCACAAGGGGGGGGACTCCTCCCTGAGTCCCTGCCCATAAGGGGGTGTGGGGTGCCCTGCTGGCACTAGAGGGCTGCCCTCTTTAGTGGCCCCCTGCGGGGGCCTCGGACAGCCGGATAGCACCACCATTAGCAACACTCCCCACCCCACCACACATAGCATGCATGCTAATAAATAAACACACCACACATTTTCTGTTTGGGTAAAATTGCTGCAGGTTTATTACATACACCGTTATGTAATATGGTGGGTTATCTTACGGGCGATCCAAGAGCAGGCAACCATCTGAGGCCGACTGCCCGCCTGATGAGCCAAGCAGCACTGGGTCGAACCCCATCTGTGCTGCCCCTTCTGGTGATCCTCTTCCCGGATCACGTGACACATGGTCCCTTATTACTCACGCCCCTTTCAGGGCGGAGCGTAGCATAGGCAAGCCCCCGGTTGTTCAGGCCCACAACCGCCCGAAGGACTAACGGGGCGCCGACACGGTATTCCAGGAACCTCCCATGAGGCTCCTGGGATTTGGCTCTGGCACCCCTATTGTGCTGCGCAGAGGTACCCTTCTGTACCCATTTGCTTCCAGTATTGCCCTGTAACTCCGCCACAGCTCTGGAGGTGGCCACCGTCGCCGCCAGAGCCCACCCCACCAAAACAGCTATGGTCTTACCTGCAACCTCTCAACTCTAGAGCCTCCTGCAAGTCTAGAAGCAAGAGATCCATCCCTACTGGTGATAGATGAACCCCATCTATATCACAATGCCCTTGACGTTAGCCTGGATCAGCTAGTGTCTGATGAAACAAAAGGCCCTTTTAGCCTGTGAACTTGTGCCAAGAACTATTCACCCCATGCGTGAAAGTTCCACTGCATCACATGACTCAGCCCCGTGCCAGCTCTGGGCGGGACGGTTTCAGACACCATGGCTCACATTGCCCCATCTATTTGCTGCTCTTACCTAGCTGCCGTCCTTCTAGCACCGTGTGTGCCTGAACACCTGTGTCCCCCATCTATGGGACAGCAGCCCACTTGTTAGGTGACCACTCCCACAACCCGCCTGCCTACTTTGGCTATTAGGGCGAGAAGGATTATCCTTAACATTTGAACAGTCCCTTTGATTTCTAAATCATGACGCACAGGAATGTTCATAACTAGAAGTATGTGAAAATGAGCAAGGGTGCCATCCTGCCCTTGCCATGCATCCCTTATTCCTTATGGGAATTTGGCCCGCTCAGCTCCCTCAGTGGTAGAACCCCCTAGGCATACCAGCTTAGAGAATCTGTCTGATTTAATACAGTGCGCACTGTCTGCAATATGGTGCCTAACACTAAGGATTGACTAAGTCCTACTTTACCCCCATCCTAGAATACTCCCAGATAGGGGTTCACACTGCCCACCCTGAGCAGCCCCAGCGGTGGAAAATTACCTGCTTCGTAAAATTTTAATTTTTGTTGAACACTGGACGTGCCAAATGTTCTTTTTGCATAGTAGCCTTTTGTGCTTGACACCCTGTTTTCCCCTTTATTGGAACAGCAGCACGCTAGGTTGGCTGACAGCATCCACACCCAGCGTGGCTAATATAGCTGACCGTGCGGGGCTTTTGAGCTTAACTGCAGCAACAGGTCACCTACCCTTGGTTCTGGGGTGCACTTACTTCGCCCCATTGACCAGACAATTGCACAGACCCTTATGATTGCTAAATCCTGGTGAACACCTTATTGGTGTCAAATCTGGTTTGAACCATATATGTATTGTGCCCACTATTGGCGACACCTCACCCTTTCCTGTAGTGGCAACTTACGCAGCACACCCCGCTTGCTTAACTGCAGTCGGATCACAGATGCCAGTACCTGCTAACCATCTCTGACCCTGGATGCTTAAACTCGCAAAAGTGTCGGAATCCCAGATTTCCAGTTTCATGTTTAGCTGCAGTACACCTTCAGTGGATCCACTGGGAGATACCACAAACCGCATTGGTCATGAGAACCTTAAGAAGCACCCAATTTTCACCTGGGCGTACCTCTAAATGAGACCGGCTCCACACAGCTGTAAGGCCAGAGACACACATATATTAAACCTATTTACTGGTTTCTGCCACTTGGCACCTTTCTGGTTGCAGCTCTGTGTTTTTGTGAAGCGTGCGTGCCCCGGGGCATGGTGTCGCTGAATAACCGGTGTATGTTACTCACTCGCTGATACTTATGTAATGCTAACTGCCCTTACTTGGATTGAAGGAATGCTGGATGATTCCTAAGGACTGTGGACTTAATACTCCAACCCAGTTTGACCCCAAATTTTTGGGACAACCCAAGGAGTAATCATGCCCTTCAAGGTACATCTACCCCAGCGTTGACTATCAACGTATTTGGGACACAGGTCGCAGAAAATGCCCCTTCCAGTCTCTGGTTCTAGCCCATAGAAGGATAACCCAGGGGGCAGACAAGTCTGTGGGAACCAGAGGGGAACATTATGTGCAAATACCTGCCGTTTCCTGAATATTGGGAATGCCAAATGGTCTATAATACCCTGTCGCCATTTGGCTGCAACGCAGTGTTTACCAAACTTTATTGCACCGTAGCACAACGACCACAACCTGCCTGCTGCCCTGGCTAATGCGCGGGTGAATATGTCTTAACTGAAGCGACCTGTAACCTGCCCTTGTTTTCAGAGGGCACATTTTAGCTGCATCGACCAGACATAGCAAGACAGGACGAGCTTGCAAGCCCCACTCCCACACAACTAAAATTAACATATTCCATCAGGGGCCGCGGCATTGCCTTCGCAGCACCTCTCATTGCGTTGTAATTGCCCAGAGTAAGTGTAAAATTGTACTTCCCCACCATTGGGCTGGTAAACGACAGCAAAGAAAGACAGAACCTGGGCATAAGATCCTCGTTTCCTAGAGTAAAACAATAATTATCCTGCACCATTATCAAATGTGCCACAAGCACCCAATGCGCTATCCACCTGTTGCTATGCAGATGTCATCCAATTCCATGACATAGGCGACATATCAACCCGTTCTGCCTTTGTGGTCAACAAAATACCATCTGCCGGGATATCTCCACTAATCCTATAATGCTGAACCTGGATTTGTAAGGCGCACGTGAGGTTCGGCGATCGTCCCAATACTAGATGCCATGTATCCAACTTATCAATATCGTCCCACTTAGTGAGGGCACTACTAGGACTCGTGAAACAGAATAGAGGTCTAAAGCATTAGTGCCAATTAAGAAACGACCAGGAAACCTCTGCATCATGCAGGAACTAGCCAATGGGGCCAGTTCCACTAAAATCGGCCACAAACCAGTAACACCCATAATACCGCAATCCAGACATACACCCAGGGTGCAAACAGGTGACAGAACGTGCAAATTCCATCCTTGCAACCCGGGCACAATACTAAGTTAGAACTGCACATCGATATAAGCAAACAAAAGGACAGCCGGACACAGCCGTGCCACATCCAAGAGGAACCCTCTACGGTTTAAAGCCCATTGAGGGGAGAAGTACAGTTCCTGCCTACTTCGAAACCAACAAAACTAAAGAGAAGGTGGACCTCTCTGGAGTGTCCCACCTTGGCCCCCTGACATGCACGTGTGCTAGGGGGGCGGTTGGGGGCAGAGAAAACAATGACCAACTGAGTGGTCACTCGCGACACCGGTTGGGTCGGATGCCCAGACAGAACTGATATTGAAACAATTGAAACCTAGATGGTCCACGATTTAATTCGGGCGCCATGAGACAGAGTCTTGAACAAGAACCGGTGGACAGCCGGCCCACTGGAGGCAGTGGTCTGTCCAGTTCTCCTCCGAATTCTCCGCTATAGGGGCTCCAGATAATCTCAGGTGTGAGAAAAGTCTTTCTAACACAGCCAACCGACGGTTTATACGTAAGTGACTGGCCCCCCTTATGGTACGAGCAAACCAAGGCTGAAGCAATAGGAGCATGAGGCCTTAAGCAACGGGTGTCTTTGTGTACTGGAAACATTAATTAGCCACGCAAAGAACCATGGACATCCCCTTAAATGCGAGTCACCAGCTCGTCAATGAAATAGTGTTGGATTTGGGACATAGGCGCCATCCAAAACTACTGAATTAAAAATTTTGCAAAAATAGTTCTATGAAAGAAAAGCATTGAACGAATCGCTCATCAAAGTCAAAAGACATATCAAACCGATTTGGTCTACTATGCTGAAAAGGATGGAGCACTGCCCATTATCGGTATTAGTGAATGAAGACATTATTCATTCATTTTCAGCCAAAGTGAGAAACACTGCCCCCAAGTGGCCTTCCCACTTTATGGCACCGTGGCAGTACAAATTGGTTAATGCACCAATAATCAACCCCAAACTGATATACTGTTTTGCCCCACCCAGGGCACCCTGTCCGGTTACTGCCAAGGCAGACGCACTGCAGCGCCAACTAAAGGCGGAGTCACAAGTTCTGACCTAGAGCTGTTCACGGCGACACATACATAGAGACGCCCAATATTGCGCGAAACTAGAATCAGCATTCGCCCGCGCTACACTACAGCAAGGCCGTTCTACAGAAAACCTGACACTTGTGCCACTATATGCCAGGACTCACGTCAGGCGGCCACTTCCTTTTGCACCACACCTTGCCCCTGCCGTGCTGCCAATCCTAGTAACACCCCAACTACTAACCCTGACACTCGTGCAAGCGTGACCATTCCGCCTATTCCAAGCCCTCAAAGCTATAAGAATGGCTAGGGCAGCAGGCAATAGTGATTTTAATGTAAATTGAATTAATCAATGCCTGTTGTGGTCATCTCTAAAATAGACAGACATCGCCAACTCGTGGCAGACTGTCACAAGCGCCGGTGTGACAATTAAGTGACATGCAGCGCTCCAGAGCCCACCAGGTCAAATTACACAGGTAAACTTGATGCTGTAATTTAGCATTAGTAGCCCATTGCCACACTTTCTCACCCGTAACATTACCCCTACAGCAAGCCGGAGCTATTGACATTGTCAATCGTTGTTGGTTACATGCGTGAAAAGAACTATGGTTTAGTTGGGGGAAAATTGAAAATGCTTCCAAGAAGATTTCAAGTCCAAACCAGTGGCACCCACCAGGTGGTATGTGCCAACCGCCTCAACGAGCCCGAGCTTGCCTCGCAAACCAAAGCTGCCTCAGACACCAGAGCATACGCGAAACAGGCTGTTGGGAAAAGCAAAACGAAACCTGTTCGAGCCAGGCACCCGCGAACACACAAGCAGCACGCTGCCCCAGCTGTTTTATGGCAGCAGGCACAGTTCCTCCGGTGCCCATGCCCAGGAGCATGCTTCCGCCTTAAAGTTCAGCATCTTACCCTATTTTAACAGCAGCATCCCTCCCCTTCTCCAAAGCCAGAAGCCCTTCAACGAAAGGGAAGTATGTAATTCTTTGGGTATTTTGTCAAACGCAGACAGATGCCAATATCTAAAATATCAGCCCCATCAAATACTTTGTTGATTTTTGGCCCATCCCACTCATCTTCATGGCCCACCCATGCTTGTTTACGGCCCAGCCGGGCCGGATTCCATAATACCTACTGGCCTTGTGACTTGCTAAGACAGCCGCTGACTCTCTACCGGCAGCCTGGACTCACACACAGAGTGCCTCGAATACACTCAAAAGGCATCCTTCTACTCTCTAATAGAGACCGCCTCTGGCTTGATATTGCAATCTGTCTCTTAGTCCCTAATGGGAGGCGTATAATACCTCAGAAGAGCAACATCGGATTCCTTAACAAGAAAGCCACGGTTTAGTAGACCACGCAAAAACGGAACGCTCAGAGAGGCCTGCTCAGAGAGTCTGTGAGTCCTTCACACGGGCAGTTATTGCTTCGGTCCTGCCTGCAACATTTGACCTCCCAATACTGACACCTCTGATCCTGCATGTATACAGCCTCGGCAGCAGTAGGCGTGAACTCTTAACAAAGGCATTCAATTCAGTGCATCAATACACTTGGGGGCTTGGGGAGTTTTAAGGACCTGCGTGAGCTAACTCCCCATCAAGTTAATGTCACACAAGAAAACAGCCTCGGGTCCGGATTGAGAGGAGGTTAAATAACTGTCTGAATATGCTCTGCCATACAAAACGTGGGGTTTCCCTTTTCAGGACGGTTCCCCTCACACACCAGAGGTGTCATGCTTCATCATGGGGGTGCCTCCTCACGCGAAAGACCTAGTCTTTGCGTGGGCTACAACCCCCTCTCTACGAGGGAGGAGCTCAGGGATGTTTTTATTGAGTTAGGCGGGGTGTACTAAACCCCTATGTGAGCTTGGCGTGTGTATAAAAAGAGAAAGTGCAGTGCTGTGATGTGAAATTTTAAAACTGGCTACTGGGTTAGCTATATGTGGCTTTATTCAGCTACCCGGTGTCAGGATTAAAAACAGTGAGGAGCTGATAACACAAATGCCGACATTAGAGACAGATGTGTAGATCACTAGACCAACATGTTTCGGCCAAAAAGACCTAAGTAGTGTCGCGGCCTTCTTCAGGGTCAGTTAGTTCAGCTACTGCAGAGGTTAAGTGCAAATGCGTGAAAAAAACTTTAAAAACACGTGAATAAGTCAAAAATAAGATACTGAACCAGTAATATTGACTGTTCAGTTTGTACTGCATACAACCTAAATTGGAGACAAAAACAAATTGTCATCATATGCATATCCTGTATATACATATAGCATGAGTAAAACATGCAGTTTCAAACCTCCTAAATGATACTATCTAGTAACACATGTACATATTAGATCAAAGTGTAGTTTAGCAAGGACGTGTGACTCACCACAGTGGGTTGCGCAATTCACTACGTCTATCCCGGCATATTAGCCATGTGGTACGTGCACCAAAACCTGCCAAAAGAGGTATATGGTATTAAAAACAAGAAATCCCAAGAAAGGGATATAAAGATAGAAAATAAGTGCAACTGGATTTGTCAGGTGGACTATAGTTAGATATAAGCGAAAAAGATGTTAATACAGATTCGCTGTCATTGGGGGTCTCAGGTAAAGCCCCTAGATATTAAGACTGGTGGCAAAGGCGTAACACAGACTGGTCGATAGGTTGGAAGACCCCAGGTGTGTGCCAGCAATAGACCTGCAGATTGTTAGCAGAGGGCCAGGGGCGGGGGGGGGAGGGGAGGGGTAATGGAGGGAAGGGGGAGGGGGGGCGGGGTGGTTCAAATCCCGGGGAGGGCAGTGAAGGGGGTGAAAAAGACATGCGGTCAAGTAAGCAGGTCTGGTGGGCGGGAGCAAACAGTGTGGCAGACAGAGTGGGATAGAGATCCATTCTGGTGCCACAGGTGGCGTGCAGGCAAAATAGTAGACAAGATAGCAGTCTCAGGGGTCAGTGCCCGCTTGATCCGGGGCACTCAAAAGATCTTGGGGATGGGGGCGGGGGGGAGGAAGGAGGGAGGGGGAATGGGGAAGAGGAGGGAAGCGAAGGGGAAGGAGGAGGACGGGGCGGAAGGAGGGAAAGGGAAGCCAGAGTGCGGGCACCACTGGTGTCCGCGATTTGTGCTGGCGTGGAAAAATGGTTGACAAGAGAGATGGAACGCAGAGAAGCGCATTAGACCTAGGCGCCACTGCCTACAAATGTAATGACCAGTGGACTGGGCGGTGGTGAGAGTGGGCGCCTCGGTTCTGGTAGAGCCAAAGACACAGCGTCTCCTCAGCAGAGAGGAAAAGTGAGGCAATGAAGCCTCGGTAGTAACAACCTCCGAAGTAGTGGGAGACCGGAACACTTACCGCAGGGTCAAGTATTCATGCCAACGAGCACGTCCAGGGGCAGGAACACAAAAGTCAGGACGGCTCTCGTTTAAATACACCCAGCGTGTATAGAAAATTCAAGACAGCTGGGTTGTAGGGCGCGTGCCCGGAAGTGAGAGGCTCATGGGACTTGTGGTTTCCGACAGCCGCTCGGGGACTAGGACTACTGGGAAACAGTTAAAAATGATAGTCCATATGGGGTGCCTGTAATGAAGACTGCCAAGTAAGTATATAATTATTTGTCCAGTGTTATGACCGCCCAATGGGGGAGTTGAAAATTACCGCTACGACTGTTCACCGGAAGTAGAGGCTCATGGGAAATGTAGTTTCAGGCAGCCGGTAGACAACTGAGTGAACCGATGGACGGAACGGAAAGGTGGTACCAAGAATATATTTCAGTATTGTAAACAACCCATATGTGAGTTGAAATTACTGCAATGTGTGTGCTGGTAGGAGTGCTCGGCACGTGCGAGCAAAACGGTGGGCATAAAAAATGTATTTCAAGATTGCAACCAACCCATATGTGAGTTGAAATTACTGCAATGTGCGTGCCGATAGGTGTGCTCGGCACGAGCGAGCCAAATGGTGGAATCAAAGTCAGGCAAGATAGTGAAGGGATGGACAAGGTTATATATTTCAGTATTGTAAACAACCCATATGTGAGTTGAAATTACTGCAATGTGTGTGCTGGTAGGAGTGCTCGGCACGTGCGAGCAACACGGTGGGCATAAAAAATATATTTCAAGATTGCAACCAACCCATATGTGAGTTGAAATTACTGCAATGTGTGTGCCGATATCTACCGGGTGCTCTACATCACAGGCACTCTAAGGGCATGTGGATTAACCTTGTCCATCCCTTCACTATCTTGCCTGACTTTGATTCCACCATTTGGCTCGCTCGTGCCGAGCACACCTATCGGCACACACATTGCAGTAATTTCAACTCACATATGGGTTGGTTGCAATCTTGAAATACATTTTTTATGCCCACCGTTTTGCTCGCACGTGCCAAGCACTCCTACAAGCACACACATTGCATTAATTTCAACTCACATATGGGTTGTTTACAATACTGAAATATATTCTTGGTACCACCTTTCCGCTCCGTCCATCGGTTCACTCAGTTGTCTACCGGCTGCCTGAAACTACATTTCCCATGAGCCTCTACTTCCGGTGAACACTCGTCGTAGCGCTAATTTTCAACTCCCCCATTGGGCGGTCATAACACTGGACAAATAATTATATACTTACTTGGCAGTCTTCATTACAGGCACCCCATATGGACTATCATTTTTAACTGTTTCCCAGTAGTCCTAGTCCCCGAGCGGCTGTCGGAAACCACAAGTCCCATGAGCCTCTCACTTCCGGGCACACGCCCTACAACCCAGCTGTCTTGAATTTTCTATACACGCTGGGTGTATTTAAACGAGAGCCGTCCTGACTTTTGTGTTCCTGCCCCTGGACGTGCTCGTTGGCATGAATATTTGACCCTGCGGTAAGTGTTCCGGTCTCCGACTACTTCGGAGGTTGTTACTACCGAGGCTTCATTGCCTCACTTTTCTTCTCTGCTGAGGAGACGCTGTCTCTTTGGCTCTACCAGAACCGAGGCGCCCACTCTCACCACTGCCCAGTCCCCTGGTCATTACATTTGTAGGCAGTGGCGCCTAGGTCTAATGCGCTACTCTGCGTTCCATCTCTCTTGTCAACCAATTTTCCACGCCAGCACAAATCGCGGACACCAGTGGTGCCCGCACTCTGGCTTCCCTTTCCCTCCTTCCGCCCCGTCCTCCTCCTTCCCCTTCCCTTCCCTCCTCTTCCCCTTTCCCCCTCCCTCCCTCCTCCCCCCCTCCCCCCGCAATCCCCAAGATCTTTTGAGTGCCCTGGATCAAGCGGGCACTGACCCCTGAGACTGCTATCTTGTCTACTATTTTGCCTGCACGCCACCTGTGGCACCAGAATGGATCTCTATCCCACTCTGTCTGCCACACTGTTTGCTCCCGCCCACCAGACCTGCTTACTTGACCGCATGTCTTTTTCACCCCCTTCACTGCCCTCCCGGGATTTGAACCACCCCGCCCCTCCCCTCCCCTTCACCTCCCCTTCCCCCTGGCCCTCTGCTAACAATCTGCAGGTCTATTGCTGGCACACACCTGGGGTCTTCCAACCTATCGACCAGTCTGTGTTACGCCTTGCCACCAGTCTTAATATCTAGGGGCTTTACCTGAGACTCCCAATGACAGCGAATCTGTATTAACATCTTTTCGCTTATATCTAACTATAGTCCACCTGACAAATCCAGTTGCACTTATTTTCTATCTTTATATCCCTTTCTTGGGATTTCTTGTTTTTAATACCATATACCTCTTTTGGCAGGTTTTGGTGCACGTACCACATGGCTAATATGCCGGGATAGACGTAGTGAATTGCGCAACCCACACTGGTGAGTCACACGTCCTTGCTAAACTACACTTTGATCTAATATGTACATGTGTTACTAGATAGTATCATTTAGGAGGTTTGAAACTGCATGTTTTACTCATGCTATATGTATATACAGGATATGCATATGATGACAATTTGTTTTTTGTCTCCAATTTAGGTTGTATGCAGTACAAACTGAACAGTCAATATTACTGGTTCAGTATCTTATTTTTGACTTATTCACGTGTTTTTAAAGTTTTTTTCACGTATTTGCACTTAACCTCTGCAGTAGCTGAACTAACTGACCCTGAAGAAGGCCGCGACACTACTTAGGTCTTTTTGGCCGAAACATGTTGGTCTAGTGATCTACACATCTGTCTCTAATGTCGGCATTTGTGTTATCAGCTCCTCACTGTTTTTAGTCCTGACACCGGGTAGCTGAATAAAGCCACATATAGCTAACCCAGTAGCCAGTTTTAAAATTTCACATCACAGCAGAGCACTTTCTCTTTTTATACACATGCCAAGCTCACATAGGGGTTTAGTACACCCCGCCTAACTCAATAAAAACATCCCTGAGCTCCTCCCTCGTAGAGAGGGGGTTGTAGCCCACGCAAAGACTAGGTCTTTCGCATGAGGAGGCACCCCCATGATGAAGCATGACACCTCTGGTGTGTGAGGGGAACCGTCCTGAAAAGGGAAACCCCACGTTTTGTATGGCAGAGCATATTCAGACAGATATTTAACCTCCTCTCAATACGGACCCGTGGCTGTTTTCTTGTGTGACATTCAATTCAGTGCACCAGCGGAAGTAATAGTAAACGCAGCTCTTTATTTAAAAGACTTTGCACACTGTCAACGAAGTAGCCCTTCGTGACACTGTTGGTACTTTAACACACTGCTTGTGTGCTGCGGAGGCAGCACCCAAGGACCAACCAGCAATGGCCTGGCACGCCGCGCTGGCCACACATGTGGCAGCAAGTGCCCAGCTCGTCCCCCAAGCGTGACTAGCGCGCAGCGCAGGAAAGGTACCCCATGGAGCCCCCACCCGCGGCATCCTAATGCGATCGCGCGATATGGCAGCAGCCACATGGGATTTAGCCTATTGATTTAGGCAATTGAAAATAAACAATGGCTTTGCACCAAACCCTTGGCGCTCGGAGAACGCACACGGGTACATTCCTTAACAGACCATAAGAGTCAGCACATGTATGTCATCTGCTGCGAAATCCTGTCTGCCTTTTAAACACAATTTGTAAATCCCTTTAAACACTTGTCTTGCAAGTGGTTCCTACTATTGGGCAGGGTACGAGCCAGGAACTGCAAGTCGCCCAAATTGAACGGGCCCGGTGCAGCCCACCCGTGCATGGTAGGGGGGGGAGGAACGTCGAGCGACACTGGGGCCGTGGTCTGAACCGCGCGCAACAGTTCTTGGACTGCCCCGCGGCAACTGCCAATGCGCCGCGGTGTTCACTGCCCCCCGCCCCGTGGCCCTCAGATGGACACCGCCGGAGGGTAAGACCGCGGGAGGGAGAGGGAGACCCGCTTGCCTCACCGCCCCCTCGCCCCCCAGCGCACTACACCGATCCCGCCGCGAGCCGCGGCCGTGTGGCCGGGCCCGCCCACACTTGGAAATAATACGTCAGTCAGGGAAGATGCCCAATAAGAATACCCGACAGGGCCCGGACCAATGCCAGTGGAGAGACTGAGGCTGTAATCCCGCGCTCCCGCACTTAGTCCACTGTGCTTTCGTCACAGCAGGAAATCGCATTGAATACCCAACATGGCCATATCAACCCCCTGATAATTGTTCCTTGTTGGGCCTCCACCAACGATGTGTACGTGTGCATCGCGCCTACACTTGATGAACGCTCCCTGCAGCCGGGCCCTTTCCCCGCTATCGCCACCTGCAAGACAGCGTTAAATCAAAACCATTTCACTCCCCTTGAAGGCCCGGTCTGAACTTTTACCACCCCGTGATGCTTTGCAAGGTTAGGGCACTGGGACCCTAGTCCTATGTAAGCCGGTGTCGCCCGGGACCCACGACTTAACATTGACGTGGAGAACCTCAGCCCCGCGCGGGCCTGCACTTAAGGCGTTTACATGCCTATCAGTAAATCTTTGGGGGCTGCCCCTAACAGTGTATTTTTCACCCGGGTGGATGCTGCCGGGGGTTGCGCTGAATTTGGATGCGGCCGCCCCCCCCCCCCTGGAATAGACGAACGCCTGATGCGCGCCCTGGGCCGCCACAACCCTAAAGGCCGATCAGTGAGCACTCCCGGGCATGGGCGCGTGCTGCTTCCTGACCGCGGCGCTACCGCCGGAAGCCGTGTACAGCGCAGGGGAGTTCCGGGCGAAACGGAGGACCCTGCCGCCTGCTCGCGAAAGAGAGAGGCCGTCAGCCTCACACCCCACAACACAGTAAAAGGGCGACGTGCTCTGCCAACTGGAATATGCGTGTGGGAATGCAGAGAGCGGTGGGTGCCACAAAGAAATGGCGGGAAGCCGTGCAGGACTGAGCCAATACAGGGCTCCCCAGCCAGGGCCAGAAACTGGACACAGGCGTTAGCCGTGACCCGTGTGTGCCAGGACAGCCTATACATGAGCGCAGGAGTGGGAAGCAGCACGAACCCTGGCACCGGGGGCAAGGGAAACACTTGCGCTGAACGAAGACCCACCGCATGCCGTGGCGACCGGGGCAAGCCGAGACTACACCACACGGGGCCCGCATGCAACCCCACGGCGCTTCAAGAATGCACCGAAAGGGAGGGGGGGGCACCCCACGGACGTGGCCTTAACCCCCCCCCGCCCCTCAACGTGTCGAGCCTGGGGGGATTAGCCAGCTTTCTCCCGCATCGTGCCGCTCCCCCTGCTCACCGCTCAGGCTCAAACCTACGGTCCATCGTACGGGGCAAGGCGTGCGCAGCGGGCACCACCTAGTGGGCCCCCGCTTGCGCCATGTCAAGCAAACACGGAGCCTGTCGCCTCTAAGAGCTCCTAACCACTCCGGAGTGAGTGGGGTCATGTCAAGCAAACACGGAGCCTGTCGCCTCTAAGAGCTCCTAACCATTCCGGAGTGTGTGGGGTCATATAGAAGCCCATGGCATTGAAACTCGGGGGCAGGCCTGAACCGGTCGCCCCATCTTACTGCACCCCCCCCCCCACGCGGCCCATGCTGCGGCCAGCAATGACCTCGCAGGCCTCAACTAGGCCCAGTCGAGACATCCACGGAGCCCTCGAACTCCGCAAGCTCGGACCGCAGCAGGCAATGGCTTACTAGTGGGGGGGGGAGACAACGACTCACCTCACAACGCCACAACGGCTAACCCTGGACCAGCACGGTAACGATCCCACAACGAAAGACGACCCTCCGCGCTGGAAAGACCACTACGATGGAACGACGGCGTGTCCGGCGCGCGAAAGAGGACGTCCAGATGGTGGGGGAGGCATATATACCCTTCCCCCTGTCCTCGCGCACAGGAAGTGATGCTCGCCTTGCGCGCCGCCACAAGGGGGGGGGCTCCTCCCCGAGTCCCTGCCCATAAGGGGGTGTGGGGTGCCCCGCTGGCACTAGAGGGCTGCCCTCTTTAGTGGCCCCCTGCGGGGGCCTCGGACAGCTGCATTCTAGCAACATTAATGCACACGTACGAGCCTGCCACTAACCAGTGGCGTAAGGTAAAATGACACCCCTGCCCCTGCAGAATGTGAAGAGGGGCCCGAGTCATATTTCAGAGATATTTATTGCCCTAGAACAGAATGCCCTCCCCACCCCCGAAGGATTGCTGGGCCTCGGAATGGTTTGAGGCCTTCTGTTACGCCCCTGCCACTAACCCGTTAAAAGCCTACGAGTGATTAAATCACCACACATTTTAGGCACAGGATGTCTGCCTCAAAAACAACGAGGTCTTTTGCTTTGAAAATGTAAACACAATTGCCCAAAAATGTCAACAGCTAATATATAATGCTGCACTAAACCACCAATACCTCTCTTAGTTCTATATTTGCTTAAAAAAACCGTTGTAAACACTTTATCGAGAAGAATAAAATTTTATTTTATTCCACCCGCACCCTTCCGATATCCCTGCTCTGTGCGCCCATTCTTCAAATGACGTCCGCGAGCCAAAAGCAAGACAAGAGGGGCTTGGGTGGCAGCCGAGCGCAGGGAGGTCTGCCCCCCGGGGCAAGTTGAGAGGGGCTAGGCTGGCCTGGCCAGCCATTTTGTTTTTTTGGGCTGTTATTTTGATTTGGGCTGTTTTTGTGCTGTAGCCCAAGTGTAGCCCAATTGTATAAGGGGCTCTTCCGCGCTTTCCCAGCACCATTTTAGGTTCTGGTAACCTGGTGGCTGGGAGCAGAGTAGTGTAGAGAAAATTGTTGGCAGTTAGTCAGCAGTTTAGCTTTTGAATTCATTATCAAAGGATGGAAGATTATCGAGTACTTGAGGTGGTGCGCCTTTTATCTGGGGCGGGGCGTCTTGATATGCTGATCCCAGAGCAAGGGATTCCGCCGGGCCCTCCTCAGCGCTGTCCGCAGGGGTGGCAGCCGCCATCGCCGGCCTGCTCATCCCCCAAGAGGGCCAAGTTGAAAGGGGGAAGTGTCAGGGGCAGCTCATATGCACGTAGAGCAGCCCCGCTATGTCCGCCAAGCGGGAGCCTCGCAGCAAGTCTGAGGCTCTGGCAGGTATGTGTGGGGGCGGGGCCAGGGCGGGCCGCAAGTATGCGCATAGCGCGTTGGCGGCTGGGCCGCTTAGGAGGGCTGCGTCTGCTCCAGGGCTTGCAGCGAGTGCGCCCGAGGCCTCGGGAGCAGGGGGGGCTTATTTATTGCAGAAAATAGTCCCGCGGGGGGCTCTTGGGAGGAGGGGAAGGGCCAGGGTGGGGGGAGAAGGCCCTATGAACCCCCGGCACGGGGGGCCCTGGGAGTCCTTGGGACAGGATAACGAGGAAGAGGGTGGGAGGGAGGCTGTAGGGGGGGCCTCTGGGGGGTGCGCTCAAGAGGAATGTTTTGGGGATGGTTCAAGTCAGGATTTTCCTCCAGAAAGGGGGCCATCGTTAGAGGAGGGGGGCAAGCAGGGGACTCCAGCAACTTAGATTTGGACCCTGATATGGGGGTGCTGGTGCTGTCTTTTTCAGAGGGGGAGGAAGAAGAAGGCCCTGGGGGTTGGGAGCCTGCAGGAGGTAGCCAGGCTTGGGAGGGATTAGATATTTTCACCTCATGAAAGGTGAAAGGCCTTGACAGGGTGGGGCAGGTGGATGCATATTTAGCCAGGGGAGGGTCTTTGGGTTTAGGGGAGAGGGCAGGAGCCTGGTTAGGAAGGGCAAAGGGGGACTATCGGGGAGTGGGGCCAGGAAAGGGGGGATCTGGGGACTGGCGCGGGGCAGGCTCTGTCACCGACTGGAATTGCAGCCGGGTTGGATTGGAGCGATGGGGAAGATGGGGGGTTCAGGGAGGTGGGGGATTTGATTAAAGTAGGGTCGGAGGTGGGCAGAGAGTACCCTAGGCATAGGCAAGAAGAGAAGACGGGAGTTAGGAGAGGGGTTGCTTAGGCCCAGACACCAGACCAGTCTTTTATTTTGCAGGCGGGGGAGCACCGCAGACGATCAGACTCGGCAGAGCTGGGAGCGGCTTGCTGGCGCCTAGAAGGGAGGGCGGAGTCTCGAGCGGCACACCCGTTACCAGCGGGGGATCCAGTCGCGGCCGGCATAAGTAGGCCCCGAGCGGTCTCGCTGGCCCCAACACCTGACAGACCTCAGCGGTCAGTAGGACATAAGAAATACAGGGATAAGCGGGCAAAAGATACCGGGGAGGAGCGCCGGGTGCAATCAGCACCACCAAGGGCTTGTGGGAAGGGGCCCGATAGGGGCCAGCAGGCCGCGTCACAGGTCAATTGACGCAAAGAACTAGACTTTGATGAAGAAAGCCTTGAGGAAGGCGAATTGAGAGAGGACAAAGTAGTAGGGGGGGACAGAGTAATGTCTCTCATAGTGTTTTGCAGGTGTCGAGAAGGGCGTCGGGCCTTTGGAGAGGCCAACCCAATCGGGATTATCCACGACACTGGCGAGGCGGTATGCAGCAACATGGGCACCCTCCTTGGAGCCAGGTAATGTCAAGGGCAGACTGGGAAAGCCAGTGATGGTGTCAGTTGGGACGGGGGGAGGAAATGAAAAGGGAGGAGGGTACGCTGAGGAAGGGTAGGTATGTTTTAGACATAGGAGTGGGCACCGAAGAGGAAAGTAAGATAGTACATTTTCTAAAGCTGTCGGGATTAAAGGCACCGAGCAATCAGATAAAGAGGAGAAAGTGTCTGAAGAGAAAAAAGATAAACCTGAGAGTAAGGAGTTAAAGATTAAGAAACTCCCATACATGGGGGTAACCAAGCTATTGGGGGCACATTTAATGCTGGCAACCAAGGAACGAATGTGGAAGGACGAATATGTTGAAATGCTAAAATTATTGTACAGGGAAGTGCGCGCCAATGAGGGGTCTAAAGAGGAGGAATACGAATTGGCCAAGCGGCCGAGGGTGCCACTGACCATAGAGAATTGGACGGCTGCATTTTTGATATACGCAAGCGTGTACTGTGAAAAATACCCGGAGTGCTGCGTAGCACTATTCAAGTACATGGATGTGATCAGGAAAGCACAGATTACAAGGGGGGTATGCTTGGGCCCAGTACGATGAGGAGTTCAGGGCACGCATGGTCTGGGATCCTGAGGCAAAGTGGCGGGAGCTAGATACCGACTTGTGGCAGCACACTATGGGGGCTTCTAGAGCGGGCAAAACCATTTTTATAGCTAGCGGGCTCCCAATAGTCTACCGGCCCTTTCAGGGGAAGCCCACCTGGGGAGGGGTGGGAAACGCAGGCAGAGGGCAGGCAGGGTCAGGAGGGTCCTGTTGGGATTTCAATAAGGGACTCTGCACTCGTGAATTCTGTAAGTTCCGTCACGAGTGCTCAAAGAGTGGAGGGAGGCGTGCGCTGGTCAATTGCTTCGGGGGGCGGTAGTCAGCAAGGGGGCCAGCAGTGCCAGCACGGGGGGAACAGTTCAGGGGGCCAGCAACAGCAGCATTTTGCAGGGGGCCGGGGAGCTCAAGGTGGTCAGGGGTCTGGGCCAAAGGGCTCATACTCCGGTTAGGCAGGATCAGTTGAACGCAGCCTTACAGGGGTATCACGACCAGAAGGCTGCAGAGGTTTTGAGGGAAGGTTTTAGATGGGGTTTTCGTTTGGGGTATGGGGGTCCACAGCACAGAAGGTGGGCAGAGAATTTACAGTCCGCCAAAGAGCATAGAGAAGTAGTCCAAGAAAAGTTAGACAAAGAGGTGAAGGAAGGTAGAATGGCTGGGTCCTTCAACGATTGGCCCATTGAGAATTTAATTGTGTCATCCATTGGGGTAGTGCCGAAAAAGGAGCCAGGTCCATTTAGGCTCATTCAACATTAATCATGGCCAGAGGGAAACTCGGTGAACGATTTTATCGATGAAAAGGAGGCGACTGTTTCGTACTCATCAGTTGACGTGGCCATGTCACTTGTGGTGACGGCGGGCGCAACAGCACAAATGGCAAAATGCGACATAAAATCAGCTTTCTGTTTGCTTTCAGTCCATCCAGATGATTGGGATCTTCTGGGCTTTCATTTCAATGGGAAATGGTACATGGACAAAGCATTACCGATGGGCTGTTATATGTCATGCTCATTATTCGAGTGTTTTAGCACATTTCTGCAGTGGTTGTTTACAAAGCGCACGGGCCACAAGCTGGTAACCCATTATTTGGATGATTTTTTCTTTGTGGGCTCCGCAGGCTCCACGGAGTGACAGGATGCCCTGGAAAACTTCAAAGACCTGATGGGAGAGTTGGCGGTGCCGTTAGCACCCGAAAAGACGATTGGCCCTAGCGTGGCACTGTCTTTTCTAAGAATAGAGATTGATTCAGAGGCAATGCAGGCACGCTTACCAGAGGACAAGAAAGGCAAAATGCTGGAGCTGCTTGATAATATGTTGGCTCTGGAGAAAGTAACAGTCAAGGAAGTGCAGGTGTTGCTAGGTCATTTGGACTTTGCATGCAGAGTAGTGAGAGTAGGGAGGACTTTCTGCAGAAGACTGGGTCGGGCCTTGGTGGGACAAAAACCACTGCATCACCATGTGAGACTGACAGGGGGAATAAGAGAGGACTTGCGAATTTGGAGGGTATTTTTACAGTCCTTTAATGGGATTCCACTGGCAAGGGATGAAGATTTGACTTGGGACATACAGATTTTCTCAGATGCAGCAGGCAGCTTGGGTTTTGGCCTGTTTTGGCAAGGGAGGTGGTGTGCGGAGCCATGGCCTGCACACTGGAGAAATGGTGGTAGGAGTATTGCATTTCTAGAGTTATTCCCGTTAGTAGTATCGGTGACATTGTGGGGGTCGCAGCTAGCACACAGGAGACTAACCTTTAGAGTAACAATATGGCGGTGGTGGAAATAGTGAACCGCCAATCAGCAAGGGACGAGCAGGTGCTGAAGTTGTTAAGAGTGTTTGTCCTAGGTTGTTTGCGCCATGACATAGCATTTAGGGCACTGCATGTCCCAGGTGTGGACAATGACATAGCGGATGCTGTGTCTCGTTCGCAGTGGGGGAGATTCCGTGGGCTAGCCAAGGATGCAGACAGAACCCTGACGCCCATGCCGCAGCAGTTGTGGTACATAGGCAACACAGGATGCTACAACTGGTGGTAGGTTCACTGGCTAAGTCTACCAGGGTTACGTACAGTTTGGCATGGAAGGAATTTTTGCTTTCAGGCGCCCAGAGGCGTCAGGATCAAGGACAAAGGGTTGAGGACGTCATCCAGTTTATACTGGATATGATTGATAAGGGTTTATCCAAGGTTACGATTCAGGGAAGTTAGCGGGGATTGCCTTTATGGGTAAGCTGCTGTGGGGTTATGCGCCGTCAGCAGGTGAACTCGGTACGCGTATGTTAGAGGGATGGGCAAGGGAACGTGGGCAGAGGAAACATATGAGGAAACCTTTATCTTGGCATTTGTTGTGCAGGGTGATTCGGATATTGCCAGAAGTTTGCAAAGATGGATTCGAGACCTGCCTGTTCTCCACATTGATGATCTGGATGTTTTTGGGGGAATTTCGAGTATCGGAACTATTGGGGGACAGAAGGGGTTAGATGGGAGAATATTGCACCCCGTGCGTCGGGGGCACATATTTGGTTGGGGAAGTCAAAGACAGATCAGAGGGGCCAAGGGAAATGGGTTGCGCTGCGGGCATCTTCCCCTCAGCTCACTTGCCCATGCATTTGGGAAGCGTGCTGGCGAGCAGCGTCCAAAGGGCAGGGGGGGTTAGTTTTTAAACATGCAAATGGGAGCAGAGCCACCGCCTTTCAGCTGCTAGCAGTATTGAGGAAGGCATTAGCGGTGCTTGGCGTCAATGGTGCAGATTTTGGGACCCACTCTTTTAGGATTGGGGTGGCATCGGAGGACAACAATAGGGGGTGGGAGACGAGTGACATTATCCAGCTGGGGCGCTGGTCATCAGAACGCTACAAGCGTTATTTGCGAGGCGAGGACGGGGGCTTGGTGGGGTAGCTAATAATGTATAAGCTCACTCAGTTTTTTCTCGTTTCGGGTTCAGTGGCTGGCCCCCTGTCAGAGGAGATGACAATCTGGGTAGTGGGGCACTCTTTCGTGAAGTGGACTTACATCCAGACTCGCAAGAATTAATTTGGACAGAATCTCGGTTTTAATGAAAAGATTTTTAAAGTGTTGTGGAAAGGAAAAGGGGGTATGTGCTGGAGGGACTTGATACCATCCTTGAACAGCTTGATAGTGGGTAATAGGTGTCCGGATATCCTGGTTTTACACTTGGGAGAAAATGATTTGTGTAAAGAGAAGGGCATTGTTTTAATGAGAAGCATGAAGAGGGACTTGGAGTTGATTAAGCAACAATGGGCAGGCTGTTTTGTTCTATGGGCTGAGTTTGTTCCAAGAAGAGTTTGGCGCGGGGCTCTCAACCCTGGAGCGGTAGACAGGGCGAGACTTAAGTTGAATACAGCGATGTCGCAGTTTTGCAGGGAAGTAGGTTTTGGCAGGATTGTGCACAAGGAGATTCGTTTTGACACTGTAGAATTTTTTAGGGGAGACGGGGTTCATCTTTCGAGGATTGGTATGGACTTATATCTTTTGGAGATCAGGGAGGTTTTGGCTAGGACCTTAAATGTCCAAAGCCACTCAGGTGAATAGAGGCCTATTAGGAAGGGGGGGCAGAAAAAAGGGGCAGGCAGTAGACCCGCCTTTCCTTTTTCCTGGGTGGCGGGGTTTTGAAAAGTTGGCCAGGGTTGGCAGTGGTTTTTGGTTAAGTGTTGGAATTTTGTGAGCAGGGGCAGGGTAAGGGTAGGCCGGTAGTCTAACTTTCAGGGTAGACGTTTGTTAGTTACAGTTGCAGAAAGGCAGGTAGGGGATTTGGGTTCCTATCATTGTGCATCATTTTTAACTGCAATACTGAGTAATGTTGTTGTCTATGTGAATGGCAAGCTGGGGGAAACTTTGAGGGGATCGTAGGGGCGGGGGGGGATCAGGGGGCAGTTATTCGATGTATAGCGAGGTTTTAGTTTTGTAAGGCAGTTGCCAGGTTTGGAATTTGTTATATGCACCTGTTTCAATAAAGCAGCCTTTTTCACACACAAATTGGTCTTGGTCTGGCTTGCCCCCCTCCCTCCCAATACCTCCTGAGCGAAGCAGGTCGCCAGCTCACTAGTTAGCAGCTTTGCCCCTAATTAACTCTGTGCCTCGAGTTAAATAGCGCCCGCAGTGCGGCTTGAACGCACAGGCCGTCCTCAAGCAGATTTCACAGCGAGGGGCGGCATTTCCGTATCTTCAGCACAGCAGTCTCAGGTTGCGGGGAGCCCGGCTCACACCCACCACGTAATCCATCACAGGGGCCGGTCTATGGTGAGCGTGCCTTCTGGTAAAATGACTGGGGGCCACTCAAAGAGTGGCCCCCAGTGCAGACGCACTTTTTTTTTTAATTTAGGTTATTTATTTTATGACAAACACATATTTTTACAGTGCATTAAAAATTTGTGTTGTAATGCTCTCTATGTACGTCCTCTGTGTTTTCAATTGTAAAAGCGCATTCGTTAATCTGTGAAAAAAGTTGAAGTGGGTGTAAAGATGCATTAACCTTACATTCCAGATTCAGCACAAGCGATAGGAACTTTCACGCTTCACTGAACCCTCAGGAAAACTACCACTCTTACCATTTTGGTTAGCAATAGGCTCTTAAGAAAAGGGGATGGTACAAGAAGAAGAAGTATGAGCATTGAGTATCTTTATGCTGCTTTGGTGCACAACTGGGCTGAATTTATACTGCAGGACCACTGATATCTTGAAAAGTATTGACTTTGGAAGTTAACTGCTGTTTTCATACATGATCTACCTGTTGACACTCTATTTTCCACTCTATACTAAAATGAAATTGGACATTTCTTCTGAGCTGCAATGCAGTTTCATGTGGAAAAACATAATCGTGAGCAACACTCTGAGTTTTTATATGTTGTTGGCTAACGAGCTGCCTTCACTGTTTTTTTTTTTGTAAAATCTTTTTATTGGCATTTCGTTATTATGCAAGGTCCTTACATCTTTATAGCAACATTACAGGTGGTCAGTACATTAATTGCAAGCCTTTCTGTTCCCAGGTTTTATTACATTGGATGGGAACATGAGTTATTACACAACATCCATCTTTGTATCTGGGGGCGACGTATTATACAGCCCGTGCGAACATTTGTTATTCCCTGCAGAACGTACTATTACTCTTGTGTGGACCTGTTATACTGGTGTTGGGTAATACCGTCAATTGTGCTTTCTTGTATTATAAACATAACTCTTCAACATGGGTAATTTGAACTGGGATTCACTGTATAGTAGTGTTCGTGTATTTATGAGGGCTAGTTGGTCCAATGGGCGTCTTCGGTCGCTCGGTTCTGTAGTGCAGGGTGCGAGTTGCGCAAGGCTATGTAGGGGGCGGCGGCTGCTCTACGCGTTCAAATTGGGGGTCGCGTTACTCTGAGTTTCCATTTTCGGGGGGGGGGGGGAATTCTGTGCGCCCTCCCAGAGTGCCTCCTCTACCGGGGGTGTAGTGGCCTGCGTGGGTGGCTCAGCTGTTCCTACCTGTTTGAAGGCATGGAGCAGTGTCGCCCATTGCATGGAAATGGGATGCTTTCGAGTACCTTGTATTTCTTCCGATCTAAGCACCTCCTCCTCTGACGCCCCCCACTTTTTAACCCCGCCCACCATGCCTCGGCCGATGGCCTCCCTGGCGCGCTCCAATGCATGGCTATGCATCTCTTAGCCAAGAGGATCGCTAGGGAGACAAAGCGTGTCTCCACTTTTTGGTGCTTTCGGCGCTTGCCTATGCCCAGCGCACAGACCTCCCATGTATTGAGACCCGTAAGCCCGGTTATCTCTAGCAGAGTACCGTGTATCGTGGTCCAGTATGTGTGAAGTGCCGGACAATCCCAGAACATGTGGAGGAAGGAGGCCCCGGGCTCTGGGCATCTAGGGCAGGTAAAGTGTGAGTTGGGGTAATTACGCTGAAGCATTCCTGGGGTCAGATATGCACGATGCAGCATGTGGTATTGTATGTTTTTAAAACGGTAGCTGCGGGACACCTTTTTCGGGAACTCAAGAGCGCGTTCCCACTCTTTATCATGGAGTGGTCATTGGAACTCTGCTTCCCATTTTTCCCGTAGAGGGACTAAAGTGGCCGCGCCAAGCTCCCGCACCGCTTTGTACAGCCATGTCACTAAGTGTCGTCCTGGACCCATCTGCAAGATAGTGTGTAGAACTGGGTGTGTGGGTGGTTCCGTGTCTATTGTGCGCCACATTCTTCGGCACTCCATCAACAGTTGTCTGTGTGTGAGGAATTGCCCGTTTGGAAGGTCCGTGCTGGCGGTGAGGTCGGCAAATGTCTGCAATTGCCCGTTTGCATACAAGTCGCCCGCTTCTGTGATTGCGTGCTCGGTCCAGATGCGCAGTGCACGTTCTGTGTAATGAGTTCGGCCTCTAGGGAAACCCACCAGTGGCTGTATGGGAAAGTAGAAAGGGGCTGAGTGGCTCATTTTGTGTATGCGTTTCAGGCATGCTTGTGCTACTGTTATCTGGAGTGGACAATCTGGTATAGACTCGGCACCTGGTAGTAGCATGCGGTGTATAACTGGGGCTATAACTGGTCTCGCCATTGTGTGTGTCTCCGCCAATGCTCGGCCTGCGGTCCACCGCGACACCCGTTGCAGCTGAGCCGCCAGAAAGTACGCCTCAAAGGAGGGGGCACCCAGACCTCCATGATCCATGGGCAACTGTAATTTGGTGAGGGCTATTCATCTGCGGCCTGTGCCCCAGATGAGGGACACCAGAAGGGTATCCAGCTCTCGGAAGAAGGGGCGGGGGGGAACCACTGCGAGATTGGTGAAAAGATACAGCAGCCGCTGGACCAGTATCATCTTGGCCACTGCAATTTTCCCTATGGGAGCTAAAGGGAGATCCCTCCAGAAATTAACTGAGGTCCGAACCCCAGCCAGGGCCCTGCTGTGATTTCCCTCGTACATGTCTTGCGGCGTGTGATATAGCCATATACCTAGGTATCGAACTGCTTGGGCACGCCAAGATATGTGTTGCCTGTCCGTTAGCAGCAGCTGCGGTGGAAGGTCACCTGAGAGTGGGTAGATTGTGGACTTAGCCCAGTTAACTTTCAGTCCTGCCACCTGTTCAAAGTCTCGCAGGGTGTCAAGTATAGGGGTAAGGTCTGGCGTGATGTCGCAGATGTAGATGAGGACATCATCGGCGTATAGCGACACCGCGTGGATCGTGCCCGCTATTGGTATGCCCCACTTTTCTCCCTCCCTTCGGAGGCGAATCGCAAGCGGCTCCATCGCCATCGCAAAAAGCAGAGAGGAAAGCGGGCACCCCTGCCGTGTGCCTCTGCGAATTGGAAAAGATGACGACATGTAGGGCCCCAGTTTTACTCTGGACGTCGGTCTAGTGTATATAAGCTTAGTGTATGCGAGCAAGCGAGGTCCCACTCCCATCTGTCGCAGGACTCGAAGGAGGTAGGGCCAGCTCAGGGTATCGAAGGCCTTTTCGAGGTCCAGGACCAGGCACGCCGCGCGCGGAAAATGATTGCGAGCCCGGTCCTGGACGTGAAACAGGCGTCTGATGTTACAGGAGGTGTTTCTGCCCAGCACAAACCCGCACTGGTCTGAGTGTATCACCGGTGGAAGGATTGTGGAATATCTTTCCGCCAGTATCTTCCCGAATATCTTGTAGTCCGCTGGCAGCAGGGTTATAGGTCGGTAGGATTCCACAAACTGGGGATCCCAGCCAGGTTTGAGGAAGGAAACTATTACCGATTCGCACATGGACTGTGGTAGGTCCCCCTCATCTATTGCTGACTGGTATAGCTTTACCGACTGAGTGGAGAAGGTGCGGTAAAATTCCAGCGGGAGGCCATCTAGGCCGGGCGCTTTACAGGTAGCCAGCGCTTGCAGTGCCTGCATAACATCCGACGCTGTGATTACCTCGTCTAACTCTTGTGGGACCACTCGCGTTATGCGGGGCAGGGAGAGTGTGCTGAAAAATCGAGGGAGGGTTCCCAAGTCTACTGTGACTGGGGCCGCATATAGTTGCGTGTAATATTGCTGAAAGACTGCTAGGATGGAGGCCTGCGAGTGTACCAAGGCGCAGGCTGCGTTGCGGATTGCAGTAATCAGTGGGAGGGTAGTGTCTTGCTTCATCAGCCAGGCCAACAGTGCACCTGCTCTGTTACCTTTCTTGTGCATCTTTATGGCGTGTGCCCTAAAATTGTACCTACTGAGGTCTGCAAGCGCCTCCGCATATGCGATTTTAGCGTCCGTCACTTAGGTCAGAGTGGCCTCCCCTCTATCCGCTGCCTGCGTTAATGTGGCTAGTGCATGCTCTTTCTCCATTACACTGTGCTCTAGTGTTTTGCGCACCCCTAAGATGTGCTGTATGCATGTGCCTCTGATCACCACTTTAAACGCGTTCCACTCCACTGCGCGGGTGGATGCAGTGTGCGCATTCTCGTTGAAGTAAGCTTGTGTGTGTGTGGCGCTTGAGTTTGCCTAAATACTGAGTCTTCAAGGCACTCTTTGGGCAGGCACCAAGTGGGGACCGGGGTCCTGGGTGGTCGCCATGTTAAGGTGATCGTGTGCGGGTCATGATCGGATAGAACCCTACCTAAATATTCCGCCTTCTGTATCTTGGGCAAGATGGGGGGAACAGAGGAAGCAGTCCAGACGAACCCTGAGATCGTGTGGGATGGAGTGGAACAAATAGAGTCAGAGGTCCGGGTATTAGGAGCACCATGCGTCAGTCAGAGCCCAGTGTGTCGCCTAGGTAGCAAATCGTTTGGCCTGTGCTGTTATAGGGGATGCTGGGTGTGGCGGGTAAGATCTATCGAGGAAGGTGTTTTGCACACAGTTGTAGTCCCCTCCTAATATCCATGGGGCCTGGGTATATGTACTTAAGGGGAGTGAGAGTGTGTCCCAGAATGTTCCCTGGTCTGTGTTCAATGCGTAAATACTCCCCAAAACTACTTGCTGACCGTCTAACAGCCCGTGCAGGAGTGCATAGCGGCCCTCTGTGTCAACTGTTCTAGATAGCTCCTGAAATGGAATCCCTAGGCGTATCCATATGAGGGTCCCTCAGGCATAGGCCGAGTATATCGTGGTGCAGAATATCCCGCGCCATCGCTTGCGCAGCTTGTCTAATTCGTTCGCTGCCAGGTGGGTTTCTTGTAGCAGCGCGATTTGTGCGTTCTGCCTCTTTATATATGCATATGCTGCATATCGCTTATGCGCCGTGTGCATGCCTCGCACATTCAGAATGAGGATGGTGATATGCCCCTTAGGTGCCATGCTGTGATGCGGGGAATCCGGGGGAAGTGAGGTTCCTGGGCGCCATGTCGCAACGCAAACCGCTGCCCTGAACTAGCCTGATCTCGCAGTCCAAGCATGGACGTAGCACCTCGTCTGTGTGCATCTGTGTGTACAGTCTTGGTGGGAATAACTTCGGATAGGAGGACAATGGGGGTGGGGAACAATCCCAATGTTGGGGACCTATCGCAAACGGCGATACGCCCAAACTCATGTTAGCGCACGAAAAGAGCTGCTAAATATTGGAGGGGTGGCGTCTCGCAGCTGCTGGGTGGCTCTCGCCGGGGGCATTTGCAGGATTATCGCGCGCTCAGTGGCCTAGGGATAAGCAGGGAGTCACTAACTGAGCTGCTTGGCGCGCCATGTACCTCATACTACAATATAGCATAGCTTACAGGAGTGCCCTGTGCACATGTGCTGCTGGCTGCTAGTCATATCAGTGTGTCAGCAGTCTGTGGTGTGACCAGCGGCGGGGTCATTGAGTCCTCTCGGGAGAGCATCTCTTCACTGCCCTCTTCCTCTCCTGACGAGAAGATGTGTGGACCTCTGTCTGAGTCTGTAGCTGGTGAAGATGGGCTGAGCTCCGCGGCTGCCTGCAGGGCCCTTCGCCTTTCTGCTATAATCTGCTCCAAGTCCGGGGATCCCGAGGGCTGGGCACCCGAGCAGGCGGTGACTGTGCTGCCTTGTCGTTTTGGGCGGCGTCTGTAGCCGCGTTGGGTTTTAGGATGCCTGTCGGCCTTTTCGTTCACTCGTGGATGCTTCTGACAGTGTTGATCCGCCCAGTCACAGGCCTCTTCCGCGTCCGTGAAGAATATGGTGGACCCCTCATGTATAATTTTAAGTCGGGCTGGGAATAGTAAAGAGTATTGTATACCCTCCAGCCGTAGGTGGCGTTTGACCTCGAGGAATGTGGCTGTGAATCTTGGTATCTTCCATAGAAGAAGCACAAATATTGTGTGTCCTTCTTCTATGGAAGATACCAAGATTCACTTTGTTTCAGTACTTCATCTGCTACAGCAAACTTGACGTGAAGCGTCTATGTGAGATACCTAGATATATAAAAGCCTTGAAAAAGTCCCGCGGGGACGAAGCGCGCCGCGTCGGCTATCAATTTGGTGCTGTGGTTTTAAAAAAAGGAATCATGAACAAAAGAATAAAGAATAAAGGAAGAATATGTTTCCAAGAGTTTATATCAGCAGCATGGTTTCGAGTCATAGTAAGACGTGGTGAAAGCTAATAAAGAACCCTAAGAAGGACAATCTGATTATACATTTAGTAAACAACACAAGCAGAAAACATGTACCCACGCCTTGGATTACAAGCCTTTTTATTTCCAATTCATTCTGGAAACTGCATCTGAGCCACCACATTTATGGCACATACAGGTACAGTACAGGTACAGTAATATGTCCACAGATAACGCTTTTTGAGCATGCACCTCGCTCCTTCATCTGCCCTTTATTGTGGCATTGTAATCCTTTACAATGCCGAAATGTACTTGTTTTTTTGCTGATGGACTATTGAGGATGGTTCGTTATCTTAATGCCCTGGGTATGCCACCTTCAGCAGACTTCATTTCCAAGGATGGAATGCACCAACACCTGCTCCTCGCAAAAAGAAAATCCAATAAACCTACCTCTTCACTCCAACACCTCTAGAAGATGCAATAAACTGCACACAAAAATAAGCTGGTGCCCTCTGGGATCAGCAAACTTGGACTAGGCCTCACGTGCATGAAAGAAACATTTACTTGTTTGAGAGGGAAATCAGAGGCATATTTTTAAATACCCACATGTGTACATTTGCCATAACATACTAAAATAAAAGCAAAAAGAATTCGCACTAATTTTAAACACAAAGCAGCTGCTAAAGTGAAGTACAAAAATGTGATTTACGTTTTGCAATGATAATCTTTATGAAATCTTGAGACATTACCACAGACATTCGAGGCCTGTCTGGTATCGAAGTCAATCACACCTTTTTCCCCCAGTGCATATAGGCCTTGATTACTACTCTGTTATTTCAAAAAGATGCCTCTATTTTTTATGAGATATCTTGTACAGCACAAATGTGAAGCTATTTTCTCGTGAAATTACCAATATATTCTATCTCTCGAATTTAAGTTTGCCAACAGTTGTCTTTAAAAATATGCACTGCTTCGCAGTTAGGGGAATTCAATTCTCACTATTAAACACAGTCAACGAAAGTCTCAAAAATGCATTCTATAATTCAGTAACAACTACAACAAAACACTGGTATCGAATAAAATGCTATTGTCTTAAATAAACCAAATGGTACATGCAACGTTCAACTTTTGGTATGTCATGATTCGAGTAACACCCCCATAAATATCTGCGTATGGTACATTCATATCAGGGTTTCTGAACGATGCAAAAGGTTATATCTTTATGCTATTGGGTTGGCAAAACCTCATCTAAGTAAGAAAGGAAGGAGATGTAAATTTTGAACATACATCACATTTCCATGACATCGTTCCATATGCAGCACTGTGAGCTTGGACAATACTTTACCTAACTACTGCCCCATGTTCGTTCCGATCATTCCAAAGCACTTACAACAGAGTTTATCCTCATAAGGCCTCACACAAGGCAGCATTTTCACATGTCCTACACTTCCCAGGGATGGAAATGGATTACTTATAAAGTAATTAAAGATACGGTCACAGGGGATGAAAACACTCACGAGTTTCCTTTGCACCATGACGTGTAAGGGACTCGCCCTCCACACGTTTGCACACGTTGCTTTATATAAGGATATCTAGCCACAGGAATTGAAAACTACGTATTAGCAGGGTCGATTGGGGCACTTAAATCTGGCTAAAGTGAAGTGAATGTTTCTGATCCTCTTGCCTGCAACATTATAAAAAGTTAACAAAATTCTATTTCTATAACTATATATCAATAACCAATTCACAACATAGAAAGCATTTGCCCCTGGGAAAGTACACAACGTGGAGATATCAGGTATGCACAGTTCATCTTTCCAAGGGGCTCCTGTGCTTAGGACTGGAGGAATGGGGTTTTCCTGGACAGGAGGAATATTCTTCAGAATTTGAAACGAGAAAAAGGAAGTTGTGCTGACTGTCCGTCCAAAACTGAGCTCAAACTGCCATATCCAACAATTTACGGGACCATGTTCCACCACTTGAAGGCGAACGACTTCCGACGGACATTGGTACCGCAGTGCACCTCTCCCAGCTTCTGGTGGTAGGACACAATGTCATCAATGAAAGTGCATTTCAGCTCCAGGGGCAGTAGAATGGAGCGGATATTTTGTTCGAGGCAGCAAGTCTCCTTGATGATAGGCCCGTAGGGTTTTGGGATACCAAGTTCGTGTCCCAAAACAATCATGTTTACCTGTATGACAAGATTGCAGAGGTCAGAGATATCCAGTACAAGTAACATGTGAGAAAGGAGAGAAAGAAAGAGGGTGAGCCAGGAGTTGATAGGAGAAGAGGCAGTGCGAGTGAATAGATGATAAGGTGAGGGAGGGAATGGTGGGCAGGTGAAAGAAATGGAGAACACTTTAGAGAGAGGTATTCATTAGAAGGAGGAAAGATGGAGGGAAATGATAGAAAGTAGCAAAACAGAAGTGTTAAAGAACAAGGGGCATATTATCAACGGCCAGCGATAATTATCGCTGGCCGTGCTTAGCGATAGATATCTTATCGCTGGCTATCTCCGGAACTTATCGCCCTGGTAGCGCGTTATTAACAACACGCTTCTCCAGGGCGATAAAAATTCCAGAGATAGCGAGGTTAGTGCCGTTTTGCAGGGAACATCGCTGGTTTTCCAGCGATGTTCCCTGCAAACGGCGATAATCTTGCTGATACGACCCTGTGGTCGTATCAGCACAATCCACCCCTATGTTAGGGATGGCTGAGTCGGGATAATAGCAGACGTTAGATTTTGGCGAAAACGGCCGTTTTCGCCAAAATCTAACGTCTGCTATCATCCTGTGGGCTGCCTTGTAAATATCGCGATGTGCACATCGGCGATATTTACAACGTAGCCCATCTGGGGTACGCCCAGTAACGCCCACCTTGCATCTCATTAGAGATGCAGGATGGGCGTTATGGGAAAGGGCAAGGATTCACGCGATAGCGTGACCTTGCTAATACAGCAATAAAATTATCGCCGCTTTTCGTCTGAAAACAGACGCTAAAGCGGCGATAATTTTTTATCGCCGGCTTGTTAATATGCCCCCAAGTTACTTACTTTCGGTAATGCCTATCTGGTAGAGACTCTATCTAGCCGCAGATTCCTTACCTTAGAATATTCCCCAGGCTTCAGACTGTATCCTGAAAATCTTGAGCAGTACCTCTGCGCTCCGAAAGGTGGCATTGTTCGGCTCTGCGTTGGCGTTGTCTACATAAGTAGTGACGTGCGCGGTGCTTATATAGGCATCACACCAGTGCGCTGACAACAGTCTATTTTCGTGACATTTCCATGCCAGAATCACAGAGCCACGAAAGAATGCTGATGGACCAGCGTGCAGACACTAAGGACCTACAAGGTTCACCATATGGAGGGATCAGAGAGTTGGTAAGGAATCTGCGGCTAGATAATCTCTACCAAATAAGGCAGGAGTCTCCAACCTTTTCTGTAATGAGAGCTACTTCTGATCAGTGAAAATCATTGTGAGCTACTGAAGGCTAAGCATCTCGCGCAGTGTTACCAGACGCCCCCACACCCAGCTTAATTGCCTTTAAGGCTAATGTCCATAGAGCAAGATACTGTGGTGTGAAAAAAAAATACCTTGACTAGGGGCACTATTACAGGGCTGCCATGTGTGTCATTGACAGTGTGGTCTTTGGGGATGTATGAACATGTGTGCGTATGAATGATATATATTAGTATGGGTGACTGAGAGCCTGTATTGTATGTACTTGCAGCACAGGAAATACCTTTTGCCATAAGTGGCACCATTACATGTACAACACAAACATGAGCATTTTTTTAAATGAGAGAAATTTAATGTGGAGAAAAATTATCTGAAAAAATGTACAAAATATGGAACATTTTTCTGCACTTTAAATTTCTCCCATTTAAAAAGTGACTGTATTTTTCAGTTCTACATATGGCACAATGTCTACTGGCCATTAGAAACAAGAGACCTTCTGTTTGTAAATGCAACACTTTGAAATGGGAGAAAATTAAAATGAAGAGTTAACTTAATCATTAAGGCAACTTTTCATTTTAAGTTTCTCCAATTTAAAAGCATTCAGAAACATCATTTTGGTCTCACACTCCAATATTGAGTTGACAAGAACTTATATTTAAGAGTTAAATACCTCAGTGCTTCAGTTCTTCACTTCTGTGCCCCAGCCACATAAATCTGACTGAGCACTGCTCATTATCAGGCCCTGCTATCTGCAGCCTGCTGATAATAATGTAAAATAAACACAGCCTTGACTTAAGTTAAACAGGAAAATGTGAACCTGCGCTTAGTTAAAAATGAACTCAAGTCTACCAGCTACTCTGAAGGAGCGGAGCTCCACGGAGTTTGTTTGCAACTCCGTGGACCTCCGCGTAGCCCAGCTACGCCCACTAGGCCCAGGGCTAGTGAACAGACACCCACGTCGCAGCCTGACAGATAGGGGCCGGACTGGTGGAGAGGACCTTCATGCATGGAGATTGACCGGCAGTATTGACAGTTTTGACCTTCTTGTAGAAGTCTGCAATGCCATTCTGGCAGCCCGGCGCCCCTCAACCAAGATAGTATATGCCAACCTTTGAGAAAATTTTGTGGCTTGGTGCACCACTATCGGCTTTTTTGCGGTTGCTGGATCAGCCCCCTCTGTTCAAGTCACTTGTTTTGACCCTTTTCCTCAAAGGTCTCCAACACATGGCTCCCCTAAACCCTTCAACACGCCCTAATGGGACCCGCAATTGGTTCTGACTTTTTTGTTGTACTCACCATTAAAGCATATGCATAGCTGCCCTCAGCATCGATTGAACATCAAAACTTTCTTTCTAGTGGCCTTTACATCAGGCAGGAGGGTTAGCAAACTGCAGGCATTCTCTGTGCACCCTCCTTACATGACTTGTTTCCTATATAAACTGGTTCTGAGAACACATACATCTTTCCTATTGAAACTGATGACACCCTTTCATGTAGGCCAGACCATCACACTGCCGACCTTCCTTGTCTGCCTCACCCTTCCAAAGAGGAGAGACTCCATCACCTAGACCCAAAAAGAGCGTTGTCGCTCTACGTAGATCATGCCAAAGAGTTCCAGATAGAGGATCAACTCTTCATTGGGTGAGTCGGGGAAAAGAAAGGAAAATGACCAAATCAAGATGGATGTGCTCTGCATTAAAATTTGCTACGCACTTGCTAAGAAGCAACCCCCTGAGGGCTTGCATGCTCATTACACCAGAGCCAAGGCTGCAACCACTGGGTTAGCTCACAGAGTTCCTGTCCTGGACATCTGTCAGACTGCGACATGGGAGTCTCTTCACACGTTTACCAAGCACTACTGCCTGGACAGTCAGGTTCGTTGTGATGGTTACTTTGTCCTTTCAGTCCTCCAGCACTTCGTGGTTTAAATATGTTTGCAGACCCACCTCTGGAGAGGTATGGCTTGGGTATCTATTCTAGGGCAAGGAATCTACGGCTAGAAGTCTCTATCAGATGAACAAGTTACTTACCTTCTGTAATGCCTTATTTGGTAGAGACTATCTAGCCACAGATTCCTTACCAACTTTCCGATCCTCCCCGCTCTGCGTATGGATTTCTCAGCATAGGGTGAATCTTGTAGGTCCTTAGTGTCTGAACACTGGTCTATCAGCATTCAGTCGTCGCTCCATGCTTCTGGAGTGGAAATGTCACAGAAAGAAACTGCTGTCAGCATGCTGGTATGGTGCCAGATAGGCACCACGCACATCACTAGTATGCAGACGACACAGACGCGGAGCTGAACGATGCCACCTACCGGAGAGCAGAGGTGCTCCTCAAGATTTTCCAGATCCTGTCTGAAGCCTGGGGAATATTCTAAGGTAGAATATCTGCAGCCAGAAGTCTCTATCAGATGAGCAGGTTTTAGTGATTTCAATACAGACAATACACCATTAAAAAGCTATCTCTTCTCTCCCTTTACTAGATTAAAACATAACAATTACTGCTTGCAGCTGAGATTGCACTGTTATATTAGTCTGTCATCTGGCAGACCTGTTCAGGTATCTGGTTAATCTTTACTTTAAAGGCACATTCTTAGTACAGATGCATAGCGACGTTTAAACATCCTGATCAAATCACACCAAGGGGTATATTTACAAGGGAAGTGCCGGAGCGCAGCATTAGCCTTCTTGGATTAACGCCGCCCTCCGCCACTTTTGAAACGCAGGGCTGCACCATATTTACAACAATAAGGTGCAGCCCTGCATTTCCCCCTGCGCTGACGCTAATTGCAGCTGCCTAGCACCAACGCAGGCACTCTTGCACCATAGTGCAAGGGTGCCTGCGTTGTGGGAATGATTGTTTATATGCAGGAAGGTGTACCTTCCTGCACATAAACAATCTTTACTGGCGATTTGCTCCTTCTATGTGTGAGGAATGCAGCACACATAGAGAAAAAAACGAGAAGAAATAAAAGTATTTCTCCGCGTTGCGCAATTCTAACGCCACCCTTTCAATGGTGTTAGTTTTTAGCTCTGCCTCAGATTTACCATTTCTTGTGCATCTGGGACAGTGTCAAAAAGCAATGGGTGCTGCATGAGTACGCCGACAGCAACACCCATTGCATGCCACTTTGAAGCAGAAAACTGCATCGAAGGGTACGATATTTACATGGCGGCATTAAGTGGCGCAAAGTGGCTTAGCTTGTAAATATGGAGAAGGACATTGCACCACCGGAGCATCGTAAACAAGTAGTCACCTCATCTCTGAGATGCCACAGGTCACATTTTCAAACTGCATCAAGAGTATACATATATAGAAGAGAAGGGTGGTCTAATTAGGAATCTAGGACGTATATCAACACTGGAGAACTGCACTTACAGGTAAAGTAACTTTTTCTTCTCCAGCATTGGATCATTCATAGATTCACATGCTTGAATTAAGACTAATAAAGCAATACCAAAGAAACAACAACAATAATTCCGAATGAGGTGCACAATAGGCAAACAAGTTGCACAAAGCACTGCCTGTCCTACTGAAGGCTCTACTCTGAATTGTACATTAAATCAGTAATGCTTGGACAATTGGTGTCCGACCTCCAGTTCAAAGGCCTCCGGTTATCTTTCAAATAAATGTTGGTGAAAAGCTCAGTCATTGCTGACATCCCTCTGATGATAGGAGCTCTGAACCCCCTGGGGACATGTCAGACAACCTTAGTGTGAGCTGTAGTGAAGCAGGAAACAATACATGTTGACAAACCCTTCTTTGGTGGAAGTATGTTGTTTTAGTCAGGTAAAACATCAAATGTCTTTTAATGTCTAAAGACCTCTCAATTGGTTGTGCGAAGAATGTAGATAGGACAACATGGCATTTAGATGAAATTACGAAGGAAACTGAGGAATGAATCTTGGATAAGTCCTGTCAAAAGACCTTGTCCCAATAGAAATGCAATCAAGGACCTCAAATTAAAAAGGCTTAAAAGTTTTTTTTAGACCTGACATTGATAGATGACTTGGCTAGGTGAATAAAATATGGCACATTGAATATGGAGACATTGATAGTGGATAAAGGTTCATGGACTGCACCCATATTAAGACTCATTTCTACTTCTTGAAGTACATTCGCAAAGTGGATGGCGTCCTGTTTGTAGTTCTCCAATATATCAAAGGAGCCAAATTCTAAGAGGCTTATTTACAGTTTGTAAGTTAGCCAGGCACTCCTTGAGTTCCTCCTCATTTTGACTTGAGAAGTAGGTATAGACCTATTATGGTATATGTAAGGCAAATGTACAGGGCATAGGTAGGGATGTGGATACTGACTTTAGGCATCACTAGATTTATTAGGGTATACAAAAGGTGTGGAGGTACTATGATAGAGGTAGGAGAAGAGATACAAGGGTACAGGTTGGGGCAGGGGTTCTGGAGAATAAGTAGAGTAAGAACTATTTGCGAACAGACAAGTGGAGAACTGGGAAAAAGGTATTCAAAGACAAGGTGGGACAAGTGACTTGAGTAGAGGAAGAAGGATGCAATGAAGCAGAGAGAAAAGATGGGAAGTGTGTGCCCCCTACAAACAAGACATAGAGAGATTAGACATGGTGAAAAAAACAAAAATGTTACCTACCTGAATAGCCCAGAAACAAGACTGGATTTGGAACATTCTGAAATAGCTCTTAGGCACCAGCAGGGATGCTGACTGAGTCGATGTCGGGGTTGGCACCGTAATGACATCGGAGGTACAAATCACCATGATATCAGTTCTGCTTTGTTTTTCCTGCATCTTTTGAGAGGTATTGAGCTGAATCACATCAGTTTATAGGTGCAGTGCAACAACTAGGCATCTTATTAAGTGATTGGAAGAGTATTTTTGGAATGGGTAAGAGGGAGGGTCGAAGAGGAATCTACAGGTAGATAAGAGTATACAATAGAAAGGTCGTTACTAAGGGTAAGGAACCTTTTCTTCTGATAGATGTTTGGCAAAGGTGTGGAGGAAAGACCACGTTGATGCTTTGCAAATGTCTGTTACCTGCACTCCACTGGCTTCAACGAAAGGCTGAGAAGGCTGCCAAAGTTTACATTTAACTTTGACTGTGGCTACTGCGTAGCTCTGTTGGAGTAAGGGTAATGTATATCCCTAGTATATGTGCAAAGACAACTTCAAAGAGTCTTGCTATTGTCAATCCACCAGGATACAAACTTGTTCCATCTACCTGAATAGACCAACTTAGTCAAGGGGTGACAAACTGAAATAATCTCATCAGCCACGTTTGTGAAAGCGAAGGCTGTTGGCCTGATGTTCAAAAAGCTGGTTAAATGGTTAGCAACAATTCACAGCCCCTGTTGGTGTGCTCATGACCAGGGTCTCAGTGCTTTTGGATCAACAGGATGAGAGCCTTAAACATCTTGTTTGCTGATGCACCACAACATGGTAGTATTGTTGGCTAAGATTTAGACAGACTGACCACAAAGGGATGGGAGGAAGGCCTTGAGAGCTAGCCAAATCATTTGTAGTTCTAGCAGATTGATATGTAATCTCTGCTCTTCTGGAGTCCTCTGATGTCCACATCTTGCAGTTGTGCATCCAACACAAAGGTGGATGAGTCCACTTTAGTCGCTGTTGGGGGGGGGGGGGAAACTACCTTGCAAGACGTCGTTGTCCTCTCTCCCATTTACTTAATTCCACTGCAGTGTTCCTAGAGATCTCTATAGAGTTTGCTATGTCTCCTTGGTGTTAGGACCAATGCATGCACAGGCACCACTGGAGAGACCTCATGGGGCAGCATGCATACGTGATCCAGGAGGGTGTAGGAGGCCAACAGACTGAGCAGTAGTGGGACCATCAGGACTGGGATCTGAGCTCATGTCCAAAAAATTGGAATCATGTTCCGAATGTCTTGAGTCCTCTGGAGAGGACGAAAAGCTCAGAATTGGGTTGTATGCAGTACTGCACCTTCGAACAGGAGGCACTGGGAGGTCTCCAAGAAGACTTGGGCATTGATGGAAAATCCCAAATCGAACAACAGGGATGTTGCTATTTGCAGGTGATGCAACACCATCTGCATTGAGCCAGCTATAAGGAGCAGTCATACAGGTACAGGAATACAGAGACCCCTGACCTCTTGGGAAGAGCTATCACCACCGCCATGTCCTTGATGAACACTCTTGGTGCCGATGTCAATCCAAAAAGAAGAATAGCAAATTGGTAATGTGTGTAACCCTCTACAAACCGCATGTACATCCTGGGCAATCACAAGATCAATATGTGAAAATACACGTCCCATAGATTGAGAGACACATCCAGCCTTCTCCATCCATCGCAAGCAAAATCTGAGTCAGGGATAGCATCCTGAACTTTTCCTTGTGCAAGTATCAGTTCAGGAACCTGAGGTCTAGTATCAGAGAAATATTGGCGTCCTTCTTGGGGACCAGGAAGTACTGTGAATATCACCCCTGCCCAATTTTTTGCTGACGTGTTAGAAATGGCATCCTTGGTTTTCCCCCTAACTTTTTACCTTCAGACCTCCTGTTTTTCTGACTTCGTTTTTGCTGGTCTTAAGGCTCTGTGCACTTTACCACTACTAACCGGTGCCAACGTGCTTGTGCTCTCTCCTTAAAACATTCTAGATTGGCTTATACGCAACAGGCATATTTATTTCACTTGTACGTCCCTAGTAAAGTGGCACTGCCAGTGCCTATGGCCTATAAATTAAATGCTACTAAGTGGGCCTGCAGCACTGATTGTGCCACGCACTTAAGTAGCATATTAAACATGTCTCAGGCCTGCTATTGCAGCCTGTGCGTGTGCAGTTTTAAATTGCCATTTCGACCTAGCAAAATAAACCTTTTGCGAGGCCCAAACATTTCTTTTTAATACTTATAAGTCATCCCTAGGGCAAGCCACGGACAGCCCAGAGGGCAAGGTGCAGTGCATTTAAAAAGTTGGAAATTTACTATTAAGCTTTACATGTCCTGGTAGTGGAAAAGTCTTACATTTGTTTTTCACAACTGCAACGCCTACTTCTCCCGTAGGATAACATTGGAGTTACCTTGTTACATTTTATAAGTGTATTTTCCAAATGGGAACAGGTACCCAGTTCATGATTGCTGTCTTTAGAACTGTAATGAAAAATCCTAACTTATGGTGAAGTAAGATTTCAAATTCCAGTTTTGAAAATGCCACTTTTAGAAATGTGCAAAGCTGGCATTTTCCTGCCATAGCCATTTGCTGCCTGCGGCCTGTCTCTGGGTCACATGACTCTGTGTAGTTGACAGTTGGACTTTGTGCATTCCTTTTAGACAACCAAACACAATGGGGAACTTAGGTATGACTGGATGGCAGGTTGGGAGGGAGGAGCTGGACCCGGCCCCACTTACACTTGAATGGGCTCTGTCCTCACTCCACACAAAGGGCTGCAAAGAGCACTCAGAATTGTAAATGAAGAGTCCAACAGTAATAAAGTCTCTTATTGTACTTTCGTTCCACTTTTTATTCGGGTACTCAGCATGCGATGTTCAACAGTACTTGTGTATTCAGTATACAGCTTCCACAGATGTTGATGTACGATAAAGCAATCTAAAGCCAACACGTGTTTCGTTGTGTGTATTTGCACACAATGACTTCTTCAGGGCTGTAATCCCAAATAAAAGATGTTACCATCAATATTCCTATTTTGGAGACATAGTGACCATAAACACCCGTGTGTCATGCGACCAAGTCTCCATCACCCAACAGATAACTTGCAGTGTAAACCAACATAGTTCCAGCAGAACCATCTTCATTGTCCTGCAGATGACAAGGACAAGAATATGAAAGAAAATTAAAAACTGGAAGAAAGTATCCATTGTTGTATATTAAATCAAAAAAGAAAAAGGGAGGATACCCGACTACCAGAACCGGTATATGAAAAAGAAACGTGGATAATTTATTACAGTATTTTCTTGGACAATGAATGTATTCCTTGGGATAATGATGTAAAAATTAGATCACCTTATATGTCAGCATAAGATGTATTTGTTAGTAGACTTATGACTGTGACCCATTGTAAATGTTGTGGAAATATGTAATGGATCAAGAAATAACATAGGGCCAATTGCCCTTTGGGTACCTTCAAGAGGGTGTTATTCATAACGATGTCATGACTGAATCAAGCTATTTTGTGACACTCACTGTACAGCTATTTTAAGATACATCTAATTGAATATTGGTCTCTGATAACTTTGATTGTTACATGCTGGGTTTCACTGGTGATGTTGGCACACTGAGATTGCCCTAACTTACTATGGGGATTTTTCCTTATATGTTCCTATCCACTTTTGAACTCTCACCTGTTAGTATCTTAGAATAGGTGACTCCCTATTTGACTTCTGTTCGCCCTATATGGGCCTTTATCATTAGGTTACTCCTTGTCTGACTCCGGTCCGTCCTAGATGAACTTCATACTATATTGAGAATTATGATGGGTGACTCACTATATGGAATTATTTACATTTATATAAGAAAATTTGAGGTGGTTTGGTTGGCCTGGACTTTACTACTACTGAGGTCCGGAATATTAAGTAGAGGCATTTACATCAATATGGCTGAAAGTAGATGGAGGTTGGTGGTGATGTTACACCATTATTATTACTTGTAAGTGCTTGAGTATGGTTATTTGAACAAGCACTTTTTGATTTTTAAAGATGGCGGACGCGTTTTCTTGTATGGGGACGATCGTGTGTCCGTAATGAGGTAATCAGTTTGTTCCAAACATGGCACCCACGGTGCATGCCGAACGGAGGACTTTCCGTTCTGGTATCATTTGTTTATATTGCTAGAAAAGAACAGAATGGGGTGTTGTGGGAATGCGGTATTATAGCATATAGAGCTTTGTTTTATGGTGATTACGGGTGGTGTAGTGGTGAGTATGTTGATTTGACCAAGTATTTTTGATTTTTAAAGATGGCGGATGCATTTTCTTGTATGGGAGGACAATCGCGTGCCCGTAATGAAGTTACTTTTCTACTTCAAACATGGCGCCAAGGGCTGTCAGGTCTGCTATACTTTGATGATATTGTGATTACATAACTGAATGAGGGGCTATGTAAATGCGGCATTACTGCTTATTGAGTTTGTCTTATGGGGATTAGATTACGGGTGGTGCAGTGGCAAATAAATGCACCGAGTACGATGGACACTGTAAGATGGCGGACTCGTTTTCCCGTATGGAGGCACGATCACGTGCCCGATATGGTGTATTTAGTTTGACTCTAAACATGGTGCCCATGGTGCACACCGAACTGAGGACTTTCCGGTCCGGAATCTCTTTACTGTTTTGTGAGTACAGCCCAGACTGGGGTGCTATGTAAATACGGTGTTTTCGTATATGGAGCATTGACTGCGCTTGTTGTATTACGTTCTGATACATGGCCCGGCATTTTATATTTCGTTTGTAGGACTTTAATGTGCGCATAAACGCTCACAGCTTATGGCAGGAGCTGATGCTATAAGGGATTCTCACTGATCTAATTAAGCTTTATTCCTTTTGGGGTTACAAACAATAATGGGACTATAGACACGCTTACTTGAGGCGTGTTAGTTATTACTGATGATGTATACGATACTTAGGGGACTCATACGATATCTACTGTGAGTGTGGTATCAGTGTGTTACAGGCCAGATTGGGTCTACCAATACGATGACTTTAGCATGCAGAACACTGCATAGTATTTTTACGCTATGAGGTGGAGAACAGAGATGCACGGGACCACATGTGATAACAAGAATAGGCAACGCTTATGGAATGATGTGCGTACACGTTTTTTTGACTTAAGAGTACTACTCTCTCCATTTCTAGATCATGAACTTGTGATTACAAGATATCTTCCTAGTTACTTTGGATTCGCCCAGTGAGTCTCTTACATGAGGCTTGAGGTGAGCTTGGTCGACTTGAAAACGGGGGCTTAAATCGACTTTGTGACCTGTGCTATACACCACAAGACACCTAGAGATATAGGGCATGCTCTTGTCCTTATACTTTTCTTTTACCTTTATTACAGCTTGTGACGTGTTGCACGTTTGGAGATATCTGAATTAATTGGTACTTCAATATTTACCTGGAGTGCTCCCAAGCAGGGGCCATAAGATGATTGTTACCATTGGACTATTTAAATTTAGTTATTACACATTACCTCTAACCTGTAGGATTGAAAACGGGTTTTATTTGTGCTTACAGGCTACCAGTGTACAAGGTGTTACTGGTGGTTTGTTGATCGACTGGATTGTGGTTTTGAAGTTGTTACAGAATCAGGTTACTTTCATGTATGAATCCGCCTATTTCTAGCCTTTCTATTTCTTTTTCTCTTTACACCCTAATTTTCGGTTTCTTTTTCATATACGGGTGCTGGTAGTCGGGTATCCTCCCTTTTTCTTTTTTGATCTAATATACAACAATGGATACTTGTTTCCAGTTTTTAATTTTCTTTCATATTCTTGTCCTTGTCATCTACGAGACAATGAAGATGGTTCTGCTGGAAACTATGTTGGTTTACACTGCAAGTTATCTGTTGGGTGATGGCGACTTGGTCGCATGACACAGGTGTTTATGGTCACTATGTCTCCAAAATAGGAATATTGATGGTAACATCTTTTATTTGGGATTACAGCCCTGAAGAAGTTATTGTGTGCAAATACACATGAAAAAACACGTGTTGGCTGCAGATTGCTTTATCAGAAATCAACATCTGTGGAAGCTGTATGCCGAATACACATGTACTGTTGAACATCGGACGCTGAGTACCCGAATAAAAAGTGGAACGAAAGTACAATAAGAGACTTTATTACTGTTGGACTCTTCATTTACAATTCTGAGTCCTCAGGGAGGAACTATATTGTCATTGTACCCCCTTCTTTGGACGGATTATTTGTGGTTGAATTGGCAGCCGACCTCTCTTCCCTTGGAGCACCAACACACAGTTTTTCTCATCATTGCACTTGCCCTATATGATCGTTAAGCGCTCAGTTGTTCTGTATTTTGCCTGGTTGCCAATTTGTTTTGTTTTAATTCCTGGAGTTAGTCTGGAGCCAGGGCCAGGAAGGCAGGGCACCTGTGCACTCCAAAGGCATGCCTCTAGAAGCTTCTCCCCACTTCAAAGGTACAACTGGGTTAAGATACTGGACCTCAGACACCAACTCTTCAGCATACTGCTGGACCTGTGGCTACTCTGCCAGGAAGAAGGAATGCTGTGCTGCTGAAAGGACTCTCTGCTGGACTGCTGCTCTGAAGAACTGCTGCCCTGCTGTGCTGATATGCTGCCCCCTTGCCTAGGTGATAAGGATTAGACCTGCATCTCTGGAACCCAGAACCCCAGAGTGACTCCGAGGGCCAGTTGGCTGACCTCTTGATCTGAATCTCAGGGACACAACAGGCTTCCAACAACCTTGCACCTGCACCTGGAATATGCCTTCTGTGAGTCCACCTTGCCAAGTGGTGCCATCCCAGCTCTTTGGAAGTGGGCTTAAGGTGCTCTGCCGGCCTCTGTGGAACAAGCGGAACCGATGCATCTCCCCTGCTGCGTGGCCCTTCTTTTTTTGGGGGGGGTGGGGTAAAATGTAAATACATGGGTCTGTAAATCCTGCCAGCTAACGCTGACCCTGTAAATTCAGTCATCCCATCAAGACATTTGCAGGTTCCAGGGTAGGACAACATTATTTTTAAGGGGGGGGAGGCATTTTTGACTCCAAAAAGATTGCATATATTGAATGCAAGTTATATTTATTCACTAAAAATCTTTGAGCACTTAATATAAAAAATGATTACATTACAGTATAAAGATTATATATATATATATATATATATATATATTTTAACCTAAATAAAAAAATATATAAAAGAAAAAAAGGAAAAAAGAAAATTACACATAAAATATCAACTTAACTGTACCATTCCATCTCAGGCCTGGCTGGATCATTTTGGGGCCATTTATAGCCTTGAAGCAGAGCCGGAGTCTGCAGAAGGTCTCCGGACAGAGCATAACTTAACCTTTAGCCTGACGGAGGTCAGAGCTGCTATTTCACAGCTGTCCTCAAATAAGGCGCCAGGGCCCGATGGGGTTCCTGGTGACCTATACAAGGATGGTATAGATTTGTGGGGCCCGATACTGACACTGCACTTAAACTCTGCTGTATCTAGCCATCTTTCCTCAACATGGTCCCAGTCTATAATAGTCCCTGTCTTTAAAAAGGGTAACAGATCAGACCCGGCCTGTTTTAGACCTATTTCCCTTATAGACTCGGAGGTAAAAATTATTGGTAGGGTCCTATTAAATCGCCTCAGGGACTGGGCCGAGGAGCGAGGCTTTCTGTCTGACCTCCAGTACGGGTTTCACCCTGGGCGGGGAACAATAGAACAGACCTTGAATCTCTATCTTTTAACCTGCAAGTATACCAAGGTCAAGAAGGGGGCCATCCATCTAGCCTTCATGGACCTTAGCTCGGCCTTTGATAGAGTCAATCGCTCTAAGCTCTGGTCGATGATGGAACAGATGGATGTTGATATAGTCTTAATTAATTTCTTGTGCGATTTGCACAACGGCCTGTCCGCCAGCGTCAGATTTAGCTGCAATGGGGAATGCACTGAGCACTTTAAACTTCAGCGAGGGGTACGGCAGGGTTGCATTTCAGCTCCTTTCTCATTTATATTTTATATCAATAGTTTAGAGCAGGTCTTGACTGTTGAGGGTGCTGATGTCCCTAGAGTAGGTGGCTGCCCCATTCCTGCTCTACTCTATGCGGATGATACAGTTTCAATGGCCTGTACTGCTAAAAGCCTGAACAAGCTTCTTTCTCTTTTCATTAATTTTATGAACAGCCTTGACCTATCCACCAACTTTTCTAAATCTTACGTTATGAGTACGTAATAGATGGCCAGCACATTAGGAAGGTGGATAAGTTCAAGTATCTGGGGATACAACTGGATTCTGAGTTCCGTTGGCACTCGCTCATTAATCAAAATGTTTCCTCTTTTAGCAGGGCGATATTTGGTGTCAGGGATTTTTCCCGCAGATTGGGGCGCACTCATATCCAATCGGTTTTGGAGATTTACAGGGCTAAGTGTGTTATGGCAGTGGAATCTGGGGATACAGCCAGGTGGCCTCACTCCAAGTTGTAGAAAATAAGTTTTTAAGGAGTCTCTTGGGTGTTGGTCGAAGCACACCCTATGAAATCGTTCATGAAGAACTAGGTGTGGATTTTTTAACGGATCAGCTTCGCCTTAGTCAATTAAAATTCTGGAACTCAATTTGGACAAAGGAGGAGTTGGGTTTTAGCAGACTGATACTGCAAGACAGCTTACTATTAGATAAGCCCCTACAGATTCCATGGTTGCGTACGTGGCAGGTAGCCTGAGGGTTATAGGGAGGCCGGATTTGTTTGTCAACACCACAAGCATAACTCGCACCGATGGTAAATGGGTTGAATCTGCACTCATTGATAAGCTCAGGTCAGAACGCGAAGATGTCGCCCTAACAAAACATTCTATGCGGCACCCGTTGCTGGTGAAAACAGTTAGTAATATTGAACCGTATCTGACTTGGGATATACCTTGCCATCATCGCCGTCTGTTGACTTATTTTAGATTAAATTTATTTCACTGACTGGTCCCTTTAACCGCGGCTGTTTTAAACACTCAGACTTGCCCCCCTGCAACTGTGATAACACCAAGATCAACAACACATTACATGTGGTTATGTTTTGCCCAAAAGATAGTTACCTGCGACATAATTTTATACGCCAATTTTATTACCGCTCAATTCTAACCAAGTTAGGCCAGCCTTACTTTTTTTTTTACAGTTGTTGAATTCACCTTTTAATTGTTTTTCTCTTGTACATTTTCTGGGGGAGTTTTAAAATACGAATGACTATGATACTGCTATTCTGTATGTTTTTTTTAAATGACCTGTCTTTTGTGATTTTATCCGTAAAATCGAATAAAGAGATTATGATGATGAAGAACTTAACTAACTACAAAAAATAACAAATTATGAAATCATTATTTATTTTCAATTAATACATACAAAAAACATACAATACATTTTTAATACATACACATATTAACATAAAAGTATACATAATTAATTACGAATTAACAAATTACAAAAATATTAATTAATATAAAAACTATTAAATATTTAATAACTTCCCAACCTACTCCCCTATAAAACAAATAACACAGCATTAACAAATACCTGTGTAATAAATATATAAAACCTAAGATACATATTAAAAGAAATAAAACAGTACAACAATAACACAATAATTAATCAATTAAGTCATTTACATAATTAATAATTAAATAACATTTAATTAGCAAAAATTCACATTAAATTAAAATACCTTTCATTTCATTTAACTTCCTACATGATTCCCATACAGACCCAACAACCCACAACTAAAATATAACTTACCATTACTAATAATAAAACTAAAATAAAATTTGAAATTCTAATTTTAAATTCAAATTATAACAATTAAACAAGTTGCATAATTAATAATACATTAATATTTTATTCAGAATAATTAACAATAAAAAACTAATTTGTTAAATTAGCTTTAACTTTTTTAATTCAAAATATTTCTCAGTTAAATAACAATACAACACCCCTCTCTGACACTATAGATTACTAATGACGCCTTTAAAAAAGTTACTAAATAACTTAAAATTGCAAACTATATTTTATAAAATCAATAGCAATTATACCACCAATACTAACACCTAAAATTAATATAATAAATAAAAGACAGTAAACTAAGTTATATTACTGAAAACAACATTAAAAACAATGATTTAAAAAAAAATATTATTTAACAATAAAACGATATTCTTATTCTTGATATCGATATTCTATACAATAATGTTTTTGTATCACAATATATATATTTTCGATATTTATGTGCTCCGATATTTAAAACTCAATATTTTGTCCAAAACATCTCTCAAGGCCAACAGGTTAGAGTGCCATCAATTAAGATTTCATGCACTGCATTTTGTCGTCTGCATCGGCTCCAACCGTAGAGGTTCCAGAAAATGGCAGGTTTAAAATTCTCCGTTATTTCTATGAATTGAAGCCGGGAATGTGTAGCTATGTTTACAAAGAGCATGAGAGTATCCAACAGTAAATAAATCAGCTGAGTCAGCTGCAGCACTTACAACTTGGTTGGAGACAATCAACATCTTTCATGACACCTATGAAATATCCTGTAGGTCTTCAGGAGGTAGTTTCTCCTGGAAAAATTGGAATGTCTCCCAGAGGCATCTATGATAATGCCCGAGTATGGCAGTACCACTCATCGTCTTGATGGCAGTCGAGAACTTTCTGTCTACTGCGTCTATTTTCTTGCTCTCATTTTCACAAGTACTGTTGAGGATGGAGAAGTGGGATGATGGTTCCTCGGAACAGAAATGATTACAGAATCTTGAGGAGGATCTGCCCAATGGAACAAGAGATCAAGGTCAGGTGAACAAATAATGTGAAGAGTATGCATGAGGAGGAGATCTAGAGTGACAAGTGGGTTTAGAATGCAGCGGCGGCCGGAACAGTTAAGTGCGGTGCGGCGGGGTGGAAGGGGGAAGCCGACAGGCAACGGAATAGATATAATTAAATAAATAAATAATACCTATTCCGTCGTCTGTCGGCTTCACCCCGCCGCGCCACGCCCACCTCGCTTACCTGTGCCGGCCGCCGCTGTTAGAATGTAGTGTGGATCTTGATCAATAAGAAGATCTTGAATGGTGGGGATCCTGAATGCCAATGAGGAGTACAGTGATGTCTTAATGGCCTTGAACAGTAATGTCTCCTCTAGTGAGGACTCCAAGAATGCCTCCTCAGAGTTATTGATCTTCCTCTTCATGAGCTAGGATTGGGGTCGCAAAGTTGAATGGGGAGGGAGCAAAGGTTGAGAAGCAACCGCAGATGCAGATAAGACAAGTTGAGGAGTCACAGGAAAGGTAGAAAAATGGACTCAGAGGGTGATATAACAGGGGAGACCCTCTGCTCCAAGGATGGAGATCAGTGACTTGAGGCAGATGACAGTGTTAACGTTGGCGAGTCTGCTCAGGACAGTGAATATGTCCTGGTGTTGCCTGAGCCTGGCACACACAGTACCCTACTTTTCTTCACCTTACGGATCCATCCGGCAGACAGGTGTAAGGACCTGCTTGGTGATATTTTCCTTGATGCGAGTGCCTCCATGAAGTCAACTTTGTCTTCGATGTTGACTTCCCTGACTTTGACATCAATATACTGGTCTTCCTAGGTGAAGAACCAGCCATCGATGGCGAACATGTTGTCACTGATACTACCTTAAACATCTTCATTCTTGACTTGACATTGAAAGGGTGTGTCTGCATTTTTCCTTCGGGGATCTTCCCCTGGATCTCCCTTGTGAGGAGTCCCTGGAAATGCTGGAAGAAGCTGTGGCAGGGGGACCACCCTCTCCTCGTCCCTCAAATCTATTAGACACTGCTCCTTCATGCCTGCGCTGGTCCTTCTGCAAAGTCTGTGCAATCTGATCATTTTTCTATGTTTCAAAGACCCCTTGAACATTTTATGACAAAACTGGCAGGAGTCTAGAGGATAGGAAGTGGGAAGGCACACAATGCAGGCAGCAAGAGGGTCTGTTTGGCCTTTCTTTCTCCGACAAGTAGGATACTTCAGAAGATGATGATTAAAAGGTTTTCCGAGGTCTGAAAAGGTTTTCAAGATGAAAATATATTTAGAAAGGTATAGCTCAGTGGCCCAAGATCCAGTCACCAGGAGCCTGAAAAAAAAAACAGCTTATCTATGAGGTATGATGGGACATCGATGGTATGCTATTCCTTAAACAAGCAACAGCAGTTTCCCCAGCTTTACACGCTTCAGCTCAAGGGCTAGATTGTCCATATTGTCTCTCATCCATAGAGTTTTCTTGCAACTATGTTTTTTATAGTACCTCTTTTTCTACATTTAAAATTGATTTATTTTTAAAGAAACTAGGGAAAGCTTTGGCCAATACAGCCTTTTTTATAGGCTGTTAAAAAAGTTATTTGTTTTTAAAAGTTGGCTTTCTAAACAAAATGCACACTATATGCATATTTTTGCAAAACGTGCTCCGGGATCTCGCATGTGGGCACAATGATTCAGTGCTTATGATAGCAATGAAGATCCCATGAAGGAAGATCTAACTGTTACTTTAAAAGGCAATCATCATATTTTGCAAAACGAGGCATCTCTTTGCATTACCCAATGTGCTGTTTGTAATAATTAAAATGAAGTTATTGTAAATCATGGAATGCTGCAATAAATGATACTTCAAAGACGTTTGTAAGCCTCACAATAATAAGGGTTTGAACCAGCTGATGGTTACCATGTCTCCATGTTTGGGTCCGGCAGCGAGGCTCTGTACATGTGCTACAAGCGCAGACGCCTGGCTGCCTGAGCTCAACATTGCCGGGCTGAAGATTTCACAGCCCTGTGGGCGTGACCTCCTGAGCCTTCACAAGTTCAAAGTGCTTGAAGGTCCTTCCCCTCATCAGGAGGGCTGGGGAAGGGGGGGGGGGGCTTCGTGAGTCACAGATAGACTCAGACCTGGACACCTCAGTTTTAAGCCCTGAAGTGCCCAGGTACAAATGTTCATCAGTGACACCAGTCACAGAGTGGAGTGGGGTCAGTAGCCTCACTGAACCCACCCTGCCTGTGGTAAGGGACTGCCTCCTCTTCTCATTAGGTGACCCATAATAAGGCATCCCTCCCGTCACCCGAGATCACCATAGTGGCCCAGTAAGTTTTCCATTTTTAATGTTTGGTGCGTGCATGTGTGTTTGTATGAGTATTTATGCATGTATGCTGTGAATGGGAGTGTGTGCGTATATGTGCTTGTGAATGGGTGTGTGCACACGTGCATGGATGAGTATGAGTGAGCGTGCTTGTAAATAGGTGAGCGTGAGTATGTGTGTGCATGTGTGGCCTGTCCGGCCCCTGCTGAATTACTGACCCCTACTGGGTGAGTATGCATTAGAAGGAAAAGTTACATACTTATAAGCCTCTTTCCTCATCATAGCAATCTTCACTGAACTCATAATTATTAGAACTGTACCGCCCACGATCCCAGAACATTTTTTACCATATCTACAATAATGACAGTAAATGATAAAAAATCATATAACTTTATATGCAGAATCATGCATTCCAAACTAACTGGGGCTGGGTTTACCAAATTTGGGTTGTTTTTCTTCTTTTAAAATAAGGTCCTACTGAAGAAATTAATACATAAAACAACCTTGCGGCATAACTGTCTATCACCTTGCTGTCTTAGCGACCCTGAGAAAATGTGTGCAAACTGGGGGGAAAAAGTTAGACTGACCCCTGTATGTCTAAAACTTAGGACAATGCACCTTAACATGAGGTTCCCAATTCTATCATGCCTTATAGTGGTAATTGCTTTAGAGTGCCGATTATTTTGAGGACATCTTGAAGGGGTCATCAGTGAATAATGTCTAGATACATCTTAAAACCTCGGCTGACATCACTAAACAAAGCAACATTCTAAAAAGTTTATTGTTGGTGGTTGTTAGCAATGTGTGACTGGTTAAAGAGAACTTTTTTCCTTTAACTGATGATTCTACAGATCTTCCAAACGTTAGGATTTACATTCTGGTAGCTTCGAGCCAGGGAGGGTGGGGTGTTGTTTATGACTTCAATGATTCCTAAGATGCAGAACTAAGATTACAGGTAAGTAACATTTAGTTCTGCATCCTAGGATCTTCAATGATAGTCCTAAACTTTGACAAGAATAGCACGCTCATCCCAAAACTTCACAAATTGATGATACCATAAAACGAAAATGAGAGCAGTAGGGTGAGACTGGACTAAAAATAGGCCGGGCACCAACATAAAAACAGTGCCATTAGTGAATCAGATAGCTAAAAAAAAAGTGGCCCACGTTTGCAAACGAGGACAGTTTTGAACTTGTAGAAAACATAGGGGCATATTTACATGCCCCTATAGCCACCACAACGTCACTTTCTGTGACGTTGTGATGGCAATAGGGGCCTTGCCTTATTTACAAGCCAGCGTTAAGCCACTTAACGTGGCTTAACGCTGCCTTGTAAATAAGGCACCCTTTCACGCTGTATTTAGCGTGAAAGGGGAGGGCAATGGGTGTTGCAGTGGGTGTTCCACCGCAACACCCATTGATTTTGCTGCTGCCTCCTATTTACAAGGGCAGCGTAAATAGGAGGCAGCGCCAAAATTAAGACCAGGGAAAACCTGGTCTTAAACAGGCAAAACGAGGAGAAATGCTTTATTTCTCCTCGTTTTTGCTGTTTCCATGTGTGCTGACTTGGGCAGCACACATAGAAACAGCAAATTGCCTATGATTGTTTATGTGCAGGAAGGTCCCCCTTCCTGCACATAAAAAATCATTTAAAAAAAATGCAGGTTTGCAACTTCTATGTGTGCTGCATTAAGCAGGACACACAGAAGTTACAAGACGGCATTTAAAGATTGTTTATGTGCAGGAAGGAGACCTTCCTGCACATAAACAATCTTCCCCTCAACACAGGCACCCTTGCACTATGGTGCAAGGGTGCCTGCAATGGCGCTAGGCAGCTAAAGTTAGCGCCATGGGAAACGCAGGGCTGCACCATATTCTAGTAAATATGGTGCAGCCCTGTGTTTCTAAAGTGACGAAGCGTGTCGTTAGCCTTCTTGGCTTAACAACACGCTTCACCACTTTATTGTTAATATGCCCCATGCTGTATAGGTATTTTGCAAGGTATGGTAGACTGCATGGATTTGTGCTTGCTGCAAGGCAATGTTTGTTTTAATATTAGAGAAAGCAACTGTGAGAAGTTGGCCTGGTATATGCTGTCCACTAATTAAAGTGGGCACCTTGTAGCTGTGGAGAGCAGCCTTCAGGCTTAGTCTTGAAGGAATGTTAAGCAGCTTGTTTTACCAGAATGCAACCTTAATGTATTGGTTAAATGAAAGGAGAACCACACAGTAGTTATAAAAAGATGTATTTATTATTATAACACACCTTAAATATCTCACTGTATCTGCTACACGCAGATAAACACAAAGCACACAATACTGTAGCACAGAAACAATCGTAAGTAGCACTAATACAGAGTGGGCTCCCGGGGGAGACAAACTATATACTAAAATAGTGGTATAAGAACCACGACTCGAGTCAAGACAGTGTCTAGAGGATGTAGAATTGCTGGGACCCCAAGGAACCACCTAAGGTGAGTAAGAAGGGACTCCAGGGAGGACGGGTGCATTGTGTGAACACGACCGCGTGCTACGTACAATTCAATGGGAGAGTCGCGGTTGCAGTTTTACAGTTTAAGGACCCTTCCCAGTGGATTACGAGGAAACCCTTTGGAACATAGAAGGTTGGAGAGCCACCCAACCCGTGGATACTGAAGTACCAGAGTTACCTATCCCAGGGAAGCCGGGTGGATAGGGCTGAAGTGGCGTTGGAAACCGCCGTCGTTCTCAATGGGAGTCTTCAAAGAAATACCACTGCTGGAAAGAAGAAAAGTTTGCGGTGGAACCCACAGGTGGATTCTTGATGGAAAGAACCTGAAAGCAGAGGGGACAGAGTCTGGGTCACTCAGTAGTGACCAGGGGGTCGGTAGACGAATGCCCACCGATGTCGGGTGCTTCAGGTGTGAAGATGGAGACCTTGACTCTACAGCTGCAGGGACCAGGAGACGTCGAGGATGTCGAGTGCTGAGGGGTCGGTGTCCGGCGGGAGCACCAACAAGCCTTGGCAGCGGCAACCCACGAAGGTCAAAGAAGGTTACGGTCTGGCCCAGCAAGGACCAGAGGACTCACCACAGCAAAGGGAGTCAGGGCAGACCTGGAGCAACCGGGGAACCCAAGAAAAGCAATGTTGTCCCTCAAGTGGACCCACAGGCCGAAGGCACAGGAGTCACGAGGGGACCTCTAGCAGTTTCACAAAGTCACAGCTTGCAGGGCACAGAGTGTGAGGAAGACAAAGTCCTTTGTACGAAATGTGCGCAGAGGCTGGGGCTATCGATAGCCCAATGCACTTAGTTGGGGAATGCCAACAAGCATATGCACTTGAAAAAGTACACAGTGCACAGGGGTTTGGGTTATGCCGTCCCCACAAGGGATACTGGCCTCAAACTCGGTAAGAGGGCAGCTCAACCTCAAGGAACATAGGAACCCACCTCCTTTGTTGCTGGAGCCTTCGGAGTCTGCAGGAGCTCAGGATCAGCAGACCGGTCAGTTGCGTTACGGTGCCTGCGAATGCAGGGGAGTGAATCCTTCACCCCAAGGGAGATACTTCAGTTGTCCTTGATGCTCCACAGGTCCTGCATGGAGCCTGTATGGTGCACGGGCACAGACAATGCTTTGGACGGAGACGAAGTCGGGCCCAGTTGAAGTCCAGTGAAGTCCAGAGTGTCCAGACGGTCGAAGGTCAGTGGTTTCTTGTTAAGAATCTTGTCCACGTCGAATCTAGGGTCCTACAGCCAGGTATGCCCTTTTGTACCCACAGGAGAGGGTTGGACAGATTCAGGGGACCCTCCCAGGGGAGGTTCAGGACAGTGGGGATGTTACCCCCATGTCCTTTGTCCAGTTTCGCGCCAGAGCAGGAGCCAACGGCTCCCAGGACTGGTTTGAACTGGACTATGCACAGGGACACCAAATGTGCCCCTTGTGCAGACTTTCAGGCACTTTGGTAGTGCACCCACCCAGCTCCAATACCCTAAATCCTGTCTGGGAGGTGGTCACACCTCCCTGTGACAGGATGCCTATTGTGCTGCCTTCCTCTGCTCGAGCTTGGCTCAGCAGCAGGAGGGCAAAAATGTGTCTCTGGTCGGCAGCAACCATTTTGTGCTGCCCGGGTCGAGAAGGCTGGTACCGGGAAGACCAGGGACCCCACCAAGCTTGCTTCTGAAGGGTGGAATCATACCTCCCACACCGGTTACCGGTGTGGAGGTATGATTCCAAGGTGTTTGATACCAAACACGACATGGTTTGTTGCAGCCGTTTTCGAGATAGCATTTTACGCAAGCTTATAATGCACCTCTACCTATATGTCGGGCTGCGCCACCAACAACCCGGGAGAATGGTCTCTGAAGGCTGCAGGCGTGCTCTGCTTATGCAAGGGCACCCTCTCACGTAAAACCCAGGACCCTGCCTTCAGGATTGTCAAGGCCTGCTATAGGGGTGACTTATAGGTTTTAAGTGCAGTGATCTATAGATATAGTAAACCTATATCTAAAGTAAGTGGTGCATGCACCATATTACACAGGCTGCAATTGCAGGCCTGTAGTTACATTTTGCATGGCCTCTCATGGGTGGCATAATACATGCTTCAGCCCATGGGAGGCCTCTGGGGTACCTATGCCCTGGGTATATGTGTACCATATACTAGGGACTGACAAGGGTACCCCAGTATCCAATCTGGAGTGTACCTAAGTACATGACATAACATTTTAGGGAGAAAGCAGATAGACTGGGGTCCTGATTAGCAGGATCCCAGTCAGACTAGTCAAAAACAGTGTAACATCAAGCAAAAAGTGGGGGTAACCATAAGAAGCAGATCCTACTTTACTACAGCAACAATAAAAAACGGCCCTGAAGACCCTAAACAGGTCCAAACAGCGGAAAAAAAGGCCCCCACACTGACCTTTCACACCAGCCCGTTGGGCAATGCTTGATTGCCCTATAGGCAGTCCAACCCTGGAGAGCAGAAAATCTAAAACTGTATTCTACATACTCTACATGTAAAGGTTTATCAGGGGGGCAGACCAAATACTGAATCATTTTTGGTATCTGAGTCAAAGCAGGAGTGCCTTTTGAAGGTATGAGTTGCAGAAATGGAGACATAACCAGGCCATCTTAGCTGCCTTAGCTCTTGTCGATTGAGATTTTGGTTTACCTGGCACAGCAAGTTAGCTAACTGATACCATAAAACTATGCAAGGGACAATCTATTGGAATATGATTTGCTAGGAGGTCACCATACTTGTTCTTAAATGGCCATCATAGACAAATAACTGAGAAATATTCTCAATACCCTTAGTCTTGTCCAAGTAGAGTTTAAGGGCTTTTCTTATATGTGAAGTATGTAAAGAATTTTCTGGTGGTGATGATTGCTTTTTAAAGAATACTGTCAAGGGGATAGAGCGATTTAAGTGAAAATCAGATTCTACTTGTGGTAGAAAAGAATGGTGAGTCCCCATAGTTTATACATCTGGATGAAATACTGTGTAAGGTTCCTGCGCAGAATGAGCTAGGATCTCCCTAACCCCATGCAGAAAGGTGATGGTAATTAAAAAACCTGCCTTTCATGATGTCTGCTGAAAGGAAGCTTAATGTATGGACTCTTAAGGGGCAACATCAATTTTGATAAAACCCTATTGAGCTTCCAAGGAAGTGTTTCCAAATGGGAGGGAGAATGTTAGATTTCTGAGATGAAGACTTTCTATATTCTGTAATAGCTGTCAAGTGTACCTTAATTGATGAGCAATTGAGGCCAGACTCGACAACTGCAGTAGGTAGGGAAGCACCACTTCTACTTGACAATATATAAAGTCAACGCCTTTTTGTAGGCACCATATATTTTAATGGCATGAGTGACTCTTGTAGTATGCTTCCTTGTTTCTTTAATAATGTGCATACAATCTTTGGGCAGATTTAGTTATAGCTATTGAATGCATTTAGGCGCCATGCTGAAAATTCAAGAATGTACGATTCCAATGGAGTACTTGGCTCTAACACCAGATCTGACAAAATGTCGTGCTTGCACAGCAGCCTCTTGTGAGGTCTTTTCAACAGTTCAAGTAAGTTGGTGTAGCCCTGTCTCAGAGTTGCAGTGTAATTAGGTTCATCTTTGTATCTGCTTGTCTGAGTATCAGCTGACTGGTACAGATTAGAGGACTTGGGGGGGGAAAAGCATACAGAAAACTCCTTGACCAGTTCATGAAAAAAGGAACTTCCTGGGAAGCTTGGTTGTGGGTAAGTGGATGTGAAGTCTTGGCATTAGATGCTTTCTGCCATTGCAAACTGGTTTATTTGTGGTAGGCCTCACTCTGGAAAAATGTATTTTAGAACATTGTTGGTTAAAACCCACTCATTGTTTTCTTCATGCAGTCTGCTTAAAGCACCCACATGGCTGTTCTATGCTCTTGGGAGGTGCATCGCCTTCATGGTCAAAACTCTTGGAATAACCTACTTCCATATTACTTATGCTTTTCTCTACAAAATTCTGTATCTGGCACCCCATTTGTTGAGATAATAAATTGTGATTTAATCAATCAATCGGCATCTGTAGTGCGCAGCACTGTCATCCCTAAGGGTATCTGGGCCCTGGGGTGCAAGGTCTCAGTTGAAAAGCCAGGTCCTGAGTTTCTTTCTGAAGTTCACCAGGGAAGGTGTCCTGAGGGGATGGAGGGGTGGTGGGTGGTGGGAGGAGGGAAACGGCGGGAAGAGAGAAAGAAACGAGCAGAAAAAAGCAAACCAGAGGTCAAGAAATAAGCAGAAAAGGCAAAAAGATGGCAAGAAATTAGCAAAAAAGGCAAAAAGAGGGCAAGAAATTAGCAGAGAAGGCACAAACAGAGGTCAAGAAATGAGCAGAGAATGCACAAACAGAGGGTAAAGAACGAGCAGAAAAAGCAAAACAGAGGGCAGGAAATGAGCAGAAAAAGCAAAACAGGGGCAGGAAACTAGCAGAAAAGGCAATAAGAGGGCAAAGAACGAGCAGAAAATGCACAAATAGCGGGCAAGAAATAAGCAGAGAAAGCACAAACAGAAAGCAAGAAATGAGCAGAGAAAAGCAAAACAGAGGGCAAGAAACAAGCAGAAAAGGCAAAAAGAGGACAAGAAACAAGCAGAAAAGGCAAAACAGAGAGCAAGAAACAAGCAGAAAAGGCAAAAAGAGGGGAAGAAACTAGCCGAAAAGGCAAAAAGAGAGCAAGACTCGAGCAGAGAAGGCACAAACAGAAGGCAAGAAATGAGCAGGGGAGGTACAAACAGAGGGGCAAGCAACGAGCAGAAAAAAGCAAAACAGAGGGCAAGAAATGAGCAGAGAAGGCACAAAAAGAGGGCAAGAAATGAGCAGACAAAAGCAAAACAAATGGCAAGAAACGAGCAGAGAAGCCACAAACAGAGGACAAGAAACAAGCAGAAAAAAACAAAACAGAGGGCGAGAAACAAGCAGAAAGGGCATAAAGAGAGCGCCAGAAAAGAGCAGAGAAGGCAGAAACAGAGGGCAAGAAACGAGCAGAAAAGACTAAAAGAGGGCAAGAAACGAGCAGAGAAGGCACAAACAGAGGGCAAGAAACAAGCAGAGAAGGCACAAACAGAAGGCAAGAAATGAGTAGAAAAGGCAAAACAGAGGGCAAGAAACGAGCTAAAAGGTCAAAAAGAGCTGACTCTAAATCACTCTTAGCTTAACGATCGGCACCCGTGTGACTTTTGCAAAAGCTGTTGAGGCTTACCTGCAATTAATTTCTATCTTCCATCCTGAGAACCAGCGAGGCAGTAAAAGACAGAAGCGACGGTGTTGGCAGGAACTAGGAGGCAAAGGGTAGCACCCACGAGGGAAAAGGCAGCAAGCAGGAAACAAAAGGCAGCAAACAGAAGGTGAAAGGCAGCAGTGGAGAAGTGGCAGGATTGTATTGTCTGTTTGAATCAGAATTTTGTCCCCGTTAGAGAAGGAATCTAGGACTGAAGGGCTAGAAGAACCACCCTAAGATCCAATAGGTTCATATAGTAATGTGTCTTCTTCCTTGACCAGACACCCTGTACTGATATTTTTGTCCAGGTGCTTCCCAGCTAGACAATGATGCAACTATGACTATTGACTAGGTGGGGGCTCTTGATGCACATGAACTCCCCGAAGGAGATTTGGATGATCGTTCCACTGTGCTAGAGACTGTAAAGCATTTTGAGATAGAAGAATTCAGTCATCACAGGAGTACTGCTCTTAACACCCCTGATCTTCCAGACACTGTTGTAGTGGGTGCATGTAAAATCTGGCACTCAGAATTATGAACATGCACAAGGCCATGGACCCCAGTAGAACAGAGACTTTCCTTGCTGTTGAATTTTGCATCACTTGGATTTGGCAATTCTTCATTTGTAGAGAAGACTCACTTTCCAACGAAGGAACCACTTTTCCTTTACTGGTGTTCAGAGCTGAGCCCAAGCATGTTAAGTTTCTGGACAGGTCCTGATGTTGATTTTTATAGACTGACTTGCAGAGCCATCTGTCGAGGTGCTTCCAAGTTGTTTGAAAATCTTTTCTCACTGCCTGTGGGTTGAAGGTCTTGACTGAACAGTCATCTAGGTAGGGATATTAGAAATTGACCTTTTCTTTAAATGTGCCACAGCTACTGCCATACATTTTGAGAAACGTCTGGGAGCTGACTTTAATCTGAAGGGAAGAACTATGTATTGAAGTTTTTGGTCCGCTACATATCTCAGGAAGTTTCTGAAGCTTGTGCAGATAGGAATATAGAAATTTGCATCCTATATGTACACAATATGCAGCCAATCCCCTTTGATTAATTTAGGAAAGTTTGATGAAATGCCAGCATGCAGGATTGTGATTTCTTGCTGTATCTTGTGGCTTGTTTGTGATCTAAGATTGTCCTGAAATTCTTCCTCAGGCTCTTTTTCTATTCCAAAACATATCTTGGATTTCTTTACAAGTAAAGATTTAGTCTCTTTTGGTAGTAGAGAATAACCATTTTCCCTATATTTAGTGGCCATCTGTCTTTGGTTATGCTTTGTTATTCTTCAAAATGATTTGTAATACTTCCCATCACCAGCATGGTGCACAGAGAGGGAAAAGTAGAGAGGCCATTGGCAGTAGTTGCCATGGGACTTAGGTCCCGACTGCCATTGATGTTGCTGGGACTCTGGTTCTATCGACGTCTGGAATGGTTGCTACTATTGCCATTGTTAAAATTGTTTGACCGATGATGCAACTGCCAAAAATGGGTTTGGAACTCTCTGAAGCTGGCAGGGATCTTAATGCCTCTCCTTATGATTGTACTGGATTTTGAAGAATTTTTAATTTTTCTCTCGCCACGCTGCCTTTAATGACTCGGTCTTAGACTGCAAGCACTGCATCTCCCCATCTGTGTGAGGTCTGAAGAGTAGCAAGCCTGTGAAGGGAAGATTCAATATCTGTATCTGTGCATTGCATCATATTTCAAGAATGCTAGCCGCAACCAAGATGCACTTTGCAGTGTTAGTACACGACAATAAGTCGATGCAGCTAAGTTCACTGTGTCCAGGTAAGCACTTATAACCTGGTTAGACAGGATAAGACTTCTACCAACTACCTCCATTACGTTTTTGCGTGTATCTTTAGGCAAGTCTACAGATATGCTTATTGTTTCCCAGAGAGATCCTTCACGTTGCCCTAATAGAGTGGTCACACTAGCTTTTTTCAGTGATGCTGCAGTAGTCCCACTGATTTTATGCCATATAGAGTCCACGTGTTAGCTCTCCCTGTAAGCTGGCATTGTTGTTTCTGGAGCTGAGACATGCCTTTTATCACCACTGAAACAATTACAGAATATTGGGGCGCAGTGAAATTTGGCGCTCCGAAATCATTACTAGTCATAGGTTAAACCATATAGTAAAATGTTAATCCGCAGGTTATAGTGTGGCAGTATATGCGTATAAAGAAGCAACATTTTTCTTAGTATAATCATTAGCTTACAATGTATTGGCATTGATATATGAGTTACTAACATAGGCCTTACTGCAAGTAGGCCTCAGTTGCCCAAAGTCTTTTTCCATTATAAAATGTGATGTAGCTTTCAATGTGCTTTCACATTTTTCTATTCGTTGCAGGTGTCTAACAAGCTACATTGTTAGAAGAGTAGCTCATTGTTTGTTTTTAGAAATGTTAGATTAGAAAATAAATGGATATTTGTTATGATTTACATGGTGTGTTTGGATGGGAAAGATCCTTCGGTACCAGGCGGACCGGACTGTTGATATCTTTAAGTTGTGTGTGTCTTTGTTTGGGGGTGAGAAACGAGGGGGGTCTGCCAGTTCCCAGAAGATGGTACAACCTAATCGGCTACATTGGTTGGGAGTTAGTGGGAGAAAGTTACAGAAGAATTGTGTGTGATTTAATTGGGTGTCTCTTAGAACAGCTAGCAGATCCTGAACTGACTTTGCTGAAGACCTTTCCCCAACTCTGCTGGTTTCCGCTATACTTGGTTCTTGAGATTGTCTCTTGAACATTTCTACCCACTTTCAATGAGCCTTAATTTGGTTCATTTGAGACTGACACCTTCCGCTTTGAATTTCCTCTGCTATTTTTGATGCTTTATTTAAATTAGGTAAGTTCCTTTAAGGAACTGATACTGCCTCTATTCTGCCTTTTGTATCTTGTAATGCTTTGCATTGCAATCTACATAATATATAACCTCAGATTGAACAATCGTTTTGATATATGCTTGATTAATCTGCTTGATTAATCTGCTAATAACTTTTAATGGTCTGGAAACCATCCATAATCTCTGCCGTTCTTGTCGATCCAAATTGCTTTCACTGTAATTTGACTTGCTGTGCTAATGTTAGCTCATGCTATACAATATCAGTCGAAAATAAATGGTCCATATGATCAGTGGTACAACATAATATGATAATTACACCAGAGCCTATAGCTATAGAAAGGTGAATGTAGTCTTTGCGTGTATCTTTAGGCAAGTCATCTGTAAATTGTTTCCCACAGAGCTTCATCATATTTGCCTAATAGAGCGGTCACACTGGTCTTTTTTTGTGATGCTGCAGCAGTACTGCTGATTTTATGCCCTAAACTATCCAGGTGTTTGCTCTCCCTGTAAGCTTGCATGATTGTTTCCGTAGCTGAGGCATGCCTTTCATCACTGCTGAAACAATTTCCAAGTATGGTTTAGAATATGCACGAAAATAAGCAGAGTGTTGCTTCAGGGCCTTATATTTCTTTAAAAGGTGTTGTGTCGCTGACTTTGTGGTAGCTGGCTTGCAGTATTTTTCCTCTGAAATCTGTGTAAAGTTTGGGATTAGCAGCAGAAAGGGTCTGGACTGCACTCTCTGTGGTAAAGTGTCCATAATAATTAAGACTGAGCCTGTAGTGCTTGGAGTAGAATATTTAGTTTTGCCATGCCATAAAACAATACCTACTGGCAGGTGTTAATATTGCCTACTAAGGAGATTCTAAATGGAGAGCCAAGAGGTGAGGTGGAAGTGTAAGATGCTGAGGTATCTGATTAGGTACCAGTGTCAGAATACTATGGCAGAAAAGGAGCTGGTGTTGAGCTTTTCTTCTTCCGAGGTGGTTGATCTTCCCGTATATCATAAATCGGTGCAGGCTGTGTTTGACCTGTTGGAGGTGATAAAGCTTTAGGTGTGTGGGGGCACTGGAGGTGAAGACAGTAGTGATTTAGGTGGAGGAGTCACAGTGTTAGTTGGGAACCATAACAGCCTTGGGGATAGGTAGATGTGAAAGTGGTGTTTAACTGGATCATCCTTTACTATGGCGATGATTGGAGTACTTGGCCAGACTGGATAAGCTGCCAGAGAAAGATTAATTGCATTTTTGATTCTGCACTCTGGTACTTCGACGGTTGATGTTGAGTGTTTCAAGGCTGGGTACCTCGACAGCGAAAACCTCTATTGCTAGAGCGTCATCTTCTTAATGTTGATAGTGCCCTTGAAGTTGAATGATGAGTTCTCTTTAATGTTGTAAAATATGTGTCTATTTTCTATGGCAAGCATGTTGGAAGTGCATTCATGTTTGATGTCATCCCTGGTGGCATCTTCGTTGCCATCCTCGATGGTGTCCTTAATGTGAACTAGGTTTAAGGCACATGCCTGAAGTGGTGGTGCTGCTTATGCCTCCCCTCTCCTTGGATCTCCCACTGTGGTGGTACTTAGGCCCTCATTACGATGGTGGTTGGTCGGTCGGACCGCCAGCCGCAATTGCGGCAGTCAGGAGAGCACCAACAAGCATGTGGGCAGTCCGACCGCCACATTCCGAAGTGACTGCCGGGCTGGTGGTCAGAAACGCATCAGAACCACAGTGGGAAAGGGCCGCAGCACATGCCTCCACTGTGCAGCACCTCCTGCACATTCGTGGACGTGTGCCATGCACCATGTGGGGCATGGCACATGGTGCACGGAGGTGAGTGGGTGCACTAGATGTGTCCCCAGGGCCTCTTTTCAGTGGCTCACGACAGATGGGGGCCCTGTTAGCAGGGCCGGACTGGCCGTAGCGGGCACCGGGCGTTTCCCCTGTGGGCCGCTAGGATGGGGGGCGGTTTTGGACCCATGGGGGGCGGTTTTGCAGCACAGCTACAATATCGGCCCTCTGTAGCAAAAGCTGCAGCAGTGAGATGGAAGTGGTGCTTCCAACTAACACCCCCACCCCGAGCCAGCCGAGCTATTTGCCAGGGCCGGTTTCGGTTCCCAATCTGGGCATGCCTGTTAGGGGCTCCCAATATCCTTTTCCGACAACCTTTTTATGGCGGTGTTCCCGCCACGAAAAGGCTGTCGGAAAGGGATACTGTAATCCTGATGGCAGTGCCTGCCTCGGCACCACCGCCATGCTGTAAAGATGCTCCGACCGCTGCTCCGTCGTGATCTCAGATCCTGGCGGAGGTGGCAGTCTGTAGTCCGACACCTGTGGGTCTGACCGGCAGCATCGTAATGCGACGGTCGGACCAAAGGGATGTGGCCAGTCAGACCGCCACCGACGGTGACCCGACCATAATGAGGGCCCTAGTGACTAAGGGCTCTGAACCAGCAGGTGGGGCACCTTCATTGGTTGTACTTTTGCCCTCCTGAGCCTCCTAGATCCTCCTAGATCTCCTGCCTCTTCAGGTCATCCTGCATTCTTTCTCGCATGCAGATACCCTCACAATCTTTGAGACTCCTTTTCAACATTTTCTGGCAATAAGGACATTCCTGCGAAGTGTAGACGTTTGGAAGACCAACCACACAAAATGCTTGAGGATCATTTGGTGCTTTCTTTCTGCTATAGTTGGGCCATTTGACAAACAGAAAGGGTATCACTGTCAAACTCTGTGGAAAAATGTGTTGAAAACAATGTCAAAATCTACAGCCTTTCTGTCAGGAAACACTTAGGTCTAAGGAAGCCGTCAATTGAAGACAATAAGAACTGAGAAACTCTGTTTCAGTCAAGAAGCAGAGTTTTTCAACCCTAGACGTGTTCCAAGATGCTTCTCTCATGAGGTGTAAAAAAGAACTGGTGCTCTGAAACAATTGCCAGTACAAAGCATGATGGGATCGGGAACCTGCTGGGTCCTTAAAGGAGCGATTGTCCTAAGAGGTGTCACACGTTGTTTAGAGTGTCTAGGGCAGCAGTCTGATAGTTATGTTCAGACATGCCAGCCCTCCCGATTCAGGCGGGAGACTACCGATTTCAAGGCTAGTCTCCCGCCTCCCGATTCCTTCAAGCAAAAACCTGATTACTCAGGGGTTTCAGCTGACAGGGCTTGGTACTGTGTAACGTCACGTGGTGTATGCACTGCCAGCAACCTGCTCCTGCAGGCCAGTGCACAACACTTGCATCACCCTCTTTCTGCCTGCCATTGCACTCCATGCTTCTGAAAGGTAAGAAAAAAACGTACATTTGCGTTTCAAATGTCCGATCCTACAGCAGCACACTTGCAAAGCCCATACATGACAGTAACCCGATTCAAGGCCCCATTCTCCCGATTTTTTTTCTTTAATCTCCCACTTTGCTCTTCTAAAATGTTGGCATGTATGGTTATGTTGTAGGTTCTTTTATGCATGAATGTTTTTCTTGGACTTTATTTAAAACAGGAAAAAACATTTAAACTTTGGTAAAAACAGCCATAAGGATGGGTATGCATTTAAATGTATAAACATGTCTACCATTTATTGTAATTTTTATATGTATGATAAAAAGTGCTCCGGGATCCAGAAATTGCATTTCTGATGGTCAGAAACCACGTTAACTCTTAATGATGTGTTTTGCTGGATTACTCTAAAACAGACATTAAAACATAAATCATGCAATTCACATACCATGTTTGGGAAGAAAGACACAGCTTTGCCATTCAAAGCATTGCCATTTGCAGCTTTTCCATTCCTTTCGTTTTTCTCCAGCATGAAAAGGGCGGGGATGTCAATAATGTCTTCTTCCGCCAGCCCCAGTTCCTGTTTCAGAATGTCACGGTTCCAGTCAATGCAGCGCTGGAAGAATAGAAAAGTAACGTTTAAGTGTTGGACCAACAGCACTGAACTGAGTTCAAATTGGTTACTGTGCATTTGCTGTTCTAATTTGGTTGGGCACCTATTATATTGCTTTATACATCCCAAGAACCCTTTAACAATCCTCCCAATTTTCGAATGCACACAAACACAGAATTACAGTGCTGCAGAATCTTATACATGCAGCCACAACTCAACGAAAATTATTTTCGTTTTTGACGTACTAATCAACATATATTTGCTGTCGTTTTACTGTTTTATTCACAATAACCAGTGCCAGCACCTTTGGGTACGAGCTGTACAAGATATAATTTATAAAAAGAAACGAACATTTTCATTCACTTTTTTATTTCTGGGTGGAAATCAGTTCATATTTTTTCCTATAAATATTTATTTAAGATGTTTTTCTGTGAAACAAGGCATCTTTCTCTAACTAAATTGTAAAGTTATTTATGCCTTTCATACACCTGGTACGATATTGCCAGTTAGTGCCATTTGCAGTGGTTCACCAGCAATGTTCCCTCTAATTTTTTTCCTCTGTGTGCGGCAGTGTAAGGTCTCTGTGTGCTGCAGCCAATGCTATGTGCGGCAAGAACCGGACCGCGCATATGGGTGCAGCGACAAATATCAGTGCAAACATCACTCCAAACTTTTTGCTTAAAAAATGAAAATACAGTGCATTCCACACATACAGTGCCACATGATGGCTCTTAAGGCAGGTTTGCAATTTACATACACACATCATGACATGAATTGGTTACACAGGTAAGTACAATTCGGCTTTAGAAAAGCACAGGACTCCAACGGTGGTACCAATATAAGATTTCACTAAAGATTCTCAACTAGAGCTCTGTTCATAGGGTGGGAAAATGTCGGGAGCCTATACAAGATCGCATACCTGGGGATACATGCAGGGGGCACATGTTATCCCCCGTGTGTATGCACTCTAAGTTCCTGCAGGGCATGGACTTGGCAGTCCATGCCCTGCAGGAATTTGCTTTGGCGTTCCCATTTCAGTGCCTTTTAATAGGTACCGCCGTGGGACCGCCGGGCACTTTGAGATCTGCATGGTGCACATTCTTTGCAGCAGGCATATTAACCCTGTGCACTACCTTAAAACTTCCACTAGAGAAAACTCAGAGAGTTATCTTGACATATTTAGTATTGCATGAAAATTGCAGGAGACAAGGAACATCGCAGCAGGTGGTATTAAAGCAATAATATACCTGCAAACATGGCATTCCTCCCACCCACCTCCCGAAATCCGCACCCGGTACAGTAGCACCGGTCACACACCACTAAAGATGGCCCTGGTACCGCGGCTGAGCCCTATTAACCAAAGAAATGCAGCAAGTCTACCAGGGACATCTTAAGGATTTTGGGGGCCCTGGACCAAACCTATTTTGGGGGCCCCTGTTCAAAACAGGTTTGAATTTATGATTTCATTTTAGCTCTTTCATGCCCTCTTAGGCCAGGTCACTGACAGTATACAGGCGCAATTGTCCGAATTCTAAATGTGTTTACATCTAATGTTCAGGGATAGTGATGTGCGTCATCAATATTGTAACACATCAGCAGTTCACTAATATTACTGCAAATAATATCTGTGACACACTCCCATTTCTCATATGTTTGGTCTTATTGCGATTTAAAAGAAATCTTTTTATGGATATTGCATGAAAAAAAAAAAAATTCTTTGCAGAATGGCTATAATAGACTCATACATCATCTACCTTAATAATAAATTAAAGGATAATGGTATTCAAAACAATCGGTTTAGAAATTTTTCAAGGTCATCACGGCAAGACATCAGGCGGCTCCCCTTAGAGGCTGGGGCGCTGGGCCAGAGCCCACTTTGGCCATGCCTTAAATTGTCTCTGAAGTCTCTGCCCTGCCAAGTACCACGCACCAGGACTTAGACTAACGCATGTCACACATCACAAACACAAACAACCCCTAACAAACAATGAGTAAAACAAATATAAACATGAAACATTAATATTCAAATAATTATTACATAAAACAAAAAAATTAAAACAATTAATAAAAATAACATCATTTTAAACTAATCAGTCAACAATTAGTTAAAAAACAAAATAGCAATTACTCTATCTATTTATTCATTTACTTAACTATGAATTAATACAGTCATTTGAATTAATAATTAACAATAATTTACAACCCACTAGTAAATTAAAAATTTCTAATTACATTTAAAAACAATTAAATATCAGATTAAAAATTACAGATGATACAAAAAACTAATAATATAATACTAATACCTTATAATGCCATAATAACTGATTTTTATCAAAATTATTAAAACACAATATTTTTAGAAAAAATAAAACGATATTACATACTACGACATTTAAAAAAAAACTATATTATATACCTATAAACACAACATGCATACCTTCTTTGTTTGAATCAACATTGAAGAGCTAATACAGCTGTTATCAGGGCCGGCTTTAGCGCTGGTGGCGCCCAGTGCGACAATGGTTGTTGGCGCCCCCCCCCAGTGACCACCTCTACCATGCATTCCCTCACTACCACCCTTTAACAGTGCCCCTGAAGTCTCCATAGCCACTCCATCCCTCAGATGCATTAAATTAGTTGTATAGCGCCACTTATACCAGTGTAGGGTGTCAGAGCACTTTACATCACACGCACAAAAACCCAGAGACAATCAATCATAGTTGTGCAAATCAGTATATAGGAAATGTTACATAAGACAGAGGACTATAAGGTGTAGAAGTCACATGTCCTCCACACTGGTAGACAGGATAGTTTAATAGCACTTGGTCTGGAGAAGCACAAACTCAGAATTTAAAAAGTAACACCATAGTTGGGGGTTCTTTTTAATAATCAGAGTTGATTTATATCCAAATTAATCCTTTTTCCAACATTAGAATAATGAAAGATGGGGGGTGGGGGAAATCATAACGCTCTCATCCATACCTTGCAGGTTGCATGCAGCTCTTTGATGACAGTTAATAGCTCACTGTTCTATGCTAGGATGTTAACTTATTAACTGCAAGTAATAAAAGGATCTCTCAGACCAAACCAATGACCCACTGATCTATTTAAATTACATGCACTTTGTGATCTGCTGTTACAAGTTCTTTGCAGTAGGCATATTAACCATCTGCGCTACCCTACCTCAAAGCTTCCACTAGACAAACCTCCGGTCTTTCTGTAGGAAGAAAATTAATCACAGAGTTATCTTGACATTTTTATTGACGGCTAAAAACTGCTGGAGGCCAGAACGCTGGCAGAAGGTCCTTTTAAAACTATTATAAACTGCAAACACGACGCCCCACCTAAAGTCAGCGCCGCCCTAGAGCCGGCCCTGGCTGTTATGTGCAAAGGTTGAAACGTTCCCTTTGTTCTTCTCAAGAAGAAAACTCGGGCGTGCCGGAGATAAGACTCCAGACACTGCCCAGCCGAGCCCACAACACTATCTGCCCCTCTCTATTCACAAATAAAGGCAGCAAGTCTACAAGCACGACGTGCTTGTAGACTTGCTGCATTTTATTTGTTAATAGAGCACAGCTGGGGGGCAGATTGGTGCCGTTGTGAAAGTACTCATGTTAATTGCAGCGCATGACGGGCGCTGCCATTAACATGATTACTTTAACAAAGGCACACAATCTGACCGTTTTCGCGCGGCACGCATTTTAAAAGCGGCGGCGCGAAGGTCCTCAGTTGCCTGTGCGCGCTTCACATTTTATAATGCGCGCTGCAGGAAACATAGCTGCGCGCAGCTTATTGGGAACAGTGTTCACCAGTATAGCCAAGGTCTAGTATTGACTCCCTCCCAGTAGAATGTTGTTCTGCCTAATTTTAGGTTTGAGCTTCCTAGGCTATGAGACCAAAATTCGCCTTGAAGATCAAGTTACTTACCTTCGGTAACGCCTTATCTGGTAGAGACTCTATCTAGCTGCAGATTCCTTACCTTAGAATAATCCCCAGGTGTCAGACTGGATCTGAAATTGTTTTCATGAGCAGTGCCTAGGTGCAGTTGTTCAGCTCTGCGTGGCCTCATCAGCGTCATCCATGCCGGTAGTGACGTGCGCGGTGCCTATATAGGCGCCACCCCAGTGCGCAGACGTCAGTTTCTTTTTGCAACTTTCCACACGAGGGGCGGGGAGCCACGAAGAACACTGACCACTAGTGTGGAAAAATTTGGGACCTGAAAGAGTAACAGCCCTGTCCCTAGAAATTCATTGTCAGAGCGGGAGTATGGGTGGGTCGGTAAGGAATCTGTGGCTAGATAGTCTCTATCAAAGGTAAGTAATTGAGTGCACTTCCCAAGTTCGACAGTTTTATGACATGCTCAAAGGCGTAGTTCCTGGCGTGCAGGCTTGATCAAGCTCTGTCCCAAAACATGAACATGGAATTTCCAAAATTAAACTGCTGCACCGTCGCGCTCAATTTCAAGCCGCACAGCTCCAAAGACATGTGCTGTAGCATCCAAACAGCGTTATTCCAAATAAACCATCGTAGTCCAAAGTAATCCATTTTTGTTCATGTTTATTCAATAATAATCTTCCTGTTCACAATGGAGGCAATGTGATTCCAAACTTAAAATGCGGCATAAATGCCCATCCAGGCCTTTTATAACAGCACGTTAGAATCCACTTTTATCCTAGGTACCCATCCAAGTGTTCACCCAATGCATATCGGGCAGCGTGCCCTTCGTCAGGGGTAGCTGTGGTGTTAAAAACAAACCATCAGTGTTCTTGTATACTTTCATCGCATTTAACTCTATGTTTACGTGACTATCCAAAAACAACCATAAAATCCACAAAACTAAACGCAAAACACACCATTGAATAATGCCGTGTATCACACGTTTTAACTAGATAGTCTCTACCAGATAAGGCGTTAACCAAGGTAAGTAACTAGTTCATCTTATAGAGACTTCTAGCCACAGATTCCTTCTCCCAGAATAGATGACCAAGCAATACCATCCCCAGAAGTGGGTCTGCGGACCAATTTCATATGAGGAAGTCCTGCAAAACTGAACGGACAAAGTGCCCATCTCAATGGACCTAACTGTCCAGGCCGTAGTGCTTTGTAAAAGTGTGCAAGGAGGCCCATGTTGCTGCCCAGCAGATGTCCAGGACCGGAACTCCTCATGCTAACACAGTGGTCACAGCTTTCGCTCAGGTGGAGTGAGCACACAAACCCTCAGGGGGTTATTTCTTAGCCAGTGCATAGCAGATCTAGATATAGAGCGCGATCCATCTGGAGATGGTCCACTTTTGCATGGCAAATCCCTTCTTTGCTCTGACATACCCCACGAAGAGTTGGTCATCCACCCGGAGCTCTCGTATTCGGTCAAGGTAGAACAACAATTCTCTTTTTGGATCCAGACGGTGAACTCACTCCTCTTCCTTAGAGGGATGTGGCAGAAGTAAAAAGTAGGCAGAGTGATAGCTTGGCCTGCGTGAAAGGAAGTGAACATTTTCGGCAGAAAGGAAGCTCCCCTATGAGGCATCAGTTTGTCTGGATAGACTTTGAAATAGTGAGGCTTCCCTGAAGTTCACTGATCCTCCTGGCAGATGTTATAGCCATGAGAAAGGCCGTTTTGATGGTAAGAAGCCTGAATGGACAATCGTGCAAAGGCTCAAAAGGAGCGCACATGAGGAGGAAAGTGAGAACAAGATTGAGATCCCACTAGGGCATAATGAAAGGGGATAGTGGAAACAAATGTTGCAACATTTCTAAGAATGTATTAACATTAGGGGATTTGAAGATGGATGGCTGATCTGGCAACTGAAATAAAAGCAGAAATAGCTGAGAGATAGCTCTTGAGAGCCCCAGAGCAGAGTTCTGCTGAGCAGGAGAAAGAACGAAAAGGAAAACCTGAGAAAGGGGGGCAGAAAGGGGATCAATCAGTCTTTCTGTACACCATGCCACAAATTTTCCCCAATGGCAGGTGTACAATGTCTTGGTGGAGGAACGCCGGCTGCCAAGATAACATTACAGACTTCGGGAGGAAGGTCGAAAGCTGTCAAGTGTCGCCACTCAATCTCGATGCAAGCAGGTGAAGAGTTGACAGGCTCAGGTGAAAGGCCCTCCCCTGCTGCTGCGACAGACAATTCTCCCAAAGGGGCAGCCCAATCGAAGGATTGATGGGCACGCTCAGCAGCTCCAGATACCAAACTCTCCATGCCCAGTCTGGAGCCACACGGATGACTTCGGCCCAGTCATTCCTGATTTTCTTGAGGACTCTGGGCAGCAGTGGTATGGGCGGAAAGACATATAGAAGGCCTGAGCTCCACCCGAGACGAAAAGCGTCTCTAAGCAAGAGCTACCTTGCAAAATCCAGCGTGCAGAACTGCTGTCATTGCGCGTTCTCGGCCGTGGCAAACAAATCTAACCAAGAGACCTTCCACCACCTCCAGAAGGAGAGGCCATTTGTGATCGGTTAGGCATCTTTGGCTGAGATCATCTGCTCTGGATTTCAGAGAACCAGCCAGATCTTGAACCAACAAGGAAATGTTCTGACGTTCCAGCCATGTCCAGAGACACAGAGCCTCCTGACAAAGGGTCCACGACTCCACCACGTCCTGGTTGTTGCAGGACCACATGGCAGTGGTGATGTCAGTGAACACTTTTACTAGCCTTCACTTGATGGAGGGTAGAAAGGCCTTCAATGACAATCGGATCACTCAGAGCTCCAACAGGTTTGTGGAGAGGCCATTTGTGATCTGCTAGGCATCTTTGGCTGAGATCATCTGCTCTGGCTTTCAGAGAGCCCGCCAGATCTTGAACCAACAAGGAAATGTTCTGACGTTCCAGCCATGTCCAGAGACACAGAGCCTCCTGACAAAGGGTCCACGACACCACCACGTCCTGGTTGTTGCAGGACCACATGGCAGTGGTGATGTCAGTGAACACTTTTACTAGCCTTCACTTGATGGAGGGTAGAAAGGCCTTCAATGACAATTGGATCACTCAGAGCTCCAACAGGTTGATGTGGAGTCTGGATGTCACCGGAGACCAGAGTCCTCTGATCTCCATCTCTCCCAGATGGCCTACCCATCCCAGGAGGGACGCATCTGTCACTACTGTCAGATCTGGTTGGGGAAAAGAGAAGAGGTCTGCAGCTGACCCAATTGCAGTTTGTAAGCCACCACTGCAGGTCTTTTGCAGTTTGTTCTGAGATCTGAACCATGTTGGAGAGACTCCCCGGATAGTGCTCCCACTGGAACTTCAAATCCCACTGCAGAGCCTGCATATGCCAGCGGGCATGTGTTACCAGCAGGATGCAGGGGGCCATGTGGCCCTGTAGCCTCAGTCAGTCTCACAAAAATCCAGGATAGAGGCTGAAACATCGATATCATAGCCATTCAGGAGGATAAGCCCGAAACTGCATCGTGTTTAGAACGGCTCAAATGAAAGGGAGTGTCTGAGAGGGAGTCAGGTGTGACTTCGACACACTGATAGTGATTGGGATTACCTTATTACATTTTATGAGCGTAATTTCCAATTGGGAAGAGATGGGACCCCCAAGTTTGCTGTCTCTGGACTCACAATTTAATATCTTAACTTATGGTGAAGTTAGATTTTAAATTTTAATTCTGAAAATGCCCCTTTTAGAAAGTTGTAATTTTCTTACTTTGCCATTTGGTGCCTTCTGCCTGTCTTTGAATACACATCTGGGGTGGGTGAGAGCTTGGCTTTGTGCATTACCTCCAGACAGCCACACACAAAGGGAGCTTAGATGTGATAGATGGTCCATTCACCTCCTGATGGCCCATCCTGGGCAGGATGAGGAGGAGCTGACTCACCTGAAAGGGCTGTGTCTAGTCCCCACACAATGGCTATATACTCCCCTGTTGTGAATCTGGAGCCTGGGCAGGAAGGGCAGGGACTCTGTGCACTTCAAAGGCCTCTCTTTGAAGTCTCCCCCACATCAAAGGCACAACTGGGTTTAAGTAGTGGACCACTGACACCCCCAACTCAGTACACTTCTGGACCTGTGGACACTCTGCCAGGAAGAAGGACTGCTGTGCTGCCGAAGTACTGACACTCTGCTGGACTGCTGCTCTGAAAGAACTGCTTTTTTGCTGTGCTGACCTGCTTGCTGCCCTCCTTGCCTGGGTGAGAAGGACTGGGCCTACACCACTTGAACCCAGATTTGCCCAAAGGGCTTGCCTGCTTGCCTCCTGTTAAAAGTCTGAGGTATATCAAAGGCTTAAATCCACTCCACAACCAGCACCTGGATTCTACCAGCTGAGATTCTTGCCCTGCCAAATGGGGCCAATCCAGTACTGGGCCCTTGGAAGTGGGTTTAAAGTGCAGCAGCTACAAAAACCCACGCATCGCAGTCATTGCACGGCTGAGAACCGGCACATCTCCCTCGACGCTGACGCATCGCTGCTGCTGCTAGGATTGAGAACATCACATCGCCAGCTGAGCGGCTGGATGGCGACATCTCGCCTACAACATAGGGGTTCATTAACGATGCATCTCCGGCTTGCGTGACTCAGAACACTTGCATCGCCTACATCCTGAGGATCAATGCCAACACATCGCCCCGACCGTTCCTCGCATCTTAACCTCGACGCAACCCTGAACCAAGGTACTGTTTTCAGCTGGACAAGGTTAGTCCCTGCATCCAACTCATGCTCCATCGCAGTCGGTCTGAACTTTTGAATTTGACCCCGTCAGGCATGACCAGATAACCCCGGTTGGCGTTTTATGTTTTCAAGCACTAGATTGCAAGATATTCTTTAAAAATTCATAACTCCGTTCTACTTATTGTGTTTTTTGTCATTTTGGTCTTGTTTTGTTCAATAAATAAGGCTATATTGTTATAATCAGGAGTGGTATATTTTTGTGTGGTGTTTTCACTGTTTTACTATTTTAAGTGTTGCACAAATACTTTACACGTTGCCTCTTAAGGTAAGCCTGATTGCTTTGTGCCAAGCTACCAGAGGGAGAGCACAGGTTAATTTAGGGTGTGTTTCTGACTTACCTTGACTAGGATTGTGGTTCCTGCTTGGACAGGGTGCATACTTCTGCCAACCAGAAATCCAATTTCTAACACTCCATGAGTCTAGCCCAAAAGAATAGGGCTCAGGCTCCGGCCTGGAAGACATGGCTCCAGTTGGTGGTGCAGCTGGCATTGGACAATGCCCCTCCGGCTCTATGTGGGGATTAGAAGGGGGACGGTGCCAATGGTGGGTGCTGGCAATTCCGGCAGCGTCGACATAGGGACCGGTGCGGGGGAAGGTCGATGTGGCACGACCAGCATTGGTCCGGATCCAGGAATGGATCCTAAAGACCTGACCGGTGCCGGGGCTGGAGGCGCCGGCATGGAACCAGAAGGGGCACCTGCCAAACCCTCAGGGCCCAAAGGCATGGTGGAGGAAATGAGCCACTCAAGTATGAGGAGCATGACCTCATAGAATTCATTTAGCTGGGTGAGGGTCACTACGGCTCCCATAAACTCAGGGAGGTGCGGAGACTGCCCAGGCGCCGGCTCAACCACAGAGCCAGGCCTCAAATGTGGATGCTCCCTCATCTTGTTGGCGGACAGACATGGAGAAGTTGAGGATCTCTTCGACTTCTTCATCTTCTTGTGGTGGTGTGACTTATCCGAATGACCCAACGACTTCGAGTGTCACGAGGATCTCAGACTCAGTGACCGCTCTCGGGACTGTCCTCTCGACCAGGACCTCGACCTTCGCGGCATCGCAAGACGACCCTCGAGGAGCTTGAGGGATCGCTCCCTCAAGGCCTTCGGGTTCATGGCGTGACATTCGGCGCAGGCCTTTGGGTCATGGTCGGTCTCGAGGCACCAGAGTCATACAAGGTGTGGGTCCATCAACGACATTGATCAGTGACAGGCCCTGCAGGGCTTGAAGGAGGCCTTCCTTGATGACATCCTGCTACACCAGGAGAAAAAACCTCAAAAATACTTCGACAAAAGTCAAAAAAGGTTTAGTCAAAAAATGACTAAGGGGCAGCTCTTCTCTGGATCTGCGCTGACGAGTGCGGAAAGTAAAGAAAAGAACTGACGTCAGTGCGCTGGGGTGGTACCTATATAGGCACAGCGCACGTCACTTCTGGTGGAGATGGAGCCAACTACGCCACATGGAGTTGAACGATGCCACCTACCAGCGCACAGGGGTACTGCTCACGAAAAAGTCCCTGGATCTAGTCTGCCGCTTGGGGATAATTTTAAGGTAAGGAATCTGCGGCTAGATATCTCTTTCAGATATAGCTGTACTGCCCAACATATCCTAGAAAACTACTAAGAGTCAGGGGAGTAGCCAAAAAATAAAAATACTCCCCACTTTGTTCCATACCTCAAAAGCCATTCGGAGAGCGAAAAGAGTAAGCCCTACCCATTCTAGATGAAGAACCTTTATCCTGCCTTCCATTCATCTCTCTCTCCATCTTTAAAGCCTTCATGCATCCATACCTCTATCTACCCATCTTTTCATGCTTCCAGCCATCCATCCTTTCACCATTCCATCCATCCACCCTTGTGTACAAAGCATTTTACTGCTCGAAAACGGGCCATCGGGCCGTTTGCGACCGGTAAAATGGATTTTGCAATGTACAGAAGACAACATGCGACTCAGTAATTTGTTACCGATTCACATTTTGCTTTTGCGATTCGGTATTAGGAAGAGGCGTGTTTAGGGTGTCACTTCCTAATAACACTGGTATGTATGAATATTTTGCAACCGAGAATGCGATGCGGTCGCAAAACATTCGCAGCTACCATCAACCCATTCCTTTAAGGAAAACGGGTTGCATTACAAAAAAAAATATTGCTTTATTTAAAAAGCAATCACAGACATGGTGGTCTGCTGACCCCAGCAGTCCACCATCCCTGTGAATGTAGCCATTCACAATGGGTCGCGAATTGCAACCTGCCTCCTGAATATTGATGAGGAAGGTCCATTTGAAACCCACTGCGAATTGCTAACAGTGTCAAACACACTATTGTACATCCCAGTTAGCGATTTCCTAATAGCAAATTGCTAAAATTCACTATTAAGAAATCGCAAACACGTGATTTCGTCCATCCTTCCATGCTTCCACTCGCACTTCGAATCATTCATGTATCCTTTTACACATCCATCCACCCATTCTTTTTCATCCATCTAATAATTTTCTTTTATCAATCCACCAATCCATCCTTTAACTCTTCAATCCAGATGTCCATTCATCCATCCTTTCATCATTCCAGCCACTTTCTTTAATCCGCAAGGGGCGGTTCCTCCAATAAGGCGAAGATGCAGCACCCCACTGCTCTTTGAGCAGGAAAAATAAAATGATAATAACTTAGTTATTATCTCTTTATTTTTCGCAGGTTTGGGGCAGGGTTAGGGCGGGGCTGGAGGCACAGGGGGAGGAGTGGTTTGCACACTCCAAGTGCCCATGACTGCTTGGCCGGCCGTCTTGGCCTGGCCAAACAGTCATGTGCACTTTGCATGTTCCCCACCAGGCTGCGTTACACAGCCTGGTGGGGAACATGCCCAGGCCCTCAGTCCCCATCTGAGTGCCAATCCACGGCACTCAGACCAATCACAAAGTTGCATTGCAGTGTTGTGATTGGCTATGGGAAGCTTGGGTGCTTCCTGGTTCCGGGACTCGAAAAGTGGAGGAGAGACGCTGCCGGCGGAACAGGTAAGTGGTATTTTTTAGTGCTACCCCTACTGTTCTCCCACCTGTGAAAATGTTGTTTTCTCCTTCCATCCATCAGTCATTTCACCTTTGCATCCATCTTTTCATCCTCTTGACCCTTTCTTTTTTTCACAGTTTCTTCCTTATTTTCAAATGCCCTTCCTTCCACTCTTCCTTCCAGCTCTCTCTCTATCTTTCTTTCCCTCTCTTTTTCTTCATTTCTTTGCTGTGATTAACTTTGCACCCCTGACCTCTGTTATTGTTTTCCCTTACTTTTGTTTATTTAAGAGCTTTTGTCTGCAACGTTACAGAGACTAAAGGCTCATAATTAACTGTGTCAATACCACCCTCGCCTAAGCTGCGAAAGCAGGGGTTCACGGCGCCACTACTAGGAGTACATTCAAGAACACCTGATGGAGTTGATGGAGGTCAGCTATTACCATGGAGCTAGCAAGAGCAACTCCTTCCCGTATAGTACTCCTGGGTTTCCACCCTCTCATCCAGGGCTTGGGAGACAAAGTAACTTCATTTATAATCTCCGGGTAGAGGGTTAAAACCATATTGAGATAGCAGTTGGAACAGCTACAGTAGTACCACCCTTTTACCCAGCTTCTGCTGTTAATTAACTCCCTTCTGCCCTCCTCAATTGAGAGACTGGCCGACCTGACCCTTATAAGTGGAGAGAAAAGCGTCATCTCAATAATATTAAAATGAATGACTACACATGGTTAGAGTGTACATTCAGCAGGGATGGTGAGGACTTCTAAGGGCATGTTTGCAATGTCCCTGCAGCACTTTAGCACCGCTGGAGCATCACTTTTGTGATGCTCCAGAGGTGCAGTGTGCCAGCCCATATTTACAAGGCCACACAAAGCCACCCTGTGTGGCTTTTCATGAGCTTGTAAATGAGCAAGGCAATGCCTTACTCTGCATCGAAGGGGTGTTCCATGGGTGTTGCTGTGGGTTTTCCCATGCTACACACATGGTTTCTGACACTGCCCCATATTTACAACATAGCATAAATCTGGGGTAGCACCAAAACTAATGCCTTCCCAAAGCAGATGTAGGTTCTGCAGCACACACAGAACGAGGAAAAAGCCTCCTTTGATTGTTTTTGTGCATGAAGGTGTTTCTTCCTGCACAAAACCAATCATGCCAACAACACAGGCACCTTTGCACCATGGTGCGTGGGTGCCTGCCTTGGTGCACAGCTGTAGTTTGTGCACCGGTGCTGGCAGAAAAGACAGGAATGCGCCATATCTTGTAGATAAGGCGCATTCCTCCCCTTTCCCTTTGATGTAGGACAGCGCAGCTAGAAGGCTTGTGGCGCAGCCCTACGCCAAAATATTGTAAATATGCCCCCAAGTGTCATGCCTCTTCAGGTAAGAATTCCCTCCGGCAAAACCGTCCACAGTCAGAACTCATACCAATTTTTCAAGGCTTCCACCAGGAAAGCAAGGTTGCTCCCCCTAGGAAATCCATTTATGTTCATTTGAGATTGTTTAGCTTTACTATCTGGCTATCTAACTCAGCTAAACTATCTTAAATGCTTTAATATTTAAGGGCCAGATGTATGAAGCTCTTTTCAGGTCGCAAACGACCCGATTCGCAGAATAAGGCCGTTTGCGACCTGAAAAAAGCATTTTTAAATGTACAAAGCCCTATTTGCGATTCGGGCCGTTTGCCACCTGAAACAAGCATTGGAAATGCAGTGGGTCTTGCATTTGTTGGAATGGCAAGGTTTTTTACTATATGCGCACCGAGAACTTGTTTGAAACTTCATTTTACGCTGTTAATATAAAATAAATTCTTCAAAATTAATGAATGGGTCCAGTTTTCTTTATCTTTAATGATTTGCTGTGTTTATGATTGATTGTGTAATAATGCTAACAACTGATTGTTCCACTCTGAACCTCTGCTCTTTCTATGCCAACGGTAGGAAGAGCATGCCCTGTGCCCAACTGTGGCCTAAAACCTGGCATCTGCATGCAAAGGCCTGGGAAGCGGCTTGAGTCGTGGAGTTCTGGTGCAGAGGGCGCTGTGAGAGGTTGCGGCCCCAATCTCAGCATAGTAGCTGCTGCAAAGCCTCTCGAGGCAGACACGAACTGCAGCCTGTGTAGTGCTGCTGGTGTGCACAGGTGTGTTGTGCACAAGAGACTAAGCAGACCCACATGAGTAATGACAGTGGACCTGACTGTTTGATCTGGTGTTGGAAAGAATAATGCTACCCTGCAGGGAATGAAGCTATGGCAGGGGGAAAAAGGCAGCCTCTAAGTATTTTATACTGAGCTCTGTGGCCCTACCCCGAACAAAGAATCTCTAAATAAATGCACTGGCGCCTAGAGTGCGCTGTGCATCTACAAAAAGAAGGGGGGAATTTGCCACTATACAATCTTTCAGACAGATATCACAGTGCCACTGTGAAGGACTACTACGGGAGGTGCCCGGTGACGCAGGAGGCACTTTACTGAGTCTATAAGATAGTGAGTACAGGTTCTACTGTTGTACACTAGAGGGTCCCTCCATTACTAAGTGTGCAGAGTCACTCGAAATACAAACAATAGATCTAGAAAACCAGGATCAACAAGTACAGGCAAAATGGAAGCATTTATCAAAATGACTCCTCCTAGACTAATTTGACATAGCCAAGTTCTTGTCTACATTGATTGAATAGTGAGTACACAATCATCAGCACACAGACCAAGCTGGGAGCACCTCCAAGGCAGATAGTAGCCCAATCTGTGAAATACATAGGCCCTCCTGTGGCATTACGTGTGGCACAAGAAACATGAGACCTAGAGTACCCGGGGTTCTCTGTATTTCTATTCCCTTTTTTTCACACTGTATGTGCAAGATGTCTGTAAAGCCTTCCCCGGGGTCAAAAAGCAACTTCAGTCTGTGATCCTGCTCTATGCCATGGATTATCCTACATGATTAAAAGAAACAATAGACCATAAAGTACACATTTTCAATGGCCATCACAGGGCTCTCACTTTCCTCCAGAAGAATCTGTTGCTTCATTACAGAGTCTGCACGAAGACTCACCAGAAGCCATGGACAACAACAACTAAAGGCAGAGTTCATTTGACATGCAGTGATTATAGTAATGTCAGATGTTTTTCTACATATTTACTCGATGTACCTTAGGTATGACCAATTTGGTAACAAGCCAGGAGTCTTGTCATGGTCATTAAAAGCTAATGTAATAGCACTAGGGTTCACGTACAGGCTTTTCTGTCCTCGCAGAGCCACTTTAAAGACCAAATTCCTGATTAGGATTTCCTAGCATCCAACTATGTAAGTGTTCTTATGACTAAATAACCACACAGCAACTGTGCACGTGTGTATTGTTAGATATCCAGCAACGTGGACGGACCCACTAATTAATCCTTTAGTTTTACCGACTCAGTGCAGCGCACCAGAGTACAAAAATCCAATGGATTTGTAAGAATTTCTGACCAGCACTTAGGGGATATTGAAGACCCATTTTTCATCTTCACTATATCCCCGCTTTTGTTTTTAAACGTGTCCTAGGACCCTATGAATAAAACATTTCCCGATGGGGCATCCTAGAGACATTTTTAACCTCACCACTTTTTGAGCACACACCTCACTGTCAAATCAAAAAAACCCGCTCCGCTGTAACTCAGGCGTCGAAGCACAGCTGGGTTGCACTCGGTAGCCCAGCTGGGAACCCGATGATGAAGCATGCCACCAACTAGGTTGGTGGGTGAGGGTTCTTCTTACAAATCCATTGGATTTTTGTACTCTGGTGCGCTGCACTGAGTCGGTAAAACTAAAGGATTAATTAGTGGGTCCATCCAAGTTGTTGAATCTATTATCATTCAGGGGAAGAGGACGCACCCCGCTGCACTTCCTCGCTCTCCCTTTGATTTCTACTTGTTAGATATCCAGACATGCTGGGGAATGTGATGGAGGTAGGTCTAGCGAAATAACATACATTTGGCCACCACAGTCCACAGCATAACAGGTGGGGTAGAGTACGTCACCCCATGACCATTCTTTACTGTAGAACATGGGTACTCACAAACTTTCTCTCGGGGGCCAAATTTACAGTGTGGTTTGTGGCCGAGGGCCGCACCGGTGGGGGCGGGGTCAGTGGGGGAGGGGGGCGGGGCTAGAGCAAAAAACAACTATGACCATGAGGTTGAACACAGGCACCTGCAGCGAACGCCTTCGTCCACTGAGCCACCAGACCCGGCATACACACACTCTCTCTCTCTCTCTCTCTCTCTCTCTCTCTCTCTCTCTCTCTCTCTCTCTCTCTCTCTCTCTCTCTCTCTCCCTCCCTCTCTCTATCTCTCCCTCCCTCTCTCTATCTCTCCCTCTCTCTATCTCTCCCTCTCTCTCTTTCCGTCTCCCTCCCTCTCTCTCTCTCTCTCCTCTCTCTCTCTCCCTCTCTCCTTCTCCCTCCCTCTCTCTCCCTCCCTCTCTCCCTCCCTCTCTCTCTCCCTCCCTCTCTCTCCCTCCCTCTCTCCCTCTCTCTCTCCCTCCCTCTCTCCCTCTCTCTGTCTCCCTCTGTCTCACTCACTCTGTTTGTCTCCCTCTCTCTTTCTCTGTCTCCCTCCCTCTCCCTCCCTGTCTCCCTCCCTCCCTCTCTCTCCCTCCCTCCGTCTCCCTCCCTCTCCCTCCATCTGTCTCCCTCCATCTGCCTCCCTCTGTCTCCCTCCCTCTGTCTCCCTCCCTCTGTCTCCCTCCCTCTCTCTGTCTCCCTCTGTCTGTCTCCCTCTGTCTGTCTCCCTCCCTCTGTCTCCCTCCCTCTCCCTCCCTCTGTCTGTCTCCCTCCCTCTGTCTCCCTCCCTCTGTCTCCCTCCCTCTCTCTGTCTCCCTCTGTCTGTCTCCCTCCCTCTGTTGCCCTCTGTCTCCCTCTCTCTCTCTCTCTCTCTCCCTCTGTCTGTCTCTCTCCCTCTGTCTCTCTCCCTCTCTCTGTCTCCCTCTCTCTGTCTCCCCCTCTCCCTCCCTCTGTCTCCTGCTGACTCCCTCCCTCTGTCTCCCCCTGACTCCCTCCCACTGTCTCCCTCTGCCTCCCTCTGTCTCCCTCTCTCTCTGTCTCCCTCTGTCTCCCTCCCTCTGTCTGTCTCCCTCTCTCTCTGTCTCCCTCTGTCTCCCCCCCTCTCTGTCTCCCTCACCCTCTCTGTCTCCCTCACCCTCTCTGTCTCCCTCACCCTCTCTGTCTCCCTCCCTCTGTCTGTCTCCCTCTCTCTGTCACCCTCTGTCACCTCACCCCACGCGTGTGTGTGTGTGTCAGCTGGGCTGAGACAGCTTCCCGGGCACACACACAGCCGCACCCGAGTACTTCACAGGTCTTTAAAAGACCATTCACTTGTTAATGAGGCTTTGTTGTATTTCACCTCGTCTTAGCGCCCCTGCATCTCCACTCATGCAGGGGCGCTAACAAGAGGTGAAATACAACAAAGCCTCATTAACAAGTGAATGGTCTTCTAAAGAATCGCCCTGCCCCCATAGAGCGCTGCTGCAACCGGCGGTGTTTGCTGACACTTAAAAAAAAAAAAAAAACACAGGTAAGATATCTGCAAGGTCCGCGGGCCGCCAAGGAAGGCTTGCCGGGCCGCTGGCGGCCCGCGGGCCGTACTATGAGTACCCGTGCTGTAGAATTACTTGTTTATGCCACAAGTAATTGTTTGCGCTGGGAGAGGAAAACGTTGCTTCAAGTTGGGAAAGGGAATGTGGGAGGTGGGAGTGTTTATTAAGACAAGTCACTGTTTTACATTGGTGCCTGTTTTGTTAAAAAATGGCTCAGAATGCAGTTCTTTTAAAGTACCATCGCAAGTGTTTTTCATGTAATAAGTAAGTGGGAAACCAAGAGAGCGTTGACTGGCACGCAGCCCACGACATGTGGTCGGCAAAACATGGAAATAAATAAATAATAAAATACATTTACAGAAAAAAAGAATGGACACGCTGGGATGAGAGCCAGATGTGGTTTGTTTTATACAGGGGGGCTTGGGTCTCATTAACAGATGAGTAACAGTACAGCTTTTATGGTTGGGTCTGCCTTTCAAAAGTGCTTGCAGTAAAATGCGTGTACAGACCTATCTACCGACGGTGACGACCCCTAGAGGTGGAAAGGGATCGCCATGAAGCCATCCGATAGGCCTCACAGGCACCCCATGGAGAGGGCGGCAGCAACTAAGATAGGGTCAGAGAGAGGCCTGTGGCGATGCAGCCAGGGCACAAGTCCTAAAAAAAGAAGTGGGGGGACTAACCTAGTTAATCAGTATGCAAGTGACATCACAGTGCGTGACATCACGGCACGTGGCATCATATCTTAAGCCCTCACATATATGTTTAACATGTTTATCATGAGTATATTGGAGCGTATTTCGAGTATACAGGGAACCCTCCTGATTTAGGCAGAAGATTCACACTTTTGTAGCTACACATTAAACAATGTTGCCTTTTGTCAGCGCAAACTTCCTCTACCCATAGTGCTTTACAAGAAAAAATAGGGGTACTTAAATTATTTCAACGCCTCCTCAGGGGTAGTAAGCTCTATATAAATGCATTTTTCTTTTGTGTAAATACTGTGTAAGACCAACACATCTGACGTTCTTACTGTGCAAATGTATCTTGTAAACAGGGACTGAACAAAGTGAAAAGCTGCCTCTCTTAAGTATGTATGAAGTGCTAACAAGGTGTGAGCCTTTGTGTCCCCTCTGCTGCAGTTGCTTCTAGGTGTGAGGCTCCTGACTGCTGCCAGCCAGGAGACTCGAACAAAAGGAGACCTGATGACCCCTCAGATTCAGCCTGTTATTGGCCCAGCAGGAGTCTGAACTAAGAGAGCCCCAACCCATCCCCGCTTGCACGTTTTTGCGGATCAAAAGCAGACAACAACGTGCAGGTGCTGCTGAATATATCCCTGTGTTTGCAAATTACACCGGGACGAGTATAGCACATTTTTGAGTGGGGCCCAACTTCCTGGCAGGGTGGACGGCGTCCACCCTGTGAAAATAGTGGCTGGACGCCGTCCACCCGCGTGTACCCCCGACTCGTGCCTTGGATGCAGCATTTAACTGCCAGGAGCATCACTTCCTGGTACCGTGGGGTGTCTCCAGCTCTGCCTCGAATCGTGCAGCAGCCCTCAGTGCTTACTGGAAGTGCTCGACCTAAAAAAGCACTATGACGTGGGCAGTGCTGGCCGTGTCATAACACTGTTTTGCTAAATCTGGGTTTAGCCACACTGCTGTACAAAACATGGCTAAGAGATATTGGAAGCCAATAGCTCATTCATAGATGAGACTTATTGACTTTGCCAATGCTTGTTGATACGTTTTCTGTTGTTTAGTGTCTTTACTTCGTCTTATTGCACACATTTTATGTTTTAAATGTTATTACAGTCAGGACAAGTAAATAAATAGACAAACCACCTCCTTATTAATCATTCGCTCAACTTGATCCGAGCCGAGGTGCCGCCCATGATGCATTTGCTGAGATCTGCATTAGTGTTACTTGTTACACTCTAGGTAATGGGACAAGTCATGGATCATTCCATTTTCGTTCGGAGACCATTCGCTGCTGTTTTCACCATCTGTTAAGTGATGGTTAATTGTTTCCAAATCACGACTAATCTTTTCGGGGCATATTAACAAGGGACGGCGATAAATAACGCAAAGCGCGCTTAGCGCTTTTTTATTTATCGCCGTCTATCTCTGGAATTTATCGCCCTGGTAGCGCGTTATTAACAACACGTTTCTCCAGGGCGACAAAATTCCAGCGATAGCGGGGAAATCGCCGTTTTGCAGGGAACATCGCTGGTTTTCCAGCGATGTTCCCTGCAAAACGGCGATAACCTTGCTGATACGACCCTGTGGTCGTATCAGCATAATCCACCCCCAATGTTAGGGATAGGTAAGTCTGCATTTTAGCAGACGTTAGTTTTTGGCGAAAACAGCGGTTTTCGCCAAAAACTAACGTCTGCTTAAATGCTGGGGCAGCCTTGTAAATATCGCGATGTGAACATCAGCGATATTTGCAAGGTTGTACTGCTCCAGTGACGCCCACTTTGCATCTCATTAGAGATGCAAAGGGAGGCGTCAGGTAAAGGGTGCTAACATGCGCTAATGCATGTTAGCACCCACTTGTAAATAGGGCGAAAAGATTATCTCCGCTTTTTTGGCTTTTAAAGCCAAAAAAGCGGAGATAATGCCCTTGTTAATATGCTCCTAAGTCTTTTTGTGTACAGCGTATAGTCTGCCAGTAGTACGGCAATTCAGAGACTAACGCCCTAACAATGCGCCCCAGGACTCCACAGGGCTGTACAAAAGAGCTGTTTTTTTACGGCAACATCTAACAATATTAAATCCCCCACAGATTGTGTTCCTTCGATGAGCACTGCATCTTGTAAATTTTAGTTCTATGCTGCCCTCTGCTGGTCAAAGGAGATACAACCAAATAGACACGCATTAATCAAGAAGTAAAATCACATTCATGCTATCTCCTTCACGTCCCTTGTTTGCACCAAATAACATTTTTAGTACCTAGCATATGTATTAGATGCCAAATAAACCACATACGTATTGCGGCCCTCTTTGCTCACTGGAAGCAATGTGTAAAAAAAAAAAAAAGGACTACAGAAGGACGTGCCGGAGCTGGAAATCGGAAAAAACAAACAAACATAGGACTACAAAAGGACGCACAGGGACGCTGCCCTGCTGCAATAAAATTGAAAAGCGCATCTGTGAAGGGATGTCCAACCATGAGGAACCATGCACCCGTTGTGATGGCCGACCCGAAAGAACAATGAATGAAATCGCCTAGATGTCAACCAGAAATCCAAAGGATGGACAAATACAACTAAGGCACCAACATGTCTTGCAGACAGCGCAGGCGCTGTCGTAGGCTTGACCTAAAAAGCATTTTTAAATGTACAAAGCCCTATTTGCAATCCGGTAAGCTATTACCGAATCGCAAATTGGGTTTGCAGGTTTCTATGAGGAAGTGGTGTGCCAAGGGCGTCTCTTCCTAATAACGACTCGCAGGGGCATGTATGAATGTTTTGCAAACCGGATTGCGGTCGCAAAACATTCATACTTTACCAACTCCGTGAAGGAGGTGGTAACCCATTCGCAAATGGAAGTGGTCCCAAGGGACCACTTCCCCTTTGTGAATGCGGGCCCCAACATTTTTTTAAAGCAGGCAGTGGTTCCACGGACAGCTGCCTGCTCTTAAAAAATGAAAAAGAAACTTTTCATTTTTCTTTTTTAAATGCATCCCGTTTTCCTTTAAGGAAAATGGGCTGCATTTCAAAATAAAAAAATGCTTTATTTGGAAAGCAGTCACAGACATGGTGGTCTGCTGACCCCAGCAGGTCACAATCCCTGTGAGTGCCGGCCATTCCCAATGGGTCGCAAATTGCGACCTGCCTCATGAATATTAATGATGCAGGTCCCTTGCCACCCATTGGGATTCTCAAACAGTATAAAACACACTATTGTACATAGCTGATTGTGACTTCATAATAGCGAATTGCAAACATTCACTATTAGAAAATTGCAAACGGAAGTCTATGTACATCTGGCCCTTAGTGCTGTATTAACACACCTTGAACTTAAAAACTTTGTGCCATTGGATTATGCTGAAATTTAGGGTATTGTCATCATTTTTTGAATTTATGGTTTTATAATCACGTGAGTGTGAATCAAATTATACAGTTGGCGTTTTTATATAATCATCTTGCCACTTATTAGGGCATGGCAAATAAAAATCAATTTGGTCAACAAATAAATTATTAGGTGCCACTGGCTAACCAAGACTCTTCTCCATCTATTGATGAATGTTCATCGATTAGAACAATATTCTTCCGGTTCCCCCTCTGTGAAATTCCTCATTTGGCATTCACTGAAGACATGTATAACAGACACTCACATGCCAGAATAGTCTGGTTTCAGCTGAACGTTTGAAATAGATTAAACCTGCCTCTAAAAAGCAATCAGTCTTCGAGACAAAAATTGATCGCTCACGAACACCCTGGACTTTTGGCAAGTTGGTGATATACCACTTCAAAAAGTATTCTCTCAATTGTTTTACTAGAAATCCCCGACACTGCGAAGATTAACTGACTCCCCTTTTGTAGTTGATTGTACAACTCGATACGTCATGCCACCACAGAATGATGCATTGGAGCAGGCTATTCGCCGATCTCCAATAGAAAACAAATTCTACTACAGCCAGTTTCTCATTCACCAGTAGCAACTTTTTCCACTTCTTGAATTTTCAAAAAATTGATCTGAATGTTTATAGTTATGCTTCCAGAAAAGGTTTTACCTATATGAAAACGATGTTGGGTTAAAATGGAGCTCGGGTAGAAACCTGTTACATTTATTGACTTTGTATGAATATCTGAAGTGTTGAACTCTTAGAAGCACGGGATTCTTATTGGCTCTCTATAATTTGTTTTCACTCTTGGAATAAATAATCATGCGCTAAATGGGAAACTACTCCCTTACCTGAACATAGGCATTCTCTTGCCTCAGCGTGTCAGTGGACAGGATCTTGCTGATTGTGTAGCGTTTTGTTTCCAGGCCTGTATAAAAATAGATTTGATTTTTGTTGAGGTACAATCTCCATCAGCCGGAAGAACATCAACATTAAAACAAAATGGCAGCGGTTGAGCTGAAGCAGAATAGACTCACTTTGAAAATTGCTTTATTTTGACAAGCCCCCTCAGTCCATTCCTGCATGTAAGACTGCTGTGGGCCAAAGGACTTTTGAATGAAATCACAGGAGCCTGCAGTAACTCCCACCACCGAGCAAAGAGAAACCACTACTGTCCTCACTCGCACCTACCAAGGAGGAACTGAATGAAGCAGAGAGTAGGAAGAGCCAAAAATGGATCACTGATAGTGATAACTGTGACCAACGAAGTTGTGTTGCGTGTCTGCTGACGAAGTGTCACTCAGTCCATGGGAGTGTATGGTGCAGCTGCAACCGATTCTGAAAAAAAATTCTGACTTGCAACATTGGTTCTGCAACATACGTGTACTAAATGAAGCCATACTATCTTTATCCTGTTATTAGGCTGTAAGATTTCGAAACACTGTCTTCAATGAAAAAGTTACTTACCTTTGGTAACAATCTTTCTGGTGGACGCTCTCTACCTGCAGATTCCTCATCTTGTGAATATCCCACATGTCAGACTGGATCTCAAAACTTTTCAATAGCTTCCCTATCCGGTAGCGGGCTCTGGCTCCATTCTGGTGCTGGAAACTATGCCACTCTGACGTCACTGGAGCCATAAAGCAGTCCCACTGGCGCCTTGACATCAGGTTCCCATCCATATTTTACATGCGTTTGAGGCATACAGTATGAGAATGAGATCTTATTAGTGAGGTGCAGTGATAAATCTAAACTTGGAACTTTATTAAAATGACTCATGGGAAACCAGCCTTCAAGAAGATGTGGTGAGGAATCTGCAGGTAGACAGAGTATCCTTCAGAAAGTTTAAGTAAGGTAGCTATTTTTTTCTTCTATGTGTGTGAACATTTGAGATGAACAACTTAAGCTCCACCCCTATCACTAAGGAGCAATACTTATGTGCATTTGCACAATATATTTCTGTGTGCCTAAACCTTATTAGTGTAAAGTGAAGCACCAAACCTACTGCTGGAGTGTATTCACTGTAGAAATAAGTCATTCATTTAAGTATGTGCTCTAATACCTTCATTATAATGTTACAAATTGTAGTTCTCGTTCACATTTGCACTTGCGCATTTTGAGTTATACTGCTTTTGGTGAAATTTCATTCTTATGTGCACGCATATTCATTTATTAATGTTTTGCATTTATTCTGTAATCATAGGTGCATATATAATCATGTATTTATTGTGTACACTGACTTTTTATTTTATTGAGTTAGTTTAACCAAAGGCCTTAAGCATTTGGCCTTCAATGTTTAACCTTCAATGTGAAAGTTTTGCTTGTGCTGCAATGTTCTTTCTTTTGCGGGTGCGTTCACATGATTTCATAGTTAGTGAAAGGCATATTGTGTATTAGAGATAGTGGGGTATGGGAGGAGAACTTTTGGCAAGAATGAGAGGCACTGATGAACTAAGAGAAGACTCCTATTCATGTTGTATCAGGAGCCGGGAGACATCCAAGGTCGTCCTGATGTTCAAACCGTAGGATGGAAGAATCGAGAGAAGTTGCCAATTTCTACTGTTAGAAGGTGGAAAACTACTTGAGTTGATGACGTGGAGTTCTTGAATGTTCTTTTGATTTAATTGGTGTTCACACTTTAGACTTTAGGGCAGATTTTCTTGGACTTTGAGGGGTACAGACCTCTGCTCTATTTTTGTTGTGTGGCTTTATGCTATGCATTGCCTTGATTTGGAGAACTTCTACTAGAGTCTCCACTATGCTGACACCTTCCTGCTTTCCCGGATTAAACTAGGTTTCCCTAGCTTTTCAACTTTAGTTTAGGACTAGTTTAGGTGAATTTCAGATTCATTCATGCATAGATGGGAGGATCGAGATCTGTACACTGATCATTAAATTCTATTTCTTATCTTTTGTATTGCTGCAACTGAATTTCTGGTATGCCTTATGCTACTAAGATTTAATTCTTACAATATTTAGGTTTACCTTTGGTGATTCTGCCTCTTTACAATATGTTCTTGAGATTCATATACATCTGTTTGGCCCTTAATTTGTAATAAAACTCATTACACTTTACTTATTGATTCCTGGTCCTTAATGTGTGGCCAAATGGGTTACACTGTAAATTGAATTGTTTGACTGATGTGAACTCCCCTTTACCTCTCAGGCAACTATAAGGGTTCATCACAGGACAATTGGTAAAACGGGTCCAGTGCTCCATCAGATGGTAGCAGAATGAGGATGGCTAGTTACTGAAGTAAGAGGAGTTAGAAGGAGAAGTTACTTACCTTTGGTAACGCGTTATGTGGTAGAGACATAGTCTAGACGCAGATTTCTTACCGTAGAATTCTCCCCAGGCACCAGACTGGATCCGGAAAAGTTTTCCAGCATAACCTCTGCGTGTCGGTTGAGGGCGGTGTGTGACTCCGTCGCGATGTCGTTCACCGGATGTGACATCAACAGAGTCCATATAAGCCCTTCCCCGACGCACTGACTTCAGTTTCTTCTGTGACTAATTTCCGCGCCAAAACACAAGCCACCATAGGAACTGGCTATGGAAACAGTGTGCCAAAAAGATAGAGAAATCTTTGAAATAACCACTACAAGCGGTAACATACTATATAATGAATCAACCACCACAAGTAGTAATGTACTAAATAATATCAAGAAACGGATCTTGTAGGTAAGAAGAAACAGTTCGCAGAACGGGAAGGATGGGTAGGTCAGTAAGGAGTCTGCGGCTAGACTATGTCTCTAACAGATAAGGCATTACCGAAGGTAAGTAACTTGTCTATCTGATAGAGACATCTAGCCCCTGATTCCTTACTTAGAATTAGATACCAAAGCAACACCATCCTGGAGGTGGTTCTGCGAACTGACCTTACCAAAAAATCCGTACATAGAACCAACCGGTCTACTGAAAGACAGAAAAGACCAGTGTAGTGAGAAAATCAGGTGAAAAGGAAAATACACTTCACCATAAGCAACGTGGAAGAACCACACACATTAACAGTAAATAAGAGGGATGGGGATTAATGGGTAAGCAGTAAGTAATATGACTCTACAGATTGCCCAGACCGAAAGTGGGAATTGGAACCACGAATAACTGAAGCCCGGAACATCAGGGCCACAAGAACCATAACAGAGCAAAGCTCTGCGTACCAGCAGCAATTGAGACTATCTGGGGTGAAAACACCAAGAAGAAATCTCGAACACATGTACAGAAGAGGAAGCGCGAGGCATGCCTCCACTACAAATCTGCAAGGACAAAACAAAAACAGGTCTTGTCCTGGGAGAACTCCAGACAAAGGAACAACACTAGAAACACTCAACAGGGAGAACCACAGAGTGCTGGAGAAGAAAAGCAATGCAAACAAAACCATTACAAAAACTATCTTGAAAAGGTGACATGGAGGCCGGGTTACGAAAAGACATATAGATATATCAACATTGCGATACAGATATTTATACCTATATCCAAGACATACACATGTCCATAGACCATTGCCATGCCGATAGTGGATAATACAGTGATATATAAAATATAAAGATGAAAGAACGAAAGAAGCACCACGCTGACGTACATGAACAAAAGCAGTATAGGGCTGAGCAATCAGCAACATAGTACCAAGAAATAGAAGGAAAGAGAGAGAGAGAGAGAGAGAGAGAGAATCACACCCCCACACCCCTCAACAAAAGAAAAGAAAAACCGGTGAAACATTAAGAAATTATGCTAGCTAATTAGAAGCCTGAAAAAGGCTGGTAAGAGCCACATCCTGAAAGAAAGCAACAAGAAAAGGAACCTTGTGATAAAGAATACAAGGGGAAACTGGGCCTAAAATAGGCCATGGTGAGTGAAGGCCAATATTGGAAGGCAGAGACTGTCGGAACGGTGAAGGCTAACAGACAAAGCAGAAGCCAATGAAAAAGTTTAAAAAAAACATAGACCCATAGGGAAAAGAAGCTGCATAAAGCATAAGGTCCAAAATGTTGAACCAACAATGAAAATGCAAATCGAAAGGAGAGGCAAGTGAAATAAAAACAATATATATTCATTAGAGGAACAGAAATTCCATAAAAAGCAGGAATCAAAGTTAAAGGAAAGAGAAGGGCAATCACTTGCAAGCCCTGAATGAATGGAAAAGCAAGTGCCAGGACCGAGTCCTGTGCATAATATGCCAAACGCAGTGTTTCCAACGAATTTACGCAACTGCAGTAAAAAGAAGCGAAAATCACCACAAGTGGGAAGAAATCACCTAATGAAGAAAGGAACTCCAAAAGTGACACGGGTGGCAATAACAGATTCCTGAAGACAAGGCTATACGACACCATATAGCACAACCAAACCGAACCGTCTGTGAAAGAACAACCAACCTTATAGGAAAGGAAGCCCACAGATGGAACCATTGGTTAGCAACCAGTAGTAAAAATCCATATTCAGATGGATGAAGCCATTAACCTACAGAAGGAGCATGGTGAGAGAAGAGAAATGTAAACACCTTGATGCCAAACAAAATAAAAGCAGCAAGGAAAACTATGTTGCATATATGCAACAATTATACTCAGGATCTGACGGAGTCAGAACAAGGACACTCCGAGGCTGGTCGTAAAAGGAAAGAGGGATAGAGAATCTGAGACTCTCATGCACGACCACACAGATAAAGAATGTGGAAAAGACCACCAATAAAGGAGATGAGCAGGACAAAAACAGAATAGAGGAAATAACACTCCGTAACCTGCTGAAGAAAGGTGAGAAAGGTTGCCGGAAGAAAATGGGGCCACAAGAGAAAAAGATGTCCCAACAGAAATCACTGTTCAGGCCCAGAATGTGGATTGCCAAGTAGAGACCCTACCAGACGTTCCACTGCTCCAGTGAAAATGCTTTAACATAAAGGGTGCTCCCTGAGAGAATCAGGAGAGACTAACGATGCACCCGTAGTGGCATCTTAACAAATTGTACCCAACTTTCCCCAAGGGTAAAAGAAGCCACAGGATCCCATAAGGGATAGCAAATTAATAAGAAGAATGGCAATATGCCTACTGCAAGTGCCCCTAAGAGCAGGTAACACAGGTAATCGATCCGTTCAAGAAAGAAATACCATCGAAAATATATCTCTTGGGTGAGGAGCCCTTCAGCAGAGATAACAGAAAAACCTATTCTATAGGTAGTAGACCCACATAAGGTCACAAAAACAACCTGTCATTGACAGGGTAACTATAAAGATAAATAAGACCAGTAGAAGCAGGAACACCACTCCGGGTGACGTGCTATACGGAGCCAACCCACATAGGGGACCTCAAAAAGCGTAACAGAACACAGATGCAAGTCAGGGACACAACACAGAATAACAAGCTGAACATGAACAACTAAGCTGTAGAATGACAATGAAGGTTGAGTGAAGGGAAACAGAGCTAAGTGTCTGCACTACCCCGACTGTCTCGAAAACGGCGCAAAGCAGTGTCAGCATGGGCACCAAATAAATGGAGACCATCAAAAGGCATTTCAACTAAAGTGGATTGGACTGACTCTGAAAACTCAATGGTACGAAACCAAGCCTGCCGGCGCAACACCACAGAAGAAGCCATGGCACGGCCAGCCGAATCAGCGGTGTCCATCCCACACCAAATGATTAACTTAGCAGCCTGCTTCCCATCCGAAATCAACTGGGCCAGATCGTTCCGTTTATCATCCGGAAGTGACGGCAACAGCCATTCCAACAAATCCCATAAGGCATGAGAAAAATGTCAGAGGACACAAGATGTGCTAATGGAACGTAAAGCAGCACTGGTGAAAGAGAAAATATGCATTCCACAAGAGTCCTCTCTCCGGGAATCTCTGTCAAGCGGAATATGAGGCAGACAATCCAAATCATGAAAAGTCATAACGACCTGCACCACAAAGCTACAGTGTGTCAGGTGGTGGAGGAGACAATCCGGGTCGATGGTGGCAGGGCGGGGCTTGTGGGCAATAGTACGGTTCACAGGAGCACCAGTATTTTGCTTAAACCAGGCTCCTAACAAAACATCATGCAGCACCGCACAAAAGGGCAATACCGGCTCAACACCTGATTGGCCCAGGTGAAGAACTCTAATGAAGGGATCCATAGACTTTGCCACCGAAGGAAGAGACAAATCTGAAACTACAGCCACCCTTTCCAACATGTCTGCCAAAGAAGAGCTGTCTTCCATGGCCAGGCCAGGAGCAAATAGAAAGCTAGAAGCAGGGGAAGACTCTAACCTGCTTGCTTCACCCAAATCAGCAATCCAACTATCTACCATTGGAAGATCCACAGCCATTGGCTGTATAAGCCCAACCCCTTCCTCATTTTCTACCAAAAACTGTTTCACCGAACCCTGATGCATTGGCTCTGCACCTGTCATTGATTGACGCCGATCCAGCGTCGTACCGACGTCGAGAAAAGACAGTGGAAGAGTCTTTGATGCAGTGGACAGAATGAGGCAAGGGGAGGCCAATGTCGCAGGAGCGAGCCCAGAGGGTTGGGTCCCGGTGCCGGGTCATGCACCGACGCCGAGTCGGAGTCGATCGGCGCCACAGGAGTGAGCACCAAAGCCAAGTCGGAGTCGATCGGCGCCATATACGTGAACCCTGAAGAGCTGTGCACCGGCGTCGATGTATATAAGGGCCTAACTGCAGCCGAGGGTGAACTTGCTGGTGTGGGCACAGTCAAAGCACCTGTCACCTCCTTAGGGCCCGTAGGTGCTCTAGGGGAAGGTGAAGGCCCAAAGATGACATGGAGAGCACAATAGTAATCTTTCATTTGGGTTTGAGTTGTCCTGATTCCAGGAAAGGCGGGAGGCACAGGAGAGACTCTTGCACAGGGTCCTCAGCTTGAGGGTGTGAGGAGCGGTGGGAAACCATGTCATGAGATGACGTAGGCAGGGGATGTTGTGGCTTCGACCGTTTGCGACTTACCGCGGGACGTCGACAGCAAGCGACGTCTCGGGAACGGCTCCTGGAATTATGTTAAGTATGACCTCCAATTTTATCTGCCTTTGGTCTCAAAAGCTGTCCATTGGTAGGCGAGATGTGGAAGAGACATAGAAAACGTGGCTTCGCCTTCTTCAACTCCATGCTTTGTTTACTCCTGGTGTCTGGCCTACCACCCTCTTGCTTTGCCTCTCCATCAACACCCAAATTTAAAAAAAACCTAACTGACATCCTGCCACCTGCCGCACCACTTCAGCATTATCCACCTCTCCTCCTTTAAAATATTCAAAAATGCGTACCTGGCTTATTGCCACACAACAGTGTGAGTATTTATTTACCTTCCTCTGCCCAAATAAAAAAAAACTGGTGTCTAGCCCTCTCACCCCTACCACCCTTTCTTTAGAGAATCCCTCCCCTACTACTGCTCCTAGCCCAACTATTCAAAATAATACCTGGCCTCTGCCACCTACAAACGTCTGCGCCTTCCCTCTCCCTCATCATAGAAGGCATCCTCGCTCCTTTCTCCTATCCATCGAACAGAGAGTCAGAGTTGTCCTGACAGGCTCTTTGACAGCTCTGCCAGCAGAGCTTTCAATTTTCCGTTAGCGGCGGTCAGCAGAGAAAGGGAATGTGGCAGTTGGCAGAGGAAGAGAACCCATGTATGCTCCTGCCTTTCTAAGGTCTGTGGTGACAAGAGAGGCTGTAAATGGGATGTGATCACCCAGCCACCATTACACCGCGTTGTCCAAGTCTCTGGGAGTCCGGGTGAGGTCGGGGGAAATAGAAGTGAGTGTTTCTTCTGTAACAGTGAGAAATAACTTGTTTTCCACTGTGTAAAAGCAGTGAATAACTGGATTCAGAATCTGATATTCATGTTAATAGCTCTCTTTGAGAGCCAAAGCCAAGAGAACAAAATATAAGTAGGCAACTATGACTACAATGACGTTTTACAGGGAGGGTTTCTGAGTGGCATGAAATAAAGAAGTTGTCTATAATGTTAGTCAACAGAAAGGTAAAAAAACACCCCCTTTATTCTCTCTACAATTTCATGTTGCTTATGGATTCCAAATCTACACACTATTGTGAACATGCTATTCAAACTGTGCTACGGTAAACAGAGAAATAAAACTGGACTGAAGGATTCTCCATGCTCCAAGATTGGGCACAGTTGCCTTATAGATGAGGAAAAAGCGATGTTTCTCATTGCTGTGACATACTTGCAGTGAAAACCAGCATTTTGAAAAGCCTGTTTAGGATAGGAGTTGGGTATTAGACCCATGTGTAACAAGTAACTGTAACCTTAAATCCTATATCAATAATGTAACCTATTCTAAACAAGCATTTGCAATGCATCGGTCTCGCCTTTTGGACCTTATAAGCATTTAGCCGTGTGCCTTGTTCCTTGTTACAGGGCTCCCGACTGCCCCACACCTGGGCTGCCTACACACGGAGACACCTAAAAATACAGTTTGTATCTACACACACTCACGCATATACATATATAAATATAGAGGAAGGGTCTAATTAATTACATCAAGATCCACGACGTAACAAATGCAGCTGTAGTATCACAACACAGAAATAAAAAGTTTCACTCCTTAACACTTTACATTCCTATCAGACCAGGAGCAGCAAAGGTAAACATCTGGGGTAAAGATTTACATCAAATTAGTACCTGTAAATAGAAACTGTTATGGTACACCATGCCACAAATGTTGCAAGCATTTAGCAGTTAAATCACTCATTCAGTGTACTTATGTATTTTTCATTTAGATCTGCTTTGAATACTTAGGGAGGCACTCTATTGTAATCTGTATAAAAAAGTAATACAACTATCTTTGTCTCGTCCTTATCTGAACATTGTAGGTACGCGTGGTGTACGTGTGGTGTTTCTCACCCAAAGAAGGCACCTTTGGAGTCTGGAGGCCGAAGTTTACCAGCGCGGATTTCGAATTTTTTTAATGTGTTCCAATAATGTTGCGCGAAATAAGCTGAGCACACCTGATATCTGTCTATAGTTTTCAACGGTTTTTAAAGTGAAAATATACAGATATAAAAAATGAAAGGGCAGAAGTGGTTAAAAAGAGAACTTCACAGAAGAAGAAGCCGTGATCATACCTTTCCCATGGTGACGGTCGTTCAGTGGATTTGATTCCGGACAGACAACAGACTTTATATACTTTTCCGGGGGAGAGGGCTGCAAGCTCAACAAAGAGTATTTTCTGCGCATGAAGCAAAACGTATAGGTTTTTTGTTCCAAATGGATTCTAGAGACAGCGAAAGACTGACTACTTGCTTTAGACTTTTTGAAACAGGAAATGATGGCTGTCTGAGCAACAGATGTGTGTATAATGGAGATCGTAGTAGACCCTATTTTTCTGAAAGGGTTATTGTCCTCCCTTAGATCTGGGGCGGTTTAAGGCAACCTGTGTGCCACTCTTTTTCACCTGAGACACATACATATTTTTGTTGTAATTTTTATATAACGCTAACTGGACCCAAAGGTATTGGCGCGCTTTAAATGAGCACCAGTTACATACATTACACAAAGGCACACCCCAGGAGAAAATGCATGCTTTCCAGGACAAAACGTCACCAAATTAGTTTCCCTAGGTTCCCCAGTCCCTCCCATGGTACTAAGTAATCCACATGTCCCCGAAGGCCCAGGCCAGTGGTGCGCGCTCTTAACCTCCATGTAGAAGGCCCTGCAGCCTTCGTCATTCAGCCGTTCCATCAGCATTCCCAGCACGCTAACTCCGGTGCCGCCGCCGTTCTGGTTGCAGTCGCTGCCCTCGTCGTAAAGCAGCACGGTGTCGGTGCGGCAGCGCCGGCCAAAGCGTTCGCGGTCCTCGGCCCGGGGGAACAGAGCTTCCCACCCCTCAGGCGCCGCAGCATGAGGCCCGGCAGGGCCACGCTGAGCGCCGCCTCGATGTGCGAGGACTCGTAGAGCTCCTGCTGCCCGCAGTCCATGAGCAGCAGCCGCTATCTGCCCTGCTCCATTTGCTCCTTTAGCCAGGCCGCCGTCTTGGGGGAAGAGAGCCCGCAGCTGCAGCTTCCCACCACTCAGGCGCCGCAGCATGAGGCCCGGCAGGGCCACGCTGAGCGCCGCCTCCATGTGCGAGGACTTGTAGAGCTCCTGCGGACGGCAGTCTCTGAGCAGCAGCCGCTCGCTGCCCTGCTCCTTCAGCCAGGCCGCCGTCTTGCCGCAGCAGCTCGTCATGCCAGGGATGTCACTTCCGGTACACTACGGCTTCGTCGGGCGTGCGTGTAAATGACTGTGCACTACTTTAAAACAAGCATTAGCAATGCAATACAACTCGCATTTACGCGAGAGGTATTGCGGCTTTTAAGAATGCACGACCAGGAGTGGGTAGGGGTGAGGGGGGGGCAAAAAGTCACGAACTGCGGGAGGGGGCGGGGGGGGACACAGGGCAGAAAATAGTGTTGGAGTAAAGGGGCCAATAGCCAGGGAAGGATACAAATGACAACATGGCCGTCAGGAGGAGGGACTAACAAGCTGAAAACCAATCAGAATGCAGCATTTAGGATGTAAGCCAATCCAAAAGATGGGCGGAGAGTGGGCGGAGCTTAAACGAAGCTTCCCTGCTATAGTATATACTGAATGTCTCAACGAGACAGCGCAAGCGCTGCCTAGGCGAGACCTAAAAATACGGTAACTAATTTACTTCATTAATCATGTTAAGAGTGTTCGCAAACAGGCCAAACCCAGCTCTCTCACTGGGAGCCCAATTACTATTTTGTCCGAGGATATATAAACTGTATGTTTCCGTTCATTATTACAGGGTGCTGAAATAACTCTTGCACCACTGAGAAAGCAAAGGTCCAGGGATGTTCCTGCAAAGACACACCTATACATTGGCTCAGATGCTGTGTGTAACGTAGGTGAATTCTGGTGCCCTGTGCTGCATTCACTGTGCCACCTGTTGATTGTGGGTAGGCGCAGAATTGTAGTGCTAACAGGAGCGAGTGGGAAGTACCCTTCGAAAGAGGGTTTTACGCTTCTGGGAAAATGTTGTAAACTGGCACTTGGTTGGTTGTGTGGGAGATACTGTAATGGAATCCTAAGAGGAAGTAGATCGAACATGCTAGGCTGGATGTCAGTTAAGCCTATTCCCCCGTGTTTATCACTTGTACTTCTGTTCTTCTTTAATATATGTCTACCAAACCTACATGTCCAGAGGGACTTCTTTACCAAACACAGTGTGATGGAGAACACATGTGGATGACAAGGAAATACATGATATATAATCCGTTATCATGAATGGACACTAATAGTTTTACAAATATCTTATTTCTATCATAGTTTTTTTAGTCTGATCACCGTTGACAGATTTTCAAATTTCCAAACACATATTCAAGCCTTTGAAACTGATTATTTTGCTTGGATGCTACCAGTAGACTTTGATCACAAGAGCCTAGATTTGCGGAGTATGAAAGTTCACATCAGATGCAAGATGCTAGTCACACACATGTCGTGCTTTGTGGAAGAGAGTTATCTCAGCTTACCCTGGAACATTGCGGCATCTCCATGGCCTTCTTTCTTTTTCTGTTCAAACAGATCGAAGCATGCAAGCGGGCTGGCTAAGAGCAAACGAAAGCCCTAGGGAAAGAAATGAAGACATCAGCCACAAACAGAATTTGACAGATCAAATAATAAAAGTGATTTCATTAGCTGAGGCATAAATTAGGATTCTATCAGTATTCCTCCAGTTTTGTGACTGCTAACAAGAATGCACAACTGTAAGAAACTGGATTATTATTTGGGATGGGTGACTAACCACCTCAAGAAATAATGAAACCCTTGTTAAGGTGAACCCTTAAGGTCACTAAATGAACATGAGCTCAACCCCCTGTGGATGATGGCATTATACCTCCAGTGTGTGACTACAGGGGCATGGTTTCTCCTCCTCCCACGTGGCATTTATAATTCCCCAGTAGGGTAAGTCCCAATATATGAATGGTATGGTACATATGCTGACATTATTACACTATCCATCACTTCGCATTGTATGCTGCTTAGAAAAACATATAAAAAAACACTTTGTGTGGCACAAAACATGAGTATGTTATGAGTGAATATTGCATGTTTTCATGACTGCATGTGCATCAGAATCTCAATCATTCAACACAAGTGTTTGCGGAATGACCACCACCTTTGATATAAAGATTCAATAACAATATGAGTGCTTTTCAAAAGATGCAATTTTGCAGACTATAGTTGAAGTCTCATTTTGTGATCCTTTTCTATTTGCATTTCTTTACTACAGGGTCAAGACCTATTAAGGCCATTTTGAGGCAAGTAATATCTCACCTTCTAAGCATGAAGAGCAATGCATGTTTTGAACCGGGACAGTGTGTTCGTTTTGTTCTGATGAAAGGCTGAGACCCCAATGGCCATAGTTAAATGGCTGAAACATATCGACTAATAGTTATGGGTGATAGGACCATTTTATCATTACTCCCTTTTTTTGTAAGTTGATTTTAGCCATACTCAAACAACTGTTATTAAAGGGATACCAAGGTTGGTTTGAGGTATTTTTTTTATCTTTTGAGGTACTCCTGCCAGGGAAAATATTCAAAAAGCTCCCTGAAATACAGGCAAGCCTATCCTGGTTTTTAGGGAACAGGACGAGACCCGATGATGAAGCATGCCACTACTAAAGTGGGTGAGGATCTACCAAAGAAATAAAGCATTTTTCTTTTTCATCACTAGCAAGGCTTTTTTTGGGAAGTATTCTGTACACTAGGCAGGGGATACATTTTTGTGACTGTTGGTTCAAATAGAGAGACTGTATCCCCTTTCCTGCATATTGAAATTCTCTCTTCCCTTCTCAGGAGTGGGACCCAGTTGGATTCTGCCACGGGTTGATTGGTTTATACAAATGCCACATTTATGCCTGACAAGAGCTAGTGGGCATGAACGACTCTTGGACAAATCCCACCCAATGGGCTAAAAGTTTCCAGGGCCAACCCTGCACATTTTGGGCATTCTTAAGATGCCAAAAGTCTTCAGCCACACTAAACTTGGGTTCTGAGGGCTGTGGGTGTGTGTGGGGAGTGTACTCTGGTATTCCTAATGCCCTCCCATATTTAACACTAAAATGGGGTAGCCACTCTATCCACAATAACTCGTGAGACAGATGTCTAGTGGAACAAAAGTGGGGTTTTGCAGCAACGAGACAGTGGATACACAGGAATTGGCTTGGCATCCTGTTTCCCTTCCTTTCAAGTTCTCCCTCAGTGTCATATGTAAAACCCAGAGACAGAATTCTGGTAGAACAAAAGAGGGGTTTTCCAGCAACCAGACAAGGGATCCACAAAAATGGTTTTTGGCCTCCTTTAGGTGTGCCCCAGGGTATCAATCAATCAATAATAAGCTTTATTCGGTTAAAATGAAAGAACCACAAAAACATTCAACAAATACACAATCAGATAAAGGTCATACAGAAATTAAAGTAATGAACAATTCATGCCACTGTACCAGGGTACAATCAATCCTGCATCGAATTTCTTGATCTGACAACAGCCTTTAAAAAACTAGCAACATTAAAAACAATGTCCTCAGAGAACATTTGTAAAAACAAAAGAGCTGGCTGTACTTTTTTAAAATCTCAAGCTTTAAAAGCGGGACCAAAAGCCTTTCTCGGGAAGTCATAAAATTTGCAAAACCTTGTAAAATGCATGGTATCCTGCAGAGACACCTGGTCACAGCCGCAGGGTGCCAAAGAAGATGGATCATGCCAACCCCGAGGGAAAGTGAGTAGTTGGGGTAACAAATCAAGTCTGAATCTAGTCAACAAATATCGTGCATAGCTAGAAGTAACACAAGTTAGATAAGGTTCTATGCCTAAATTTGTTTTCAATAACAGATATCCTCGCCTGACCTTTTCTGTAGGGCCAGACACTCTCTCTCATGTAGTCTATGTCTCACGAAGTTGTCACTGACCCAGCCTTGATCTGCCTTTACAGTCTTATCCAGACTAATAAACAGGCCCCCCTTCCCATGTTCTGAAGGTCTAGCTTGATATACTTTAGCCACAGGATTTTCAGAGCAAGGTCGAGAGATGGACCGTCCTGCAGTATCGCTCTATTAAGTGGGCTCCTTTCGTCCAAGTGTCAATGCTACATAAAACGGGTGAAGGGCTATAATGTCAGAGAGGTAGCTTACTCACAACTCTTTGTGTATTATGTAGAAAGGGGTGCTCTGAGAGATGCAAAGAAGATGTCTCAAAATACATTTTCAGACACCTGGAGGGGATCACCCCAGATGACACTCCCATTACAAGCTATAGAGACACTCTTGGCTCGATAAACTTGTAGCAGGGCGCCAATCAGTATCCTACCCAATCTGGAGGCAAACTTCCAGATGGCTGCATTGGTCCGGACAAGATCCGACTGCTTACTGGATGATTAAGGGTTCCATCGTAAATCAGTGTCAAACAAGACACCCAGATACGGAAAAATGTTCACCCTCGCGAGCGTCTGTGTGCCTATCTTAAAAATTCTAGACTTCATGTTCCTTGGGCTGACTACCATCACATGGGACTTACTATTTCCCTTCCTTTCAATTTTGACCTCAGTGTCATATGTAAAACCCAGAGACAGAATTCTGGTAGAACAAAAGTGGGTTTTTCCAGCAACCAGATAATGGATCCACAAAAATGGTTTTGACATCCTGTTTCCCCTTCTTATAGGTGTGCCCCAGAGTATTATATGCAAACCCAGCAGATCTGGCAAACAAGATTTAACATTCAAGCAGGATTTGACACTCTAATGTCAAAAAGGTTTCTCACAGCCCCCTACCCTGCATATGCTGGCAGGGTCAGAGGAGTCATCCCTGCCCATTTAGGTCAGGCTATTGTTTGTTTCCAATATAATGCTAATTATAGGCTGGCAAAATCAGAGCAATTTCAAATCATGCCTCCAGGAAATTCAGGCAGGGAAATGGAAACTTTTTAAAAGTTACTTTTCCTTATTATTCATTAAAAATCTGGCGTCACCATTGTATTGGATTCTTAATAACAATTACAAATATGCGTTTAATTATTTTTCTAGCTAGTCCCATTCCCGAAATACAGTATTAGGATTTTCTAATCTGTACTCTGGTTTTCTACACAGGACAGCTAGGCTTGCCATAATTAAAAATAATTTTTGGGTGCTAGTCACTGTAAAGGCATGTTAAAATTACACTTCTACATGTCCTACTTTCAAATACCATGCAGTCCCAGGAAGTGTGCCTGCAGGGAGGGGCCGCATCAATGCTATGCTACAAAGCGCCTGCCGACACCCCGCTGCACAGGATATTATGCTGGTGTGAGGAGGGACTACAAGTCCCAAGAAACTGTGGGAACCCACCGGATCCCGCTGTGCCTACAGTGATGAGCTGCATCAATGCCACGCAACAAAGTGCTTGCACGCACCCCGCTGCATGAGATATTATACTGGTGTGAGTAGGTACTACAAGTTCCAAGAGACTGTATGAGCCCGCTGTGCCTACAGGGAGGGCCCGCATCAATGCTGTGCTACAAAGTGCTTGCCTGCACCTCGCTGTGCGGGTGCAGACCAGGCCAAGAGCGCGCCCGTCTTTGCCCGCCATTGCCTGGAGGAGCTGGGTGGTCATCCGGGATGCACCAGGTATTGTTGGCTATTCTCTGTAAAATCTTGTAATTACTGTGCTTTTAAAGTGGGGAAGTGAAAACCTTTGGAGAATCACCCTAAAATTGTTCCTGGTACCACTCTTGATGGGTTCATACACAGGGCAGTGGGAGTTATTAACATAGAAATTGAGCTAGCTGAACGTTGTCTGTTGCTTTTCTCCCCCTCTTCCACATCCCCCTGTGCACCTCTGCCCTCACCTGCTGCATCAATTGTCGATACAAGAGCTATAGTAAATTATTCAGATAAGGGGTTAGGTGCGACAAATACACCTGCTAGCGCTCCTTCTGTGGAGTTAGAGGAGCCACAACCTCTAACCCAACTGCATGGTGATGTAACTAGGGGCCCACTTCTTCCCTCTGCAGGGACTCTGGGGTAGTGGAAAAGGACAAACTAGTGGATATAATAAAGGAACTATGTAATAAACTCATAGAGTCTTTGATGGGCAAGTTTGAACCAATGTATGAAAGCTTGGGGGCAATTGAATCAGCGCTACGCAAGATGAACTTACTTTCTGTTGTTCAGCAGCTGGTGGTGGTGCCACCCATTGTTCCCCACACTGTGGACAATTTGGACATTATTCCTAACTCCTTGCCTACTGTACCAGAGTCCACTGCGGCTGTGTCATTAGTATGCCCGTAAATCAATCTAGGGTGGCCTTGACCAAGCAGGCAGGAACGGATATAACACCATGAAGTGGGACAAGGGGAAGAGGAAGGGAAAAGATATTAGTGAATCCAAGAGAATTTCTTAAACTATGGAAAATACCGTTCCACAGCTACCATCAGAGTGAACCCCGTATATAATAGTGTTAAAGGATGTCCCAATCGTGTCATCTTCTGCAAATGAAGATTATTCAGCTTTGAAAAATAAGACAACCCACTGGCTAAGTAAACATTCTGGTTAGCCATATGATTTTTCAGTCGAGGTACTAATTTTAAGAAGAACCCCCTGGATCTACTCTGGCAAAAAGGAAGCAAATGGAGACTGTGTGATTATTAATTCCAAATCCCCAAGCATGTTGAAATCACTCCTTAACTGTCTATATAATCAGAACCGAATTGCAGGATCAATTCAGGTGTTGCCCCTGGGATATTTTTATAGACCTTCTGTTCTCTTAATCAACAATGCTACTGGGAATCCAACTCACCCTGTAATTGACAGGTCAACCTACAATGTGGAAGTTCGAAATTCTTTTGAAATTTTGGCCTCCCTGGAAGACCTTTACTGACTTTGCCCTAAAGTGGGGTTAGAAGCCCAGAATTGTTTAATTACTGATGTATCATGAAAGGAAGGTCCAATGAGTTTGGGGCAAGATGTGATCCCTAGGAAGGACTTTGTGACCGGCTTGGCAGATCCTAGGGACACACCAAGGAGGATCATGGCTGCCAAACGAGGTCTTATGATTCTCTCATGGAATATTGCCAGCATTCATTCAAAGTTACTAAATCCCAACTGGCTTTCTGTTATTAATAATGAAAACATTGTTTGCCTGCAAGAAATGTGGTCCATAGAGGAGTTTTGTGTAAATGTTTTTCATACTATATGTAGTGCAGCCATTCCATCTCGTGCAGGTAGAGCTAAGGGGGGTTTAGCCATTTTCCCCTCTTTGAATCTAACTGGCCTTTCTACTACAATAATTAATTTTACACCCTATTTTCAGTTGGTGTTACTGAAGTTCCCATACTCTTTAGACGTTATTTTAGTTAACTTTTATAATATATTTGACATATGTGTTACTACTGTAATTGATGATCTTGACAGTAGTTGGATGAAATTTCAAGACAGCCATACCTAGGAGATACTAATAGTTTGGGCAAGGGATTTTAATATGAAACTGTAAAAACAGTGAATTATTAATCTGCAGACAAAAGTGTTGGAAGGGACAGGCGTTCTACACTTTCAGCATGCCCCCTTTGGGGAGGCCTTGAACAGGGTTTTAGTAACTAAAGATTAGGCATTTGCTATAGAATTTTGGGGAGATGTGGCACCCCTTCCCCCTACTTATAATGGGCCCAATAATGGTGTGAGATTGATTTTATTATATTGTCCTCGGATATAACTGTATTACTGTTGGAATATAATGTCACATTTTACTGTGTAAGTAACTATAATCCGCTTGTTCTGGTCCTTGATTTATACCTTTCATGGGCTGTGGGGCATAAGGAAAATTTGCCTCTATCTTCTTCACGTAATAAGTATATTAGGATAAAATGGGACAGAATAGACAAGGAGGCCTTTTTGTACCAGGTTATTAAAGATAATAGCCAAGCAATCTTATGATTAACCTCTTGTCATGAATCCCCGGAGAATATATCAAAAGCCTTTGGTGCCCTATGTACTTCTACGGTTGAGGGGCTTATTCTAAATAAAGTTTCTAAAAAGCCAACACCACACAGTTGGTTTAATCATGCTTGTACAGCTGCCCATAAAAAGCTAAAATCAGCACTGTCCAACACTCCACACACCAAGGAAGACATTTACTATATTTTGATGCACCAGCGCAGCAAGTCTTCATAGTTGTAGTGCCACAAATACTTAAATAGTGGAAAAAAGTAGTAGGTTTATACAAAATAATGTACAGTATTACTCCACCACAGTTTAAAAAATCAATCCATACATAAAACCCAAACCATTTCATAAATATAGAGCTTTCACAAAATAGTCAAATTGTCCCACAAGGGTCAAAAGACCCATAGTGTCCAATTACAAAATCAGCCTATGTATTTTATAACAGTACAACATGTGCAATCAAAACGGGTAATCAAGTATTATGTTATTATTCTTTTTCTCTTCCAAATATTTCAACAGAAGAAAATAATAACATAATATTTGATTACTTGGTAACAAATAAGGTTACAATTAGTAATATTTGTGTATTTATGCATAGGTTGCAAAGACAACAGATTAAAAGAGGGACACAAATTTGGTCTTGAAAAAGGTTGTCGCTATTTGTACAAAAACATCGAAACGCGGCAACGCATTGGACAGACTAAATCCATTGAGCATTCTGGCATAATTGATGAAAAAGTTTGCATTAATCAGAAGCCCGTTTTGATTGCACATGTGGATTAGTTTACGAATTACAAATAAGTGTATTGTCGTATATGTTTTGTCTCTTTTATTGTCTCTCTTTTTTATCTTTGTTCTCCCGCTACTGGGCTTTATAGTATATTTTTTTGTACTGTTATAAAATACAGGCTGATTTTGTAATTGGACCCTATGGGTCTTTTGACCCTTGTGAGACAATTTGACTACTTTGTGAAAGCTCTATATTTATGAAATGGTTTTTATGTATGAATTGATTTTTTAAACTGTGGTGGAGTAATACTGTACATTATTTTCAATAAACATACTACTTTTTTCTACTATTTGAGTATTTGTGGCACTACAACTATTGAGTAGGGGGCTTTAGGCTGTATTTATGAAGTATGTATGAATGTGGTATTGACTGGAGAAAAAGGTGTGAGTGATTCAAATACCACAGGGAATATCAATTCTACATTCCAATTTCTTTGGACAAACGCCATGGCAATTCCCTGGATCAAGTATTTTAAAAATGGCTTTTCAGATTTAGATTTACCGGAGTTCTTCCCCAATCCAGAGAATGTAGAGGCATGAACAAAGGTGCAGGTGAAAGAATTGTTCATGAAAAGGCAAGCCAAATTCCATCAGGAGGATTTTGAGAAATTGCGCTCCAGCACTAACTATAGGCGAATCAAATTGTTCCAGAGCTGTGAGTTTTATTTGACATTGGTCGAACACAACCCACGGCCAGTTCTCCTGCCTCCACTGCCGCCAGACCCTCACCGCCACCCCGGCCTCCAACACTGCCAATGCCAGCACCGGCGACACCCTAAAATGCAACCTCCTCAACGTACGCTCCGTACACAAACACACCATGGAAATCTGGAACCTACTCGACTCTCTCTCGCCCGACATCGCCTTCTTCACAGAGACCTGGACCAACGCATCCTCCGCCCCCGACATCAGCACCGCCATCCCAAACGGATACAAGATCCAGAGGAAAGACCGCCCCAACCACCCAGGAGGGGGCCTCGCCATCGCCCACAAGAGCACCCTCCGCCTCACCACCTCCAGCGAAACCTTCCCCTCCGCCGAACACCTGCACTTCCAGATCCAGACCACCCCCAAAGCCACATTCCGAGGAACCCTCATCTACAGACCCCCCGGCCCCCAAACACCCTTCGCCACCACCATCACCGACTTCATCGCACCCCACGCCATCGCCTCAACAAACTACATACTTATTGGAGACCTGAACTTCCACCTCGACAACCCCAGCGACCCCAACTCCACTATCCTTCGTGACAACCTCGCCAGCATCGGACTTAAACAACTCGTCAACACACCGACCCACAGAGCAGGACACACCCTCGACCCCATCTTCGCGGCAGGAAACAGAGTCCAATTCAGCCACACAACGCAGCCACCATGGACCGACCACCACTGCGTACACTTTGCCATCAACAAACCCAAGGCACCCAAACCAGCCCCACGCCCACCTCGAAGGAACTGGAGCAAGGTTACCGACGAGCAACTTAACTCCACCCTCACCCAAGACAACCACACCTGGGCACCCGACAGAAAAACGACGCAGCCAGAGAACTCCACACCTGGATCTCCAACTGCGCAGACGAGCTCGCCCCGCTACGCAACCCCGACAGACAACGCCCCAGGAAAGCCGCCTGGTTCACCACCGCTCTCCAAGAAGCCAGACGCACCTGCAGACGCCTGGAGAAGAACTGGAGAAACACCAAGACAACCGAAAACCACACCACCTACAAGGACGCCATGACGGACTACCACAACCAGATCAGAGCCACCAAGAGGAACTTCATCCACAACAAAATCCTGGCCAACTCCACCTACTTCAAGGAACTTTTCAGTGTCATTCAAGAATTCACCAACCCACGCAGCGAAGCCACAGACATCACCCCATCCCAAGACCTCTGCGACAAGCTTGGAACCTATTTCCACCTCAAGATCAAAAACCTCTACGACAACTTCATCGACCATCCACCAGGCGCCACAGACGGCCCCCCGCCCCCCAGAAACACCAGCCAGCCCACCATCTCCAACTGGACACCGATCACGGCCAAAGACACCGCCTCGACCATGAAAAGCATCCACTCGGGTGCCCCCACCGACCCCTGCCCCCCTCACATCTACCACAGAGCCGCAGCCACCATCGCGCCCGAACTACAACGCACCATCAACACCACCTTCAAAACAGGCACCTTCCCAGATGACTGGAAGCGCGCAGAAGTCAGACCCCTGCTCAAGAAGCCCACAGCTGACCCCACCGACCTCAAGAACTATCGGCCCATCTCGCTCCTCCCCTTCGCAGCCAAAGTTGCAGAGAAAACAGTCAACAGGAAACTGACAATTCATTGAAAAGAACGCCGTCCTCGACCCGTCCCAATCCGGATTCCGAAGATACCACAGCACAGAGACCGCCCTACTCACCGCCACAGACGACATCCGCACCCTCCTGGACCAAGGCCACTCCGCAGCCCTCATCCTATGACCTATCAGCGGCCTTCGACACCGTCTCCCACAGCACACTAGTCGTCAGACTAAATGACGCAGGCATACAAGGAACAGCCCTGGACTGGATCCGATCATTCCTCACCGGAAGAAGCCAAAGGATCAGACTCCCACCCTTCCTCTCTGACCCCATGAAATTCACCTGCGGAGTCCCACAGGGTTCATCACTGAGCCCCCCTCACAGCCATCGTCCGACAACACGGCCTCAACATCGTATCCTACGCCGACGACACCCAGCTCATCCTCTCCCTCACCAAAGACCCCACCACTGCCAAACTCAACTTCCAGAAAGGAATGCAAGACGTCGCAGTCTGGATGACCAACAGCTGCTTGAAGCTCAATGCCGAGAAGACAGAAGTCCTCGTCCTCGGTACCACCCCTTCTGCATGAGACAGCACCTGGTGGCCGACCGCCCTCGGAAGCCCACCTACCCCTCAGACCACGCCAAGAACCTCGGCATCGTATTCGACTCATCACTCACCATGAACCGACAGGTCAATGCCGTCACCTCCAGCTGCTTCAACACCCTCCGCATCCTCCGCAAGACCTTCAAGTGGATCCCCCCTAAGTCAAGGAAGACAGTCAACCACGCACTCATCACCAGCAGACTGGACTATGGAAACGCACTCTACGCCGGCATCAACAAGTCCCTACTCCGCAAACTCCAGACAATACAGAACACCGCCGCCAGACTCGTCCTCGGCATCCCCCGACACGAACACATCAGCCAACACCTACGAAGTCTCCACTGGCTCCCCGTGGAGAAAAGAGTCACTTTCAAAATCCTCACTCACGCCTACAAATGCCTACACAACAACGGACCCAAATACCTCAACGACAGAATCAACTTCCACGTACCCAAAAGAAACCTCCGATCTTCCAACCTCGCACTGGCCGAAACCCCGCGCATCCACAGAGCCAGAGCAGGCGGAAGATCCTTCTCTCACATTGCAGCCAAGACCTGGAACGAGCTACCGGCAGACATCAGACGCGCCCCCTCCCTGAACACCTTCAGGAAGACCCTCAAGACCTGGCTCTTCGGCTAAACAGATCTGCGGACCCCCCTCAGCGCCTTGAGACCCTCACGGGTGAGTAGCGCGCTTACAATTCCCTGATTGAATGTGAATTTTAATGTGAATTTAAGGTTCTCTCTTGCAAGATTTTGGGCCTCATTATGAGGGTGGTCGGACTTTCGTCCGACTGCCATCCTTTTGGAAATGGGACCGCCCTACTGGCTGTCGGCGGTCCCGCCATAGGAATTAGGATGCGACTGCCTTCAAGGCAGTCGCAATCTGTATCTTTTGTATTGCGGCGTGTGCTGCGGGCTGCAGCACACGCCGCTGTACAGAGGATACTCTCTGTACATAGATATGTAGGGTGCATCATAGGTGCCCCCCAGAGCCCATGTCGGAGGGCCAGGGAGGAAGGGGGGCCGCTACAGGCCCCCAATGTACCTGTCCATCTTCCTTTTCATGGTGGGTTAACCGCCATGAAACTGCGGGCGGAAAGGGACATTGTAATCTCTACGGCGGTGCATGAGCAGGCACCACCACAGTTGTAGGGATACAAGTCCCTCTGCGGACAAACGGGCTCCTTGAGCCTGTCGGCTCCATGGAGGCCGGTCTCTCCGACCGCCTACCATATGCCCGCCATTATAATGAGACCGCCACCGACAGGGTGCTGGTCCTACCTCCATCATAATGAGGCCCTTAGTTTTAACACATTACATTTCCTAGTGGCATTCGCTAGAAAGGCTGATTGGAACTCTATACTGCCAAAGTACGCATGTGATCATGTTTCTTCTCAAAGCCAATGCACTTTATTCTTTTTTTGTCAATTATATTCTTATGCATGGAAATGCTACTTGGTTCCGATTTTTTGTTCATCTAATATCAGATTATATGAGGTAGGTTTAGGTTTTTTTGCAACAATTATGTAGTGTGGAACTGTGTGTAGCTGTGGCAAAAAAGCTTCACTGTGCGCTGGGGTTTAGAAATAGATACAGGACTCTGTAAAATACCCTGTGATTGGATTGTAATTTTTTTTAACTTGATGTGTAGCTTATGGGATTTGTTTTTAGATATGTTATTTATGTCAACCTTGAAGTTTTTCAATTTTATTGTTGTTTTTATTATGTGCTTTTATGGCCTTTTAAGGCAAATAAAGTTTGATGATGATGAATAGCATGCACCCTGCCTTGAGGACTACAAGGACTACATAGTAGTCACTTATTAATATTTTCAAAGGAAGGTCTTGTCCTGTCAAAAGGTTTTTTCTACAGTTTGAATTGCAGTTTTTACACTGTTACAGTCAGGCTACACTGGTAGGCCAGAAGCCATGGTTTACACTGTCACTATAGTAGATGGCACATTAGGTGATGCGGTCCACTAGTGACATTTAACTTGCAGGCCCTGGGTACATTTGGTACCATATACTAAGGACTTATAGGTAAGTTAAACATACCCATTAGGAATATGGCAATTCAACCATATTTTAGGGGCGAGCACAGGCACTTTACTCCTGGTTAGCAGGGTTAGGGTGCACAGAGTTCTGAAGCCAGCAAAAATATAGGGTCCAGCAAAAGGCGAAAGGCGGATGACCACGCAGAGACTGATTTCCTACATATTTATATCAGGCGGTAATCTGGCATGATACCTATTTCAGTCATCAAGTCTGAGAGAGGGTGGCAGTCTTTTGGGAGACATGCTTAACTTCCTCATTCATGTGCCAGGTAACACGCTTCTTCACCTTCCACCAAATGTTTCTGTCCTGATGATTCCAGCACAGGGATTCAAACTACAATTTATTACTGTTTTGTGAGCCAATTTTTCTGTGGCAGAACACACCTGGAGAAAGGCTTCTATATTTAAAAAACTGTAACCGCTTGGCAAAGTGCTGGCAGATTTTAAGAAGGAAACCAATGGCACATGACAGAACATTATGTGAAAAATCACAGGCAAAAATGACTTGTACTGCCAACAACATGCAGATTTTTTTTTATGGGAAACCGTGATTAGCAGGGGAGTTTTTTACCGAGGCATTCTAAGTGTTATCAAAAGAGAGAGCGAAGCTTGGGTTGTCTATGATGTCACTCTGAATCCCAAGGTGAAAAATATCCCCTTTTTACAGTTACCCATCTACATTATTATCTTAAGTATTGTCTCCCATTTCATCTGACTTTGTTCTCAAAAACTTTACAAGGTAAATGAGTTGTGGGGGAGGCATAGAAAACATGACCTCGCCTTCTTCAGCTGCATGCTTTGTTTACACCGAGAGTGTTACCACCAACCGCCACCACCCTCTTGCCTTGCCTCTCCTCTCACCCAAATTAAAAAATAATGAAAACTCCCAAAGTCACTTTACTACTGGCTAGCAGGGTTAACGTTCACAGAGTTTGAAAGCCAGCAGAAATATAGGGTCCAGCAAAAGATGAAAAATACGTGATGACCACGCAGAAAAGGTGCATTCCCTTCACAGGCCACCCCCAGCCAAGAGGTAGGGTAGACTAAACAATCTCTTGATGGGCTTCCCTGCTCAGGCGATGGAACGTGGACAATTTGCTGTTTCTGCAGTGGAGTATCAAAAGTGCATTAAACTGAGAGAGGCTGCACTTTCTGGTGACTCACGTAAATATTGGGCTTTAATAGCCGAAAATTGTGACTGCAGAATTAAGGCTGAAGTCATTTAAATATCCGAAGCTGAAAAGATCCAATATATTTCACAGTTATATGCAGTAAATTCTAGGGGCGGGTTTTATTTGGAGTCAATCGGTGAGTCTCCCTTAGGTAATGTTTATGGCCCTCCCTCTTGTGAGGAGATAGAGTGTTTTATTAAAGGAGAAAGGTATTCTGGGGCGATGGGCCCGGACGATTTCCCGATAATCATTATTAAACAAGATAGCACCGCATGGGCCGTTTTTCTCTATCCGGTGTTTCAATACTGCTATGTACACGGGACTATTCCGTCCTCTTGGAAAGGAAGCATAGTGGTACTTTTATATAAAAAGGGTCCTAAAACCTCTCCTGTCAGTTTTAGGCAGATCCCATTATTGGATGTGATCGGAAAACTGTTTGCTTAGAGTATACTTCTTCACCTTCAGGATTGGGCCTTTGGTAAGGATTTTGTTCCTGCAGAGCAGGTGGGTTTTCATAAGCATAGTGGCACCCTAGATAACATCTCTGGCCTGCAAACTTTGATTGAAAAGTATCCAGTGGGCAAGGATATGGCTTTGTATGCTGGCTTTATAGATTTTTCCACAGCATACGACAGGGTTGGCCGAGGGACGCAATGGGGATCCCTGTGCATTTGCTTAGGCTGGTTATTGCATTGCATTCCTCAACTTGAACTCAGGTCTTGATGGGAGGTAACCAGGGTCTGTCGAGTAAAGTGGAAACCCATAATGGGTTGAAGCAAGGATGCTTACTAGCACCTCTCCTTTTTTCCCTTTATATCAATGACTTGCCTGGTAGGGTGGGGCACTGTAAGGGGGACCCACTGAAGCTAGGAGCAATGAAACTCGGTTGTCTACTCTATGCAGATGATGCCATCCTGTTAGATCTAACTCCAACAGATTTACAAAGGCGTCTTAACGAGCTAGGCCACTATGCATATGAATATTTCTTAAAAATAAATATATCCAAGAGCAAAATCATGGTTTTCAGGTCCTGGGGATGCAGGGCTAGGAAAATTATGCACTGGTTTTTTGGGAAAGATAAGCTAGATGCAGTGAAGTAGTACCCGTATTTAGGTAAAATAGTTTCAAGCAACTGCTCTAGCAGAGATCACATTAGCCAGTGCAGAAGTAAGGCAATATCTCAGGCCTCTGTAATTGGTAAGCTTTATAAATGCTGTGGACAAATACATTTTGCCCATGTTTTATTGGTTTATAAGATTCAAATCCCGCCCTCGCTGAGTTACGCTTGCGAATCAGTGGACGAACAGCACTGGGACTTTTTCGTGAAGGTGGATGAGCGCATTTGGCACCAAATTTGTAACCTGAATTGCGCAGCTGCTCCAGCAGCCCTTCGGCTCCAATTCGGGCTTCTTTCAACCTACGTGTTTGCTATTGCAGCAAGCCTAAGGTGGGGTAATAATTTATTGAATAGTGATGCAAGTTCCATATTGGATGTGCTAAAACAGGAAATCTTCTCTTGTTTGAAGGGAAAAAAGCGTTGTTTTTAGAAATGATGAGAAAGCCCTAGACATGTTCAAAATTGGGTAAAGTGGAGCATGCCCTCTTCCTAAGCAGGTTTTGAAAACTTTAATAAAAAAAACAATTTATGAAGTTAGTCGCAAAAGAGATATTGTACTGTGTTCAAGGCACTCTAGGAATGACATAATAGTGGAGAGTAGTGTAGGAAGGTGGAATCTGACTATATGGTTGCCCCCACTTTTTTCCTGGTGTTTTGCTGGTTTATGACTTAGTTGGACTGGGATCCTGCTATTCAGGGCCCCAGTCTATCTGCTTCCTCTATAAAATGGATTCCATGTACCTTAGGTACATCTTTGATTGGAATCTGGAGTGCCCTTATAAGTCCCTAGTATATGGTATACTATGTACCCAGGGCATAGGTACCTCAGAGGCCTACCAGGGGCTGCAGCATGTATTGTGCCACCCCTGGAAGGCCATCCAAAATGACACCACAGGTCTGCTACTGCAGCCTGGGTAAGGTGGTGCATGCACCCCTTACAGTGGTATAGGCTACCTATATCACTACCATTGCACACACATATAAACCTATAAGTCACTCCTATGGCAGGCCTTACCAATCCTGAAGACAGAGTGCTTGGTTTTTATGTGAGAGGGTGCCCTGCATGAGCAGAGCCCCTCTACAGCATTCGGAGTCCCTCCTCTGATGCTGTTTGTGGTACAGCCTGACCATATACTCTTAAGTGCATTATATCCTCGCGGTGCAATGCTAACTTTGGACTGGCTGCAACAAAACATGTCGTGTTTGGTGTCAAACATCTTGGAATACTACCCCCCGCCAGTCCTGGCAGCGGGGGTAGCATTCCACCCTTCTAGAGGGAGAGACATGTACACACCGGGCTACCCGGTAACTTCTTTCCAGAGCCCTGGCATCACAAAATGGATGCCGCTGCCACAGACACGGGTCTGGCCTCCTGCTGCTGACTGAAACTCCGGCAGGGGAGGCCTGGACAATAGGTTTCCTGTCGCAGGGAGGTGTAACCACCTCCCCAGACAGGATAATGTGTATTGGGGCTGGGCGGGAGCACCCTTTGGTGCTTTGAAGTCCTGCACTGGGGGCACACTTGGTGTCCCTGTGCATATGCCAGTTCAAACCGGTTGCAGGGGCTACCTGCCCCTGCTCTGGCGCGAAACTGGACAAAGGGAAATGGGTGTAACCACCCCTCTTCCCTGACCCTCCCATAGGTGGGTCCCCAGAGTATGTCCAACCCCCTAACTTAGTATAAGTATGGGACCCCAGTCCTTAGGACTTTAGATTACCCTGGACGAAACTCTGACACTGAATCCTGGACCTTCGACGCTCTACCTGAAGATTAGAGGACTGAAGAATCTCCCTTGGGGTCAAGGAGTGACTCCCTGCTTGGCAGGCACCTAAGAAGCAATTGTCCGGTCTGCATCGCTGAAGCTCCCGCCGGACGCCGAAGTCTTTGCATCACCAGAGGTGGATTTCCAGACTTCCCAGAGGCTGCCCTGAGTCTCCAGCAAAGCTGAGGCCCGTAGCTGTCGTGGGTAACGTGGAACCGTGACCCCTAGACACCGAGTACTTTTGCAAGTGCATCCTCTTCCTGGTCTCCCACGAAGTTGTGCTTTGGGCTCCGAGTAGCCCCCGCCTCCAGCACTGACTGCACCGAAGATCACTGGCCTCCACTCCACGAGTGTCCTGTGAGCCAGCTCCAAGTGCGTCCACTTGAGGCTCCTTCACGGTCGCTAGTCCGTTGGCTAGTGGGCCCTCCCGAAGGCAACTCTTCTTCTGTTTGGGCTTTCCTGGTTGCTCCAGACGTGCCCTGACTTACCCTCGCTGGGTGAGTCCCCCAGACCTTGCTGGTCTGCATCAACGTCCTTTCTTTGTTTCTACGAGACTTGCCGTTGCCAGGGCTTGTTGGGTCCAATCCGGTCGCCGACACCCCTGCAATTGACAGACGTCGTGGGACAGCTCGAATCCAGCTCCTGGTTGTCGTCGACGCCTCCTGGACCTCGTGGCTGAAGAGTCAAGATGACCGTCAACCTACCTGAAGCACCCGACATCGGTGGGCAACTGCTCACCACCTTCCTGGTCACTGGCTAGTGACCCAGACTCTGTCCCCTCTGCTTTCAGGTTCTTCAGATCTTCGATCCACCCTTGGATCCACCCGAACACTTTCGCCTTGGTCGCCAGCAGCACTTTGCAGCAGATCGCCATTGAAAACGTCAACGAAACCCGACCCCGAAAGACACCTATGCACCCGGCTTCCCTGGGTGAGGTAACTCGAGTACTCCGGTGCTCCTGTGGGTATAGACTCTAGAACAAACTAGTTCTAAAGGGGTTTGCTCCAAGTCCTCCTCTAAGTGTCCTTTTTCTTTAAAACTCCAACCGCGACATTCCCCATAGAAGTCAACGGCTGCTCGCGGCTGTGTTCTCACACTGCACGCGTCCCCCGGGGGTCCCCTGTGTCACTACCTTGGGTGGTTCCTTGAGGGCCAAGCACTTCTACAGGCTCTAGGCCTTGTGTCTAGCTCAGTCGTGGTTCTTATACCACTTTATTGGTAAATGGTTTGCTACGCCCCTAGGGCTCAAACGTGTATTTGTGCTATTACTGTTGATAACTGACTTGTAACTTATGTACTTCGAACTCTAGCCTCATAAAGAGACTAGAGGGGTGTGTTTAAGACTAAATACATATATTTTATATATATACCTGGTGTGGTCCTCTTTCATTTGGTCACTCAAGAGATTATAGACTGGTAAAACAAGCTGCTTTACATTCCTTCAAGACTTAGCCCGAAGGCTGCTCTCCATAGCTACCACTAGGATAGCTTTCAATAAAGGTGGTCTTTAACCTATCTCCAATAAGGGGTTGTTTGGACTGGTGCAAGGTGCCCACTATAATTAGTGGACAGCATATACCAGGCCAACTTCTCACAAGTAGTATGTGCAAACAACCTCGGCCATATGTCTTATGGAACCTTCCCCATGGAGTGCGTAGAACTATCCTGTTACTAAGGCTGGACTTGTTCCCCTTACGAAACATAACAGGAGCATGGGAGGGATTAGCTAGGGAGGACAGATTTTATGATCTGTGCGGAAACCGAGTGCAAGATTTAAATCATGTGTTATTTGTCTGTCCCCTATTACAGCCATTAGGACGCCGATTATTAAGACCAGTGTTTCTGAAGTATATTATCACCTCGGCAGTGGAGGCCCGGAATTGTGTCTTGGCCCCCACCCTCTGAATCAGTATGTTCCAAAAATTGTATCTTTTTTTAATCAATTTTTAAACATTTTTTAGATAGGATCATTATACTGTTTCCAGCTTTGGTCATGTTGAATATGGCCCTCCAGGGTAACAAAATGTGCACACTACAGGTAGAATTTTAGGGTATTAGGAATTGTACTATTGAAGTTGTTAGAGTACTTATATTGTCTAAAGCTGCTTGCACTGACCTTGCACTGCACCGTAATAGAACTGCACAATTGTCCCCATGTATGTTGTATGTTGGTCAGGTTTCGTAATTTTTCCAAATACTCTAGCGCACTTGCACTTTATACGTTAAGGACTTTTATTATACATGGAGTATGCTTTATCTTAATTATTGCTGCCGTGTATTCTGCACTGTATATACTTAATTGTGAGATTTCTAAATTGTTACTTTTTAGAATGTATCTTATTTTGTTTTTTAATAACTGTAAGATTTGTTGTTTTGTAGTTTTTTTGTGTACATTTCATGTGGAACTCCTTGGAGTTTCGAATCATAATAAATAAATAAAAATAAAGAGAAAAGCTATTTTTCAGCAAGATGCAGTGGCAGTCTGTCCAAATGTGTCTCAGCCAGTAACCTGGTTTATGAGGAATCCTTCTCCTCACATGCAGACCCCACCTGTGAGGCAACTAACACTAGCTGACCCACATATGCACCCCAGTAGGCAGACATTACCACCATGGTCAACAAGATGATGTGCCCCAACACAAGCACTCAACTTTCAGTAATATTTTGTAGAAGAAATGGACTACTCTACAACTCTTTCTAAAGAGGATGTTATGTTAGGGATATCCATGCTGAAAAAGGCAAAAGTACCTTTGTGGGATTCTGGTACTACAAGTGTAAGACTTTCTACTATGTACAAATTTAGAGCACGTGTCCCTATTGTTAACAGCGAAAATTGCTTTGTCATGTCTTTATTTTTATTTGCATAGACTCTCCACGAAATAAACTGTCTCTAGGCGTTTTTTGAATTGGTATAGAGAAATGTGCAGCATGTGCAAGTTCTTACCCTAAGTCAATATATCAGTGACATTGAAAAGGTATAGATACCAAACTCTTATGTAGATTGTCCTTCCCAGTACTGGCTTGATTCCAGTCCAGTCCCCGTTAACCTATTTTTAATTTATGATATGTTCGGCTCTCACGTATATGTTTGCCTGTTGACCAGACCAATTTGTTTAACTGTATTCTCTTCATGTGAAGCGCTCTGATACCCACTAGGGTCACGTTCGCACTATACAAAACTTTATAAATAAATAAATAAAATAAATAAAAATGATACTAGTTATTGGAGTTGTGCAAATCGTTGAAAGATCCATCACTGCAAATCTTTAGTATTGTACTTTTTGCTACATTCACAGCAGCTAGTAGTCCTGATATAGTTTGCGATCATCCTTGAATGGCAATATTCAAACATTCAAGAAGCTGCAGTACTCTCAGGGCAATCTGAAGACCTAGGAAAGGTGTTCCTTTCTAAACGTGTGCCAGCAAACTGTGTGCACAAGCAAACACATCACCACTTATCTTAAAAGTTGGTATTTGTTCTAGGGTTTCCAGAATAGGTTTGTAGTTATCCGTTACGTTTTGCATAGCTCTTCCCTTACCGAAGTTGAATACTACATTTAGTGGTTAACCTGTCTTTTTATAGCATTCGAAGACTATTTTATGCCAATTTTAGTATTCAATAGTGTTCTTTTTGGGAAGGCTAGTGCATGAAGACTACTGATATGTGAGTGGTACTTCTTGAACACTAACAGCATACTAAGCACATACTTATTTGTAATCGCATAGTCTTCATTTACAATGCAGAACATTTAGTGAATACAAACAATTTGAATACTACTGGACTTTACCCAGACTGCTATTAACATTCTATTCAAGCTGCATGCTGAATGGTAGATCGGTGCCTTATTTATTATACTATTGTGGTGTTTGTGTGGTGTAGGGTAGTGTTTTAGGGTGTAGGGTAGTGCTGGGGGATCGTGCAGGGTATTGATTGAGTGTAGGGACCAGACTGGGGGTTGGGGGAGGGTCGTGCTGGGGGTAGTGTTTTAGGGTTTAGGGTAGTGTTGTGGTGTAGGGTAGTGTTTTAGGTTTTAGGGTAGTGCTCGGGGGTCGTGCAGGGTAGTGTTTTAGGGTTTAGGGTAGTGCTGGGGGGTCATGCAGGGTAGTGTTTGAGTGTGGGGACCGGACTGGGGGTGGGGGAGGGTCGTGCTGAGGGTAGTGTTTTAGGGTTTAGGGTAGTGTTGTGTTTGTGTAGTGTAGGGTAGTGTTTTAGGGTTTAGGGTAGTGCTGGGGGGTCGTGCAGGGTAGTGTTTGAGTGTGGGGACCGGACTGGGGGTCGGGGGAGGGTCGTGCTGGGGGTAGTGTTTAGGGTTTAGGGTAGTGTTGTGGTGTTTGTGTAGTGTAGGGTAGTGTTTTAGGGTAGTGCTGGGGGGTCGTGCAGGGTAGTGTTTGAGTGTGGGGACCGGACTGGGGGTCGGGGGAGGGTTGTGCTGGGGGTAGTGTTTTAGAGTTTAGTGTTGTGGTGTTTGTGTAGTGTAGGGTAGTGATTTAGGGTTTAGGGTAGTGCTGGGGGGTCGTGTAGGGTAGTGTGTGAGTGTGGGGACCGGACTGGGGGTCGGGGAGGGTCGTGCTGGCAACCCTACTTTATATTCATTTTGATGAAATGCAGTCTCACACTATGGCAGTAAATCTAAAATACAAATGTAAGGTATAGGCAGAGCGGAGGTTCCAGGGGGTACTGGAACCTGAATAAACAAGCATTGGCATAGCCAATAGGTCTCGCCTTTGGGGCCTTATAAGTGTTTAGCCAGAGCTATTGACTTTGCCAATGTCTTCAAACTGTGCTGCAGAGAAGTGTGGCTGCTGTGCAGCATGCTGAAAAGTTATAATAAAAAAGTGTCAGAAGCATTTTTGTTACCTTATATATGACCAAGAAGGCATTATGTACAACTGAACGACCATATTAAAAAAAGTATTTACAATAAAAAATTTCCTCAGTTTTCTTTTGTTCTTGCAATGCTGGCAACTTGTTTCTGCCTATTCCAATGGTTATTTGTTAAAGCTTTTTTTTGAGGGAGCATAAACAATCGGAGGGTGATGGTTGGGAACTAGTACCTGTATTATAACACTAGCAGCGGCCAGACGCTAGGGGAGAATCAACAGATGCCAGATTACGAGAGCAGACTGGGGTGGTGCTGAGTGATGCTGAGGTGGTTGTGGTGGTGACTGGTGCGGAGACGATGCTGAGGTGATGCTGAATGATACTCAGGTCTTGCTGAGTGATGATGATGTGGTGGTGTACTAGTGCACAGGCGATGCTGAGTGATACTGATGTGGTGCTGAGTGATGCTGTGGTGGTGCTGAAGTGGTGCTGAGTGATGCTGTTGTGGCCCTGAGTGATGCTGTGGTGGCGCTGAGTGATGCTGTGGTGACGCTGAGTGATGCTGTGGTGGTGCTGAGTGATGCTGTGGTGGTGCTGAGTGATGCTGTTGTGGCCCTGAGTGATGCTGTGGTGGTGCTGAGTGATGCTGAGTGATATTGTCTTGGTGCTGAGTGATGCTGTGGTGGCGCTGAGGTGTGCTGAGTGATGCTGTGGTGGCCCTGAGTGATGCTGTTGTGGCACTGAGTGATGCTGTGGTCGTGCTGAGTGATGCTGTGGTAGTGCTGAGTGATATTGTTGTGGCACTGAGTGATGCTGTGGTGGCGCTGAGTGATGCTGTGGTGGCGCTGAGTGATGCTGTGGTGGCCCTGAGTGATGCTGTGGTGGTGCTGAGTGATGCTGAGTGATATTATCTTGGTGCTGAGTGATGCTGTGGTGGCGCTGAGCGATGCTGTGGTGATGCGGAGTGATATTGTCTTGGTGCTGAGTGATGCTGTGGTGGCGCTGAGTGATGCTGTGGTGACGCTGAGTGATGCTGTGGTGGCGCTGAGTGATGCTGTGGTGGCGCTGAGTGATGCTGTGGTAGTGCTGAGTGATGCTGTGGTGGCACTGAGTGATGCTGTGGTGGCGCTGAGTGATGCTGTGGTGGCGCTGAGTGATGCTGTGGTGACCCTGAGTGATGCTGTGGTGACCCTGAGTGATGCTGTGGTGACCCTGAGTGATGCTGTGGTGGCGCTGAGTGATGCTGTGGTGGCGCTGAGTGATGCTGTGGTGGCGCTGAGTGATGCTGTGGTGGTGCTGAGTGATGCTGTGGTGGTGCTGAGTGATGCTGTGGTGGCGCTGAGTGATGCTGTGGTGGCGCTGAGTGATGCTGTGGTGGTGCTGAGTGATGCTGTGGTGGCGCTGAGTGATGCTGTGGTAGTGCTGAGTGATGCTGTGGTGGTGCTGAGTGATGCTGTGGTGGTGCTGAGTGATGCTGTGGTGGCGCTGAGTGATGCTGTGGTGGTGCTGAGTGATGCTGTGGTATTGCTGAGTGATGCTGAGTGATATTGTCTTGGTGCTGAGTGATGCTGTGGTGGTGCTGAGTGATGCTGTGGTGGCGCTGAGTGATGCTGTGGTGGCGCTGAGTGATGCTGTGGTGGCACTGAGTGATGCTGTTGTGGCACTGAGTGATGCTGTTGTGGCACTGAGTGATGCTGTTGTGGCACTGAGGGATGCTGTTGTGGCACTGAGTGATGCTGTGGTGGCCCTGAGTGATGCTGTGGTGGCCCTGAGTGATGCTGTGGTGGTGCTGAGTGATGCTGAGTGATATTGTCTTGGTGCTGAGTGATGCTGTGGTGGCGCTGAGTGATGCTGTGGTGGCACTGAGTGATGCTGTGGTGGTGCTGAGTGATGCTGTGGTGGAATTATGTGGCACGGGGAGATTAAGCGATTTGCTCAGAATCACAGGATGTGGACGCGACCCCAAGGCTCGAACCTTGGTTTCCAGCACCAAAGTCGGCAATCTAGCCGTCAGACCACATCCTCTCCCCTACATTACCTTATTTAACCTCTGGCTATCCAAGTCATCTATTTATTTATTTAGTTTTAACTGCAGAAAGACTCGAATTACGGAGGCCTGCCACAGCTTTGTGAAAAGCTTTAGGATCTGAAATACAAATCAGTAGGTGTTACGGAACCCAGAAAAGCAGCACCCTACCGCCGAAACCTGTAGGGTTGGCAAATGTTCTGCAGCTCCCCATTTGCTTACAAAAGAGCACTGAAATTACTTTTTGAATGGTTTCCAGTACAGCTGTGTAACTTTCAACCGAGAACATTTGGGGTAAAAGTGCTAGAGTAAATACAATGTGCGCGAAGTCGTGTTTTTACGGCGATTTAGTAGCGTCTTCTGACAGCTTATTGATTTAAACGTGCGGAAAGTCAGCATTCTCACTATATTTCGTGTAATGTATATGCAGATTTCAGTTTTGTTCAAATTTTAATTAACTGGTATTTTCGTTAATTTGTAAACAGTTTTAGAAAAGATGGCGCTTTTTGTATCTTTTACGGAAATAATACAGTTACGGTCCTTTACAAGAAGAATTGATGCCTTGACAATTTCGGAAATGTTTTTACATTTTTAAGAAGTTGCAAAACTTTAAGCGATCAGGTTCATGGCTTTGCAGAGCTACACAGTAAAAGCAGTCGCGGAGCGGGATGAAAGCGGACTTATAAGTGACACTGGACTGGAGTCGCTCTATCCCGTACCCGCTCGGTTCTGCAGGAAACGCTCTAGCCGTTGAGGCGACTCTCTCACCTTTCTCTAGTCTGGTAGACGCTCTATCTCCTGTTTGTACATGCCTCCTCTCTATTGCTTTCCGCGGCCATGCAGTCTACCCTCCTTGACTTGCTCTTCCGGTGCGGTTCACTGTGGGAGCAGTCATGGAGTTGCGTGCCCTCTGGTGCTCTGTCCGTAGGGTGGGCGCCCTCCGCGTGCCACCGGCCGCCGCTTTTAACAGAGGCTCCGCGCTCCTGAGGCTCACCGAGCCCCGCAGAGAGACCTCCTCCGCCAGCCTGTGCCGGGTCAAAACGCCTCTCACAGTCCAGGTGAGGCCCGGGGAGGAGGGGGAGGGGGGGTCACCCACTGTGGAAGGAGAGGTCATAGGGTGACCAACCGTCCGTAAATTTCACGGACAGTCCGTAATTTTCACCTCCTGTCCGTTGTCCGTGATAATATCTTTAACGGACGTCATTTGTCCGTAATTTTGATGATTTTAGATTACAGCCAATGATGTTGGGTTGCACCTTCCAACCAATGATGGTGTGTTCTTCACTCTCTCGGTTCTCATTGGCCTTGATGCTTCAGGGCCAATGAGAACAGCCTTAGATTGCTTTAGGATCTGCAGAGCACGCTTTCGCTCTTTCCTTTCGTGTTTACACTACAGGGTCCGACTCCTGCATTTTTGGGAGAGCTTTGCAGCAGACTTCCAGACCTTGAAGAACTGGACTACAGAGTCAGCCACAGTCTTCATTACCCCCATGCAAACAACTTATCGAACGCTGGTTTAGTTGAAAAAATGTGCTTTTCATGATTCTTTCTTTTACGTGTGCGTGCATTTATTTCCAGTTTATTGACGTTTATCTGTTGTGTTCTCTCCCCGTTTCCCCTGGTGTACTCGTTCCTAAGCACTCTCCAACTTTCTGGGGCCTCGTGACAGCGTATTTTTAGCTCCCAACTCCTCCAATGGGCAGCATCACATTAAATATTGACTACCTTTTTTTCTCGACGACTGGAAAGAAACGGTGAGTGGAGGAGGTGGCGAGGAAGAGTCGTAAAATTTAAAAAATGATTAATCTGAAGGTTCACAGAAAGTGTTGTTTTCCTCATCTTAGTTGCCAGGCGTCTTGCCTCTTAGAGGTACAACAATGCGAGGCGAGATGGTGTGAACCGAAAAAGCATGCTTGAAAAAAAAATGTTTACAGAGAATCGAGCATAGATTGACCGACATGGAGATGCTTATGGCCTGGAAGTGTGTTGTACCTATTAAGTGGTTCCACCATGTCACTAACATGGTAACTGGAACTTTGCATGCTGGGATGGTCAACCCAATACTAGTAGTGTTAAAAGCATACATTAACATTACAGAACGCAAAGCTCTGTTGGCTAAAAAGCCAAGGCACTGTCTAAAATGCCAGGACATTCATTGGCAGTGTCCCTCAGGACATGTGGTTACTCAGCACATCGCACAGGATGAGTGAATTTGAAGGTATGTCTTTTTAAAATGTGAAGGTGTCACTGTGTGGAGTAGCAGGTGGGTGTTTCATTGTCCTCCATAATTACTGTTCATGGGCAAAAAACCTACACATAGGATTTTGAAGCCATTTTACATTCATGTGGTTCCTTTCCTCACCCGGAGAACCTCATTATGAGTTGCCATTTCTTTTGGGAGGTATATCATTGCAGATATTTACTGCATTTCCACAAACAATTTGTATTTTTGTATTTAATTTATTTACATGCACAACGTGTTCAAGGCAAGTAGGAATAAAACATGCAGGAATAACATTAAAATAAATTTACAAAAATCAGAAAATATCATCATGAATGTGCAAATAAAACAATAGAACTCCCTTTGCTAAATGTGGACTTGGCACTCATAAACGCTATAGGATTATGTTGGTAGTGATGATGCCAAGTCAGGTAGATTGTGGCACTGGCCTAGCAGATTGTTTACCGGCCTTTCCTACTGTTTCGCTAGTACTGGATATCTCTCCATCTGCTGGGCCTGCAGCCCATGACATTACCAATACCAGTGCATGCTTACATAGTTGTTGTATTATGCATTGGATGCAAAAGTAATTTTTTTTAAACATGAAGGAGGCTATTAATCTACTTTTCCTGAATCCTGAACTGCACGATAATGAGCTCTCCTTCATTATATCTACTGTGCGTTAATGTTGCTCTTTCATGGCTTCCCATGCCACCAGTTTTATGTTGCCTCATATGGTTGGTGGGGTGACTATGCTGATGTCCAAAGGTTTACTCTGTCTAGCATGCTGTCTCATTGTTCACCGTGGGGCTTATTTATGGGGAATTGGCGTGAGGCATCGCTGCAAGTCTTCTTGCTGCGCTGCCCTACGCAAATGTGAAAGGGCAGGAATGCACCGAATTTGTGCAATACGGTGCATTCCTGTCCTTTCCCCCTGCGCTGGCGGAAAGGACAGGAATGGGCTGCTTAATGCCAATGCAGGCACCCTTCCGCCATGGTGCAAGGATTTCTGCATTGCATGCAGGATTGTTTTTGTGCAGGAAGGGCCACCTTCCTGCACAAAAGCAATCCAGAGAGGTGTTTTTCACCTTCTATGTGTGCAGGACACACGGAAAGAGGAAAAAACAAGGAGAAATAAAAATATTTCTCCTTTTACGCCTTCTTTTTGGAGGCGTAAGGTGGTGGTGCTTTTCCAGGTTTACGTGATTAAGTAAATCTGGGGCAGCGTCAAAACCCATGGGTGTTGCGTGGAAAAACCTACCACAAAGCCCATGGAACGCCTCCCTGGCGCAGAGTAAGGCAATGCAGCGACTTGCACTGCCTTGTCTTAGTCCATATCTATGAGGCAATCTATCACACATACATCCCAGCCGTATGAGTTTCAGTTGAGAAGGTGAATAGGCAATATAGATGCCTTTACATTTTGTTTTCAGCTTGTCACAAGTGCTATGTTTTCAAGAATAGAGGACACATGTCAGGCTGTGTCTTCTGACAAATTTCTGCTTATTCCTTTAACATGTGGATTGGTATTTACAAAATTCTCTCACTTTGCAGTCAAGGACAGAATAGAAAAGTTGATTACAATCTTCTTGTGGTGATAAAGGACGTGAAAACAAAGGATGTAAGCTGTCAATTGTGTTGTAACACACAACAACTTTTAACTGCTTGTAAATTAACTTTTTAGCCTAATATAAACTTACTTTGACTTGTAGTTATGTTTGTCTATTCATTTACTTATATACTATTGCGCAACCTCCTTTGTAGTGTCTGTAAAACATACCCTTTGTCCCAAATTTTTGTCCTGAATTTTGACCTTCTGTCCTGAATTTTTGTCCTGAATTTTGACCCTTTGTCCTGAATTTTTACACTCACCGTCCTGAATTTTCACCCATGCCAGTTGGTCACCCTAAGAGGTCACCCACTGTGGAAGGAGAGGTCACCCACTGTGGAAGCAGTGCAACTCACCAGGGATTGGAAATGCAGGAGTTGCACGCACACCACTCTAAGCTTGCAAGCTTCAGGCACAAGCACTTTTAACTAATTGGTCAAGTGGGGAAGCCAGGAAAAAATCCTAGGTTTTCTGATTTTTACATTGCTCATTCAGCCACTAGATGAGCATGTCATGCCCCCTCATAGTTTACATCAAAGGTTAATGTTAATAATGTGTTTTTCTGTAATTTGTGGCGCTTTAGTTTACAGCGTGGGTGACAGCCAGAAGCCACATGGAAGCTCTGATTATTTGGGCTCAAGGGGACCTTGCGCTGCACCAGAGCCAGGCATCTGGCTCAAGCTTTCAATGGCTTGCATACATTTTAGTTTAATCTCACACCACCTGCACTCGGTGGGAACGTGGATACTGCCAAAGAGGTAGTTGGCTTTGCTGTTTGTGGCGAAATGGGGAAAAGTAGGTCAGGAAACCAGATTTTATAGGGAACACTCACCTAGTCTGGTGTGTACTGGGTGCAGTGAAACTACAAATACTGGCCCTGCCACTGTGGGACGGATCACATAGACACCCCCTATAGTTATGTGGTCTGCTGATATCATTCATTACTTCATTAAATTCTTGGTCTTTGCAATGTTTGTAGATTGTCCGGTATTTTAAGCCATCTTTGTCATTGCTCTAAATTCTCCACTTTTCCTTTTGATTGTTTAGGACTCCCAGCCATTGCCGCCACTGTTTATTATTTGTCCTGTACCTGACAAATGGGAGAATTTTGATGTTGTTGCCATGTTTAGTGCTCCTGTACCGAGGGGGTTGGGACACAGGGCGGGAGCGTGGCCTGCTGGTAAACGGATGGTGCGTGCATTGTTTTAAATGGAAAACTCTGGAGAAGGGCACCTGGTGAATAGGGATGTGACGTCTCCGCCATTGGAACATTTTTCATTGCTTTTGTTCATAGGCTGTTCAATTCCCTAGTGATTCATTTGCACACATAATTTTATTGAGCGGTTGACTTGCATCAATGCACTTGTCTTTCTGTCTGTGCGTTAAAAAGCCTTGGAATGCGTCCATAATTGTTTTCTGAGGAAAGCATGTATTCCTGAATCAGACTGCATGACCCAGTGTGTAATAATTGTATAGCTCTTCAATCCCTGGCGGCACAGCACCTAGGATAATGTGCTGCACGGCTGAACACTTATAAGGTCCCAAAAGCGCAAACTATTGGCTATGCTGATGCTTGTTCACTCAGTGAACTCCACAAAGAGCCGATGACCCACCTGATGGTCTTTGGTACAATCTGTATAGAAGGTCCGCACTCACTTGTGCTCCAAGTACTGCACCAGACGACACATTTGTCCCAACAACAGGCATTAATTTTAGTTAAGGGATGCCTGGCTGCCAAGAGGATATCAACCACCTCTGGAGTAAGATCAAACGTGTTCAGCTGTCGCCGCTCAATCTCCATGCATGGACATGGATTTTGTGAATGCCTAGGCTGAGAACCCAGCCCTGCTACTGCAATAGCAGGTCCTCCCGTGGACGCAGCCACATCAGAGGACAGATACTCAAGCCCTGGAATTCTGAATATCGTACCCTCCGTGCCCAATTGGGGTCCTCTGGATCCAAGTTATCCAAGTTGGTCCTAATATTCTTGAGCGTGAGACAGGAGTGGTATCGACAGGAAGGCAAACAGGAGTCCCACATTCCACTTAAGGTGGAACGCACGTCTGAGTGAGAGATGCCTTGGAAACACTAGTCTGCAGAAGTGCTGACATTGCTCGTTTTTGATGGTGGCAAACAGATCAAGCCAAGTTTCTCCCCATTCGTGGAAGAGAACCTGCCCTGCCTCCATGGGTCGGATGCAGGGTGGAACTCAGGAGAACTGAGGGATTCGCAGCGGAGCTTTAGCAAGTTGCGTCCGCCATGTTGGCTCGCTGGCCACGCCCCCTTCTTACCAATGCTCTCATTACCAGTTTGCCACTGACTGGGGACTGTGTGAAATGTGGAACAAGTATGCATTTACCATGTTAGGAATGAACACTGGCACTGGTGACCTTGTAAGCATGAACCAAGGGATTTTCAGTGAAAGTTGCTTCAGATATCAGTCAAAAACTGTAGGTGACCATTTCAAATCAGAGCAGTTTCCTACTGATTTTTTTTCACAAACTCTGAAAACTAATTTCTGTTAGCAAATCTAAAACCTACTGACCTGTATACAATGCAAAGTGAATAATTTTTTTTTTTACTGTCTTTCCAACAGGCACTATGTGAAGAATGCTGCTGATGGATACATATCGAATGCATTCAAACAGATGCAACATCCTTGTTAAATTATGAAGGTTTCAAATGTAGCAAATGAATTTAATGTACAAGTTACTTACCTACACTTACATTTCTCTAACTCAGCTGTGTTGTATTTCCAGGTAGAGAAAAGCCACAGACTCATTTGCCTTAGTGAGCGTTAAACCAGTCCGCTCAGGCCAATCCTGGTGATGCTGTCATGCTGGGTAATAGCATGAGAGCAGCTTCGGGATTGGGTGTGCAGTCTGGGAGCTGAACTGCGCTCGTGGAAGAAGCTGGACAGCGGCAGGTAAGTCCTTTTTTCTTTTTTTAAATATCTGCTGGCCTACCACTTTCTATTGAAAGCAGCCACCACTGGAGTAGAGGCTTCTACATAGAAAGTTGTAACATCCAATATTATTGAGTTTAAATAGATGAACCAATAAAAGATTTGTGTATGCTAACTCATACTGTCCCTCAGCTGCTAGCATTCTCATCTACTTCATTCTTCCTGATGGTCCTATCAGAAAGATTGTAAATGTTTACACGGGTGTGGAGTCACTCATGCTTTCATTCACACCTACAGTTTTCACATAACAAGGTCTCTCACCACTGCAGTGTCCAGTTATCCATGAACTCCCGCTCCTGCTTGCTGCTCTCATGCTCTCCTGTTTCAAACCCTCCCCCAGGCCGTGTCATTCTCTCCCAGTTGTCTCCTGCAGTCTACCCAAAGGACTCACGTCCACTTCTCCCAGGAGTACTAATCGGGGAACTGCTGCTGTCTACGTGAGGGGAAAAGCAAGGCAGCCTGGAGCACCATTTGGCGTCGTGACAGCAGTAAAAGGTAATCTAGAAAAACATTTAAGGCTCTGTGAGTGCCTGAGGGAGTAGTGTTGCTCCCATTGCCAACACTGGTGATATGCTGACCCTCACATAATGGTTTTCCTTGGCAACTAGGCAACCATTGCATGTACCCAACCTTTGGAAAACTTTGGCCCAGTCACAAAAAGGGTAATTCTTGGCCATATGTGAGCACGCATGATATGTTGGCTACCTCTGGTAAAATGCTGGGTTGGGTATAATGGTAGGAATTCCTGTCCTGTTGTTGGCTTCCATGATATGATGGTGCCTGTGTTTCGCATGTGCAAAGTGGTGATTGGCCGTAGGGTTTTGTATTTTATTTTTTAATGTTTTATTGGTACCACAGTGGCTACTGCGCTGGGTACCCTAGTACCAGGCACTGATACCGGGGTACCTGCGACCCAATCTTCTTATTTTCTGTTTTTACCTGTTTTGAAATTAAAGTGGGGTGTCCCAAAGGCAAAGGCATGCCTATCCTGACCCCTATGTGGCCTTTCATGTTTTTTTCCCCCTTCAGGACTAGAGGATTGAGACGGCTGACCCAACATTCTCATTTTTGTGGCCAGCCAATCAGGGTCCACCCTTCCACTTTGAATGGGCCAATCGCAGATTATCTGGCACCAATGGTTCAGTTATTTTTAAGTTTTAACTGGTGTTTACTCTAACATAACATGTACATTTGTAATGCACACGTTCAGCGAAAAGGTATCTTGTTGCTGATTAATAGATGTTTATTGTTACCCAACTCAATGGTACTCATTTTATCAACCTCGGGATAAAAGGCTGAGTGGATTGGGATTTGAACCCGTTGCAGTGAGGTCATGTATAGACTCCTACAGTGGATGCATTAGTCCACGAAGACAAGAGACCAGCTCATCATGATCTCCATTTTGATGCTAATTTCTCAAAAATGGCTGAACAGATTTACACCAAATAACCAAAAGCAGGTTTTCTCTATAAAGTTCTAACATTTTGCTGATCAATTTTGGTATAATTTCTGCATAACTTTCCATGATGAAGCCAAAGTGATTGTTTTAAAAAAATGTTTTTAATGAAACGGTACCAAGGCTATTAAAGAAAGGAAAAAATGCCTTTCCTATGGAAACTCTGGCCAAACTAGAACTAAACTGTGGTGACTGTGTAATAAATTTGATATTCACCACTCAATATGCCATAATATGGTGTATGGTTAGTGAAACTCAACCACACATTCTGTCTCAGTTTATGCTTAAGAAGTTGAATTCACAATGTTATGTGCCTATTTACAAAATACTTTTTTACATTAGTAAATCACTTATATCTCCTTGTCAATTATTACAGCTATTAGTCAGATTGCCCTGCTACTGGTCTGAAAAATAAGAACATTTCAAGGTAAGAATGGTTGCTAAAAAAGTAAATGAAACTCATATTTTAAAACCAAGTGAGTAGCAGCAACTTTGACCACATAACCCAAAACACCTAATTCTCTGGCACTTTCCCTTTGTACTCCTCACCTGCATATCTCGGAAATAAGTTTCTGTTTACCAAATGCAGACCCTTAAAAAAATAAATAAGAAGAAACGCCTACTGCATTGTAGGCCAGTTGAAGTACTAATCTGCAGTCATTAACAAAACCACTCAATATCCCTCTCAGTTTTGCCAGACCCTACTCAAAGCCACTGTGCTTCTTGCTCACTATACCATCACCCACTCACAACACATCCTAATAACACTACTCACCACTAAACATTTTTCTTCTTATTCGCTGCAGCTGGTAAATATTTGAGAAGCAACAGGCAACTGTATTTCCATTATCTCAAGAAATTGTCAATCTATGTAGGGGCCACTGGAATTATGCAGCTGAAGAGGACCAAATCATGTGGCATAGTTGACTAAATTATGTGGTAAGAAAAGGCACATTTTGTAGACGAATGTAGCACATTTTGTGACATTTTTGCATTTATTATTTTGGCATTTTTATTGTTGTTGACACTAGCTTAGCGAAGGTTTTACTCCATTAGTACTACTTTAAAACTCAAATACAGCAATAGGCTACAGAAAGGTGACCCATCAACCTTCACAAAAGGACTTCCACTATGCAGCAACAGATTAGTAACTCTGCTCTATGCCACTCCACTGTACGCCACTCTACGCGACTCCACTCTGTCACTCCAATACATGACACTATCTGCCACTCCATTCTACAACACTCTATTCCACTCTTCGCAATTCCACACAGCAACACTCCACACCACTAGCTAGTGCACAACATGGCTAAAACACATTGGCAAAGCCAATCGCTCTTCCATAGGCAAATATCATTGAAATTTCATATCACACACTTTTGTGTCCAAACTGCATTTCCTTTAAAAAAAATGTACAAGTCAATGCCATAAACGCCTTGTACAAACGTGTTTAGTGAATTGTTTTTATAAGTTCTAACCTTAATGGAGTCTGGTGGACAATCAATACAGGAGGAATTAGAACAATTACTTTTTTATCTGACAACTAATTGAATTTTGCACAATTGGTCATTTTTGGGTAACCTGAAAACAAACGGTGGTGATCCTGTCTTGTCATGGACCAAGTGGGAATTCAGTCAGGTTCTCGACAATTCAACTGGCTCTCTACTTGCAGGAGGAGGGGTCTCCTGGTACAATCCTGTGTATGTCTGGGTTGGCTCCTTTGCGCTGTGCTTCTCCTACGATCTCTTGCTCCGGTCTTCTCACATACCACAATTATAAAATGCCTACTAAATGCATGACTAATGAGTTTGTAACAGGCGTATTAGAATCATTGACTCCCAAGATATGTAACACATAAAGTTTAGTCCAAAAGCCATCATTAAAAGAAGCCTTGTGCAAGCAACCAAATGAATAAAATTGCTATAAATTAATCAGAATTAATGCGACTTGTGTTCAATTAACATTCAATTTGAATTCTGCTATAGTCTTACTTAACTCTTGACAGTCATTGCCATTAGTCTTCAGATATTGCTCACAAAGATACCACTAATCTTCAATTAGCGGTCACAATAAATGAGACTAGCCTTAATTTTGCTCTTGAAATAGCACAATAGTGTTCAATTAACATTCACTATAAATTCTGCTAGTCTTACTTGAGTCTTCACAATCATTGCCGTTAGTATTCAGATATTGCTCACAAAGAATACCACTAGTCTTCAAACAGTGGTCACAATCAATGAGACTAGCCTTCATTTTGCTCTTGAAATAGCACAAGAGCTGCAAATAAACCCTAACAGAATACTACTAAGCTTCAAATACTATTCTTCTAGAATACTACTAGTCTTCTTTTAGCAATCAATTGAAGTGTTCATCATGTATTTGAAGGGTAGTTGAGTAGAACTAGTATTCCATCATTTGCATATTTCGGCTTGTGGGCATACTACATAGTCTTCATGCATACTAAATAAATACTATATTTTAATAGTAAATGAATACCGCTGTAAACACTGGAATCACACTAAGTGAAGATCTTCCATTTTGAAGAGGGTTACACAGACAGTCTGGCGTGCTGGACCCAATGGCTTTATTTTCAACACATTTGTAGGGCCTTCAATACAAAAACATAAAACTTTAGTTGTCTAATCTATAGGAAGAGTTATTGCAGATGGATGACATGAGTGTAGAGTGCACTCAAACCGCATATCTTGCACACAAACATGAGAAGCCCTATGAGACACATTTGCAATAAGAATAAGCCTCAAGTTTGAGTTGCTTGCAAAAATGAGATTCACAGTGTTTGTGTGGAAGACAGATGCTTTAAATGTGAAAAAGACTGTTGTGCAAGACACATACGCAAGAAGTGTAGAAAGTTATATTCTTGCAAAAAAAAAATCAAATCTGGTGTGCATGTGAGATGCTTACAAACGCAAGAAACTTGATGTGTGAGATGCTCACTGAAGATAGGTTTAGTGAGATATGCAGAATGAGGTGTGTGGGCGAAGCTCAGAAGTGAGATGTTAGTGATGAACACAAATACGAGGGGCTGAATGTGATACTTTTAAACACTAGAAAATAGTGTTTGTGTGTGAACCTTACAACTGAATACAGCAGATAGAAGGTCACAAATAAGTATTGTGTGAGATGCACAGAAGCACAAAAACTTATTATGCAGGAACCTCGCAAAAATGAACAGCATGTTATATTGCACCATTGGCAGAGCACTGTTAGCACAGCTCCATTATAGTGCTTTTGGGGCTAGTTTCTGACATCTGATTTTAGTTCAAGGACTCACGTCGGATGAAGCAAGTCCTTCTCGACTGCAAGATTAAGGCGGGTTGGCTCCGCTTCATAGCTGAAACTTGATTATAAGTGGGTTGGCTCCACTGTAACTGTATTTTTTCCTTGGAAGCACTCCGTATGCTCATTGTGGGTGGGATCTGCATATGTTGCACATAAATCTAACTGCTTCAGTTGCTTCAGTACTGGATTGCTATTATGCAGAATAAAGATTCAAATTAAGAGAAACAGTGAACACAAGTTATTAGGAAATACCAGCAAAACTTTGTTCCTCATTTGTTTATGAAGCTATATATATATTGATGGTCAGTATGGTCAGTTATGATGACTTGTCTGATGAGAATATGTGCTATCGTTCAACAGGGGTTTTGGCCATAAAGAATTCCCCTGTGAAGTATAAGCAACAACTGCATATTGTGAGAAGGTGGCCTGGTATATGCTGTCCACTAATTAAAGTGGGCACCTTGCACCAGTCCAAACAACCCTTATGATGTATGAGGTCAAAGATAACCTTTAGAAAGCTATCCTAGTGGTAGCTGTGGAGAGCAGCCTTCAGGCTTAATCTTGAAGGAATGTAAAGCAGCTTGTTTTACCAGAATATCACCTCCTATATTGACTAAATGAAAGGAGAACCAAACAGTAGTTATATAAAAATATGTATTTATTAATATAACACTCTCTACTTTCCTCTACACGAGGATAGAACACAAAGCACACAATACGAGATCAATAGAACAGTTGTAAGTAGCACAATACACAGTGGGCTCCCGGGGGAGACCAAACCATATACTAAAATAGTGGTATAACAGTCACGCCTGAGTTCAAGACAAAGTCTGGAGCACATAGAATCACTGGGACCCCAAGGAACCACCCAAGGTGAGTAGATAGGGACCCCACGGAGGACGGGTGCAGTGTGTGAACATGACCACGGGTTCCGTACAATTCTATGGGGAAGTCACGGTTACACTTTTAAAGTTTAAGGACCCTTTTAGGAGGACTTCGAGCGAACCCTTTGGAACTTAAGAGTTTGAAGAGCCACCCCACCCGTGGATACCGTGGTACCCGAGTTACCTATCCCAGAGGAGCCGGGTGCATAGGTCTGAAGTGGCATCGGAAACTGCTGTCGTTCTCAATGGAGGGCTGAGAAGAAGTACTGCTGCTGTGAAGGTGAAAAGGGTCCGGTGGAATCCAAGCCTGGATTCGGGAAGGAAGGAACCTGAAAGCAGAGGGGACAGAGTCTGGGTCACTTCAGAGTGACCAGGGGCTCGGTAGACGAATGCCCACCGATGTCGGTTGCTTCAGGTGCGAAGAAGGGATGCTTGACTCTGCAGCCACGAGGACCAGGAGATGTCGAGGATTACCAGGAGCTGGAGGTGAGATGTCCCATGAAGTATGTCGAGTGCTGAGGGGTCGGTGTCCGGCTGGAGCACCAACAAGCCTTGGCCAAAGCAACCCACAAAGGAAGGTCAAACAGGTTACGGTGTGGACCGGCAAGGTCCAGGGGACTCACCAAGCACTGGGGAGTCAGGGCACGTCTGGAGCAACTAGGAAAGCCCAACAGAAATCAAGATGACCCTCAGAGAGACCCACAGGCCGAAGGACCAGGAGTCGCGAGGGGACCTTGGGTAAGATTGCAAAGTACCAGCCCACGGAGCACTCGGTGCAAGGAGGCCAGAGTTCTTTGGTGCAAATACTGCTCAGGGTCAGGACTACACAGAGTCCAATGCACAAGCTCGGGAATTGCCAACAAGCATATGCAATTGCAAATGGACGCGGTGCACAGAGGTTCGGGTTATACAGTCCCCACGAGGGATACTGGCCTCAAACTTGCTGAGGGCGCAGATCGACCTCAGGGACCTTCGAAAACCCACCTCATTTTGCTGAAATCTTTGGAGTCCGCAGGAGCTCAGGAGCAGCAGACCAGTCAGTTGCATTACGGTGCCTGCTAGGGCAGGGGAGTGACTCCTTCACTCCAAGGGAGATTCTTCAGTTGTCCTTAGTGCACCACAGGTCCTGCATGGAGCCTGTATGGAGCAAGGGCACAGACAAAGCTTTGAACGGAGAGGGAGACGAAGTCGGGCCCAGTCAAAGTCCAGCGAAGTCCAGAGTGTCCAGACGGTCGAAGGTCAGTGGTTTCTTCTTGTAGAATCTTGTCCACGTAAAATCTAAAGTCTTACAGCCAGGTAAGCCCTTATGTACCCACCGGGAGAGGGTTGGACAGATTTGGGGGACCCTCCTAGGGGAGGGTCAGGACAGAGGGTTGGTTACACCCATGTCCTTTGTCCAGTTTCGCGCCAGAGCAGGAGCCAATGGCTCCCAGAACTGGTTTGAGCTGGATTATGCACAGGGACACCAAATGTGCCCCGGGTGCAGACTTTCAGGCACTCTCAGAGTGCACCCACCCAGCCCCAATACACTAAATCCTGTCTGGGAGGTGGTGACACCTCCCTGTGACAGGATGCCTATTGTGCTCCCTTCCCCTGCTCGAGCTTGGCTCAGCAGCAGGAGGGCAGAAGTGTGTCTCTGGTCGGCAGCATCCATTTTGTGCTGACCGGGTCGAGAAGGCTGGCACCGGATAGACCAGTGACCCCAGGAAGCTCGCTTCTGAAGGGTGGAATCATACCTCCCACACCGGTTACTGGTGTGGAGGTATGATTCCAAGGTGTTTGATACCAAACACGATATGTTTCTATGCAGCCGTTTTCGAGATAGCATTTACCGCAAGGTTATAATGCACCTCTACCTATATGTCCGGCTGAGTCACAGACAACCCGGGAGAATGGTCTCCGAAGGCTGCAGAGAGGCTCTGCTCATACAGGGGCACCCTCTCACTCAAAACCCAGCACCCTGCCTTTAGGATTGATAAGGCCTGCTATAGGGATGACTTATAAGTTTTAAGGGTAATGACCTATAGATATAATGAACCTATATCTAAAGTAAGTGGTGCAAGCACCATCTTACACAGGTTGCAGTAGCAGACCTGTAGTTCCATTTTGCATGGCCTCTCATGGGTGGCATAATACATGCTTCAGCCCATGGGAGGCCTCTGGGGTACCTATGCCCTGGGTATATGGGTACCATATACTAGGGTCTAACAAGGGTACCCCAGTATCCAATCTGGAGTGTACCAAAGTACATGCATGACAATTTAAGGGAGAAAGCAGATAGACTGGGGTCCTGATTAGCAGGATCCCAGTCAGACTAGTCAAAAACACTGAAGCATCAAGCAAAAAGTGGGGGTAACCATAAGAAGCAGATCCTACTTTCCTACACAACCCCCCCAAACGAAAGGACATGAGACTAACCTTGACCAGTTGAGTCTTCATTTTCTAAGTGAAAATATCTGGAGAGTCCATCTGTATTGGCATGGTTACTCCCAGGTCTATGTTCCACTGTATAGTCCATCCCCTGTAGGGAAATGGACCACCTCAAAAGTTTGGGGTTTTCACCCTTCATCTGTTTTAGCCACAAGAGGGGCTTATGGTCTGTCTGAACAATGAAGTATGTGCCAAACAAGTATGGCCTCAGCTTCTTCAGAGCCCAAACCACAGCAACAGCTTCCCTCTCAATAGCTGACCAACGTTTTTCTCTGGGGGTCAGCCTTCTGCTTATAAAAGCTACTGGCTGATCCTGACCCTCTTCATTCAGTTGTGATAACACAGCCCCTACCCCCAACTCAGATGCATCAGTTTAAACAATGAATTGTTTGGAATAGTCAGGACTTTGCAGAATGGGAGCAGTGCACATGGCCTGCTTCAGGTCATCAAATGCCTTCTGACAGCTAACTGTCCACTGAACTTTTTTTGGCATTTTTTTACACGTCAAATCATTTAAGGGGGTCACTATGGATCCATATCCCTTAACAAACCTCCTGTAGTACCCAGTCAGGCCCAAGAAAGCTCTGACCTGAGTCTGGGTAGTTGGAGCAACCCAGTCCATGATGGTCTGGATTTTGCTCTGCAATGGTTTAACCTGGCCTCCACCCACAAGGTGGCCCAGGTACACAACCTTGCTCTGTCCTATCTGGCACTTAGTAGCCTTGATAGTGAGGCCTGCTTTCTGCAGAGCTTCCAAAACATTCTTCAGGTGGACCAGGTGATCCTCCCAGGTGGAGTTAAAGACAGCTATATCATCTAGATATGCTGCACTATAGGCTTCCAGACCTGTAAGGACTTTGTTCACCAGCCTTTGGAATGTGGCAGGTGCCTTCTTCAAGCCAAAGGGCATTACAATAAATTGATAATGCCCAAAAGGGGTTGAGAATGCTGTTTTTGGTTTGGCATCCTCAGCTAATCTGATTTGCCAATACCCAGCAGTGAGGTCAAATGTACTCTAGAACTTGGCTGAGGCCAAGGTATCAATAAGTTCATCTGCCCTAGGAATAGGGTGAGCATCAGACCTAGTGACTGCATTGAGACCCCTGTAGTCTACACAAAACCTAATTTCTCTTTTACCACCCTGGGTATGAGGCTTGGGTATCAGGACTACTGGACTAGCCCAAGGGCTGAGGGTTCAACGACTCCCAATTCCAGCATCTTTTGGACCTCAGTCCTGATGCAGTCCCTGACATGGTCAGGTTGCCTGTAAATCTTATTTTTAACAGGCAGACTTTCACCTGTGTCCACTTCATGGGTACATCAAGTGGTCTGACTAGGAGTCAGGGAAAACATATGCCTGTACTGATTGAGGACCTTCCTGCAATCAGTCTGTTGCTGCTCAGTGAGGCTGCCTGCCAAGGCTACACCATCAACTGAGCCAACATCAGGGTTCTGTGAGAGGAGGTCAGGGAGTGGGTCACTCTCTTCCTCCTGTCCCTCATCAGTAGCCATGTGCAAGCCCATGTCTGCCCTGTCAACATATGGCTTGAGCCTGTTCACATGGAGCACCCTGTGGGGGCTCCTGGGAGTACCAAGGTCCACCAGGTAGGTGACCTCTCCCTTTTGCTCAAGAATGGTATGGGATCCACTCCATTTGTCCTGGAGGGCTGCTGGGGCCACAGGCCCCAACACCCATACCTTCTCTCCTGGCTGGTAGACAGTCAGCACAGCCTTTTGGTCATGCCAAGCTTTCTGTAATTCTTGGCTAGCCTCAAGGTTTTTACTTGCCTTCTTCATATACTCAGCCATCCTGGAGTCCTAGTCCACTATGTCTTGTTTAGGTGGCTTGAGAGGTAACTCCCATCCCTCCTTCACTAAACACAAGGGACCCCTAACTGGATGTCCAAACCGCAGTTCAAAAGGGCTGTAGCCAACCCCCTTCTGAGGAACCTCTCTGTAGGCAAAGAGAAGGCAGGGCAACAGGACATCCCATTTTCGCCTAAGCTTTTCTGGGAGGCCCATGATCATGCCCTTCAGGGTTTTGTTGAACCTTTCAACTAACCCATTGCATTGTGGGTGATAGGGTGTGGTAAATTTGTAATTTACTCCACACTCCTTCCACATAGCAGTGATATAACTAGACATGAAGTTTGCACCTCTGTCAGTTAAGACCGCCTTAGGGAAACCCACTCTGGAAAAAATTCCCAGGAGGGCCCTGGCCTCCACAGGAGCTGTGGTGGTTCTAAGGGGTATTGCTTCTGGGTACCTAGTGGCATGGTCCACCACCACTAGAATATATCTGTGCCCAGATGCAGTTGGAGGATCCATGGGACCAATTATGTCAATCCCAACCCTCTCAAAGGGAACCCCCACCACCAGTAGTGGTATCAGGGGGGCCTTTGTGGTACCACCAGCCTTACCACTGGCTTGACAGGTGGTACAGGAGCGACAAAACTCCTTTGTGTCCTCTGACATATGAGGCCAGTGAAAGTGAGGGACAAGCCTGTCCCAAGTCTTACTTTGGCCTAAGTGTCCTGCTAAGGGGATATCATGTGCCAGTGTCAGTAGGAAGCCGCTGAACTTCAGAGGTATGACCAACCTCCTGGTAGCACCAGGCTTGGGGTCTCTACCCTCTGAGTAGAGGAGTCCTTCATCCCAGTAGATCCTGTGGGACCCATTGGCACTCCCAGCAGCCTCAGCACAGCTTGCTGTCTGAGGGGTTCAAGAGAGGGGCAGCTGTGCTGCTCCTGACTCAGTTCTGCCCTGGAAGGGCCCCCTGCCCCCAAGAACTCAACCTGATCAGGTTCAAGCTCCTCTGAGACAGTTCCTTCACAGGGGCTGGGGTCATCTCCCTCAGGAGACTGATCCTCACTCTGAGTCTGGGGGAAGACACTGCCTTACCCCTACTGCTCCTTCTCTTGGAAGGCACCTGGTCCATTTTTCCAGGATCCAGGGCCTGTTCAGTTGAAGACAGTTTGGCCTGTGACCTAGTCACAGCAAACACATCTGCAGAGATGCCCAACATTGCTGCATGTGTCCTGAGTTCCACTTCAGCCCAGGCTGAAGTTTCCAAATCATTGCCCAACAAGCATTCCACAGGGAGGTCTGAGCTAACCACAACCTTCTTAGGGCCAGTTACCCCTCCCCAGCTGAAATTAACAACTGCCAAGGAATGGTCTGTCCTGACATTGTTAGCATTGATCACTTGGTACATCTCACCAAGTATGATCTGGCTAGGGTCCACAAGATCTTTTGTCACCATTGTGACACTTGCTCCTGTGTCCCTATGTGCCATTGCCTCTTTACCATTGATTAAAGGCTATTATGTTATCGGTGATGTCACTGACCATGTCATGAGTGATGTAATATGTGAGGTCATAAGCAGTGCATTGAGAGGGCGTACATTATAGTTATCTCAGGTAACTATAACTAATGAATTTCACTGGTTTTGTACGAGTGAAATCTGAGCTCAACTATAATGGCCCTTTAACCTTTGGTTTTATCAGTGAAAAAATAAATATATATATACACATATATATGTATGCAATATACTACGTATATGCTTTTTTTACACACACACATATATATATATATATATATATATATATATTCACTGAAAAAACCATAGGTTTCAGGCACGTTATAGTTAGAAATTAGCGTTTAAAAAACCTTTGAAATTCACTGAAAAAACCATAGGTTTTAGGGAAAGTTATATTTAGTTGGACATTTCACTCGTACAAAACCAGTGAAATTCCCCCGTTATAGTTAGTTCAGCTAACTATAACTCGCGCCCCGCAATGCACTGCTGATGACGTCACAGATTACATCACTCATGACATGGTCAGTGACATCACTGATGACATCACTGATGACATCTCAAATGACGTCACTGATGACATCATCCAGTGAGTGTGTGTTTCTGTAAAGTTTAAATATGTTTAATATATATAGGGAAAGGCGTATTGAAGAATGAGTGGGTGTATAAGTGTCTGAATGCATGATTTAGTAGGTGCGTGACTGACTCTATAAGTGAGTGATTAAACGCATCTTACTGAATGCATGGGTTAGTGACTAAACTGTGTGAATGTCTGTATCCGTGTGTCTGTTGGTGTGTAAGCGGCTGCATGGGTTTGTGAATAGCTACATGAGTGTCTATATGGGTTATTGATTTGTTGTCTGAGTATCTGTATGGGTGCCTGAGTGTTTGTGTGGGTGGGGTGTGTGTGACTCTTTGCAAAGATGTGTGAGTGGGTGATTCACTGGGTGCATGGTTTCAAGAGTGCATCTGTGATGGACTGTATGGGTGGGTGAGTGTGTGTATGGGTATGTTAGTGAGTGAATGTATATCTCAGTGGTACATGTGTGAGTAACTACATATGTGAAAGGCAGTATATATGTGTGTTGGAGTACATAATTGGCTACAAATGAGTGTGTTATTGTGAGAGTGGCTGTATGGATGAGTGTGTGCTTGTATCATTGATTGTATAAGAGCGGAAGAATGTGCTAGTATTTGTATGAGTAATTGAGCTGGTGTGTGTATAACTGTACATCTGAGTAAATGGGAGTGCGATTAATTATTTGCATGACTGACTAGGTGTGTGAGTACCTCTATGGATGAGTGGCGGTGTGTGAGTGTTTATATAGGTGTATCAGTGCATATGATAGTCCTGTACTGAGTGACCGTAAGTATGAGTGACTGTACGGGTGAGTGAGTGGATGTGTGTGTAGACCTAAGAATCAGTGAGTGGGTATGTAGTTATTGGTGTTGGAGTGTCTATGGTTTTGAGAATGGTAGTGTGTAATTTAGAGTGGGTGTATCAAAAGTTATATTAGGGTGTGAGAAGATGCATGAAATGTTCACATGGATGATGTCATCAGTGATGTCATCAGTGATGTCATTTGAGATGTCATCAGTGATGTCATCAGTGATGTCATCAGTGATGTCACTGACCATGTCATGAGTGATGTAATATGTGACGTCATCAGCAGTGCATTGCGGGGCGCGAGTTATAGTTAGCTGAACTAACTATAACGGGGAATTTCACTGGTTTTGTACGAGTGAAATGTCCAACTAACTATAACTTTCCCTAAAACCTATGGTTTTTTCAGTGAATTTCAAAGGTTTTTTAAATGCTAATTTCTAACTATAACGTGCCTGAAACCTATGTTTTTTTCAGTGAATTTCAAAGGTTTTTTAAATGCTAATTTCTAACTATAACGTGTCTGAAACCTATGTTTTTTTCAGTGAATTTCAAAGGTTTTTTAAATGCTAATTTCTAACTATAACGTGCCTGAAACCTATGGTTTTTTAAGTGAATTTCAAAGGTTTTTTAAATGCTAGTTTCTAACTATGCCTACAGAGGTAGGAAATGTGAAGAAAGAAGAAAAAACGCACAGAAAGAAGCAAAAGAAATGCAGAAAGAAGCAACAGAAGTCCACAAAGACGAAGAAAAGTGCAGGAAGAAGCAAGACATGTGCAGAAAGAACCAACAGAGGAGCAGAAATAGGCCTTGTTGCAAAATCATCCTGTGCCCACAACTTTTTCAGACGGGTACTGGTGGTAACTGACTCTGAGTAACTGGGCCTAGAGCCAGTGCTATGCTAAAAGACACTTAGAATACAGTGAAAACACCTACATACACTAGGGAACACTATGCGTTGGGGTACCCCTGTGATTAGCATGACCTCCTCTGTAAGGCCCTAGTACATAATAAGGGTCCCTGGGGTCCAACTAGCCCACAAGGTACCTCCAGTAAGCGCCACAGAGCTGCGTTGCACAGAGGTGTAAAAAGGGGCGTGGCCTGGACCACCTCTCTGCAACGCAGGCCTGTGGCGCTTACTGGAGATACCTGGTGGGCTAGTTGGCCCCCAGGGGCCCTCAGGATTGAAGGGGACTTAATTCCCCAACTTAAAAAGCGCCACAGGGTGTGGCGGTCCCCGGGGCTGCGGGGGGGCCATGTGCCCCCCGCAAATATGTAAAGAAAGCCCCGGAGGGTGACGGTCCCCGGGGCTTGGGGGGCCATGGAGGCCCCCCACCCATTTAAAATACAAGCCCCAGGGGGTGGCGGTCCCCGGGGCTGCGGGGGGCTGCGAGCCCCCGCAAATATTTTAGAAAAGCCCCGGGGGTGGCTGTCCCCGGGGCTGCGGGGGCCTCCCTGGGCCCCCGCTATTAAATATACGCATGCCCCCGGGACTTGGCCCACCCGGGAGCTAAATATAAACGAAGCGCGGCAACCCACTTGGGTTTTACTGAACCACCAGTCCCAGGAAGCATTGCTTCAGGTGGTTCACCTGAGCATAATTATTACGGGGATTTACTGGTGGTTGCCGCACGCCGTCACGTCACATGGTCTGCCACTGAAGAGGGCGTTGGCCCGAAACGCGTCTGGCAGGAAGCCAGAAAAGGACTTTGTTCATGGCGTGTGTAGGAGAGTAGGATCTGCTTCACATGGGTACCCCCACTTTTTGCTGATGCTTCACTGTTTTTCGACATTAGTCTGGCTGGGGCCCTGCTAATCAGAACCCCAGCCTAGCTGCTTCCTCTCTAAAATGGTTTCCATGTGCCTTAGGCACATCTCTGATTGGAATCTGGAGTGCCCTTATAAGTCCCTAGTAAATGGTATACTATGTACCAAGGGCATAGGTACCTCAGAGGCCTGCCAGGGGCTGCAGCATGTATTATGCCACCCCTGGAAGGCCATCCAAACTGACACCACAGGTCTGCTACTGCAGCCTGGGTAAGGTGGTGCATGCACCCCTTACTGTGATATAGGTTACCTATATCACGAAATACATACACACATATAAACCTATAAGTCACTCCTAAGGCAGGCCTTATCAATCCTAAAGGCAGAGTGCATGGTTCCTATGTGAGAGGATGCCCCTGCATGAGCAGGGCCCCTCTGCAGCGTTCGGAGACCATCTCTGATGCTGTTTGTAGTGCAGCCTGACCATATACTCTTAAGCGCATTATATCCTCGCGGTAAAATGCTAACTTTGGAATGGCTGCACCTAAACATGTCGTGTTTGGTGTCAAACATCTTGGAATACTACCCCCCGCCAATCCTGGCGGCGGGGGTAGCATTCCACCCTTCTAGAGGGAAAGACATGTTAACTCTGACGAGTCCGGTAACTTCTTTCCAGAGCCCTGGCATCACAAAATGGATGCTGCTGCCACAGACACGAGTCTGGCCTCCTGCTGCTGGACGAAACTCCGGCAGGGGAGGCCTGGACAATAGGTTTCCTGTCCCAGGGAGGTGTGACCACCTCCCCAGACAGGACAATGTGTATTGGGGCTGGGCGGGAGCACTTTCGGGTGCTTTGAAGTCCTGCACTGGGGGCACATTTGGTGTCCCTGTGCATACCCCAGTTCAAACCGGATCAGGGGCTCGCAGCCCCTGCTTTGGCGCGAACTGGACAAAGGGAAAGGGTGTAGCCACCCCTCTGCCCTGACCCACCCATAGGTGGGGCCACAGAGTAGTCCATCCCCTATTTTTAGAATAAAGGTAGGAACCCAGTCCTTAGGACTTTAGATTATACCTGGACGAAACTCTGACACTGAATCCTGGACCTTCGACGCTCTACGACAAGATTAGAGGACTGAAGAATCTCCCTTGGGGTCAAGGAGTGACTCCCTGCTTGGCAGGCACCAAAGAAGCATCTGTCCGGTTCGCATTACTGAAGCTCCCGTCGGACGCCGAAGTCATCGCATCACCAGAGGTGGATTCCCAGACTTCCCGAGGCTACCCTGAGTCCCCAGCAAAGCTGAGGCCCGTGGCTATCGTGGGTGACTTGAGACCGTGACCCCTGGACACCGAGCACATTTGCAAGTGCACCATCTTCTGGGTCTCCCAAGAAGTCGTGCTTTGGGCTCCGAGTAGCCCTAGCCTCCAGCACCACCTGCACCGAAGATCACTGGCCCCCACTCCACGAGTGTCCTGCAAGCCAGCTCCACGTGCGGCGTCACGAGGCTCCTTCGCGGTCGCTAGCCCGTTGGCTAGTAGCCCTTAACGAAGGCCAATCTTTTCTTTACTTGGCATCCTGGTTGCTCCAGGCCTGCCCTCACTTACCCTCGCTGGGTGAGTTCCCCAGACCTTGCTGGTCTGCATAATCGACGATCTACATCTTACTCGAGACTTGCCGTTGCCAAGGCTTGTTGGGTCCAATCCGGTCGCCGACACCTCAGCACTCGACAGACATCGAGCACCAGCCCGAATCCTGCTCCTGGTCACCGACAACGCCTCCCGGACCTCGTGGCTGAAGAGTCAAGACGACCGTCACCGCACCTGAAGCACTCGACATCGGTGGGCATCTGTCCATCGCCTTCCTGGTCACTGGCTAGTGACCCAGACTCTGTCCCCTCTGCTTTCAGGTTCTTCAGAACTCCGATCCACTCTTGGATCCACCCGGACACTTTTCTCCTGGTCGCCAGCAGCACTTTGCAGCAGATCGCCATACGAAACGACGACGAAACCCGACCCCGAAAGGCACCTATGCACCCGGCTTCCTGGGTGAGGTAACACGAGTACTCCGGTGCTCCCGTGGGTAGAGACTCTTCAAAGTCCTAGATCTCAAAGGGTTTTGTCCTAGTCCTCTTTTAAGTGTCCCTTTCCTCTATTTTCCCGATCCCGACTTTCTCCATAGAAGTTAACGGCGTATCGCGGTTGTGTATTTACACTGCACGCGTCTCCCGTGGGTCCCCTGTGTCACTACCTTGGGTGGTTCCTTGTGGTCCAAGCACTTCTAGAGGCTCTAGGCCTAGTGTCTAGTTCAGTCGTGGTTCGCATACCACTTTATTGGTATATGGTTTGGTACGCCCCTAGGGCCCAAACGTGTATTTGTGCTATTACTGTGATTTAAGATCTTATAACCTATGTACTTCGAACTCTAGCCTCATAAAGAGACTAGAGGGTGTGTTTAGTAATAAATACATATATTTTGAATATATACCTGGTGTGGTGCGCTTTCATTTGGTCACTCAAGAGATTATAGACTGGTAAAACAAGCTGCTTTACATTCCTTCAAGACTTAGCCTGAAGGCTGCTCTCCATAGCTACCACTAGGATAGCTTTCAATAAGGTTGTCTTTAACCTACCTACCATAAGAGTCGATTTGGACTGGTGCAAGGTGCCCACTATAATTAGTGGACAGCATATGCCAGGCCAACTTCTCACATTGGTGTGCAGCGTGTGGGATTCCAGCTTGCTATTGTTTTACCAGATAATCTCAATTGAATTGATCAACTGAAAACCACTAAAGGTACCTAAGGTACATATAATTTAAGCTTAGAATAACAGTAAGTTCTACTGACCTTAGAGTTGTGTGTAAAGGGATAGCACAACCCTTTCTACAACTCAAGAGAGTTTAGTAGGCCACACTAGAGTAGGTAGTGCATACACCACACCACACTAGTAATGTCTTTAAAAGCAGGATCCAAAGATTCCTTGCAGGAAGCCATTGAGCTTCCACCCTCCAAGTATGATACACTCCAATTCTTGGAATTGAGAGCTTTATGTAACGTGAGGAAATTAAGGACAGGCCAAAGTCCCACCACCCAAACACCTCAAGGAGTTGTTGGTGGCTTATGATCTTAGTAAGTCCTCAGAGACTGAAGGGTAGGAGCAGAGGGTGGGCCAGCAGATGAGGAAGGGGCCAGGAGTACCACTACCCCCAGCCCCCCCTCTGAAACTGACCAGGAGGGTGACAATGACCCTGACCTGGAAAACCCAATCCCTTCTGGGGAAGATGAAGATGAGGATCTAGAAAACCACACCTTTGTCCCCCAGGAAGGATTATGAGTGTGCTCAGAAAGTCTAGGTCTCCTTCTCAGGAGTCTAACCACTCTGGCACCTCCATAGGGAGCTCTGTTTCTTCTCACAGGAGGGAATCCTCTCATGAGAGAAGAAAGAGACTGGTCCAGTATGAGGAAACTCAACTAGAGATCAGGAAGAAGCAATTGGCTTTAGATAGAGAATCCCTAGATCTCCTTAGAGAGAGAAGAAAGTTGGGACTAGAGTCCCATGGTGGCAGCCATGTCCCTAGAGATAGGGAAAGGTCCTATGACCATAGGAACCTGAGCAAGATTGTCCCTCCCTACCAGAGTGGGGATGATATCCACAAATGGATAACTGCTTTAGAGAGGGCCTGTAAAGTACAGAAGGTCCCTCAGGAGCAGTGGGCAGCAATCTTGTGGCTCTCCTTTGCTGACAAAGGTAGAGACAAGCTCCTCACTGTTAGAGAGGAGGAAGCTGACAATTACAAGGTCTTGAAGAGTGCTCTTATTGATGGGTTTGGCCTAACCACTGAACAGTACAGGTTGAAGTTCAGAGACACCCAAAAAGCACAGACTCAAGACTGGGTAGACTATGTGGATTGTTCTGCCAAGGCTCTGGAAGGCTGGTTGATGGGCAGTAAGGTGTGTGACTTCTCAGGATTGTATAATCTGATAATGAGGGAGCAGATTCTTAATAACTGTCAAAATCAGCTGTTGCATCAATACCTGGTTGACTCTGATCTGACCTCTCCCCATGAATTGGGAAAGAAGGCAGACAAATGGGTCAGAACCAGGGTGAAGCAGAAGGTACAGAACCAAGGTGGGGAAACCAAGAAGCAAGATGCTAAGAACTCTGACAAGGGTGGGGAGAAGGGTAAAGATCAAAAGTCTTCATCAGGCCCCCAAAAATCTTCTTCTGGTGGGGATTCCCAGTCTACCAAGGGTAAAGGCCAAAGAAAACCATGGTGCAAGGTCTGTAAGCAAAAGACCCACTGGACCAGTGATTGCACCAAGTCCAAAGACTCCAGTCCAGCACCCACCAATGCCCCTAAGGCACCTGTTCCCCCTAGTACAGTTGGTGGAGGTGCTCCAGCAAAGGGTTTAGTAGGGTTCACCCTGGGAACTGAGTTGGGCTCTGACCTAGTTAGAGAACTGACTCAGGCTGTGTTAGTCTGTGATGGAGGCATGGATGTGCCCTCCTCTATGAGTCCCAGTAATCTGGGCAAGTACAGACAACAGCCTTTAATCAATGGACGAGAGGCTTTGGCATTTAGGGACACAGGGGCAAGTGTCACAATGGTGACACAAGACCTTGTGCTACCTGGGCAAGTTATGCTTGGCGAGATGTACCAAGTGACCAATGCTAGCAATGTCAGAACAGACCATACTCTGGCAGTTGTTAACTTCTCCTGGGGAGGGGTAACTGGCCTTAAGAAGGTTGTGGTAAGTGCAAACCTACCAGTCGAATGCTTGCTTGGCAATGACTTAGAGACTTCTGCTTGGGCAGAAGTGGAGCTCAGGACCCATGCAGAAATGCTGGGGATCCCTGCAGATGTGTTTGCTGTGACCAGGTCACAAGCCAAAATGTCTAGCACTGAACAGGCCTTGGATTCTGGAAGAATGGACCAAGTGCCTTCCAAGAGGAGGAGTAGTAGGGTTAAGGCAGTGCCTTCCCCCTTGGCTCAGGAGGAAGATCAGTCCCTTGAGGGGGATGATCTCAGCCCTGAAGAAGGAACTGTCCCAGAGGAACTGGAACCTGACCAGGTTGAGTTCTTGGGGACAGGGGGACCTTCTAGGGCAGATCTGAGCCAGGAGCAGCAGAGCTGCCCCTCCCTTGAACCCCTCAGACAGCAAGCTGCTGCTGAGGCTGCTGGGAAAGCTAGTGGTCCCCATACAGTGTATTGGGATGATGGACTCCTGTACTCAGAGAGTAGAGACCCCAAGCCTGGTGCTACCAGGAGGTTGGTAATACCTTTGAAGTTCAGGGGCTTCCTATTGACCCTAGCCCATGATATTCCCTTAGCAGGACACCTGGGCCAGAACAAGACTTGGGACAGAATTGTCCCTCACTTTCACTGGCCCCACATGTCTGAAGACAGTAAGGAGTTTTGTCGCTCCTGTGTAACCTGCCAAGCCAGTGGCAAAGCAGGTGGCACTACAAAGGCCCCCTGATACCACTACCTGTGGTGGGGGTGCCCTTTGAGAGGGTAGGGATTGACATTGTTGGTCCCATGGATCCCCAAACAGCCTCTGGGCACAGGTTTATCCTGGTGGTAGTGGATCATGCCACCAGGTACCCAGAAGCTATTCCCCTCAGGACCACTACAGCACCTGTGGTGGCAAGGGCCCTCCTGGGAATCTTCTCAAGAGTGGGCTTTCCTAAGGAGGTAGTATCAGACAGGGGTGCTAACTTCATGTCTGGGTACTTAAAAGCAATGTGGAAGGAGTGTGGAGTGACTTATAAGTTCACCACACCCTATCACCCACAATGCAATGGTTTAGTTGAGAGATTCAACAAAACCTTGAAGGGCATGATTAAAGGGCTCCCAGAAAAGCTTAGGCGTAGATGGGACATACTCTTGCCCTGCCTTTTATTCGCATATAGGGAGGTGCCTCAGAAGGGGTTGGTTACAGCCCTTTTGAACTTCTGTTTGGCCACCCTGTGAGGGGTCCACTGTGCTTGGTGAAGGAAGGATGGGAGTTACCTCTCAAGCCCCCAAAGCAAGATATAGTGGACTATGTACTTGGTCTCCGCTCCAGGATGGCTGAGTACATGAAAAAGGCAACCAAAAACCTTGAGGCTAGCCAGGAACTTCAGAAGGCCTGGCATGACCAAAGAGCTGTTCTGACTGTGTACCAGCCAGGACAGAAGGTGTGGGTGTTGGAGCCAGTGGCCCCAGCAGCTCTCCAAGACAAATGGAGTGGACCCCACACTATTGTTGAGCAGAAGGGTGAGGTCACTTACTTAGTGGACCTGGGAACACCCAGGAGTCCCCAAAGGGTTCTCCATGTCAACAGACTAAAGCCATATGTGGACAGGGCAGACATGGGCTTGCTCATGGCTACTGATGAAGGGCAGGAGGAAGAGAGTGACCCACTCCCTGACCTGCTCTCACAGAACCCTGCCGATGGGTCAGTTGATGGTGTAGCCTTGGCAGGCAGCCTCACTACCCAGCAACAAACTGATTGCAGGCAAGTCCTCAATCAGTTTAGACATATGTTTTCACTGACACCCAGTCAGACCACCTGGTGCACTCATGAAGTGGACACTGGGGACAGTCTGCCTATTAAAAACAAGATTTATAGGCAACCTGACCATGTCAGGGACTGTATCAGGACTGAAGTCCAGAAAATGTTGGAGTTGGGAGTAATTGAACCCTCAGATAGCCCTTGGGCTAGTCCAGTAGTCCTGGTACCGAAACCTCACACCAGTGGTGGGAAAAGAGAGATGAGGTTTTGTGTAGACTACAGGGGTCTCAATGCAGTCACTAGGACTGATGCCCATCCCATACCCAGGGCAGATGAGCTCATAGATACTTTGGCCTCTGCAAGATATCTCAGCACATTTGACCTAACAGCTGGCTACTGGCAGATCAGACTAGCTGATACTGCAAAGCCCAAAACAGCATTTTCAACCCCTAGTGGGCATTATCAATTTGTGGTAATGCCCTTTGGTCTGAAAAATGCACCTGCCACTTTCCAGAGGTTGGTGAACACAGTTCTCACAGGACTGGAAGCCTATAGTGCAGCTTATCTAGATGATATTGCTGTCTTTAGCTCCACCTGGGAGGATCACCTGGTCCACCTCAGGAATGTTTTACAGGCCCTGCAAAAGGCAGGCCTGACTATCAAGGCCACAAAGTGCCAGATAGGGCAGAGTCAGGTTGTGTACCTGGGCCACCTTGTGGGTGGAGGCCAGGTTCAAACTTTGCAGAGCAAGATCCAGACCATCATGGACTGGACTGCTCCCACTACCCAGACTCAGGTGAGAGCCTTCTTAGGCCTGACTGGGTACTATAGGAGATTTGTCAAGGGGTATGGATCAATAGTGACACCCTTGAATGACTTAACTTCTAAGAAAATGCCCAAAAAGGTTCAGTGGACAGTTAGCTGTCAAAAGGCATTTGATGACCTCAAGCAGGCCATGTGCACTGCTCCAATTCTGCAGAGTCCTGATTACTCCAAGAAGTTCATTGTTCAAACAGATGCATCTGAATTGGGGGTAGGGGCTGTACTGTCACAATTGAATGAAGAAGGTCAGGATCAGCCAGTAGCTTTTATTAGCAGAAGGCTGACCCCTAGAGAGAAACGTTGGTCAGCCATAGAGAGGGAGGCCTTTGCTGTGGTCTGGGCTCTGAAGAAGTTGAGGCCATACTTGTTTGGTACACACTTCCTGGTTCAGACAGACCATAAGCCCCTCTTATGGCTAAAACAAATGAAGGGTGAAAACCCCAAACTGCTTAGGTGGTCCATTTCCCTACAGGGGATGGACTTTACAGTGGAACATAGGCCTGGGAGTAACCATGCGAATGCAGATGGACTCTCTAGGTATTTCCACTTAGAACATGAAGACTTAACTGGGCAAGGTTAGTTTAATGTCCCTACGTTTGGGGGGTTGTGTAGGAGAGTAGGATCTGCTTCACATGGGTACCCCCACTTTTTGCTGATGCTTCACTGTTTTTCGACATTAGTCTGGCTGGGGCCCTGCTAATCAGAACCCCAGCCTAGCTGCTTCCTCTCTAAAATGGTTTCCATGTGCCTTAGGCACATCTCTGATTGGAATCTGGAGTGCCCTTATAAGTCCCTAGTATATGGTATACTATGTACCAAGGGCATAGGTACCTCAGAGGCCTGCCAGGGGCTGCAGCATGTATTATGCCACCCCTGGAAGGCCATCCAAACTGACACCACAGGTCTGCTACTGCAGCCTGGGTAAGGTGGTGCATGCACCCCTTACTGTGATATAGGTTACCTATATCACGAAATACATATACACATATAAACCTATAAGTCACTCCTAAGGCAGGCCTTATCAATCCTAAAGGCAGAGTGCATGGTTCCTATGTGAGAGGGTGCCCCTGCATGAGCAGGGCCCCTCTGCAGCGTTCGGAGACCATCTCTGATGCTGTTTGTAGTGCAGCCTGACCATATACTCTTAAGCGCATTATATCCTCGCGGTAAAATGCTAACTTTGGAATGGCTGCACCTAAACATGTCGTGTTTGGTGTCAAACATCTTGGAATACTACCCCCCACCAATCCTGGCGGCGGGGGTAGCATTCCACCCTTCTAGAGGGAAAGACATGTTAACTCTGACGAGTCCGGTAACTTCTTTCCAGAGCCCTGGCATCACAAAATGGATGCTGCTGCCACAGACACGAGTCTGGCCTCCTGCTGCTGGACGAAACTCCGGCAGGGGAGGCCTGGACAATAGGTTTCCTGTCCCAGGGAGGTGTGACCACCTCCCCAGACAGGACAATGTGTATTGGGGCTGGGCGGGAGCACTTTCGGGTGCTTTGAAGTCCTGCACTGGGGGCACATTTGGTGTCCCTGTGCATACCCCAGTTCAAACCGGATCAGGGGCTCGCAGCCCCTGCTTTGGCGCGAACTGGACAAAGGGAAAGGGGTGTAGCCACCCCTCTGCCCTGACCCACCCATAGGTGGGGCCACAGAGTAGTCCATCCCCTATTTTTAGAATAAAGGTAGGAACCCAGTCCTTAGGACTTTAGATTATACCTGGACGAAACTCTGACACTGAATCCTGGACCTTCGACGCTCTACGACAAGATTAGAGGACTGAAGAATCTCCCTTGGGGTCAAGGAGTGACTCCCCTGCTTGGCAGGCACCAAAGAAGCATCTGTCCGGTTCGCATTACTGAAGCTCCCGTCGGACGCCGAAGTCATCGCATCACCAGAGGTGGATTCCCAGACTTCCCGAGGCTACCCTGAGTCCCCAGCAAAGCTGAGGCCCGTGGCTATCGTGGGTGACTTGAGACCGTGACCCCTGGACACCGAGCACATTTGCAAGTGCACCATCTTCTGGGTCTCCCAAGAAGTCGTGCTTTGGGCTCCGAGTAGCCCTAGCCTCCAGCACCACCTGCACCGAAGATCACTGGCCCCCACTCCACGAGTGTCCTGCAAGCCAGCTCCACGTGCGGCGTCACGAGGCTCCTTCGCGGTCGCTAGCCCGTTGGCTAGTAGCCCTTAACGAAGGCCAATCTTTTCTTTACTTGGCATCCTGGTTGCTCCAGGCCTGCCCTCACTTACCCTCGCTGGGTGAGTTCCCCAGACCTTGCTGGTCTGCATAATCGACGATCTACATCTTACTCGAGACTTGCCGTTGCCAAGGCTTGTTGGGTCCAATCCGGTCGCCGACACCTCAGCACTCGACAGACATCGAGCACCAGCCCGAATCCTGCTCCTGGTCGCCGACAACGCCTCCCGGACCTCGTGGCTGAAGAGTCAAGACGACCGTCACCGCACCTGAAGCACTCGACATCGGTGGGCATCTGTCCATCGCCTTCCTGGTCACTGGCTAGTGACCCAGACTCTGTCCCCTCTGCTTTCAGGTTCTTCAGAACTCCGATCCACTCTTGGATCCACCCGGACACTTTTCTCCTGGTCGCCAGCAGCACTTTGCAGCAGATCGCCATACGAAACGACGACGAAACCCGACCCCGAAAGGCACCTATGCACCCGGCTTCCCTGGGTGAGGTAACACGAGTACTCCGGTGCTCCCGTGGGTAGAGACTCTTCAAAGTCCTAGATCTCAAAGGGTTTTGTCCTAGTCCTCTTTTAAGTGTCCCTTTCCTCTATTTTCCCGATCCCGACTTTCTCCATAGAAGTTAACGGCGTATCGCGGTTGTGTATTTACACTGCACGCGTCTCCCGTGGGTCCCCTGTGTCACTACCTTGGGTGGTTCCTTGTGGTCCAAGCACTTCTAGAGGCTCTAGGCCTAGTGTCTAGTTCAGTCGTGGTTCGCATACCACTTTATTGGTATATGGTTTGGTACGCCCCTAGGGCCCAAACGTGTATTTGTGCTATTACTGTGATTTAAGATCTTATAACCTATGTACTTCGAACTCTAGCCTCATAAAGAGACTAGAGGGGTGTGTTTAGTAATAAATACATATATTTTGAATATATACCTGGTGTGGTGCTCTTTCATTTGGTCACTCAAGAGATTATAGACTGGTAAAACAAGCTGCTTTACATTCCTTCAAGACTTAGCCTGAAGGCTGCTCTCCATAGCTACCACTAGGATAGCTTTCAATAAGGTTGTCTTTAACCTACCTACCATAAGAGTCGATTTGGACTGGTGCAAGGTGCCCACTATAATTAGTGGACAGCATATGCCAGGCCAACTTCTCACAGCGTGTGCCCTTGCTTTGGCGTAATTTCCACCTGGGAGTGCATCCCACCTAGAGGCAACTCTTTTTGTATTTTGTATAGCGGCCTGCCTGGTCGCGGGTTTGCACCACTGCGAAACACTTGCGGGTCCGCGGCTGCTTTATTGGGGCAGCTAACTGTGGAACAGGAGGTGCCTGTTATATGCAGGGGTGCGGCGCGAACATCGGCAATCCTTTTAAAGAAATTTTTTAATGTGAGTGTCGGCGGCAACCCACTTGGGTTTTACTGAACCACCAGTCCAAGGAAGCATTGCTTCAGGTGGTTCACCTGAGCATAATTATTACAGGGATTTACTGGTGGTTGCCGCACGCCGTCACGTCACATGGTCTGCCACTGAAGAGGGCGTTGGCCCGAAACGCGTCTGGCAGGAAGCCAGAAAAGGACTTTGTTCATGGCGTGTGCCCTTGCTTTGGCGTAATTTCCACCTGGGAGTGCATCCCACCTAGAGGCAACTCTTTTTGTATTTTGTATAGCGGCCTGCCTGGTCGCGGGTTTGCACCACTGTGAAACACTTGCGGGTCCGCGGCTTCTTTATTGGGGCAGCTAACTGTGGAACAGGAGGTGCCTGTTATATGCAGGGGTGCCGGCGCGAACATCGGCAATCCTTTTAAAGACATTTTTGAATGTGAGTGTCGGCGGCAACCCACTTGGGTTTTACTGAACCACCAGTCCAAGGAAGCATTGCTTCAGGTGGTTCACCTGAGCATAATTATTACGGGGATTTACTGGTGGTTGCCGCACACCGTCACGTCACATGGTCTGCCACTGAAGAGGGCGTTGGCCCGAAACGCGTCTGGCAGGACACCAGAAAAGGACTTTGTTCATGGCGTGTGCCCTTGCTTTGGCGTAATTTCCACCTGGGAGTGCATCCCACCTAGAGGCAACACTTTTTGTATTTTATTTTATATATATATATATATATATATATATATATATATATATATATATATATATATATATATATATATATATATAAAGATCTGTTTTCTGATGTCGGCCTTCTGATGAGAATCATGAAGGATTCGAAACGCGTCAGGCCAAGGGATTTCTCTGAACGAGATGGGAGGCTGCATGTTTAATAATAAAAGGTTTGATACCCACCTGAATGCGGAGTGCGGCCTTAAATCTGGGCGTTTTTTGTGGAGATATATATATATATATATGTATATATATATATATATATATATATATAAATAAATATATGAAGCACAAAACCCGGCATGGAACAAGATGCAGGGAACAGCGCATTCAGAGGCCGTGGAGGAAGGGCCAGCATAGTACTCCAATGGGAGAAGACCAATCAAGATTTAAACTGGCCCCCAGATGTAACACCATTGCTGAGGCGATACGGGCACTGAAGAAAGCCGTAAGGCTGAAACGCGTCTGCCCAGCGTTTCATGTATACAGCAACTCCTTGTCATGCGCTTTTAAAATGGCAATAAATATCACCCCTTGCCACCGAGCAGGTGTCAGACCCGTTCTTTGGGGTGGGATTGGACTTAGATATATATATATATATATATATAAATATATATATATGTATATTACATATTGAGAAGTGCTCCAGGGTCCACGCAATATTCAGACTATTCAGCTTATGACTTTGATGAGGATCCCCTGGAGGAGAAGTGCACAAATTGTTTTCTCAACTTAAACCAGAATGCCTTCAGAGGAAATTGCCAAACCATGGACATTGCACTCTATATAGCCTGTGCGCCCATTATCAGATGGGTAAATGTTGGCTGTGGGTTCTAGGACACCATGACCTTCCTACACTACATTAATTTTCTGATTTAGTGTTCATTGTTGTGTACCTCTAGGTAAGCATATGCTGAGGAGTGTAGTTATAGTATTCTATGCACACATCTACGTACCTTGACAATATGTTGATAGTCGATATTGTGCAACTAATATAAGTACACGTGGATATAAAAACTTTGATGTGTTGGTAAAACACCTGAATGTTCCGCCTTTTGGCCAAGTTCGAGCTATACAAATACCTCATACATACATACATTAACCCATGCATTTTTAGCCCTTTTTAGAGTTATCCCTATGTCTAGGTATGCATTTTAGAATTACCCACACAAATCAAAAATACATAGTTATGGCAAGAAGGCACCTACCTGGTAATCAAAGGAAGTAGCTGAGGAGTCACACAGGGCCACCTGTCTACATGTTTAGGGTTTAGTCAAAGAGCATACAATGGTTACAAAGTGAGGGTTCAGGGAGATTCCTGGCCAAAATAATCAAAAGATCTCAGACTCTTAAGGGGGCTAAATCCTTACCACATGTCCTAGAATCATGGGTTCATAATGAAATGAGATGGGTATGTTACATTCACATAATTAATTTGTACAGATAGCCTAACTGGGACAATAGTTTTGCTTTTAGTGATGTCTTAGGATATGTGGGTATGGATGGCTACTCCTTGGGTCTTCCACTACAGAAATGAGGTGATCCACTGTAAGGTAGATCACCTAATCCTTGCAAGGTTGAGCAGGTGCACAAGATGCACATGTGAATCTTTGTACCACTTATTGCCGGGAGGCCAAACATAACAAGAAAAATACATCTATACCCTCTCCATGAACCCAACGAGAGCCACAGCACACCATATACCAGTGATTGGTCTGGACATTTAAAAAATAGGTTGGAAGAAAAACGCTGGAATAATAACTGTGATAACATGGGCATCTTCTCAACATGTTCCTTAAGAAGGGAGAGTGGTTGATAGTGCTGTTGAGTTAGTGACAATACCTTTTGTCTGTTGACCCAACATTTCTAGCTTAGAGTACCTTTTATATTCCCAAATAATGAAATCAATGAAAATGCATCTTGGTCCCTTACCTTTCTGTCTGGAGCTAGCACAAAGGTCATGAACTCATCCACATGGCCAACCAGCAGCCAATCCGTGTAGAGCTCCACTGGGGGCTGTACCTGCTGGGCATACAGAAAGTCACGCACCACTTTGGTCATCCTCCTGCCGTTGGTTCTGGAAAATGATTTAAATAATATGTATTAAAAAGAGAATTTTTTCTACTAGGGGACACCAGTTATTCTCAATTGAATAACTCACAATGATTACCAAATCAAATTACATTTAATAACCACAACAGTATTACTATATTGTCTGCAAAAACAGAAGCCCTGTTTTGTAGGTGGCAGATAAAGCCTTCAGCATAAGCGATACTTGGTCTACTTTGGTTGAAGGAAAGTATTCTATTCCGGGCTATGCTCATTGTTTCAGCAGCAGCCTCATAGCTCCTGTCCGGCATCCATTCTCCCTACAATTGTTCGTTAAATGCTGTACCAGCCCAGCACCGGAAACCCCAAAAATGTAATGCATTATCACTTTCAAACTGCATTTACACTCAACATTTTACAGCATTGTCTCCAATCTCATACTCACACATACATAGCAAGGCACTACCCCTGAAACCAGTTAATGGAATACAAACCACTTAGGAAAGGAATTCACTAGAAACAGGCTCAGAGTGTCACTGCTGTCCAGGCAAAGAACAGTACACAGTAGAGAGAAGTAGGAATTGCGTTCTGAGGGCTTTGTAATAGCTGTTTAATGGGAGTTGAATTTTCTGTGACCCTGAGTAAATGGAACATAAATTGCCAGAAGTCCTGTAAATGTGATGCACATAGCAATAGATTTCTGCATACCGTTGGGTGTCAAAGCTCATTGGGTTTAGGAGCACACCTGTAGCTCCATATATAAATTAAACAAGGTTGGACATTAAAACAGAATATATTTAATCTGATACTCAAACATTGCAATGGGGGAAATGTGTTTGGATGCTGTTAATGCTTCATAATATAAACAAATGTTTTGTTTAACACAGACAGGAACTCAAAGATAAAGCGAGATTGATTTTATCAATGATTCTCGCTGGTTAAGATCAAATAAAGCAGGGTTTTTTCTAGAGGTCTTGTATTTTTAATTCTCGCTATATATTTTATTGATCATACATCCTCTGGCATTTCAGAAGAATTTATTTATAGACTCGGACCTGATTCACAAAGGTAAACGTATACTTTTATGTAAGGTTACTACTTTTTAATATTCACAAACTATGTGCTGAGGTTTATGACTCTGCACTACCTGTACTTATGTGTGCAGGGTTCTACGTCCCAACTGCAGAGTCTCTGGGTGTGGAGAACTCCACACACATAACTCTAGGGAGTGCAGGGATGTAAAAGTCTGTATGTTGTTTGTGAATCCAAAAAGTGGTAAACTTACACAAATGTGTAAGTTTACCTTTGTGAAACAGGCCCAGTGAGTAAGTTCTAGTCTTAGCACTATTCCACCTCAATTTATGAGACTTTATTGATGTAAAATGTTTGAAGACTAAGGTGGGGCTGAGAATTACTCAGACCTGTACTACATACTATTATTTCATGGAAATACCTAGCAACAATCATATACTAGATAAAAAAAATGAACCATCTTAGAAATGTTACCTCCTCATTACTCCTAAGAGATAATTCATAATAAAAGTGTTATTAAGATCAATGAAACGTTGGTTAATTTCTAATATTGAGATCATATCATACAAAATTGCAGGTCTGCCCTGTAATTAGATAAAAGAATTAGTAGGGAAATTTCACCAAAGAATTTGAGATTATTGCTTTGCGAGAGACCTGGATGATTTGACACCTTACTTAGATGGTTTTCTTATTCGTCTCCCAGTTTGGCATCTCCGCAAGGAAGAGCAAAAGGAGGTCTGCTTATTTCGATTGGAATTACTGTTAACCGAGATACATTAGACAAGTCCCAGGACATTCCTAATATTAAAGATTTTGAAATTGAATGAATTATTGAATGACAAAATGTTCCTGTCTATGAACTTTGAGAATTATAATCTCATCAAGGCTAATAATGTAAACATTTTAAGACTGTCTAGATTCTCCAAAATATATATATTTTCTGAATTAAGCTGTAACCGAGATTCTACCGATATAATACTCGTTGGCGATTTTAATGTGAAGCTGGGAATTTACTCGCATTGTTGGATAAGCATTTTAAGCTATCTTCTCCTCTTAGTGCCAAGTTTACCTCTACAAGTAAGCAAAAATCTACTTAATTGGCCTGTGTGACAAGTGAAGTTTGTGTAATGCTCATCATTACTGTACCAACATTAAATCCATTTCTCCCACTTTTTCTGCAAGAGATTACTCCAGTACCATTAACTTTATTTTTGTATCTAGTTGTATTTTGGGTTGAATTAGAGGACTCAGAATTGTGCGAAGTCCATAAAGTGACCATAATCTTCAAAAGTAGAGTAAAAGTAATTTACCTAGTCACATCAACCATTTTAGTCTGTTGGTGGTATAATTTCTCGCAAAGAATTGGTCACTAATGAAGGCAGAAGATTATTCTAGAACTTGATTGATCTACCTTAGGTTATGTAGCAGGTTATTGTTGTAACTTTAAATAATATCCTTTTTAGTGTTGATGAGCTGCGCTGAGGACATGTTAAATACTTTTACCTTAATTGTAAACTGTATTATTGCTAATATACTTAGTGTCCCTATCAGTGGACGAACTCAGCATGTACTCAACATGTATTACGACAAAACATGAAGTGTGATGTCGGAAACTTCATGCAGCTTTGAGACACTCCTCTTGGGACCTTGATGAAATTGTTACCTTTAGAGCTGCTTACAAAAAGGCTGCTGCTGAACATAAGCTCTTGAATAAGATCAAAGCTTGGGAGGATCTCTTGGCTTCTAGCAGCAGCAGAGATGGGTCAGTCTCCTGGAAGGCCTTGAATAAACTTTGCAGTGAGCACAACTACCTGAATCTAGGCTGGAGGTTAATATTGCAACTTACAAGTGGGTTCAATCTATTTATAACAGGTTTGCTATTATTAGCTTTCTCCCTGATCATGCTTCTTCTTCCTTTAACTGTAGCTCCATATTTGGGCATGGAGAGTTATGTCTGCACTTAAGTATCACCCTCTTAATAAGGCTTGTGGTTCTGACAGGATGCTCTTGGATCTCTTCAAACCTAATATTGAGCTGTGAGCACTGCTGATAATGCATTCCATTATCTTTCCCATATATAAGAAGTGTGACAGAGAAGACCCTAATGTCACCACCATATCTCCTTGAGTAAAGATTGTTGGTAGGATATTGATTTGAAAAATTCAAGATCGAACTTATTGAAAGTAGATTCTCACTGAATCTCAAAATGGTTTTCAGACAGGCTTGGGCACAATGGAACAATGTCTTAATGTGCTCCTGCTCATCATTAAATATGTTTCTGTTCCTGTGGATTCCTGCATCTGGCATTCATAGACCTCAGCTCTGACTTTGACTATGCACATTCTGTCACTTATGGGAGTAAGCTCTAATGCCATTGATTTTTGAGTGGTTCACACTTCAGTCGCACTTCCAAGGTCAGCTTTCGCTGTGGGGGAAGAGTTCTCTGAGAGTTTTAACCTAGTTTGTGGTGTCTGACAAACACATGTCTTAGCCTTCCTTCTCTTTACACTAATAAGTTGGAAGAGCATCTGAGCAAGAGAGGCCAGGACATCCCAAGGCTTTTCTGTAAATGTTTACCTGTATTCCGATGATATAGTCATCATGTCTAAGTCCACTAACGGTCTTAAAAAATCAATTGACTGCTGAGCCTGTGTGGCATACATATATACTCTTGATCTGTTCACAAATTTCTCCACAACACATACGATGATCCTGGAACCTACCTATAGTGAGAAGTAGAAATGTTTTCTTAAAATATCAACCACTGAAGACAGTCTTGGCTTTCCCTTATTTGGGTGTGCCATCTGATAATTCAACCAGATGGACAAATCTTTGCAGTCTAGGAGGCTTAAGTAAACTCAGTCCCGTGGCACGTTTTTTTTAACTTTGCTGCTCATCTAGGGAATAAGCTATTACTACATGAAGATCATTTATTGACTAAATGTATTTTCATTTACACCTATAGTGCAGGAGTTTGGGGTTTTACAGATTCAGCTAATCTACAAGAGGAAGAAAACAGATTGCCCCTTTTTATATGTCATGAGGAACTTGGACTGAGTTATGTGGAGGATATTTGTAAATTGTTTCCTCTCCCCCCATGGAACTCATTCTGGCCCCATCCCGTAGCTGGTGTAAATCGATAAATTATTTGTGATTATTTAAGTTTAAACAACAACCATAAGATAGCATAGCTAAATTACATCAAAGAGAGTTGATGAGATTTGGTCACCCTGAGCTGTTTGCCATAGAATAGTTTAAAAGAATTATAAGATCTGGCTTTATAAAATATTTTTAGAGAGAAGACGGCGTCCAGGGAAGTTGTTGAATCTGATAAGATGTTGCATCTTTTATTTTTCTAAAAATTATACTGGGCAGGAAGTATATTTAAGTTTAGTCACTGGAGTTTAACGAGGTTTAGGGTGGGTATCGCACATTATATTTTGTCCTTCCGAAAGACTGACCTTTAGTGTGCAGTATTCAGCCTTTTGTGGCAGTTTACCTGTATACAAGCCATGTAACATTTTATGTTCTTTGTAAATTTTACTGGCTGTGCAAGAAGAAATACCCTCTTCCATTTTTGCTGCATGATTTTAAGAGCTGTAGACTCGCCTTTTTTATTTTTAGAGGTGTTGTGGTCTCCTCTGGTTTGCCATATTGTTCACTGGTTCTTAATGATGACTGTACAATATAGCATAACATGTTGATGATTATGCATGATGAATTTGTTTTTTCTTAATCATTTTGTTATTTAATGCTCTCTGTTGATATGTTTTGTTTTTATAATGTGATAAGCTTGTTTTAACAAAGTGACTTGTTTTTATGGTTGCCTTTTCAACCAAAATACATTTTTTTATGACTTAACTGTCCAGGAGTCAGAGTCAATTAAGTAGTGTTTAACTAAGATATGCTCTGACCTTCAAGCCACCATAAAAACAAGTCATTGCCCGTGATTATGACATTCCTCATAACTACAGTAATTGCAGCTTGGTCTCCAGTAGAAAGAGATTTAGTATTGCCATGTAAATGATTTAATCACTTGTTTGTAGCTGTGTATCCTAGAGGGCACATTCTGTCTAGAAGTGGTCTATGTTTTGGAAGCCATATCCATGAGCACAGCTCCAGAATGTATGAATAGCTGTAATAATTGTTTCATATGCTTTGTATTTTTCCAAGTAATAAATCAGTGACCTTTTAATATCTAATATATGTATGTAGCGGGTTAGGAAGGGACAGGAGACGTGGCTGTGGTAAAGAGGGTTTTATTGTAGAAAGCAAACGTCTTCGGTGTGTGGCCAGTCTATAATAGGGTAGTGGTGAAAGGGGTGGCTTGTCCTTGGTGTCCCGGGTCTTCGCCGAGCCCCGTCTGGTCTTGGTCCACTCCAGCTCGAGCCCGTCCGGTCGTGGAGATATGTAAACAAAGGAAAACAGGGGCTCTGTATGAGTGGGTTGGTCTTGAACACGGGTGTGGAAGGGAAGGGTAGTGAGGGGGTAACACTCAGTGCTCAACACATCTATTTTAGGTGAGGAGGAGGAGTGCTCAGGAACGGGGACACCGGGAAACAGGAGTTTTTATCTTTATTGATGGGGTCTCTCCTTTTTACCCACCCAGCCCGCGAAATGCTCTCGTACCTGAGAGAGCCACGCTCCTCCTGGAGCGTGGCTGGGCGACTCGTGGAACCGTTGGCCTCCTGGCTCTCCGTCGTCTTCTCTCCGCACCGCCTCGGTTCTTTCTCGCACTTCCGTCCAACTCGCACTTTCCTCGCCTCGGTCTCTCTCCTCAACTCCTCCGGTGATGCCACACGCCGGCTTCCGTATCCTCCCTTCCTTTGTTGGCCAGTCCTCCTCGTCGTCATCACTGGGGGCGTGTCCTATGGTCCAGTCTCCCACCTTAAAGGAACGGCAGCCCATTTCCTCCTGTTTGTCCTTCTCCCGTACGTTTGTACGTAACCACTCGTCCTGCTGCTGTGAAGGGAGAGGGAAAACGATGGTAGTCGCGTTTTCTTGGTGTGCAGGTAGGTCTGTCCTTTCAATGCCCGGACACCCCCGGTTACAATGTAGAAGTGGGGTTCAGGAAAAGAATTGAAGGGAAGTTGGGGTGCACCTCTGAGGTGTCTTTGGGTAGGAGAAAACAGTTTCTAAGGATACTTTGTTGTTATGTTATGTTACTCCTATTTATAAAGTGCACAAACAAAAAGGTTTCTTGGTGCTATAGAGAACTCTGGGGCATATTATCAAGGGCAGTATCGCCACTTTAGCAGCACTTTTTGCTGATAAAGCGGCGATATTTTTATCGCCCTATTAGCAAGCTGTCGCTAACAGCTGTTAGCGACAGCTTAATGGCGATAGCGGCCGTTCTGTTGCCGCTTTGCATGTCAGCGGTAATTATCGCTAATGACATGCAAAGTAGGCGTTCCCAACTAAAAGCAACTGCAAACAGTCGCAAACACAACTTCCCCCTATTATCAATGCCCGCGAAGCGATAAAAAAAGTCGCGCTAACCGCGATTATCGCTGGAATTTAACACCTGCTAAAAACTTGACTTAACCATCTTGTCAATGGGAGGTGGATTGTAAGGTTAAGTCCTCACCTGCCTATTAGCAAGCTTTTCATTAGTGCAGTGAATTTATCGCTGGATTTCTCGCTCTATTGCTGGGTTTCGCCGCTATCGCTGGATTTTTTATCGCCTTGGAGATAAGCATTGATAATAACGCGTTATCTCCGCGATGAAATCCAGCGATAGCCGGCGATAAAAAAAACAGCGCTAAGCGCGCTTTGCGATAATTATCGCAAATCCTTGGTAATATGCCCCTCTGTTCTCACTCTTGATGGAAGGATGTTTTACACCTCCCTCTACAACCAGGCTGTACATCTGGTGATATTTGGATTTTAGTTCCTTGTACGGCACACAGGAGGTGCCTGGCTCCTGACACTGGCTCTTTCTTTTATGCTTTTACTTTCACACTTCTTTAATTTTAATTATTTGCCTAATCTGTGTCTTAGACAAGGGAGCTTGTTCTTAGACACAGAAGCTGCTGAGCTCCAGTTTCTACTATTATTACCTCCCCACTTATGTCTCTGGACTTAACTTTTCTCAAGCGCGGTGTGCTCTAGTGTTCCGAGTGGACACACGACCTCACACCGCGGCAGCCTACATGAGGGATGCTGCTGTGCATCTGTGCCAGCAGCACACCCATGACTGTGTCACTCCCAGAATCCCTGGTCACGGCCCCATGGATTTAGCCCCAATTGTCTATTACTCAACTAAGGAGCTCTTATCTCTCTGCCCATCTCTTAAGTGCCAATCACTATTTTTTCCTCACAAGTTAGCTGGCCCTGTCTCTTGTCTAGATTGTCATCTTCCCACATTTAGTAATAACTGCTACATGTTGTTTTCATGGTAATAAGAGGCAAGAGGAGGTGTCAATTTCTAGTTTGGATAACTATTATTCCTCTCTGGAGGCCTTCAACTTTAGCCACATTAATGTTAGGTCACTCCCCACACACTTAGATATTTTTAACATTATCACAGCCTCCAGGGTGGATGCCGTTTTTCTTACAGAAATGTGGCTTAACAAGACTACTGACATCAAAACTGCACTAGAGATAGCCAATGGATTCTCCATAGTCCACCAGAACTGCCCCCACCTTAAGGGAGGTGGGATAGCCATTATTTTTTGCCCCATTTTACGATGTTCTGTCCAAAAGACTGATGAGCTACTTGACGCTGAAGGAATGATCTTTAGCCTCAAAATCACTCCTACCATCTCCCTCTCTGGCGCTGTCATCTATCGTTGTCCAGGCTGCTCTACAACATTAATTAACTGCTTGACTGAGGTACTCACCCTTTTACTGTCTAAAAAGTCAGTGTAAAATTGCTAGGTGATTTCAATGTTCATTGTGAAGATTCTAAAAAAACGTCAGTCCATGGATCGTAGGGACTCTTTATTTGCTTTGAATCCACCATTTAGTAACTCTCCCAACTCATATTGGAGGACATATTATTGATCTCATTTTCTCCAACATCTCATCAGTGCAAGTCTCCTTTCCCTTGCCCCTTACTTGGTCTGACCACTACTTTGTTCTGATTAAACTTCCCCTATCCACCCTGAGGCAGACCACTACCCTGCAGTCTAATACTATGCAGGCCTGGTCCAAGATGAACCAAGCTATCTTTGAGAACACTCTTAACTGCCGCTGTCTCTCGTCTGCCATTCCTCTGAGGATGCCAGCCACTTTAACCTTTGGATAACTACAACCATTTACAAAATTACCCCTTTAAATTAAGATTACATCATTCATAAAAACCATCAGCTGCTAGGTTCTCGGACTCATTAAAATTGGGCAAATACAAATACAAAGTTCTAGAGAGAAAATTGAGGCCTAATTATGCTGCTGACTTCAAAGCAGGCTACAAAGAAGCCATTGAAAAATACCATAGACTCATTAGGACAGCTCAGGCCATTTATTTCTCTAACGAAAGTGAGGTTGACAGTAATGGATAGAGGGAGATTTCCACTACTGTCAAATCAATACTTTCCCTAGAAGCTTGTCATCTACCAAATGCCCTCTCCATATTTCTCTATGAAAATCATTTTTCTTTCTTCCATGATAAGATAGATAAGATTTCTTTACATTTTACGAACCATCCTACTATCTCTGAGCCACCATTTTTGGACACTCTCGCCACTGTACCTTTAGGGTCTTCTTTATCCGAGTTATCTAATGTCGAGGTGAAAGAAACAAAAGGTGCTATTTAGATGGCAAATCCTTCTCCCCTACAGATCCATGCCCACATCATATTATGGCCTGAGCAGTTAATATTATTGGCCCCATCTTAAATAAGTTAACAACTCTCTTTCAACAGCAGCTGTCCCACAGATCTGGAACCAGGCTTAGGTCAACCCCTTACTGGAAAAAACCCTCTGTATACATTTCGGTATTGGCACATTAGAGGCCTACATCTTTCTCCCTGCAGCCTCCAAAATGCTGGAGAAAGGATCAATACCCACCAGTCTAAATACCTTGAACCCCACTCCTGCACAAATTTCAATCTGGGGTTAGGTCCTTAGGGTTAATGTAATGTAATGTGAAATACCTTAAGCTGCTAACTCCTCACAGCATTTCGAGACTCCCCGGTCCACCGCAGCTTCTATAGCTGATTGTGTGGAGGGAGACACTCACGCCGAACTCCTCACTTCCGGGTGGCCACTAGGCGACAGCCATTTTGGAAGTCGGCGCTCTAGTCCTCACAGAAAGCACTGCCCGAGGCACACTTAAATTCGGGATGGCGCCGACGCGCAGCGGACGCGCGCAGCGGGCGTGCCACTGGCGCGCCAAAGGCGCGCCTAAGGCAAGCCCGTCTGCGCCCGTCCGCGACCATCCAGGACCAGGGGCCAGATACCCTGTCCAAACCACCGTTCTTCCTGGACAACCTATCACATACACAAATAAAGAGCTTCTGGCTATGAACATAGTAGCTCTTCCATCCTGTTTGCACTCCCTGAGAGCAGAGCTGCCCTTGAGCTGTTCGGTCTGTGGGTTCACAGGAAAGACCAGGGTGCCTATTGTACAGGGATTAGATAATAGGACGGACCACCGTAAATTCTGGAAGATGGGATTAATCAACTGTAGATCCCTTCCAAAGCACGCGGTGGAGATCAAACTTTTAATAGAAGAAGAAGAATTGGAGGTCTTGTTCCTAACTGAAACCTGGCTTCGAGAAAGTTCAACCCCAGAGATTTTAGAGGCCCTTCCCCAGGGCTTTGAAATTTTCCACCTGGATAGAGTCGGAACTGTAGGGGGGGGTATTGCAATCATTTGTAAAACACAGCTAGGGTGTACCTTCACCCCTCTTTACATCGCTAAATGTGAGTCCTTTGCCTTCAGATTATCCCTTACTCCGTCGTGTTCCTTCTCAGGCGGACTTATCTACAGACCTCCAGGCGCTTGTACACAGTTCTTAGAAGCCGTTCCTGACACACTGGCGAGCATGGTAATAGGAAAAAGCGCCTTTACAGTGTTAGGCGACTTTAATATCCATCTGGACGATCCCAATGACCCGTCAGCTAGGAGATGCCTAGCTGATCTGGAAGCCCTACAGCTCTCACAACTGGTGACGACTGCCACTCACGAAAAAGGCCATCTTCTAGACCCCATTTTTTCAAACGACCCCAGACTGGAGGTGCTAGCACCCAAGCGGATGCCTTGGACAGATCATTCCATGATCCCGTTGCGCCTCCTTAAACCTCATCTAGGTGACCAAAAAAAAGAACGTATAGCAGTGGGGCGCAAATGGCCTAGAAAAGTGCCTGAGGCCTGGATCACTGATCTTGAGTCCTCCACCCCACCAGATACTAAAGACCTGGAAGAGGCCCACGGCAACTGGCTAACTTGGATAAATAGTTCCATTGATCGAAACTTCAGGAAGCCAGGCCCACTGATGCAAAAAACCTCCAATAGATCATCCTGGTTCTGCCCTACGCTGTTCGCTCAAAAGAAGAGCTGTAAGAAACTGGAACGTGACTGGAGGAAATCCTATGACCCAGAGCTCAAAATAGCTTAAAAACTAGCCATACAGCTCTACCATAAGAACATCAGGAAAGCACAAGCAGCCTTCTTTGAAGAAAAAATAGCAAAGTCCTCCAACTCCTCTAAGGAGCTTTTTAAAATTGTCAAATCTCTTACCACAATTGACCAGGGAACAAACAGCTCCCAATATTCCAAAGAAAGATGCAATGGGTTAGCCTCGTTTTTCAAGAGCAAAGTGGAAAATATTTACAATTCTCTCCACCTTAAATCCACCAAGACATTAGGGAGCCCAGAGGACCACCATAGCACTTCAAACACCACTGGGAAGAGTGAACGAGCAGGACCTCCCCACCCCGCCGGCCCTGCCCTCCTGTCTTTTCCGAAAATGAGTGAAGATCTGGGGTGCTCTATATTACAGAATATTAAATCAGGTTCCCCGTTAGATCCGGCTCCACCCCATATTCTTGCCCAGGGTGGGAAAGCTGTTCTTAGCCAACTTTCCAATCTAATTAATCTCTCCTTTGAAAACGGCAAAGTACCCAAAGAGTGGAAACACGCCATTATCAAACCCCTATTAAAAAAAACACAACTAGACCCCGCAGTTCTGGCCAATTATCGTCCAATATCCCTGTTGCCTATTCTAGGCAAGATAGCAGAGAAGCACGCGAACAGCACGATCTCCAGTTTTCTAGAAGACAACAGCATCATACATCAGACTCAGATGGGATTCCGACCAAAACACAGTACGGAATCAGCATTGCTTGAGGTCACTGAAAAACTTAAATATATCCTAGACCAAGGGAGATCTGCAGCCCTAGTACTTTTGGATTTAAGCGCAGCGTTTGATACGGTAGACCACACAGTGGTTATCCAAAGGCTTGAGGATGTTGGAATTAGAGGAATGGCCAACCAATGGGTCGCGTCATTCCTGAGTGAGAGATCCTTCCAATGCAAGGAGGCCGGATTTACGTCAGACTCCCTTTCAGCTCCCTGGGGAGTTCATCAGGGATCCTCCCTAAGTCCTACACTCTTTAACATATACCTTAGCCCCTTGGCCCACATTATACAGGAATTTGGCCTCTCCACCGTGTCATATGCGGATGACACGCAACTAGTGGTCTCAATCTCAGACTCCCTTGATTCGGACCACAGACAACTCGTCCCTTGCCTGGAAAAAATAGAATCTTGGATGGCTGATTGCAGCCTTAAATTGAATGGGGACAAAACCGAGCTAATGATCCTGGGCAGCAACTTTAGCCCTCGCTCGGAGATTCCCTGGCCAGCCAATTGGGGGCCGCCACCCCTTCCTAAAACAGCCATAAAAAATTTAGGCATGTGGCTGGACCAGAACCTGACGATGGAGGCCCAGGCCAGAAAACTTTCAAACACATGCTATGGGATACTCCGTATGATCAGGAAAATAATTGCCCTGCTCCCAGAGAAGTCGAGGAAGACTGTAGTGCAAGCCTTGGTGGTATCGAGGCTGGACTACGGCAATTCTCTCTTTCTGGGCTCTCCTAAATATGTTACAAATAGACTGCAGGTCGTACAGAATGCAGCTGCCCGATTGCTGTTGAATATACCCAGACACCATTCCACCAGACCCTTACTGAGGGAGCTTCATTGGCTTCCAGTCCAAGCCAGGATCAAATTTAAGTCCTTAAACCTGGCTCACCGGGCCATGTATGGGAGAGGCCCCTCCCTGATCCAAAAGTTGGTCTCACATTATTCACCCTGTCGCCAGCTTAGGTCAAGCTCTAACTTTCTGATGAACCCTACCAGATTCAAGAGAGCCAGATGGGGTGGAAGGTCATTCACTCATCTGGTACCCAAACTGTGGAACAGTATGGACCCAGAACTCCGATTAATTGAAAACGAAGTGTCCTTCAAAAAAAGACTTAAAACATGGCCTTTTCCCTAATCCCTTGTGCTAACATCTGCCTATCCTGTATCACTGTAGCGCTGAGATGCCCAAGGGTAGTCACGCGCTTTATAAATCCACTAAACCCAAACCTAAACCTTACAAAGTACAAAAACTGCCCCGCTCACAGTATCTGAGCACATAAAAGCATCCAGGACAAAGACAGCTCCATGACTCTTGTGCTTCTTGACTTGTCACCATCATTCAGTACTGTTTCTCATGTCATTCTGCTTTGAAGACTTTGGGTCTGTGTTTCTGCGGCCTGGCACTGAGATGACTATATTCTTTCCTCACCAACTGTTGTCAGTCACTTACTCTTCTCCGTTCACTTCCCCTTCTACTACTCCCAGTTCTGTAGGACTCATCTACAAGCCCTACACTTTTGAATGTCTATCTGGCCCCTCTTGCTGACTTGGTTCAGTCTTTCAGACTTAAGATTATCTCCTGTCTGAACTATTCTCTGAAATAAACTTTTCTCAAGCGCGGTGTGGTCTAGTGTTCCGAGTGGACACACCAGCTCATACCATGTAAGACTACATGAGGGATGCTGCTGTGTATCTGCCTCCATCTCAGAAAACACCACTCTGTCTAAAGACTCTTTCAAAGGCGACTTCACTTCTATGGTCAACAGCTGCCTCAAATTAAACTCGGAAAAGACTAAGGGCCTGATTTAGTGTTTGGCAAACGGGTTACTGTGTCACAAACGTGACAGATATCAAGTCTACCGTATTACAAGTGCCAGAGGATATAATGAACTTGCAATAAAGCGGGCGCATTATCCGCCACATTTGTGAGGGGGTAACCAGTCTGCCAAATTCTAAATCAGCTCCTAAGATTCTCATCTTTGGCTGTCCCAATTCCATTTGGTCACAAGCTTGGTGGCCACCAGAGTTCAGCACACCTCTGGTCCCGGCCTCGGTTGTCAGGAATCTTGGGGTCAAATTTAACAAAGAACTATCTTTCATCTCTCAAATCTCAGCAGTCACTTTGCTCTTCTTCACTCACTTAAAAGCAATTCTTGAAATCCTTCCTTTTTCAACCTTCAAGACCATTGTTCATGTGCTCATTACAGCTAGACTTGTCCCCAGACAAAGTGTTCAAAAGAGTCATCCTGAACAGAGTGAAGGATCAAGTCAACGCTCAGTTGTGAGACCAGCAAGTCAGCTTCTGCAAAGACAGATCCTTCACAGACCAGATTGCAATACTGCATATCATCTTTGAGCAGTTGACAGAATGGAACTCTTACCTCTATATTAAGTTCATTGACTAAGAGAAGGTATTCAACAGCATGAACAGAGAGATCCTTTGGAAACTCTACTGCCACTAAGGTGTTCCAGATAAACTCATATGAGTCATCAGGAACACTTATGAGGGAATGAAATCCATGAATGACATGGAGGACAACTCACGGATGCCTTCCAAGGCTGGACTGGAGTCTGCCAGGGTTGTTTGCTCCCGCCTTTTCTTTTCCTGTTGGCCATAGACTGGATCATGAAGACATCCATAGCAAGGAGAAGAAATGGGATCCAATGGATACCTTGGACGCAACTCAATGACCTGAACTTTGCAGATGACCTGGCCCTACTCTCCCATACCCATCTGCAGATGCAAGAGAAGACCGATGTTGTGGGAGCCACATCAGCAAAACTTGGCCTCAACATCCACAGGGGAACAACCACGATTCTGAAGGCTAACTCGAGCAGCACAACTTCAGTCACTTTTGCAGATGATGCTCTGAAAGAGGTTGAGGCCTTCACCTACCTAGGCAGTGGTATAAGCAAACAGGGCGGGACAGACACCGACATCAAGGCAAGAATTGGCAAAACAAGGGCTGCCTTCATTCAGTTAAAGAAGATCTGGAGCTCCAAGGACCTAACACTGCAAACCAAGATTAGGCTTTTTAACACCATTGTAAAATCAGTCCTTCTGTATGGAGCAGAAACTTGTAGGACAACAATGACCATCACCAACAAAGTCCAGACCTTCATCAACACCTGTCTGAGGAAAATTCTGATTTTCCACAGCTAGGGTGGGTAGAAAATCATGATTTTATTAAAGTCACGGAGGCTGATATTATGCATATCTCTTTATTTGCCAACTCACAGCAGCAACTACACAACAAAGTAAAGTACTTAGAATAGGAATCTATTAGAGTTTCAAAGGCTACTTAGTTCCCTGTGTGGCAGCCATCTTCCTTCTTTTTGATGCGGACAGCTTTGATAATATTTCAAACGCGTAGAAAACAAAATTGCAACAAGTATCTCATTGAACGACAACTCCAAAGAATTCTTCTTCTTCTTTTCCCCCAATTACTTCTTATAGTCTCCTCCTGAAATGAAAGCATAGACAAATTATAGGGTGGGGAATCAAAGGTAGGGATAATATCAGCCTCCGTGTCTTTAATAAAATCATGATTTTCTACCCACTCTAGCTGTGGAAAATCTGAATTTTATGGCAAGGCACGGAGGCCAATATTATGCATGTTTAAAGCCTTGCCAAAATATTCCTTACTGAAGAATCCACAGGTTTAAAATATAATTTTTGGAATACTGAATCTGATGACCAATTTGCTGCTGCCAAAATCCCATTTAGCCCACCTCCTAGTAGAAGTGCTTTTGAAGCCATTGCCCCTCTTGTGGAATGAGCCCCAAATTTAGTCAAATCTATTTCTGCTTTCCCCATAACCTCTTTGAGTCAGGGTAGGGGTGGACACAGCCTTATGAGGGCTTCTTAAAGAAATTAACAATTGCGGGCTTGAGCTGCTTCTGAGGCTCTCAGTCCTTCTTTCATACTCACGTAAGCATCTCACTACACACAGCTTTCTACATTCTTCTAAATTAGGGTAAAATATTGTCCTAGACATAGTTTTAGTTCTCATTGTGACATAAAAGCACACCCCTTCCGATACAAACTTACGTCCGGAAATATCAAGAGCCCTGACGTCTGTTACCCTTCTAAAAGATATTAGACACAACAACATAACCAACTTCAAAGAAAGTTGTTTAAGGTTTAAGAATTCATTCTCAGTCCAACTAGTTAATTCTCTAAGAACAAGATCCATATCCCACATGGACGAATATCTAGGACCCGGGGGTACTTTAATCCTTATACTTCTCAGTAGTCTTTTCACAACATCATGTTGACCCACTGGTAAATTATATTTCAATTCATGCCCTGCAGAAATTGCTGATCTACCAACATTAACTGTACTATAGGACAGACTTCCGTCAGAAAATTCACCACCTCTACCAGAGGAGCTGATATGGGATCCAAACTCCTCGAAGTACACCAACGAAACCATCTTCCCCAGGCCAGCCTGTATGCCTTTGATGTTCTTGGAGACCATGACTCCTTAATGAGTTTTGAAGCCTCCAGCGATAGCCATGACACCTGCCAGACTCTCCCGAAATCAACCACACTATCAGCCTTAAATGGCCCTGCAGAACCAATCCGTGATTGTCCCCTGAAGCATTGGTTAACAAGCCCGGGATATCCGGAAGAAATAGTGGGTCGGAAATCAACATTTCCATTGCATCTGGATACCAAACCTGGGATGTCCAAAAGGGGGTTACCAATACAATCTCTGCCAATTCCCTTTTTACTTTCAGTAATACTCTCTGAATTAACGCAAAAGGCGGGAATGCCTAACTCCTCAAACTCCCCCAGTCCTGCAGAAAAGTGTCTACTGCCTCCGCCTCTGGGTCTGGTCTCCAACTGTAGAATCTGGGAAGTTGAGCATTCACCCTGTTTGCAAACACACCTATCCCCAATGGACCCCAATAGGAATTTATTGACGAGAACACATCCCTGTTCAACCTCCAGTCGCTGAAATCCCTCAACTGTCTGGAATTCCAGTCGGCCACAGTGTTGCTTATTCCTGGCAAGTATTGTGCCTGAATCATAATGTTCCTGCCTAGACAGAAGTGGCAAAATTCTTTTGCTGAGTCCGCTGGAGCCTTCGAACATGGACCTCCTAGCTTGTTGACATATATTACAGCTGAAATGTTGTCCATTTTCAAAAGGACACAGCACCTCACCTGGTCCTTGACAAAACTTTTCACTGCAAAGGAACCTGCCAACAACTCTAGGTAGCTGATGTGCATCTCCCTTTCTTTTTTTTTTTGTCCTCATTCACCTCCGACCTCACTGAACAAACGAGCCGTCCATACCAAAGCCCGATGATGGAAGAGACGTAGGCTGTTGACTTGGGACCAAGGGGAACGCCCTGCCTACAGGTACCGTAACAGGCTCGAATGTCACTAACCCCCGAATAAAGGGGGAGAGGTCACTCTTCCACTCGGCCCAAGTGAGCCTGACGACTATTATTGTTGGCCTGTCGGGGGAACTGGAGATGCTCAACATAGTCAGAAGAGTGCCAAAGAGGCATAATCATAGGACCCACAAATTATTTTGAAGATACTTAAATGATTATTTAACTCCCTAACAATCTCACCCGACTAAGCCCCAGACCATTTTAACAAAAAATCCCAGAAAGCGGTCTTTTTCCTGCCCAGAGTTCTACTCAGATCCATCTTGGATGTCTCAAAGAGCGAGGCCAACCAGTCAGAGTGCAAGGGGGGTGTGGGGTCTATCCATCTTTTACATATTTGCCTCCTAGCTAATAGTATAGCATAAAATAGGAAGGATCTAGCAGAACCTGTGATTTCCTTAGATAAACCAAAAATTATCAAAGCGAGATTTATTTGGATTGGGAGGCCTAAAATATCCGCCACAGAATTTCTTACTCCTTTCCAGAAATCTGCTATCGCCGGGCAGTCCTTGAACATATATACATCTGAAGCACCTGCCAGACCGCATTTTCTACAGCTGACTGGAGCCCCCCTCGACATTTTAGTCAACCTCAGCGGAGATAGGTAGGCCCTGTGTGCGGTGAACAAGTGGTTCCTCTTAAGCCAGGCTGGTTTTACAATGGCGAATAGGATCTTAAACGAGGTTTGCCACAAATACTCCCACTGTTCATTTGGTAAAGGATCCCCCCACAATTCGTCGGTCAGTTTGAATTCTCAGTCTACAGCCTCCTCGATGGTCCAGTACCAGAAAGAAACCTCCTTCCTCCCAGCTGGCCTTATCACTAACTGATGTTCCAAGATGTTACTGCTACCTATGGGGGTTTTCAGAGTTTGGGCCCAGCTCTGCAGCTGAATGTTCTTGAACCTTAAAAGACCCACTCCAACCCTTTCACTGAGTGATGCCCATGAAATAAGCGTACCCTCATGGGCCAAGTCCCCCCACACCTTTAAACCAGCTGCTCTAAGAGGTAATGCCAACCTATCCTTTAGGCACTCTGGTGTACCTGGTGAGTCCCAAAGAGGGGCGAAGCTAGAAAAGTAGTTAAGACCGGCAAGGCGCTTGAGACTGGCCCACGATCTGGCCATTGCCTGGAGAACTTTAAGCTTGACCTTTAAAAAAAATTTTGGTTCTCCAAATTTAAACAGGAAACCCTCCTCAGATAGGCTAAAACCCTTTAGCATTGCAGAGAACATAGCCCCCACCCCTGTGCTTGCTGGAGTTTTTAAGAGCATCCTAGAATGCGACAGCTGGAAAGCCCATGCATAATATTGCAAATCAGGCAAAGCAAGTCCACCCTTCTCCCTCCTACCCCTCAGCTTCTTCCAGGTAATTCTATTGGACCTATATGCCCAAACAAAAGAGTTGATAGCCTGCTGGAACTTGTCTATAGCCGGTTTGTCAAAATGAAGGGGGATAGAATTAAAAAGGAAGGTGATCTTGGGGAGTACCACCATCTTAACCAAATTGACCCTCCCAAGAATGGTTAAAGGGAGATGGGCCCAAGATTTCATCAGTTTCTGGCACTTCCTTGAGACAGCCTCAAAATTAACCTGTGTGATCTTGGCAATGTCCCGAACTATTCTGACTCCCAGATACCGCATATTACGCTTGGTCTGATGCTGGGGCCCCTCAAGATTCCATAACATGACCTCAGTTTTCCCGGCGTTGACCTCGTAACCCGATACCTGCCCGAAGTCCTGTGCCAATCTGATTACAGCAGGGAAGGTCGTATCAAGGTCCGCAGAGAGAATCAAAATGTCATCTGCATACAGGGCCACCTTCCTCTCCCAAGCACCGTGCTTAAAAGGCAAAATGCTAGACTCCTCTCTCAGCCGCTGAGCAAAAGGCTCGATGTATAGGTCAAAGAGGAGAGGAGAAAGAGGGCAGCCCTGTCTATTTACCCTGGTGATATTAAAAGGTCTGGTCAAGTTGCCATTAACCAAAGGTCTAGCTGACGGCTCTTGATAAATCAACTGAATAGCTCGACAAAACTTCCTGCCCAAATTAAATTTCTCCATGACTGCCGACAGGTAAACCCAATTAACCCTGTCGAACGCCTTAGTGGCATCTAGTGTCATAGCTGCGAGAGGAAGTGAGTGAGTAGAGGCGATGTCTATTGCACCCATGAAATTATAGGTAAGGTCTGATAAGTTCCTGCCTTTAACAAACCCCTTCTGATCAGAATGAAGGATGTCACCTGCCACAAGGCCCAACCTAGCCGCCAGGATCCAGGCAAAGATTTTATAATCTGCGTTCAACAGCGAGATGGGCCTATAGGACCCACAACTCGCTGGATTCTTACCGGGTTTCAAAATCAGGATGATTGTGGCTTCACCCCAAGAACCTGGAAGCTTAAAGCCATCACATAAGATCTCATTAAATAGTTGTGTTAAAGCCGGAACTATCACCTCGCCCAGAGATCTATAGAGCTCTATTGGAAGCCCATCGGGCCCTGCAGCTTTCCCTCTCTTACAGGCAAAAATAACTTTTTTCACCTCTTCCTGCGTGATATCCTGCTCTATATCTTCCTGCTGTATGGAGCTCAGGGGGGTGAGGGTGGTCCTGTCCAACCACTCCCTAGCCTCCATCTTATCTACGACTCGATCTTCTTGATATAAATCCTGGAAAAAATAAAAAAATGCATCTCCTATCTCTTCGTCCGAAGAGAGAGCAGTTACCCCATCATCACCATCAATTTGTTTAATCTGGTTGCGAAGCCTGTCGGACTTGGCCTTCCATGCCAACAGCTTACCTGCCCCTTCCCCGTACTCAAAAAGGGCAAGCTTGCTTGCCTCCCATCTACTCATAACCCTAGTTTGGAGAAGAGTGTCCAACTGCTCCCTTAACTTGCTGAGTTTAGCCAGATCCTCTTGCTGTGCCTCCAAACCGCCCCCTCTATTCAGATCTAGCTCTACTGCCTTCATTTTGGCCTCCTTAAGAGCCACCTCCCCTCTGTATTTTTTATTCCTAAAGCTCACCCTACTCGTGATTAGGCCCCTTAAAAAAGCCTTCAGGGAGTCCCAAACCACAGCAGTCGTAGCAGAGCCTAGATTCACCTTCAGAAAATATTCAGTCTCATTAGATAGGTAGGACATCTCTTCTGCCTCGAGAAGCAAAGTTCGATCGAAAGTCCAGGCTCTGAGATGCTGGGCCTGCACCAAATCGAGGTCCATCGATATCGCTGAATGATCAGACAGATGCGGAGTCTGGTATCCGATGCCCTTGACCTTGCCCTTCAAACATTGGCTGACCAGAATATAGTCGATTCTCGACTTGTGTCAATATTTACTATTGCAGTATGAGACCCCTAGCTGATGGCCCCATCTTTCTCTCCAAATATCGCAGAGGCCGGTTTGCGCCATCATAGACTGTAGGTACATCCGGGACTTAGAAGGAACCATGGCTCTGCTACATGCCGACTTGTCGAGTTTAGGATTGAGGACAATATTAAAGTCCCCGGCCATAATAACCGGGTCTGCGAGAAAATGATTTTAAGAGAGGAAGGGTCATCTTGGTTTGGGCCATAATAGCCGACCAAGGTGAGGAGAAAGCCTGTGATAGTCACCTTCAGGATTACCCATCTGCCACCTGGGTCAGCCAAAAAGTGTAAGACACGTGCATTAGCTTGTTTTTTAAAAAGTATGGCAACGCCCCTGATGTTGGCGGTCTGATTTGAACAAATGAGAGAGTCCACCCATTTTTTATTTTTGAATATCTCGGTGATCTCTTCCTTGAGGAGATGAGTTTCCTGGAGGATAATGATCTGCACGAGGGAGTCTTTTAAATATTGCAAATTTTTTGCCCTTCTGGACCTCACGCGCAAGCCATTAACATTCCAGGACAGGAACTGAATTGTTTTCATGGAGGTTTAGACCCGAGATCTCTAACACGGTCAAGACATGGAAGGAACCAGCACCAGACCAATCGCACCCTAACCACGGCTATCTGAATGGACACTAAGGTGAGTGAGGAATGTTTGTGTTTTATACCCCTGTGCTCCCCCCACACCTCCCCCACCCCTTCTTCCAACCCCCCTGGAGAACCCCCCTATTTTGCTGGACAGATGTAGTCCAGATGCTGCCTCCCGGAGCAGCCCTCCCCGTCCCTTTATGTGTAGACAAAAAAGAGTATGAGCCAGACTGAGAGAAAAAAACCAAAGGGATGAGCAACTAAATGATTATTACTATCATGTCATATAATATCTGAGCAAAAAAGAGGGCAAGAATTTAGGAATCCACTGCTGTGGGCTGCCTGAACGGCCGATATGCAAATTAACCGAGTCAATGCCAGGCCTCGGGATAGATTCGCCCATTAAGACTCGCCTTTCCCCATGATTTCGAGCAACTCGTCCGCCTCCTGAACTGATCTTATATTATGCATTTTGTTCTTGTGCATGATTTTAAGAAGTTGCTGGGAATTTGAGCTGGGCGACGGCACCAAGTTTTTTAAAGTCATCGAGCTTCCTGCCCAACTCCCATTGTCTATCACGAGTAACTCTGGCAAGGTCTGAACGGATTTCAAAAGAGAAGTCCCTGACCTTCAACGATTTCACCTTTAAGGCCATATTAAGAATCTTCTCCTTTAGAGAATAAGTATGAAAGTTGATGAGAATTTTCCTCGGCTTTGTTCTGTTCGGATTTCTGTGAAAAGGGTCCCTATGGATTCTCTGAATATCGCTACTCAGAACCTCCTCTGATTCTTCAAGCTGCAAGGATTCTTTCAGCAATGAGACCATATAAGACTTGAGGTCAGTCCCTTCACTCCCCTCCGGAACATTCAGGATACGCAGATTGTTCCTTCGAGAGTTGTTCTCCAACAACTCCAACCTGTCACGAAGGGCCACTTCCTCCCTCTTGAGGGACTGAATATCAGCTTTAGCGGCCCCAAGATGATCTTTTAGCTCGCCGACAGTGTTCTCTAAAGTCTCAGTTCTTGTGTTTAAGAGATCCACTTTCCTCTCCAATGACTCGCAGAAGTTCCTAATCTCTCCTTGGTTAACAGCGGAAACTGAGAACCCCTTCTTAATGTCCTCCGATAGTGTAGAGAAAAGAACCTCCAAAGAAGCCACTGAGGGTCCCCTTGCTTCATGGTCCTTAGAGCCCTTATCTACCCCTCCGTCGTGACCAACTACTGGTGCCAAGGCCATCTGCCCAGCGGACTCTTTCGCTTTATCTGGACCCCCCGTTATACCGCTCTCACTAAGAAAAGTTGGGGTTACGTCCGGGGACAGGGAGTCACCAGCGGCCTCCATGCTATCGGGAGCTGATTTTGAGGCTAGTTGCCCTGCTGACCTCCTTCTGAGAGCCTCTCCCTGCTTAACAATGTCCAGTACTGCTGGTTGTACTTTAAAGTATGACCTCAAGGAAGGGGTGATCCTAACTTTGGAATCAAGGGGATTGCTTTTGGCCCTTCCTGCCTTAATGCTCCTACCTTTGACCTCGTACGACTGAAAGGCAGAGCTGCTGGTAACCGCATCTACATTGGGGGGACCCCTGGTTCCCTGGCTCTTACCACTGCTCCCCCTACCAGCCTCCTTGGGGGCTGTTTGCTATTTTTGCCACCCGATTTTAATTTTACTGGCCCCAAGGTCACCCCCCCACGCTTTTTGCCTTTTTTAGTCCCCTTAACAAAAGGAACGATAGTAGGTCTCACCTGGGGTAATGGGCTAGCGTGCACCTCTTGGACCCCCTGTACCTGCTTCTCCTTTGCAACTGCAACGATGGCTCCAAGGTAGCGTTGCTGGTTAAAGCCAGCTCCTCCTGTGTCTCCTCGTCCAGAGCGTTCCTCTCTGGGACGCGGGGGTGTCGACAGGTGCTGACACTACCACCTCTGACCGGAGGAGCCCACGAGCCGCTGCTCTGCGGCCCCTCCTGAGCTCCAGGGCAGGCTCCAACCAGCGAGTCAGGCGGAGAGAACCGAGGGCCACCGTCTCCCCCAGGCACATCCCCAGCCAAAGCAACCAAAGCAGCCGAGCCCCCGCGGGAAGAAGCAGGCCTGCAGCCGAAATCCAGCGACGTTCAGACGGTAAGGCAAGTCTCTCTCAGAGACTCAAAACCATCTCAAAACGGGACGCGAATGCTCCGGGTGCAAGCGGCAGCTCAGCAAGCAGCCGCCATGTTCTCCCCGTGCATCTCCCTTTCTTGATTCGTCCATTTCCCCCCTGTCGTCAAGGAACCACATCTTGCTCCCCAACCATGAAGGCTGGCATCCGACTCTATGACTAAATCTGGGGTCGGTCAGAAAATGGCCCTTCCATTCCATGCCTCTAGATTCTCTAGCCACCACCTTAATTCCTCCCTCGTTTCTGAGTCTGTCTGAACTTTGTCTAAATATCTCATCCCTCTATTTAAATATATTGTCTTTAACCTCTGTAACGCACAATAGTGTAGGGGAGCTGGGAAAACTGCTTGGATGGAGGCAGAAAGGAAACTTAAGAACCTCGCTATTTGTTTCAGAGTTAACCACTCGCTTGCTAACTCTCTCTGGACCTCCCTGCGGATTTTCCTCACCTTCTCCATGGGCAACTTCAATACACAATCCAAGGTCCAAATCTGAAAACCCAAAAACACAGTCTCCTGCCTCGGTTCTAAGCAAGACTTCTTCCTGTTCACCATGAAGCCCAAGTCCTCTATAACTCGAACAGCCAGAGTTGTATGATCGTGAGCCAGATCCCTGCTCTCGCACATAATTAGAATGTCGTCAGCCTCACCCCCCGCTTGTGCACAACCAGGCTACTATTGGCCTCACACCTTTGTAAAGCACCAGGGGGCTGAGGTTAAACCAAAGGGAAGGCTTTTGAATCTCCACATGGTCCTTTTCCATTGGAACTTCAAGAGATCCCTCTGACTCAGACAAACAGGAACCATCAGGTAAGCATCTTTTAGATCTAGACGGGTTAACCAATCCCTTTTTCTTAGGAGGTCCCTCAACATGTGAATTCCTTCCATCTTGAAATGATTGTATTCTACCCATTCGTTTAATTCTTTGAGATCTATCACGGGTCTCATGCCCTTGTCTTTGTTCTCTACGAGAAACAGATTGTTCACAAACCCTGCCGAAGAATCGTCTGACTTCTCTATTGCTCCTTTCTCTGCTAAATCTTGAACTTCTTTGCCTACCATTTTCTCCTCCTTTTTTGAAAACCTCAAAGGGGTTGGTCGTCTTACCTGGACTGGTGTCTCCACAAAATCTATCTGATAGCCACTTACAGTTTGTAATACCCAAGGGTCGGAGGTTATCTCTTTCATTCTGTCTAAAAAATGGGCGAGTCTGCCACCCAGTTTTCCCTGAATAGACAAATGGTCGCTTCCCAAACATACCTTGTCTTGGCCTTCAATCTCCTCTAAAGCATCCTCTTCCTCTTTGCTTCTGGGGGCAGAAACTAGGCGAAAAGTTTCCTGAGACTGGTATCCACCGGATCTATAACAACACGAGAAGGAACTCCGGGTAACTCCAAAACCCCGGCAAGGGAATCGACCCCGCATTCTCCCGGCCATTCCAAAAACCTTCTTGATACCTTTCTGCACCTTTTGTATTGAGTTAAAGGCCCCTGCATACCTTTACAAACTCTTCCCCAAAAAGGAGACCCTTCGCCTCCTGACCTGATTCCTGCCCTGACAATTCTGCCAGTTTGGGGTCAATTTTCATAAGCAGGCTCTTCCTGCGTTCAGAGCACAGAGAAGCGTTTGCATTTCCCAATAAACAAACCGCCCTCTGTACCCACTGTCTCAGGTTTAAGACATCTACCGAGCTTTCTTGAAGGTAAGCCTCCTCGCAAAGATCAAACATTTTTGTCAGAGGGCCAAAAACGTCTAGTAGGCGATCCTGGCAGCCCTTTAAGCCTTTATCGAGCCCCCCTCTTGGGTCTCTTCCCAATTTATTAAGAAATGTCAGCATCTTAGCATCCAATTCGGGGGTGTAAGCCACCTTATTCGCGAGGGATAGCCTCGTGCATTTGAAGTGGAGCCTAGTCCGAACCCCTTTAGGCATCTCCCTCCTTATCCAGAACTCCACGTACTAAGCCACATGCTTTGTTGGGACCCACTGAGGGGATAGTGGATGCTGAATCGTATTAGGGTCAAACATAAAGTTACCCAACGGGTCTTTGACCTGCTCCAAGCCTTCCCTCTCTCTCCTCTCTTTTTTGATTCTCTTCGTTTCAACCCCCTCATCCTCTGAGGTATCAAATTCAGAAGAGCAGGAGATTACGATATCCCCACTGCTAGAGGACTCATCACAGGCAGTAGCCCTGTGATCCCCTTTTGCAGCCTTTATAGCCTTACCATATACCTCTTTTGAGGCTAACCTGTGTTTGCCTTTCTGGTTAAAGGCTCCTTTCTCCTTGCTGAGTTTTTCCTTGGAGAGGTGTTTCCTCTTTTGGGTGGCGTTCTTGCCACTACCACTTATCGTGGCCACCTCTTCTACCTACCAAAACTGTTCCTCCTCTGCCTTTCTTCCAAACCTACCTTCCAACCTATCAATGCAGTCATCCAATTTTTTCCCTAACATCGTTGTCAACAAAGAGACTGCCTTGTCAACACACTCCTGAACTCTCTTCTCAACGTTTCCCTCAACAGCTCTATCCTTCTCCATATCCTCTAAATTATGCTACCACACAATAAAATCCTTCCTTTCCCTGCCAAAAAACAACCAAATTGTTACAAAAATGAACCTCCTCAACTTTAACTTGAATAAACACTGGAATCGGGCTGCCCCTGCTCTCAAATGTAACTGACAGGGAGAAAAAGCGGTTAACAGCCTTTTTGACAGCCCAAAAGACGGCTGTCTATGTCTAAACTCTAATTCCCTATATGAAACCAATCCAAGATGGCCGTTGCGTCACCTGACGCTTTTACGGTGGCTCCATAGGTTTAAACAACTCTAAATGTTTTGCTTAGATAGGCGCGAGGGTGGATGCGCCGATGAGCGTGAGTAACCATATCTTATATTCTAAAATAGCTGTCAAGGCGATAGACTTTCCCTGCATATTTGACCTCGTTTCCCACTGCGGTTGAAGCAAATTGCGCGTGAGACTCATTTGCCGGTTGGGCAGTCGGCATTCCTCACACACACGAAATGCTATCGAAGGTCAGGTGCGCGAGTCCCCAGTGCCGATTACGGCTTCGAGTGACCTCGCGCGCACCAACTGTTGTCTCTGCTCGAGGCCCTCCCTGCCTCTGAGGGCTTACGAGTCCTCGTGGGGACCTGATTGCGGTTAGCAGCCCGAGCGCACCGGAGTCCTTGCTCCGCGTGTTTGAGACAGATGAATTAAAAAACTGATCCCCACTCAAAAATATGCGTGTCGGATCCGGCGGAATGCCGGTTAAAGGTCTCTCTATTAGCACAGCATTATTAAGAAGGTCCCGGTAAAAGGAATAACTCCAGTTACAAAATAAAGCGCTAGTGATATCTCCAGTTACAAAATAAAGCGCTAGTGAGAATATCTTTTGCAAGTTAGACCCATTCATACTTAATTTCTATCATACAGGTACCAACACAGCGTCATGCAGCCCAAAATTGAGGATAAGAAAAAGTTGAACTTATCTGTTGCTGTGAGCAGCAACAAAGAAGGAAGATGCCTGCCACACAGGGAACTAAGTAGCCTTTGGAACTCTAATAGATTCCTATCCTAAGTTCTGTAAATTGTTGTGTAGTTGCTGCTGTGAGTTGGCAATTAAAGAGATATGCATAATATTGGCCTCCGTGCCTTGCCATAAAATCCTCCAAATCCATTAGCAAACACCATCAGCAACAACGACCTGGGGCTGGTTCGGTCACACCCTCTGCAAGCCTGCATTACACCACCACCAGTCAAGCCCTGACTTAAAACCCGCAAGAGAAAAGGAAAACAGGAAGGCCAAGAAACACCTAGCGCCGAGGACTCATGGCTGACTACAAGGAGATGGGTTACACCTGTAGTCAGATTGAAAGAAAAGCCCAGGACAGAGATGGCTGGAGAGTCCTGGTTGATGGCCTATGCCCCAGGAAGGCAGCTACAAGTAAGTAAGTAAGTGACAGTGCCAATTCCTGTTATTTAGAGCTTTCTAAATATCTCATCCATCAACTTCATCTGGTTAAAAATGCCTTGGCCAGACACCTTCTCAATTTTCCTAGACAGCAGAACATTTCCTCTCGTCATAAGGTACTTCACTGGCTTATCATTCATAAAAGAATTTGGTTTAAAGACCGTTTGATTGCTATAGAGCTTTCTTTAAGAACTGATTATCAATCTATGTAACTGGCTTTTTACCCTACCTTCTGATGAACGATTTGGGATCAGCCACCACCAACCTCATTCATACTTATTGATTCCTGTGCACTATGGATGCGCAACTCTTTCAGGGCTTCCTAAGATTTCTACAGCTCCCCTAAAAGCTTGTCTCAATGCAGCAGCTAGACTTATAACGGGATCAAAAATATTTGACCACATCACTCCACATCTGAAAGCGCTCAATTGGCTGCCGTACAAGGCAAGAATGCAGCTAAAGATTGCATGTATTACACACAAGGCAATACACCACAAAACTCCATGTTACCTGGCCCAGAAAATTACGTTGTCGGGAGGCAGTAGACCCTCCAGGGGTTCCGAAGATTTTTTACTGAAACCAGCATTCTTCCGTAAGAAGAGAACATACAATAGAGCGTTCATGGGAGCTGCACCAATGATTTGGAATTCGCTCCCACCGAATATTAGAAGAATCACCTATGCTCCACGATTCAAAAAGGAGACTAAGTCCTTTCTGATGGGTAAATTCCTTCCATAACAAGCACCAGGCAAAACTAAGATTGTTCTGAGATCTTCAGACAACACGTCGATCTGCTACATTCAGCTGTTCAAGTAGGCTACTGTAAGCAGGACTAAGTCCTGCAAATCACAGAACAAAGAAACTGGTCATTGCACGAACCAGTTGACCTTCTTTGATTGAACTCTAATGGCTATACTCAGCTAGGTTAGATACAGTTAGTCCCTTCAACTATCAACAGGGATGTTGTCTATGGACAAGTACCTCGATCAATCCATATGTATATTTGATTAGACTAGCAATAATATAACCAGTATAGATAGCTAGGATATCAGTAGTGGTCTTATCTTGAAATTTAATTATGATATGGCATGTTTTACTGTAACCTAATGATTTCTTGTATTCTTCAGTTTGTGTGGTTTGGGTAAGGGTAAGCTTATGCCAATATTATTGGAATACGTTACATGTACTTGACGTTAAAGAATTGGATATCCGCTGATTTTGAAGGTGGTTGTAATGTAAAGCGCTCTGACACCCAAATTTTGGGTCTTGTTCGCGCTATAGAAAACACTGAATAAATAAAACTAAAAGAGGTGGGTGATGTTTTGCCCTCTGTACTGTGAAACTCTGGAGCAAACTGCCACCAGATCTTCACTATGCACCCTCAGACAAATCATTTTGGAAAAATGGAAAAACCTTGCCCTAATGGACTGTTCCCTCTGTTTCTCCTCGCTGGGACCCTTTTGGGCAGACGTTTGCATTTTATAAGTGTTCACACAAAACTTGACGGGCGTGGCAAACAGAAAGGCCAGTTTAAAACACTTATTTTTAACTGAAATGATTTTTATTTTCTTCATGAAAAGCATATAAAAATGAGGGGGAATTAAATTCTGGGGGGAGTTTATTCCACTCTGAAGCAGCAGTGACAGAGAAATCCCTGGCACTGAAGGAAGTAGTCTTGAACTTTGCCACATTTAACAGAAACTGACCTGAGGACCATACTGTGTATTGAGTGTGTTGTACAGCTGAAATTAAGATCCCATGAAGGAAGGATAAGCGTTGCATACTGGACAATGGACCACTAAAAGGGTTTTAAACAATACTATTTCCCTAATTGGTAGCCAATGTAGGAACCTCACAATAGATGTGATTTTTTAGTCACAGTAATACGTCTGGCCTTCGGCACAAGTTTTAGCTTTCTAAGGAGCCTGCTGGTATGTTCAAGTAGATGGAATTGCTGTAGTCAAGCTGGGATTGTACTAAGGCATTGATTACCCACAATAGAATGAACAAACATTGGCAAAGCCAATAGGTCTCGCCTATGTGAGAGCTATTGACTTTGCCAATGTATTTTAGCCATGTTGTACAGCAGCGCGACTGCTGTTCAGCCTGGCTAAAATTTAGTGGTGTGGGAATGGTGTAGAGTAGAGTGACACAGAGTACAGTGGTGTAGTAGAGAAAAGTGGTGTTGAGTGGAGTGGACTAGTGTGGCGTGGAGTGGAGCAGCATCGAGTGGCATAGAGCAGAGTGGCGTAGAGTACAGTGGCATAGAGTGGAATTCAGTGGCATAAAGTGGAGATGAGTGGAGTGGCGTAGGGTGGCATAGAGAAGAGTAGAGTGGAGTTGTGTAGAGTGGACTGGTGTGGAGTGGTGTAGAGTGGCATAGACTGGAGTGGCATAGGCTGGAGTGGAGTAGCGTAGAGTGGCATAGAGTAGATTGGTACAGAGTGAAGTGGCGTAAAATTGAGTGGGGTGGAGTGGCATAGAGTAGAGTAGCGTAGAGTGAAATGGCATAGAATGGCATGGAGCAGAATGATGTAGAGTAGCATAGAGTAGAGTGGTATAGAGTGAGGTGGATTGGAGAAGAGTGGCATAGAGTAGAGTGGCATAGAACAGTGTGGCATAGAACAGAGTGGCATAGAGTACAATAGCATAGAGTGGCGTGGCACAGATTAGCATGGTGTAGAGTAGAGTGGCGTACAGTGCAGTGGCATGGAGTGGCGTAGAATGGCATAGAGCAGAGTGGCATGGAGTAGAGTGGCGTAGAGTAAGGTAGAGTGGAGTGGCATGGAGTAGAGTGGCATAGCGTAATGTAGAGTGGCGTGGTGTAGAGTGAAGAGGCATAGAGTAGACTGGCATAGAGTAGAGTGGTATAGAGTAGAGTCGCATAGAGTAGAGTGGAGTGGCGTAGAGCAGAGTGACATAGAGTAGAGTCCTGTGGAGTGGAGTGGAGTAGAGAAGAGAGGCGTAGAGTGGAATGGAATAGAGTGGTGTGGCGTAGAGTGGCGTTGTGTAGTGTAGATCACAGTGGCGTGGAGTTCCGTAGAGTGGCGTTGTGTAGTGTAGATCACAGTGGCGTGGAGTTCCGTAGAGTAGAGAGTCGTCGAGTGAAGTGGCATAAAGTGGAGTGGAGTAGAGTGGAGTGGCATAGAGTGGAACTGAGTGGAGTGGCATAGAGTGGCATAGAGTAGAATGGAGTGGCATAGAGTATCACATGGTCAGGATAGGCCACCATTTACATGCTCACGTTTCTTAAGTTGTCTTCTCTTTTACACATGATGACTTTTGACATGCATTTGAGTGTGTGACAATGCAGTATAACATTCTCTGAATCGACACTGCTTACATTTCTACTTCGTAGGCATGCTGTCACGATACCTTAAACATTCAGTACAAGGGATAAAGTTCACTGCGCAAATGTCATTATTGTTATTGTCCGGCAGGTGACCAAGCTATCCAATTAGAATAAACAATTGCGGCCTGACAGGGGTTGCAACATGGCCACATGGATGCTGTTTATTATATATTCAGAACCACTTCCTTGTTTAAGGGAGAGGAGCACTCAGCTGGCACTGCGAGGTCACTGCATGCCAGGATTCCAGCTCATGCGATTTCCTGTTTACCAATACGAGGGATTTCCGGCTCTACACCAAGATGACACTTACCCGCAGGTAATGGGGAGTTAGCCCACCCGGCAAGGATTTGGCAGATCACCCATACTAGGCAAGACTAGTTTAGGGAGGGCTAGGTAGGAGTACACTATGTGTTTCAAAAGAGAACCCCTACAGAGAGGAAAGGGGTGCAAGGGGGACGGGGAGCTGGTTCAAGAGGCCCAGAAGCCCATGCTCCAAGAGGCAATGACAAAATTCAATAGTAGGGCTAGTGTTCCTTGGTAAAACTAGAGAGTAAGGGAGGCACGGGTTCCCAAAGTGCAGAGGGTGCCTCTGTTTGGGTATAGGGAGAGTACAGTCAATAAGACTGTTTATGTTGCCCTCACACATCCCCTAGAGGATGTCATGATTCATCATTGCGCGATGCTCCTCGTTGGGCCGGCGCTGCAATGCCCAACGGGTCCCCCGAAGAGTCGCTTTGGCGGAGATCTTTTTCGAGGCTGCCGTATAGATGAATGCAAGTGAGGGGGGTAGTGACGTGGGGTGTAAGGTGCAAGGTTAAAACTGGTAAGGGAGTTTCCTAACGCAAAGCTTTCTTGACAGGATTACCCTTCCAGAGATAAAAGACCTATGGTAGGTTGGGGCTACCTTGAGGTTTACAGAGGAAACGGGATAGCCAACAAGTGTGAGGACAGATGAGAGAACTACACTTAATGTCTCAAGAGTGGGACCTAATGGTGGTCACCCCTCAGTAAATGTGTCAACATGTTTCACACCTGTTTTGGTCATAGGGGGCCGGGGCGCTTCATCAGGACAAAAAACATAAAAACATATGGTGAATAAACTACCCCACACTGAACGGTGCCTGTTCGTGCTACCTACTGTGTGTTGTGTTTTTTTTTTTTACAGAGTTTTATATAGCACGAACTTGACCCGAATCGGGTATCAGAGCGCTTTACATAGCACCAGTTGCATTACATCAGGACACATTCATTTTTGTTAGGCACGGGGAGATTAAGTGATTTGCCCAGAATCACAGGATGTTCAGCGTCATTGCCGAGACTCGAACCCAGTTTCCCAGATTCGAGGTCGACCGCCCTAGCCGTTAGGCCAACTCCTCTCCCTGTTGTTTCAGGTCCGACCTGTAGGGGGAAAGAAAGCATAATAGTCGAAGTATTAAAGGCTCTTCTGGAGCGGTTATTATACCCACAGTGAAATCCTTTGGTCGAAAGGCTCTCCCATAATACCCCAATCGTGTGTAGTATTGATTATAAAAGAAGTGTAAACAAGTTTTAAAATAACGTACAAGTGAATATGATTAGCAGTGAGACTCAGAAGGATGGTCATTGTACGGAACCCACGGGAGTGAGTAGGCATAGTGCAGTACATAAAGGAGATTGATGCTACGGTCTAAAGCTTGTAAAATAAATACATCTAGTATACAGTGGAGTAAAGTATCATACAGTGGAGTGGTGTGTGGTACAGTAGAATGTTCTGGTGTGTCATACAGTCTTGGAAAGTGTCATATAGTGGAGTACAGTGGATTGCTATAGAGTGGATTGCAGTGTTTTAGAGTGGAGTAGTGTGGAGTAGAGTGTGGTACAGTGCAGTAGAGTGGAGTGGAGTAGAGTTAAGTGGAATAGAATAGTGTAGACTGGAGTAGTGTAGTAAAGTAGAGTAGTGTGTCATAAAGTCAAGTGCAGTAAAGTGGGGGGAGCGGCACAGAAGGAGTTGGTAGAGTGTCGTACAGGGGAGTAGAGTGGCGTACAGTGCCATACACTAAATTAGAGTGCTGTAGACTGGCATTGATAGGAGTACATTGTTCTACAGTGGAGTCTATAGAGTGGAGTATAGTGTCATTCAGTGGAGTAGAGTGTTGTTGAGCGGAGTACAGTGGAGTGGTACATAGTAGAGTTGGGTAGAGTGTAGTGGCGCACACTGTAATAGCGTAGAGTGAAGTGGTGTAGAGTGGAGTAGTGTACTGTGGAGTGGGGTACACTGGAGTGGCGTAGAGTGGAGTGGGGTAGAGCATAGTGACTTAGATTGGAAAGGCATAGAGTGGAGTGGCATACAGTGAAGTAACATACAGTAGAGTAGCGTACATTGGAGTGGCGTACAGTGGAGTAGCATAGAGTAGAGTTGCATAGATCGTGTCCATTTTACTACCTATGGAAATCATATCTTCCTTTCAAACCTGAAATATTGGCTTATCCAACATATCTAAGTTTATTTTGTTTTCTAAACAACCAAAGGGTCTTGTAAGAGCCACCCTATATTATGCATAATGTAATCTAATATTGAAAAATAATTTTCTTCAATTTTACTGGCACTGTGGTACTTCCTAGAGACTACGGCTGTTCTACCCAGGTAGTCTGTAAATGTTTTCTAAAAAATATACACATATTAAATGGCATATCCCTACCACAACTACCATATGTGGGAATTTTTAAGCCTACTTACAGTGTATAACTTCTCCCTCTCCATTTTTGATATTTATATACAGCACACAGAAAAACCCTTTCTTGCGAATCCAACATGTTTGCCTTTCCACTGTGGACATCTGTCAGTACCCAATCATATTTTGTGATGTCATCGCTATGTACAGCGGTAGTACCGCAATGCTACGGCAACAACAGATATCACTAAGATCTTTTGCCTTATAACTTGACAACCACTAAACCAATTTAGCTACTATGTGAAATCGGATCATCTACATAGTATACTGTACATTCCTGTGAAATTCCATTTAAATCCGTACTGCCTTTTTGGTTCTATGTCCAATACAAAATAAAAGTAAAATGCATTGGGGTCCAAATCTGTTTTGGGGCCCCCTTTTTTCTTTGCACCCCCCCCCCCCCCTTGGTCAAATGCCAATGTACAATGGGGAATAGTTCTGGAAAGTTTCAGGGAAATTCATCAAATGGGTGGCAAGTTATTAAAGGGCAAAAATCTGGGGAATTCCTGTCTCTGGCAACCCTAGCTATAACTATAGAGTGTCTACTGCCACTGAGTAATAATATATACATATATAATCCACAATGTGTTTTCAGAAAAGAAAGACATAACGATAGCACTCCAACAGTGATTTTGAAGATTTAATAAATGGCTGCAACGTGTTTCAACCTCATGGTCTTCATCAAAGCCAACAGTGAAAATGCTCAACCTACAGCGTAGCTGGGGGAGAAGCAGGTGCCATGGCAGTCCCTTATATCTGTTTGTAGTACAAGGAATAGCCATGGGCACCTGCTTCACCCCTACTACACAGAATTATTCATGGGCTGGTGGGAGGAGCAGGTGGTTTGTATGGAACCAATGTAACAATATACTTCCAACAAAGTAGTTTGGATGAGATATATAGATGATCTCTTTCTGATATGGAATGGGTCATAAAGAGATCTGATAACTTTTGTTAAAGTCCAGAATCAGAATAGTTTGAATTTAAAACTAACCATGAATTTTAGTCGAACATCACTAGTATTTCTAGACCTTCAACTATATATTCAGGACCATAAAACTGAGACCATACTGTACAGGAAGGAAACAGAAGGCAACTCAATTTTGCATACATACAGTAGTCATCCACCACCATTTAGGTCAGCTATTCCTTATGGGGAATTCGTAAGAGCAAAAAGGAATTGCAGTACAGAAAGTTAATTTCTGACAGTTTGAGGTGAAATGATCTCAAGATTTAAACAAAGAGGCTGCTCCAACAAGGTAATGAGCAAAGCTGTAGAGAAAATAGACCGGAAATCACGAGATGAGATTTTGTTTGGTGATAGGAAGGCTCTAAAATCACAACGACCTAATCAATTGCGATTTGTTACTACAGACTACAAGACTACAGTCACATGAAGTCTTTAAGATACTTCAAAAACAATGGGGCCTACTGAGGGCTCAAGAAACGCTACAGGATATGGTAGGACCTAAACCTCTAATGAAATACGGAAAATGTCCTTCACTCAAGAATAATATTTTAAATAGGAATTTACAGAATATTCCACAACACATGGATGACACTAAAATCTGGCTTTTGTCTGTGTGGACATTGCAAACCATGTAAATTAAGTACTTCAATGCCCGAGGTTGCTGATTATAGTACTGGACGTAAGTACTTTATCAAGAAACAATTAGCATGGAGTACAAAGTTCACAATTTATGGGATTGTGTGTCCATGACCCAAATTGTATATTGGAAGAACAATTTTTGCTGTTAAAAAGTAAATCCTCAAACACATCAGGGCAGTAACCTATTGGGATTTTAATTGCAGCACAGCAAAACAATTTAAGGAGTACCATAATAGTGATTGGACTAAACTGAGGTACTTTGGGATTGAACACTTGCCCCAACATATTAGAGGTGGCAACAGAAACTTGGTATTGCGTAGACTGGAGTCTCTGCTCATAATTGAATTGAATTTGATGGCCACGTTGCATATGAATTTGGATGAGGAATTATCCGTACATTTGTAAATAATGAACAGCGACCAATCTGTAAAATGGTTCTTTTCTTAATTGCATTTGTTTTTAACAAGGTGTATTTTTGGGCAGACTTCCTTTTTAATCTTTACTAACAGTGCACTAATGTATTAGGACATGAAATACCTAATAATAGTGTTTTCTCTTTCGTTAGGGAGGAGAATAGACATTGGAGAGAAAATCCTGACCCAACGTTTCCATTAGCTAACATGGGAAAAATATTAGAAAACAGTGTAATGAATGACTGTGGACAGTTTAAAGATGATCTGATTTAAAATATGAATGAATTATTAGATAGAACGGTGTCAGGGTATGAGAACAATCATCCACTAGGGCCATTAAACTGTCCAGATATTGCATATAATGAATTAATTACCCAAGATGAGGTTGGCTTTGGGCGAATAAAGTGTAAAAATTAGTCACTAGTGCTGTTATATTATCATTAAAACATTAAATTGTTATATCCATTCCATTCCATCTTTGAATAGGAAGTTTTTGAATGTATTCTCCTCCTCTTTGGTGACTGTGAATAACGTGTAGATTTAGCGACCATTTGCATCGTTATGTATATTGTAACCAGGAAGTAAAGAAATGTGAATGATGTAATCATTCACTGTCATTATGTTTCTATTTTGGTTTATTTGCAGTCTCTACACTTTGAGTCTGTCTTGGTGTAAATTGGATCATGTGATCAAGACTGATCAGGTCATAAGTGTCTTGAGATTATGTGCACTAGGACCCTTGCGGTTCTGGGCGGACTCTAAACAGGAATTACGTAATCTGCTGGGAGGTATTAAGGTGTGGTTATAAAAGCTATGTAGCAATGCTTGCAGTGTGTGGTTGTATGTTGAAGAATAAAGATGTATATTATAGAGCTCTGTGTGCTGCATATTTAATTTCCATTCTCCCAGGCCGGGGACTTGTGACGAGTAGGGGAATCGTACCCCGAAGAAACAAAGTGGTGAGTCGATTAATATCATGCCAGTAGAGAAATTTAACAGCTTATCTCCTGTGCCAAGCCTTACCCTGTCAAACACGAAGGGATACATGTGGACTGCATCCAAATCGTTACAGAGTCAAGAGTCATTTACAGCAACCATGAGCCATAAAACGAGGTCAGTGCAAGCGCTGATTCAGGTTCTTCAGGGAACTTCATCGAGTGCATGCCTACTTAGCTTTGCCACTGCTGCTGACATGGGTCTGATATCTCTCAACTACAACATCCATGCTCAGTCTGAAATTGTGAATCAATTCTGTTTGTTGTTTCATGGCCTAAGAAGGCTCAAGACAATGAAAGTGCAACTTCATATTATTGAGGACATTTGCCGTGTTGCCCAACTGCACCATAGAGCCACTTTCCACTTTCAAGAAGTCATGGAGAAAGAACGAGAAACATTGTTGAAGCATGACATCATTGAACGTTCCACCGGTCCTACGCCGTGGGTTTCGCCCATAGTTATGGTGCCAAAAAAGGGCAGTAGGGGTGCAGGGCACATTTACATTGATATGCACCAGGCCAACAAAGCAATCGAGAGAGAAACACATCCTGGTCCTCACATCGTGGACATGATTATGCAGCTGAATGGAGCCAAAGCTTTCTCCTGTCTTGACCTGAACAAAGGATACCATCAATTTGAGCTGGAAGAGAACTGTAGGTAGATTACTACCTCTTCGACTCATGTTGGTTTGTTCAGATACAAAAGATTGAGTTTTGGAGTAACTTCAGCTGTAGATATATGTCAGGATGCCATTCTCCGAGTAATTCAAGCTGTCACGCATATTTTCAATTACGGTGATGACATACTGGTTTTTGGGACAACACAAAAGGAGAATGACAGGGCCCTTACACAATTGTGCCAAATACTTGCTGATGGAGGTCTCACTTTAAATGTGGCAAAGTGTGAGTTTCATAAAACCAAACTCAAATTCTTTGGGCACATATTCTCAGATGGGGGAATGACTCCTGACCCTGATAGCATTGTCATCTACTTGCCCCCCACAAGATGTAACCATGCTGCGATCCTTGTTAGGCTTGGCAACTTATTGCTCAAGATACATTCATGACTCTGCTACAGTGAGTGCCCCATTGAGAAACTTAACAAAGAAAAATGTCCCATTCCAGTGGTCTCCTGAATGCGACCAAAGTTTTAAAGACATAAAACATGCAATTGGGGAGACAACTGAAATGCCTACTTTGACCCCAAGTTACATACTGAGACTACAGTAGATGCGAGCCCGGTGGGACTGGGGGCAATTCTTGCTCAACCCAATGGCCATTCACATGCCCCCAAACACATTGTAGCCTATGCCAGTAGAAGCCTGTCTGAAACAAAATGTGCCTACTCTCAGCCAGAGAAGGAGAGTCTGGCTGTAGTATGGGCCTGCGAGCATTTTCATGTGTTTTTATTCGGGAAATGTTTCACTATCATCACAAACCACCAGGTGTTGCTCACTAACTTCGGAAACCTGAAAGCTAAGATGCCCCCTCGCATCAAACGGTGGGGGGTTGAAACTGTAAGAGTATGACTATGTGATTGTACGCAAGCCAGGGAAAGATCAAAACCCCGCTGACTGCTTTTCACGAGTGCCACTACATCACCACAGCTCAACATCCAAAGAGTCTGAAGAGTATCTCAACTTCATTGTGAGGTCCAGCACGCCAGCAGCTGTATTCATTGAACAAATTATTGCTGCTACGAGCGCAAATAAGCACATGCTCATCCTTAAAGACACTTATCCTTAAAGACACCAATACAATGCAATCTTGGAAGAAAAGTGTTCAACCCTTTGCTGATGATGTTGAATTTCAAAAATATACAAGATGAGCTAACCGTCACCCCAGAAGGTATCATACTGAGAGGCTCAAGAATCGTTATACGTTTGAGCCTGAGACAGCAAATCGTTGAACTAGCCCATGAAGGACCTAGTGACATTGTTGCAACCAAAAGAGCACTAAAAGGCCAAGTGTGGTTCCCTTGCCTAGATGACCGAGTTGAGAAAGAGCTGAAAGCATGCCACCTTTGTAACTGTTTATCTTCCAAGGTGACGCAGCATCCATTGACAATGTCTGACCTTCCTGTAGATGCCTGGGAGAGAGTTGCAGTTGGTTTCTTTGGGCCTCCAGGAAATGGACATCATCTCATGGTAGTCATTAATGAATATTCGCATTTTCTTTTGGTGGAAGACTTGTCATCGACAACCTATGACAAAGTCATCGAGCAGCTTGATAGCATCTTTGCAGCATGGGGCATCCCCGCTATTCTCAAATCTGACAATGGCCCACCTTTCAATAGCAAAGAATTCAAGGACTTTCTTGTTTGACTCAATGTCAAGCATCAAATGAGTACACCTCTCTGGCCCCAGGCCAATGGATTTGAACGATTCATGTGCACCCTCAAGAAGGTCATTCAGTGAGCATTGATAGAGTGAATCAACCTCAACCAAGCCATGTGTCAGTCCCTTCATGCCTATCGATCAACTCCTCACTCCACAACTGTTGAGAGTCCTGCCACCTTGCTATTTGGGAGAGCCATCAGAACCAAACTACTACAATGGTCATTGGACCGATCAATGGATGTTGATTAGGTTTGTGTCACTAGACGCTTCTCGAAAGTGGCAGATAAAAACATATGCTGATCAGCGACGATGTTCCCAGGAAACAGTCTTCGGGAAAGGGGACTGGGTATTGGTCATACAGAAAAGAATGCGAGAAACAGACACTCCATTTGATGCCGACACTTTGAGGGTTGTAACGTGCAAAGAATACATGGTGACAGCGCATTGTCCTGGAAAGTTCATCACATGGGACTCGTCACACTTTAAACACTTACCTTGATGTTCGTCAGCTCCTGATATCACGAGTGAGGTGACACCGCCTACCTGTCCAGATCAAGCATCTGAACCGATGCCATTGGTGCCAGATCAAGGTGCCCCTCAACTACCTCAAACCACCTGATCTAGCCAACCAGTGCGAGCACCTCGATGACTTATTGAGGAACTTTGATGCTAATGCTGTCTGTACTTTTTATTTAACAAAAGGGGAGAAGTGGTGTCTTGAGACTATGCGCTCTAGGACCCTTGCGGTTCTGGATGGACTCTAAACAGGAATTACGTAATACGTAATCTGCTGGGAGGTGTTAAGGTGAGGTTATAAAAGCTATTACAGAATACGTGCAGTGTGTGGTTGTATGCTGAAGAATAAAGACGTACATTGCAGAGCTACGTGTGAGGTGTATTACATTTGCATGATCCCGGGCTGGGGAAGACACTACAAGGTCAAAATGGGGCATCATGCCCTTCCGAATCGCAGGTTTTTGAATAAATGAAGTTGCAACCGATGAGTGGTCTGCTTATGTTCTGACTGAGATGGGAACTTTGGTGGTGGAGTTATAGCGGGTGACCAGCTATCCCACAAGCAGACCACACCCTCTCAGTGAGTGTTATTTGCCTGATTTTTTGCTTTCAAATATGAATAATAAGGTGTTGGTCCAGAATACTGAGTAGGGAATATTATTATACCTTAATATCATAGCCATAACATTGAGGACAAACCTTGATCCACATATGTATGCAATATTCCCTACTCAGTATTCAGGACCCATACCTTATTCTTCATATTTTAAACCTCTTTGCAGTGCGGCTGGTTCTTAAGAACCTCTTTTATGTGGCTATTAAATCTACTTTAATCTAAGCCTTTTAGGTTTGAAATCTAATAAGTAAATTTTCAGAGAAAGATGCTAGGCTAACGTGAGCTCCAAGCTAGTGGCCGTGGGTATTAAGGGTACACAGACCAAAAGTATGTGCTCTGCAATTCCAACTATTCCAAAAGAGCTCATTGCAGTAATTTAATGTCTTGGAATGTAGGGAAAGTGTTCTGGGTTGGAATGGAAAGGGGTTTAGAATATAGGAGGTTCAGTGGTAACGGGCCCATGTATTACATACATCGTGGGCTTACAATGGAGGCAAGCGGATGAACATCATGCAGAATGCAGCAGTTGTAAGCAGCATTTACCGCTCTGTTCGGAGCTGCGGTTGCCACGAGGAATCACTGCGTCTTGGCTGAGTCTCGGCTGAGATAATATATATGGTCTAGCCTGTGGGGAACTGGGGCGTATCGAAATACAGGTGGTGAGTGCCAGGAAATTCGTCTGGAATGAGCCGTTATAGAGTGTGCATGCGTGTTGAATGATTATGCATTTCTGGCCGCCATCTTAGAAGCAGGCACTGCTTCTAGCTGTCATGAGGCCAGAAAAGTCTAGAAACGTCCGTTGTTGAGCCAGAGAGTGTGGAAATACACAGTTACCAGGTGTGACTGCTGGAAAATAGTGATTTCTTTGTGACAATATCTGTAACTGTCCAAATGAGGCAGAAGATCGTGTTTAGGGTCTAGAAATGCCAAAATAACACGAGATTTCAGCTAAATCTCAGCGGTCATCTTAAAGTCAGGCACATTTTGTAACTTCAATAGGAAATTAGTAGCACACGATTTTAAAATCAGGCAAAATATTCTTCTTCATCAAAAAAGCTCATTTTCAGTGATAAGTCTCGAAATTATTGTAAAATAAAAAAAGTGATGTCTAGTGAGGAGCGAAGCAGTGAAACAACAATAAACATTGATACAGGAACATATAATGATGAAGAAAATGAGTTTCAAGTATAATTGTTTGAAGGCCATTACCGTTTGAAATTTCAGAACAACAAAATATTACGCAAAGATGGGAAAAATGGAGAAGAAGATTCAAACATTTTTTAAAAGCCATGCGTCAAAAATATTCTGACGAACAAGCAAGAGATGTATTGCCTAATTTGGTAGGAGATGAAGTAGAGGATATAATAATAACATTCTTGGAACAAGAACGGAGTACAAATAAAGGACTCATAAAGTGCTTAAATGAGAAATTTGATCCTCAAAGAAATCTGGGTTTTGAAAGATATAATTTCAATGCAGCGTTTCAAATAGAAGAGGAAACAATGGATGAATATGTAACATGATTAAGAAAGTTAGTGACTTTCTGTGACTTTGAAAAGTTCAACAGTGAGGAAGCAATAAGGTTAAGAATAATACAAGGATGCAACTCAGTGAAGATTAGGAAAAAGTTGTTGGAGAAAACATATGATCTGCAAGAAATTATACGCATGGCAAGGACAGAAATGCAAGCACAGAAGCATGCTACAAACATGTAGGAAGGCAGAGTGAAAACTCTAGAACAAGTAAGACTAATGTCTAAAAAGGAAAATATTAGAGAAAAAGTAGAACAAAATAAATAAAAGAGGCAGTGTTACAGATGTGGTATGCAATTTCCGCACTGGACAAGAACATGCCCAGCACTAGGGCAGCAATGCAGATAGCGTGGAAGGCCCAATCACCTTGCAAGTATATGCAGATTCAAAAAAGATAAAAAAGAAATGTGGAACAGAAAAGAAAGTTGGAACAGGCAAAATATATCAGATGCTAAAAAAAACAAGAACCAATAAATTTGTCAGACAAATGGAACGTGTAGAGTATGACTCGGACTAAGACATTGAACAGTCCGAAATGTTGTATATGATGTGTGAAGAAGATGAGGTCAAACGGTGAGTGTCCAAGATGGCAACGTGAGCGGACGTGTTCTCAGCTCGCTCCGTCGCGACCACCAACTATCCTGTATCTGGCCTCCTACGATCAGCCAATGTCTCTTGGATCTGCTGCGGATCGCACCATGGGCGTCCCGCGATTCAACTGAAGCCCTTTCATAGCAGCCACAGCCGCGGGGAAGCCAGACGCCGAAGCGGAGACTCGGGCCCACGTTTGCGGCCCTTCCCCCACCGGACCTCCGCTGAGAGCACGCCTGCCCATGGGAGCCTGATTTTACCCCCAGCGGCCCCCCTTGACATGGTACTGCACCCGCGGGCCCGCGGCTGAGGCAGGGGATCAACAGGACAGTGTGCAGCTCAGCCGAGCGCCCTGCACATTTATCGATACTGAGGGAGTGTTACTGCGCCAAACCGGAGACGGCCCTGGCCACATACACAGGTAGGCCCCCCGCGCTCTATACTCCCTGGGCATACCTCGAGGTTCACACTGGCGGTGTCAACCGGGGGCCCGATATTCATTTGCGGGCTCCCCCCCCCATATTTACAGACTCACCAGTCTGCTTTTAGGAGGCCTGGGACTCCCTTACTGGAATCACGCACCCGCAGGAACAGTGAGGCCCACTAGGCCCGACCATACCTTGGTGCTCTCCAACCCTGCTGCGGATCGGCAGCGGGCGCAGCCCTGCGGCCCCCGCATCATCCTGGCCCATGTGTGAGGCACCCCTCCTTGGATTCACGGCGAAGGCTGTGCACCTCTGCATTGCTCTGTCACTGGTGCCCCCTGGTCGATTGCTACACGGGGCCTGATACTTTCTTCTCCTTGCCCAGCCACGCAACATAATTGAAACCATTACTCGGTGCCCTGGTCCGGGTACTGCGCCCACGGTGGGGGCAAGGATCGACGACTACCCCCCATTGCCCGGGGGTCCATCCAGTAGTAGGGCACGAGCATTGGATCCAGCACGCTCTTATCCCCCTTCTCCCTGGAACTTACGGAGCACCATCACCACCAGGATGGGCAAGACAAAACCTGAGAAGCAGCAGTCACTGACCACTGACCCACAGGGCCCACCGTCTGGCGCCGCAGTTGCCGACCAGTCATTAGCTGGCCAACCCATGCCACAGGCTGACCTCTCACACCGCCTTGACGAACTCATGGTGGCGGTGATGGACATCAAATCCAGCCTGGCCCCAAAATTCGACACGCTATGCGCAGAGTTCATCTTCCTGCATGATGACTATAAAAAGCTGAAAGACAGGGTAGCAGATGTGGAGTCCACGATCGCAACTGTGAAGCCCTCCGTGTCCTCCACGGTGGCCCAAATCAAGACACTGCAAGAGGAGGTGAACTACCTCAGAGATCGTGTCGACGACCAGGAAGGCAGATCGCGCCGGAACAACGTGCGCCTGGTGGGCCTGCGGGAACGCGTCGAGGGACAGAGTATGGAGCTATACTTGGAAACCTGGTTCTCGGACACCATACTTCAAGGCAAGCATTCTAAGTTCTTCTCCGTGGAACGAGCCCATAGAGTCCCGGGGGACCCACATCGACCAGGCGGTCCTCCTAGGCCGGTGGTCGCACGCCTCTTCAACTACCGTAATAGGGACCACATCCTACAGGTCACAAGGGCCTGCGGCCCGTGGGTAATCCAGAACGCGGAGGTGCACATATACCCGGACTACACATTAGCAGTACAGCACCGCAGGGCATCCTTTATGGACGTGAAACACTGCCTCCACGAACATGAGCTAAAATAGGCACTACAATACCCGGCCACACTGCGCATACAGCATAAAGGTACCACAGTCTTCTGTCAATCTCCTGAAGACACCTGGAAGTGGGTGGAACAGAATGAAGTGGCGGCAGCTCCGAAATCCACAGGGGGCTCCCACCAACAATGGAAGAAGGTCACACATCTCGGACGCCGCGGTCTGCTTCGCAGGCAGCGCCCCACCAAGGCCCAAGCAGCACAGGAAAAGGAGCAAGCTCTGAAGCAAGCCGAAAAACACGGAGCCGCCACTTCCCCTCTCCGCTCAGACTCGGAAACTGAGTCCTCTCCGGAACAGGAATACTCCTTATCGGACTCACAGCAACAGTTGATGCTGGGCGACGGCCCCCACGTGACACCGCAGACTTCCGATGAACTGGGTTAGCTACTTATGGCACTGTGACTCACTGGAACTGTGCACAACAGGCTAATGGAACACTATACCTAAGCAGGAGGCAACCGCTGTATGTAAGACTTTGTCATTTCTTGATCGGCTGACCCATGAACACTCTACTACGGTACAACTAGGAGGCGATGGCGAGACTGAGCGAGTATGCACATGCCCCACACACGATAAGTGACTGTTACAGATCTATCTTGAGTTTAGTAATTTATTGTTTTCTTTTTCTTCTTAATTTACTATGTTTGCATACAAGTGCATATGGCCTCTTGCCCGTTGGCAATTCGGCCTGGGGTGGGGGTCGGTTTATAGTATACCACAAAATGTCAGTCCATAGCATATACCTGTGTGCTACGCTAGAATGCAGAATTGCCCTTCGAGTGTTATTTAACTGTCTGTCGCATGCGGGTAATGTACATCTACTGTTTTTCGCTCTTACTGATGTAAATGCAAGGGAATCATTATTTATTTTTGACCTGGAATGTGCGCGGCCTGGCCGGTTGTGTCAAGAGACATAAAGTTTACCAGTACTTACGTAGACACAAGATTGCCATAGCTCTACTTCAGGAGACACATTTAACACAACTAACACTGCAGTCGCTTAGTAAAAGAAGGAGGGGCACGGTCCTAGGCACGACTTATTCAGGCTATGCCAGGGGGGCCCTGATCTGGGTGGCACCAGGTATTCCATTACAGATAATGCACATACGGGCGTTGACCCTCAAGGCCATTATGCGGTACTGGAAGGCTCTTTAGACGGTCGCCCACTGTCCATGGTTTCACGTGCCTAACTCAGGGCAATCCACATTCCTTAAGACATTTACCCCGGCACTCCTTAGGGACCCACTCATTGGGGGTGCAACCATAATGGCGTACTCGACTTAACTCTCGATCGTTCCCGCCCTCCCCTCCCCGGAGCACAGGCTGTTGGGCTCACACACAATATGACTGCTTGGGCCACGCAGATACAATTGTTTGATGGTTGGCGTGCAAAACATCCTACTGACCGGGTATACTCACACTACTCCACTCTCCATGATCTGTACACGCGTATCGACACCATTTACTGCACGGAAACGGCACTAACACATGTGGCTCATGCTGAGTACTTAGCTCGCACGATCTCGGACCATAGCCCCCTGAAAATTCAACTGACTTGGGGTGCGTCCAGACCCAGCATACCGACTTGGCGGCTCCCTCTGGAAGCACTTCATGACCCGGCTCTGAGTGCTACCATCCTGCAGTCTAAAACCACATACTTCCAGACCATTGAAGGAATGGCCACACATGCCGGCATTGAATGGGACGCCCTGAAGGTTGTCCTGCGTGGGCAGGTCATACAGGCAGTGTACGGTACTCACATGACGCTAACTAGGGAAATCCAGGAGTTAGAGGCTGAAATTCTACAACAGGAACATACGGCCCCCATGGACCCGCACATATTACCAGCACTCACCAAAACCAGATTAGCACATAAGGAAGCACTGGATAAATTGTGTGCCCTAGATTACAAGCAGTACTCGGCTAGATGACACGCGGAGGGAGACAACGCAGGCAAGACACTTGCTTGGCTGTTGAGGAGCAACTTTACACAACCACCTATCACTGCAATATACACCCTGGATGGTACCCTAGTTAACACACAAGAACAGATCAATGACTCCTTTTATAAATGCTATGTGTCACTATACAAGGCCCCAGACGTAGGTGACTCTCAGGCAATGCATCTGTTCTTAGAACAGGCGGCCCTCACACAAGTAACGCAGGACCAATACACAGAACTAGAGGCTTCGCTCACGTTAAGTGAAATCTCGGACATTATCAAACAGCTAGCTAGAGGCAAAACCCCCGTAATGGATGGCTGGCCCACGGAATTTTATGCTAATTATTCAACCCAGCTGGCTGCCCGGTTGCTCACCGTATTACAAGAATCCTTTGATAGACGCACATTGCCTACTTCTCTTCGCGAGGCTGTGCTAGTAGCCCTCACAAAACCTGGCCGGGACCCCCTCCTCATGAGCTCGTACCGCCCGCTGTCCTTACTTACATCGGATTACAAAATCCTGGGTAAGCTGCTGGCCAACAGGCTGCTGGAGGCCGTTCCCCTATTGGTCTAAATGGACCAAAACGGGTTTGTCCCGGGTAGGAGCACTGGGCTGAACCTTCGGCGCTTGTTCAAACTCTTGGAGTGGGCCCAAGGGGTTCCTGAGCAACACTGGATAGCAGCCTTAGATATAGAAAAGGCCTTCGATACCCTGGGATGGGATTACCTACAGGCGGTGCTGGCTCGATTCGGCATAGGCCCTAAGTTCCTATGCTGGGTGAAAATATTATACACTAACCCACGTGCCCGGGTGAAATCGGGCTGAGTCATCTCGCCATCCTTCGATATTGAGCGCGGCACCAGGCAGGGTTGCCCACTCTCACCAATTCTGTTTGCCTTGGCCATGGAGCCCCTGGCCTGTGCACTCCGCAGTCATGTTATAGGCTGGGGCATTCGAGTGCATACGCAGTGGCACATAGTGTCCCTTGATGCGGACGACGCACTGATCTATCTATGCAATCAGGGCGAGGCACTCCGAGGTCTAGTTGAACTACTAGACACCCATGCGCGGCTGTCGGGCTTAAAAGTAAATTGGGATAAATCCGTCCTATTCCCGATGTCACCCATCCCAGTCGAACAAAGGCAGCGGCAGCCCCTTGCCCCACTTGCCAGAGCGTATGACTCATTTAAATACTTGAGAGTCCAGGTCTATCTCTGCCCGTCTGATTTGATAGATGGCAATCTGGGGAAGGCGATCACCAGTGCTAGGGCGTCTCTCCCGTTCTGGACCGCCCTCCCACTATCCCCCATGGGCCGGATAGCCATATCCAAGTTGCTCCTACTCCCTAGGCTCCTATACTATTTCACCGTTCTACCCTACAAAAATGATTCCACGATCTACGATCACTGTTAGTATCTCTGATATGGGGCAACTCCAGGGCGAGAGTAGCACTCTCAAAGCTTCATCTACCCATATCTGAGGGAGGATTGGGTGCGCCCGATTACGAACTGTACTATGCAGCCGCCCAGCTCCAGTGACCCATGCACTGGCTTGCAAAGAAGAACCTAGCGGAACTAGATACCTGGGCAATGACGTTAGCGCAAACAGACCTGCTTGAGTGGCTATCAGGCACTAGAACTCAGCTTCAGAGGATGGAGGGCTGCACCTTACTACGGGGAGCCCGTAGCGCCTGGTCGCATTATGTGATACCCAAGCGCCGCCCTTCGCTGTATGCCCCAAACCTCCCCATTGAGACATCACCAGGTTCATACACCCGACTAAAGCGCCCGGAGTTGGTCGAATAGCAGGCAGCTGGACTGACAACATGGGGAGACTTATTTGTTGACTCCGCGCTATGTGATTTTGACACTCTGAGGGACGACTATGGTGTGTCACCCGGAACGTTCCTTCTCTAAGCGACACTAACACAACAGGCAATACGTATCTGGGGGGACATAAGCACGGTACCACCGACTTCTGAGGCCCTGCAGACACTACTGACGCATGGGTCAGGTAGGAAAGCCATCACGGCCATCTATAATTCACTCAGAACGGACACAGCCCCCTCATTGTCCCCACTACGCGAATACTGGACAGCGGTGCTCTCCACCGAAATCACAGATAAGCAATGGAAACAATGCGTGGAAAACCCCAAGACCATCTCAATGAATGCCCGACTGAAATTCACGCAATTTAACTATCTACATCACACATAGTTAACCCAGCACAGGCTGGCGCAAATGTACCCGACCTCCGTTGATATTTGTCCCAGGTGCCACGATACGGGCGCTGACTTTCTGCATATGGTTTGGCCGTGTTCCCACATCATAACATATTGGGGGAAGGTCTCTGACATACTGGCCGCGGCAACAGGAACCACAATTCCAATTCAGGGTGCGCACTACCTGCTAGGCATTACAAAAAGGAATGCACGTCGTAATAACCTCAACAAATTCATTGACTTGGCACTGGTTCTGGCCAAACGCTGTTTGGCCATGGACTGGAAGTCACTGACGGGCCCATCCACTAGACACTGGCTTCTCGCTCTTCGACTTGCCTTAGTGGCCGAACACGACACATTGACATCTCAACCCCCACGTCCAACGGCTCGGGCGCAGCCTGTGGACTGGCAACACTATGTAACCACTATAGAAGCCAGACTTCGGGATACAAACGTCCATGGGCGACATAACGGTAGCACTGATGCTGCAACTGGCTAACATAACTGGGACACCCCGAGTATCGACACCAAGGCACGCTCACAAGGGAAGAGATAGGAGTCACACACACGCGGGCGCGGCAATCAGATATAACTGTCTCACACTTCCGACCCGGCCTGATCGCACCGCACACAACGAAACACCTGCTCTGCATAATTCCTCCCCTACTCTGCTCCCATAACAGCACCCACTACAGCAGAACCCTGATAGTTCATAAGCGGCACATTCAACGGGAACATACGCATGATAATCTTTGGACAGGCACACTAGTAAGGTGGTATTAAGTTTAATAAAAAAATATATTTTTCTTTTACATCATGTTTAGATACAGCTTTGTACAGTAACATCTGCTGACAATCTCCAAAGTGAATTAATGTCATTGTTTGTTAGTAATGTCGAGCATGGCGATTCCCCCCCACCTAGTGGGCACAATAATGAAAATTGAGATGTACTTCATTTTGTACTTTACTATGATGTATTTACAGCTGTATGTTGTGTTGAGTGTAAAACGAATAAAGATTATTAAAAAAAAAGAAGATGAGGTCAAACAAATTAACATGTTAAATAGGGAAAATATAAAGAAAATAACATTAGTAGATATCATGGTTGGCCCTCAGAAAGTTTCATTTGTTCTTGGTATGTGTATCATTGATTACCAGAAAATTAAAGAACAACCCCCTTTAAGTCCCTCCAATGTCAATGTTTTCCAGTGGGGAGCACAACACTGTTTCTGATTCAGGGAAATTTGAAGAGATGCTACAATATGGAGATACAATCAGTAAAGAAGAGCTACATGTGTTAAAGAGTGAGGTTCTTGGACCTTGTTTGTTGAGCAATGTCACTGCTAAAGTCATGGATATGTTAGCAATGACATGTAATGTTGTGACAGATCATCCGGTATTAAGAAAGTACCCAGAATAGTTCAATGGACTGGGTAAACTAAAAAATGGAACGATTACACTATACCTAAATGAAGCAGTGAAACCAGTAGTCCAGACACACAGAAGAGTTCCAATACACTTGCAAACAAAAGTAGAGAAAGAAATAAAAACACTTCTACAACAAGACATAATTGAACCAGTCATTGGTCCAACACCGTGGTTATCACCTAATGTAGTGATTCCAAAAAAAGATACGGAAGACATCAGGATTTGTGTAGATATGAGAGTGCCTAATACAGAAATTGAACCTAGGGGTGTGGCTTGACCCTAAGCTCTCGTTTGAGCATCATACAAGGCGGGTGGCAGGAACTTGTTTTGGAATCTTGCGTGGACTCCGCAAGACCCTGGACCTCCTGCTTACCGTAGCTAGGAAGACCATGGTTCATGCTTTGGTAACATCGAGGCTGGACTATGGAAATGTGCTTTACCTGGGGGCTAATGTCAACTGTGTACAGAGGCTTCAATGTATCCAGAACGCAGCAGCCCGCCTGGTTCTGATGCTACCTAGGCGAGCCTCTTCCAGGAAGGCCCTGGTCGCCCTTCATTGGCTCCCGATTAAAGAGCGAATCCTGTTTAAAGCTCTTTGTGTGAGCCATCGGATTCTACAAAGGAAGGGACCCACATACCTACATCACCTTCTGACTCCGTATGTCCCCTCCCGCCAATTAAGATCTAGCGGGACGGGACAGGTTATTATTCCCAGAGTCAGGAGGGTAAGGATGGGTGGGCGAACCTTTAGTTTCAGGGCAGCTCAGCAATGGAACAAACTCCCGTGGGGGCTTCGGATGGAGGCCTCGGAGTTGATTTTTCGTAAAAAGCTGAAAACTTTTCTATTCCCCACTGAGTAGCTTTCGGGTTGCTGTACCGTATATGGGGTGTGGCCTGGGAATGATGTCTCTCTCGACTGTACCGTAGCCTAGTGTAACCAAGCGCTCTACAAATGTCATTATTATTATTAAAGAGAAAGGTATCCAGACCCACATTTTAATGATATGATCAGTAGTATCAATGGTGCCACTATTTTTTCGAAGTTGGATCTATGTAAGGGGTATCATCAGTTGGAAATAGACAATCAGTCGAGATTTATCACACCATTCTCTAAGCATGTTGGGCTATACAGGTAGAAAAGATTGATTTTTGGCATATGTTCGGCTGCGGAAATTTTTGGGGAAATCATAAAGTATGTGATAAGACCTGTAAAGAACACCATGAATTACAGTGATGATATCTTACTTTTTGGAAAAACGAAAGAAGAACATGATCAAGCATTGGATGGATTATGTCAGTAACTTGTAAAAGCTGGTTTGATGCTCAATTTTAAAAACTGGGAAATAAATAAGCATGAATTAACATTTTTTGGTCACATATTTTCCAGTGAAGGAATGAGGCCAGACCCAGTCAAAGTAGTGTCACTCAATGCAGTACTCAGACCTATAGATGTATCAGAATTATGTTCATTTTTAGGGATGGCTAGTTATTGTTCACTCTATATGAAGAATTTTGCTACTATAAATGCTTCACTCAGAGAACTAACGATGAAAGGGCGAAAGCACGTCTGGAATGATGAATGTGAGCAGCTTTTAAAAAGATAAAAGAAAAAATATCAAGTGTAGCTAATCTGAAATACTCTGATCCAGAGTTATGTACAGAATTAGTAGTAGATACCAGTCCTGTAGGACTTGGTGCAATACTGGTACAACACAAACCTGGCAGAGAAACCCTGCGATATGTGATTTCACATGCTAGTAAAAGCTTGTCTGATGTTAAACAAAAATATTCTCAGCCAGAAAAAAAAAGCTTGGCGGTTGTCTGGGCCTGTGAGCAGTACCATGATTTTTTATATGGAAAACCATTTGTTATTATAACAGATCATCAAGCTCTTCTTTCTATTTTTGGAAACCCAAAAACGAAAATGCCTCCATGAATTGAGAGATGAGGAATGAGATTAATGGATTATGACTGTAAAATTATTCATAAACCAAGAAAAGAGTATAATCCAGCAGACTATTTGTCTAGACAGCCTTTGAAAACTGAATTCAAAGAACAGTTGGAAGCAGAAGAATACATGTGCTTCATAATTAGCTCAGCAGTGCCAGGAATCATTTCAGAAAAAGAATTGATTGAAGCATCACAACAGGATGAAACAATTCAAGAAGTAAAAAAAAATCATACTTGAGAACAATTGGAGATGGAAAAATATTGCAACTAAATTTCAAACTAATATAAGGAAACAAGATATTTCGGCATTTAAGACCACACCAAACTATCTATTGCCTCAACTGGAATACTATTGAGAAGTAATAAATTGATCATTCCGTCAAGTTTACAAAGACATGTGATTGATTTGGCTCATGTGGTGCTGCAAAACGATTTTTAAGAGAAAAAATGTGGTTTCCCAGATTAGATAGTCAAGTGGAAGAAGTGATTCAGACTTGTCACTTATGTGAATGTACCACCAAAGAAAGAGTGGTGGAAGAATTACACCTGTCTGAGTTGCCAAATACAGTGTGGTCCAATGTAGAGCAGATTTTTATGGGCCACTTTATTCAGGGCATTATTTATTAGCAGTGATTGATGAGTATTCTCGTTTTCCTATAGTAAAGGTGGTGTTGTCAACATCTACATCAGTTGTACTTCCGGTTCTTGATTAAATATTTTCTACCAGGAGAATACAAAATGTATTGAAAACGTATAATGGGCCACCATTCAGTGCCAATGAATTTCAGAAATGTATGAATTATCCGGGGATAGTGCACAGATGAGTGACTCATGTGGCCTATGTTGAATGGAATGATTGAAAGATTGATGGCCACCATTAAAAAATCTGAAGAAAGGGCAAAACGATTGCAGATTCCGATAAACCAAGCTCTATGTCAAGTTCTACGTGATTATCGGAATACTCCTCATGGATCAACTGGAAAATGTCCTTCAGAACTAATGTTTGGCCAACAGAGGCTAACTCGATTAGCACATCTCCCAGCAGAATGTAAAAAAAACATTCAAGATCGAGAATGTCAGATAGGTGACCTGGTACTTGTAGGCAACAACAAACAAGAAAATCATAAAGAGATTTCACTCTGCACCAATGGAAGTGACAAAAATTCAAGGGACGGCAGTTACAGCACAGAATGACAACAAAGTGATAACAAGAAATAAAACATTTTCCAAGATGTTTAAAGATGTAGTTATTGCACAACAAGGTGTGCAACTGGATAATCAACAAGAGGAACAGGCACTTAAAAAATCTGTAAGGATTTCAAGATGACCAGATTGATTAATTGAACATTGATAGATTATCAAATATGGTTTTTTCTCTCGTTTTCTCTATTTGTTTTCTCTATCTATCATCTTCTCTTAAAAAGGGGGATGTGGGAGAAATGTAGTGATGTGATGCAACGGAATGTAGTGAAAGTGTTCTGGGTTGGAATGGAAAGGGGTTTAGAATATAGAAGGTTCAGTTGTAATGGACTGAGAAAGGCTGCAGGCGGTTACCTTGTACAAGACAAATAAAGAAATTCAAGCCCACTCCAGAGCTTGTGTATTGCATACATCATGGGCTATTACACTTGTGAGGATGTGAAGGCTGTGAAACATGAAGGTGGAATATTTTGGTGAGTGAGCGTATTTGCACAAATGGGGACAAGAGAGAGTATTTGAGAAAAAAGTCAGGAAACATTTCCATCAGAAGCATTCTGAGGCATGTCTCCTCCCTGTAAACAGGTGACTTTGGGCCTGATTTAGATCTTGGTGGATGGGGTAGTCCATTACAATGGTGACGGATATACCTTCAGCTGAAATATAAATTCTACACGATATAATGGGCTTTATATTTCAGCGTAGGGGATATCTGTCACCGTTGTGACGGAGTAACTCGTCCACCAAGATCTAAATCATGCCCTCTGTATGTAGCTACTGCAGGCATCCATTAACTTTCTGAATTACTGTGTTCAAGGAGAAAGCAAAGACATTGCAAGACCTACAGACTCAAATGACCTTGTAAAATAACTTTACCAGTTCTATCAGAGCCATTCCAGAAATGTTAATCCAACTGAAGATTGTACAGGGTTCCTGGGTCGGCAGGAAAATAGTAAATGCCCTAACCAGTAAAATACATCCGCTGTCACAAGGACTAGATGCAGGTACATTCATTGGTGGCAGGAGTGAGTTTTATTTGGGTTGTAGAAAGGTAGCAAGAGAGTCAGAAGGAAGGTCTCACTTAAAAGCCAACAATGAGCAAAATAGACTAATATTACCCCAAACTGGAGATATGCAAATATGATTTCATTTATAGATTAGTGAAATAGTAATGCTAAAGTATGTAGTGGATAAGGTGACTAAACCAGTATGAAGAGGCAGTGTGTTACCACATGATTTAACACATATTTTAGCACTGCCCCAGTGGTGATCTCTACTGATGCCAATAACTAGTATGACAGGACACAAGTCAATAATGGTAGTATCCAAGGACACATCAAAATTGTAAGAAACAATGCCAATGCTTTGTTCTTGGATATAGGCTACTGACAAGGCCCCCAAAGTTGAAACCTGTCTTGGCCTGATTGTGTTCCGGTCCGGAGCAAGCCTAGCCTGGCAGTTTGGACAGGACTGTTCCTACTGGAGCAGCATCAAGTTTGATTTCTATAAGAATAGTCTTTGTCAAGAGTGGCATAATGGGCAAAATCCGATGGACTGGAATGCGGCCCAAAGTAATTACCAGCAGCTGAGATTAATTCAAGCATTCCACTCATCACTCTTTTTTTTAATAGAAAAGTCAATAGTTTACCTAAATTCACATGCATCAGCAGCTGAAGTAATATATTAACATCACAAAACAACCATTTTTGGTGGTAATTCCAGGTCTGCTGAATTTCAGAATTTACTCCACACTCTAAAGGAGGTCCAGAATCTTTTTGATGAAGGGGACTAAAAACATGTGATAGTGAATTGGGAGCATGATTTGTTTTTGCTATTTTCCCTCACAACGTAATTCACATAGGGAATGAATAATGTAATAGTACATCAATAGACTGCCAAGCACAGTCACTCAAGCAGACAGATAATAAACTGGATTCCAGAGGCCAGTGGTCCTGCTGGTTAATTGGTGGGCCAACAAGCCTTTGGTTTTCCTTTCTCAGCTTGAAAGTAGTGCTAAAATGATTACAGCAACCCGGGCAGGTAGGTGGTCATTAAGAGGAACGCAGTATTAGGATATCCATCAAAAATCATCAGATGTTTCGCTTACTCTCTCTGGTTCCCGGGCCACATTTATCAGTAGGGAGCAGATTTGTTTCCAATTCATCAAAATGCCAGGGGTAGCAGAAGCCACATCACATGCCATGCGACCCCTGCCTGGTGTCATAGGAAGTGACATCACACAAACTTTGACCTGGCAACATCACAGGAAGTGACATTGCCTGCCCTTTGACCCCCCCGATGATGTCACAGGAAGTGACATCACAGGGCATTTGACCTGATGACATCACAGGAAGTGGCATCACGTGAGTTTTGGCCCTGTGAAATCAAAGGAAGCAACATTGCATAATCTTTGACTTGGTGCTATCACAGAAAGTGATGCATCTAACTTTTGGTTATTTACATCACACACAGAGGCTGGAAAATCTCTACAGATAGAAAATAAGTACCCTATAAACAGATATACTTCAAATCCTATTGAAAATGCTGCTACATACATTGTTTCAGGTAGTATCTTTAGATATACAATTAAGATAATGCAGCATTGATTAAGAACCTATCGCATAGTGTACAGCAATGGAGAATACGCTAGCAAAGTTGAAATCAGCCATTATCAATATCAAATAACTTATAAAATGAGAAGGTTGCTGAGACTATAATGTTCAAAACAAGTTCACTTTATCATTTGTTTTAGAAACTAAGAGTACCATGTAATTAATTCTCAGTCTTGGAACGTAGATAACAATGCTATTTAATGCAGGTCAAGTTCTGCCAGCAACCTTCCTTTCCATGATGGAATACATACTTCTAAACCTGTGGAGCCATTGAACCTCTCTAGGTTTACTATCATTAATTTATTCTACAGAAAACATGTACATCACTGGTATAGTACTTGTGTTGATCAATAATATGCTTGTTCTACATTAGCATACCTTACCAGCAGTAAACATCTTACCTAACAACCAGAATGCCCAAAGGCAATCGTGCTTGCTTTACAAATGCAGATGTTGCAGTCCGCATTTAAAAATGACTACATTAATCACTGCTCCTATAACAAAACTTTACACATTTTCAAAATTCACCAGACACACATACAGAGACAATGAATTATCTGTGTGTAAATTAGTGTATAGAAAATGTTACATAAGGCAATGGAGACTACAAGGTGTAGGATTCACAAGTCATCCGTACTGGTTGGCACGTTTTAAGAGTGCTTGATCTGGAGAAGCAGAAACTCAGGATTCAGAACATAACACAGTGGTTAGGATTGACTTTAATAATAAAAAAAAAATTCTACCCAAACAAACCTTTCTTAGCAACATCAGGATAGAAAGAGTGGGAAAAAACATAACTTTCTAACCTGTACCATGCAGCTTGCAAGCAGCTCTTAGATGGCAGTTCATAGCTAACTGTGCTAGATTACAAATACAATTTATGAGCTGCACAGTAACAACAGAATCTCTGAGACAAAAGCAGTAACCCACTGACCTATCCACATAACAGATTGTTCCTTGATATGCATGGTACATGTTCTTTGCAGCAGGCATATTAACCCTCTGTGCTACCTCAGTTAAGTGAAAGCTGCCACTAGACAAAACTCCCATCTCTCTCCAGCAGGTACATTATTAAATCACCAGAGTTAACTTGACACTTTTATTGCTGCCCAAAAACTGCTGAATATACAAGGAACTATGCAGTGCTTTTAAAACTGCTGCACTGCTACAAAACCGGCCCTCTAACAAAACCTGCCCGCCACCCTTCCAGCCTCCAGGGGAAATGCCTGCCTGTCACCCGATGCCCAGTACGGCAATTCCGGCCTTGGTGGTGTTCAAAACAGACAATGTCTTGTTGGCCAATCCACCTGCACTGACCGGCATGTGCATGCTGTGGCTACACGGATGCAGTGTTCGACATAAAACAATTACAATTAATGTGTTATTCACATTACCTAAAGGAGAGCTAGTCCGCTACAAGAGTTGAACCTAAAATGTGTGCGCTTTAACAATCATTTCTGAAGTTTTGCAGCAGGGATTTTGAAAATCTTGTATCAACTCCAAAAACAGATAATCTTATCTTACTTTACTTATTGCTTCTGTTAGAGGTTTGCCCAGGACACGCAGCTCACAGGAGTCACAACTACAGGCACCATCACAAGGGAAGTCGGTACGTCAAGATTCTAGTCAAGTCGATGTGATGACTCAGTCAGTCTCACTCTCACAATAACTGCCTCATCACCCGCCCGAGTCCCAACTGTCCGACTCAGTCAGAGAGTGACAATTAAGTGAAGCCAGTCACTCAGGACCCGGTCTGGACTGGTAGTCTGTTGCTGAACTTGCATTGAAGTCAGTCACTCACTCTAGAGACTAGTGACACCCAGAACCCACGCCACACAGCAGGCATGAGTCTGACTACGACTCTGAGGCCGTGCGGCACACGTTCTCTGCAGCAGCCATATTAACCCTCTGCGCTACCTTAGATAAGTAAAAACTGCCACTAGACAAAACTCCCCTCTCTCTCCATCAGGTACATGGATAAATCGCCAGGGTTAACTTGACACTTTTATTGTTGCCAGAAAACTGCTGAATATGCAAGGAACTTTGCAATGCCTTTAAAACTGCTGCACTGCTACAAAACCCGCCCCACTAACAAAACCTGCCCCCTACCTTCCAGCCTCCTGGGGAAACGCCCACCCATCGCCTGATGCCCAGTACGGCCATTCCGGCCTTGGCCAGTCCACCAGCACTGACCGGCGTGTGCATGCTGTGGCTACACAGATGCAGTGTTCGACATGAAATAATGGCAATTAATGTGTTATTCACATTACCTAAACGAAGGCTAGACTGCTAAAAGGGTTGAACCTGAAATGTGTGTTCTTCAACAATCATTTCTGAATTTTTGCAGCAGAGCATTTGAAAATCTTGTGTCAACTCCAAAAACAGATAATCTTATCTTACTTTACTTGCTGCTTCTGTCAGAGGTTTGCCCGGGGCCCGCAGCTAACAGGAGTCACAATGTCCGGCACCACCACAAGTGGAGTTGGAGAGTCGGGACTCTAGTCTGAGTAGATGTAACGACTCAGTCAGTCTCACTCCACATGACTTCACCGGCACCCGCAGCCCACCCAGGGTCCGACTGTCCGACTCAGTCAGAGAGTGACAATTAAGTGAATTAAGTCACTCATGGCCCAGTCCTAAACTTGCGTTGATTCTAATCCGTCACTCTAGAGTCTTGACACCCAGCACCCATGCAGCAGGTACAAGTCCGACTCGACTCCAACTCCGAGGCCACGCCACGTCAGTGCAGCTTTTAGTGCCACAGGGTGGGGGGGGGGGGGCTTGCCAATAATCTTTGCCAGGGCAGTCATCATTGCTAGCACTTTCACTCTACCAGATTGACAGCCCTTGGACCCAGTGAGCGGTCCCAAACACGGTGGTACACATACCTTACCAGGCACCACGTCCTCAGCTAGGGTAGTGTGCAGCAGGTGCGTGCTTGTACTTACACACACACGTGCTGCTAGTTGCAGCTTGTCACTGTCCAATCATGCCCAGCTATGCTGCGCGGGCTTCGTGCTCATTCACTCAGCTTCCTGGCCCGGGCCCGCAGCAGATACATATAATGTATTAAATCAAGGACTGCGCCAGCCGGCCCGGGGTCACCATAGCAACGAGTGAGACAAGTTCTTTCCCCACCCAGGCCCAGCTTGCAGGCCATCATGATGTCTATACAGGCAGAGCTTCAGCACAGCAGTGCAATCAAGCGCTGCTCAACCTGCAGCTGATTTTATACCACCAGAGGGCTTGCTAAGGCTGATAAACAGCCAGGGGTCGCAAGCAAGGTGGCAGGGTACACAACAGGTGGCTTAGGGTTTGCAGATGCGACCCCTGGAGACCCCTAATTGACGTCCATGGGAATACCTGCCGTACCTAGGGCAGCATTTCCGATGCTATTTCCTAACCATGACCACCATGCTCTATATAACTGCCTGAAACAGGAAAAAGTAACATTAGCCCTCACCGGCCGTTAGAAAACTCCTGGAGCATCTCAGCACTTCTTTTATATTTTTTTTAAAAACAAACCCCACTCTGCCGGTTTGTCTTTGAAAAATATAAAAAATGCCATACTATGGCATGCCAGGCAGCATTCAGATTTGCCCAAAGTGCTCCTGCTGTGCGGTGGGAGCATGTTCGACAAAAATTCCCTAATGACCCAGTAAGGAGCCTTATATAGGGAGAGGGGGGTTCTTCAGTGCCGAATTCCAAAGGCAAAATAAGCCATATAATCTGCTTTTACGTAGATTCAGACGCAACCTTAAAAAAGACAAATGATTGGTTAATTAATATACATCGGGCAGAAGAGTTATTGAAAAACAGAGACCCCCTACAAATTTGATTACATTTAATAGTGCTGTACTTTAAAACTTTCCACACTGAAAACATGAACTTTTGTTTCTTACGTTGGGAAGCTGGTTCCAATGATGATCCGGCCTAAAGGATACTCTTTCCCGTTTGCTGTCACAGGAGGGCTCACTTCAAGATTGCCAAAGGAGTCCAGGCTAGTAACTTCTGAGGATAGGGCAGTTTTGGCCACGTAACCAAAATCAGAACGCTGGTGGTAAGAGGGAAAGAAGACTTACTCGTGATCAACTCATTGGTAATAAAAATAATACATTCTGTTAAGCAACATTTTCTTTTATTTATGCTTTTACGTGCACGACGTGGAGCATATTGACAAGGAATACTCCAGCAATTGTGGGTAGTATTACAAAAGCAATGTTTCTTCCGAACAAGCTTTGAAGAAAATTATTCATGAGAGCAGTTTCGAATGCAGGGCGAGTACCTCACTCCTGGTCAATATTGACACTTTCTCCAGTCCTAAACTTCCACCTTAAATTCATTGTTTTCAGGTGTTTTAGTTTAATTAGTTCAATGGTAGCAAAACAAGACTAGAGCACCCAAAATGCATTAAGTTGTCAAGCGAACGTCTTGACCTGGAAACTTTGCATACAGTATCTGAAATGACATGGAGGGAAGTGGTGGTCATACTATTTGAATGGTGCTAATAGAGGAATTGAGTGAATTTCAGCAGGTAAAAGAATTTCAGTCAGTTATAGAAAGTGCACTTAACCTCAATGCTGCACTCTGGGGTTCGGTTGTGACTAGGACGTTTTTGTTGGGTGAGCGTATGTAGCTAGGACTTGGTATGTAGCACCTCAAAATTACAGAGAGGTAGTTTGGGAGAATTCATCTAAGGCTTAGAAAAACACTACCTTGTATATTTGCTGACAAGGTGCTGACCTGAGGTAGGAGTGTGTATAAGGAGATTAAAGATATTTCCTGTTGCGAAATGTCAAACTGTATCCAGTGCTGTGAAAGAATATTGGGTGAACCGAATAATAGGGAATTACAATAAACTAGTGAGGAGGGAGATGAGTGTCTTGGTTGTATGGAAGAGGGTATTTCTCGGACATCATTTAGGGGTCACCTGAGACCCCTGGCTTGCCCCTTGTGACCCCTGGCACTGCCTTTGCGACTCCTAGCCTCAGAGGTGGCAAAACCTGTGCCAGGAACACAGGGGCAGCTCGTTCTTATGGACATCGGTTGGCTCCACTTTCATTGTTTTCTGTCAAATTTTTATTACACTAATAGTGACTAATATTTCATTATTCCCTATTAGTGTAATAAAGAATGGATTACAATTAACTGGAATATGACCCTCTCTGGCAGCAGAGGTAAGTAAAAAATGCTTTTAATGTATGTTGTGTGTGTGCTTGCGGGTGAGAGTGTGTTTATGTGAGAGCGAGTGTGTGTATGTGTGTATACGTAAACATGGATGTGTGAGCGAAAGTTAAGGTTAAATGGCATGTGATGTCACTTCCACTTTTGATGAACGTTCATGGGGTATTTGGCCATATGTTCCTTGTAAATATTTACTGAAGTCTGTGCATGTTGAAAGCTGTTAGTTGTGAATTTTTCCATGTTCTTGGAAAGGTTGAAATGTACCCCTAGTTTTCTTGCCAAGGACGCTGAGGTCATGATCCATGGGTGGAAATCAATAGGGCATGGCAGTGAGGCAGGTGCCGAGGCAGCCAGAAAATCAATTATTTCAATTTTGGAAGAGTTTAACATAAGTGAGTGAATGACCATCCAGTGGCAGATGGCTGTACAACATTTAGAAATCTGTGTCTGAATATAAGGAGTAAAAGCAGGATACAAGAGAAAGATTTGGGTGTCATCCACGCAGAGATGACAGAATAAGTCAAGGGATGTGAGCATATTGCCAAAAGATGAGGTGTAAAGTGAGAATAGGAGTGGACCCAGTACTGAGCCTTGGAAGACACCCACCTCAAGGGGTGCAGGGTTAAGAGCGAGGAGCACCAAGAGACCAAGGGGGAAATCAGATAGATAGGAGGGGAACCTGTTCAAGCAGATTTTGTGATCCCAAGATCGGTTAGGGGGTAGCAAAGTGGGTTGATAGACAGTATATAAAATACAAAGGAGAGGTCGATGAGTATGAGAATGTAAGAAAGGTGATTCTGGTGAGCAGAGATTATGAAATTGGAAACATGAGTGGGGCAGTTTCCCGTCGCGGGACAATCTAATACAAACAAGCCAGCACTGATTCGTTTGGGGTCCAGATAGCAATGCACATGACTATTAGTGTTTTTTTTGGCACCATTTTCTGAGAAATGTGGAGTATCAGGAGGAACTCGAAAGAGTGAGGAGAAGTGTCATACTAAAGCTGAACATTCCCAGATTAAAAAATGTCCCAATGCCTAATTAATCATTACTAAAGTTGGCAAGGGTAATCTGGCAATCACTTCCAGTTTCTCTACAGATTAAGGAAACATTGCTGTGCTTTCAAATAAAATTGTAACCATTACTGTTTGTGAACTACCTTGGAAAAATCTTTTGGTACAAAATTCTGTTATTAGTTTCAAAAGTTTAGGAACCATCAATTGCATCTACATCCCGTTTAAAACCCACTGCACACATGCCTGTACCCTGCAGAACACGCGTAATGCATACGCTGCTTAAATTAGGATGTAACTCGTAGGTCATAAATTGCAGTGCGGGATGACTAGACTCAACCTTACATCCTCCCGAGGTTTATGCAATGATTGGCGTATTGTGCCTTTTTTACAAAATCGAAAATCAATGCTTCGCAACCAGATGAATGTTTCAGTTAGTGCTGAAGGCGATCAAAAGGAAGGCGAGTGATAACGATGGGGTGATTAGCAAGGTGAATAAAAATAGAGATGTGCTGATGTTTGGTTTTATAGGTAGCGGCACACTGTATCCGACTCTGTTTCCATTATGTGGCACAAATATTTTCCTTGGACCATGCGTCTGGACAGACGTAGGTTTGTTTTGGCTCTTTACATTGGACAGGAAATGCCTGACGTACAAAGCAGAGTTTGACTCTGAATGCCTGATGTACAAAGCAGAGATGATGCGTGTTGTGTTCTAAATGTTTTACTGTGTATATTATGGCACGCGACCTCGCGTGAATCCTGTGTTTATTTGTGAGACCTTGCTTCTATTCCAACTTCTCCTCTGCGCGTTCTGGAGCCTTTGTCCAGTTGTGCTGGAGCAGTTGGAGTGGAAGGAAGGTTAGCTATCCTGTGGTTGTAATGGTGTTCCTATTCCTGCAAATAGAGAAGTTTTATTGCACCATACGACTCTACAATGCGCTGAACTGCTGTTATGTGTTGTGTGCTGGACAAATTGACAGTAAGGAACCGGGTATCCATTTCAGATAAATAAGACTTAGGCCCACAAGCAAAAATTAGGAAACATCCATTGGAAAATCCACTAGGAATATAGCAAGAACTCTTAAGAAATTATTTTTGAAGTGTGTGGTTTAAAACATATGGGGGTGCTATCAATAAACCCCAATGAACAAAATTGCCCAAACACACTTATTCTGCTACACAATCCCCACTCCTTGCTAACTAAAAACACACTGGCGTATCCTGCATCCTGTGTGGTATCCTAGGTAACTGATCTGTCACTGATTCTTGGTTGACATCAGCATCCTGAATCTGATGTCAACCTTAGAACATTTGTAGTTGCCTGGGGATTGGAATGTGTATCTTCAAGAAGAAAAGACTGTTGCAGTGCTGAAGGTGGAAGCAGTCGACTCTTGGTGGATGAGGCTTGTATGAAGGTGTTCTCAATAAACCTCCTTTGGATTACTGCCTGCGCCTTGTGGATTATCTTCAATTTAACACCCACCCTAAGAATATTCTTGAACATTAACCTACTAATCCCGAAACCCACCAGACCCAAAGTTCAATTTTCAACATCGTTTAAAAAACTGTAATCTCCTGGCATTCTAGTAGCTTTGACAATGTGTCAAATATCTTCTCAATATATTGCCTGTCAACAAGACGATAGTTTAATGGGGTTCAATTTAATCATGGAGTGGCAAAGCACCTCTCTTTTAGGCAACAATTTGGCCTCAATATTTATTTTTTGGTTTATCAGTTCGAGGACCTGCAACATCAGATGTGTTGCCTCCACTTGCTATTGAGAAAGTCTAGGATTGCCTTTCCCCTGCCTCAAGGACATTGGAGAGAATATTCACAAAAGTCAATACTTGAGAATCTAGAAGTACTGCTGAGTATGAAAGTTATTATGTCACCAGATGGCACTGCTGTCATGTCCTCATCCATGGTATCATTTGTATCAGTGGGAGCATTGGGGTGCACAAGCATTCCTTCCTCATAGTAATCAATGTACTCCTCTGTCACAATCTGCTTCATATTTCCAGGATAGAAGGAGTGTAGGTTGCTGACTGGCACATCAATGGCAAAGGGGACATGGCTTTGTGGAGGATGGTGTTAGACAGGTGTAAAGATGAGTCCACAGCAAAATAGAAGTAAAGTAGTTATCTTTATTCGGAGCAAGCAGGTACATGTTCCTCCAACAGCAACTTCTCCCTAACTGCCCTTCACTACCATTCCAGAATCCCACTGTGATGACAAGCTTCCAGTTACCATGACACTGGAAACACTGGTAGCCAAGATACCACATCTTCCCCCTTTATACAAAATTTAAACAATAACAAAACTACAATATTTAACAAATAAATGTTAGTAACAAAGAGAATCATAAGATGAACAGTTGCACTACAATATTATGGAACTATGTAAAAATACAAGAAGAGGGTATGATACTTAAGGAATACACAACAGCCACCACATCCCCTTCTTTACTCAAGAGAAAAAGAAGTGAAAAAAATAAATAAAACAAAACTCAAAAAAATCACGACATAACTTCTGTATTTCACTGGTTAATTTACCAATCTGTTTAAACGGAGAGAGACCCCTTGTCAGCAACCAAGGGAGTGGAGTACTTTCAGTACCAAAAAACAAGTTGTCCCTTGATTCATTCAATCAACAATAACACCCTATAAATAGTGGAGTTCTTAATTCATATAAAGCACATAGATAAACTATAAAAAAAAATAAAAAAATCTCAAAATCCCTGAAACACTTAAACAATGATCCCACTATAACATACAGTGCAAAAAGGTCAATTTATTTCTTTAGTGCATGTGGATATTATTAAAACACAATTTATATAATAAAACACCTATAATAAAACACAATGCATCAGTTCAACATAATTAAAAACAATAAAATTCATCAAGTCAGGACATAACATAACATCTTATAACACTTTTACCACAGAGAACCCTAAAAAATAGGGAAAAGAACAATAATAGACAGTGTACTTTGTTTTTTAGCTCAACAATTCCCTAGGAATAATTTTAGCAAGATTAGCCTGGATACATATACTCTATTTTGTATCTACAGGTCCAACTTGTCCTCGGGATAATGTACAGAAATGCGTCGACGCGTTTCGATGGGTATCTGATTATTCCATCTTTATCAAGACAGTCATTACTTTCACTTTTTTGTGGTATGTTTGATTGTTAGACCCTGTATAAACAAGTATATAAAAATATATATTTAAAACCTTAAAGTGATTCTACTATACACAAAATCTGCAGTGACATTCTACTAACACAACTCATGATTCCATAATTCATTTTATATATGCTCACATATACTACGACTCAATTTAATCTCCTTATACGATATGCTCATGCCATTTACATCAAATATATTTCTCCAATTATCTACACTGCATATCAACATTTCATAAGGGTATTTAAAGCTTATCCCTTCTACGCATCACATTACTCCTGCTTACAACCTTCAAAAGAAGAAAGAAAGGAGACAGTTTTTGCTAAAGCACTTCTGAAGCTGCCCCACATTTGTGTACAGTTTCTAGGTTAAAAAAACACTCCACAATAACCCGCTGTGTAACAAATAAATACACCTACGGTATTGCACTCTCCCTCCTACAAATAACCCACTTGTCTAGGGGAGTAGAGACCACTCCTGACACTATGTGCCTACATTGTCATCAAACTCGTCATCAAACTCAATTGGGAAATACCTATCTAGATCACTAAATTCATTTGTATGCCTGCACAGGGCGTTCTCTTTATTCTCACCTGAATGAAAGAGAGTTGATGTTTCCACTTATTCTTGTACTTCTTTTGCAGACTCGAAGAATGGTCTATTAATAGACCCCCTAGTAAATAGAGAGTATTTTGTATATTACTATTGCTATACCGGAGAATGTCTGCCATATAATCTACCTCAACACACTGCAGTGCCTCTCCTCCTATGTATTTTTTGTCGTACCTTCTTAAATGGACTTGAATAATCCCCGTTTCCCAACTGCCGTATATTCTTGAACGGTTCAATCCGGAACCCCAGATTTCTAGTTCTGTGTCCAAAAATTTGCATATGAAGTCCACGGTAGAGGGGCTTTAGTACATACACCAGGGCTGTTCACAGAAAATAGAAAGTTTTGGGAAATTTGGACCCACATATCCAATCGATGCAGTAGAGACTGGCTCATTTTAATCATTGAGAGAGCTCAACAGCTCAAGAGCTAATGGTGATAGAACGTAAACAGATTGAGGAATTGGAAGCTCTTTTTAGACAAAACTCAGCATTGGATGAGGCAAAGAAAAAGCTTGATGAATTAGAGGTTGAATCCAATGGGTATAGAGAATACCTCACGAACAAAAAAATGAAGAAGTTGAGAAAAGATGTGGAAAGTTTTAGTTCGGAGGGTGTCTATCCGTATTTGGGTAAAGATCATTATAATGGGATGAGAGATCAGAGAGATAGACCTCAGTATCAGAGACCAATGTACTCAAGAGGAGGAAATAGACGCATTACATTCTCAGAGACATCTGGTTCAAGTAGTGAGGAGGAACAAGGCATGAACCAGGCAGGTAGAGCAACACCCAGTTTTGAGCGCGAGCCTTTTTTAGGCAGACGCCAGAATCGGGGACAGAGGCCGTTCAGAAATTACAGCAGGGAGGAACCTATGAGGAACCCTCCACCTCAAAACCAGTGAGCTCAGGAATATTTAGCAACCAGAAACAAGAGATACTGGAGGTAGAAGAACTACCAATTATAAATTTATCCCAGAAGATCTTAACCCAATATGAACAAGAGGTCCTGAAGAAGGGTTTCAGTTTTGCTCCAACAGCTCCTCTAAATAAGTTTGCAATAGAGAATGATTTAAAAAGTTTTTATAGGAAAATAAGATTACAATTTTTTTTTTAGGATAGAATATATGAACCAACACCTAATGTAACTGGTTTCAAACCGAAATCCACATTCACACCTAGTCTATGTCAGATAGACAAAAATGTAGAACTTTTTGAAAGAATTGTGGATATTGAAATAAAAAAGATGGAAGGGAACCACTTCAACTATAATAATAACCTCTCCATAGATCAGAGAAAAGCCCTAAAAGCACTACAAGATTGTGAACAAATTACGATAAAACCAACCGATAAGGGCGGGGGAGTGGTTGTTTTAGATTCTATAGACTATGACAGAAGAATGAGAAAATTGTTAAATGTAAAGGAGCATTACAAAAGCGTCAGTTTCTCTGCCATCAATGAACTTAAAATTGAGGTCGCTCAGTTATTGAGCTTAAGCAAAGAACAGGAATGGATCTGTAAAAATGAATTAAAATTTTTGTTAAATCTGCATCCCGTAATTCCAGCTAACTACGGGCTGCCCAAGATACACAAGAACGTATCAGATCCTCCGATGCGCCCCATTGTGAGCAGCTTGAATTCCATGCTAGAACCCTTAAGCAAGTATGCAGATTTTTTCTTAAAACCATTGGTGCATAAACAAAGATCTTATTTGAAGGATACAGCACATGCTATATCAATCTTCGAGGGACAGGGCTTCAATAGGGTGACCCAATTTTTGGTCACCCTAGATATTGAAGCCCTATACACCAATATCCCCCAAGATGACACCATTAGAGCAATCACGTCAATCTTAGAACATGAGGAATTGAATGGTGGCAACAAGGATTTTATAATAGCATGTATCACTATGGTCCTTAAAAACAATATATTCCTATATAAGGATGAATTATATAAACAGATTAAGGGGACCAGCATGGGGGCCACATGTGCCCCCAGTCTGGCCTGTTTGTATGTGAGTCAATTTGAAAATAGACACATATACAATGAGCTGGCACCCTACTATGAAAATGTGTCCTGCTGGCACCGTTTTATTGACGATATCATCTTTATCTGGAATGGTGCCAGCAGTGAACTAGATTCATTCATTGAATGGCTCAATTTGGGGGACAGAAACTTGAAATTTACAGCTCATTACAGCAATTCAAGCGTTGAGTTTCTTGATATCAGGTTGAAATGTGTTGAGGAGGAACTGCACGTTGAGCTATTCACCAAACCCACAGACAAGAATACTCTACTCTTATACAATAGTAATCATCCCAGATCCCAGAAAAATAATATTCCCTTTGGGGAATTTTTGAGATTGCGACGCAATTGTACATCCCTTAAAGACTTTTACTATCATTCTGACATCATGTCCAAAAAATTGCAGCATAGAGGGTATCCAAGGAAACTCATTAAACAGTCCCTCAAGAGGGCACGGTTTTATGACCGTGACCATCTATTGGACATTAACAAAGAGAAAAAAGATAAAGGAGCTGAGAGAATTGCCTTTGTGACCAATTTCTCCAACACAAGCAACATGGTTAAGAATATAATCAACAGAAATTGGAAGATTCTCAACCATGGGGCCAATGTGCAAATGCAAAAACCGCTTTTTTCCTTTAGGCGGAATAAGACCATCAGGAACTCTCTAGTGAGAACATATAGATCAGAATCTGGAGGTCAAAGGACATTAGATGGACAGAAGGCAATAGGCAATTATAAGTGTGGAACATGCTCTATATGCCCCCACTGCATTGAAGGCAAGAGCATTACGTTTGCAGGTAAAACCATAGTGGCAACAACTCTGAATAATTGCCGTAGCAAAAATATCATCTACCTACTGACCTGTCCGTGTGGACTAGGTTATGTCGGTGAAACCAGTAGAGAACTACGTGTTCGGCTACTTGAACATAAATCGGCAATAAGAACTAAGAAAATCAATGCCCCTCTAGTGGACCACTTCTCTAAATTGAATCACGATTGTGAGCAATTTAAATGGTACATTCTGGAAAAAATTTGCGTAGATAGAAGGGGCAGAGATCTGGACAGCAAAAGAAAAACACGAGAACAGTGGATGATGTGTCATCTAAACACAAAAGAAAATGGCTTAAATACACGAGAAGACTGGATGAAAATAGTGGCCAACCAATAAACAGAAGGTAATTTAGATCTGTAGATATTGTATGCACAGCAGATAGTTTTTGTAATGGGGGATCAGAGATTAGGTAGGCTGTAAAATTAGACATGAATTTATAAGCGTTGGCTGGAATTAATGGGAGAGTAAAGTGTCCAGTGCAAGTGTCTCCCACTAGCGATTCGAGTGGCCCTGAGACAGCGATCAGAAATTAGACATTGATTAAAGTATACTATTGAGTATAAATGGATCAATTCTGCGAGTAAAATCCAGCAGTATTTGCTATATTCATGAATGTACTGCAATTATATGTATGGGATCCCTTGAAACCATGCTGGAATTAGATGTATATATACAAACAAACAAAGTTGTGTTTGTACAAACAAACAAAGCTGGTGTTATTATTCACGAAAATGTATGGGATCCTTTGAGACCCTTTTCCGATTAGGTGTACGTATATGAAACCAATAAAGTTGTATTTATACAAACAAACAAAGCTGTTGCTAAAACCCATGAAAACCATGGAGTTAGCTTCCGGGTTAGGAGTGGCAGATCAGCACAAGTAGTGCATGCAGGCCACGTGGTTTGTAGGAACCAATGAGAGTTCGCGAGACAGTATTTAAACGAGGACAATGCAGCGGTCTCCCATTCACATTTTCCAAAAGGACGAAGTAGGACGGGGAATCCATGAGCCAATAAGGTGAGAAAGGAATCCTATAAAGTAGATGGGATAGACATACGAACAGCCTATCCAAATGAATTTCCCTCTCTTACATTCATGGGTGTAATACAATGGGGTTGTTTCTTTATTTTATAGTGCGACGTAAGCGCATCGGTAGGTGAGGAGGTGTATGTACTAAAGCCCCTCTACCGTGGACTTCATATGCGAATTTTTGGACACAGAACTAGAAATCTGGGGTTCCGGATTGAACCGTTCAAGAGTATATGGCAGTCGGGAAACGGGGATTATTCAAGTCCATTTAAGAAGGTACGACAAAAAATACATAGGAGGAGAGGCATTGCAGTGTGTTGAGGTAGATTATATGGCAGACATTCTCCGGAATAGCAATAGTAATATACAAAATACTCTCTATTTACTAGGGGTCTATTAATAGACCATTCTTTGAGTCTGCAAAAGAAGTACAAGAATAAGTGCAAACATCAACTCTTTCATTCAGGTGAGAATAAAGAGAACACCCTGTGCAGGCATACAAATGAATTTAGTGATCTAGATAGGTATTTCCCAATTGAGTTTGATGACGAGTTTGATGACAATGTAGGCACATAGTGCCAGGAGTGGTCTCTACTCCCCTAGACAAGTGGGTTATTTGTAGGAGGGAGAGTGCAATACCGTAGGCGTAATTATTTGTTACACAGCGGGTTATTGTGGAGTGTTTTTTGGACCTACAAACTGTACACAAATGTGGGGCAGCTTCAGAAGTACTTTAGCAAAAACTGTCTCCTTTCTTTCTTCTTTTGAAGGTTGTAAGCAGGAGTAATGTGATGCGAAGAAGGGATAAGCTTTAAATACCCTTATGAAATGTTGATATGCAGTGTAGATAATTGGAGAAATATATTTGATGTAAATGGCATGAGCATATCGTATAAGGAGATTAAATTGAGTCGTAGTATATGTGAGCATATATAAAATGAATTATGGAATCATGAGTTGTGTTAGTAGAATGTCACTGCAAATTTTGTGTATAGTAGAATCACTTTAAGGTTTTAAATATATATTTTTATATACTTGTTTATACAGGGTCTAACAATCAAATATACCACAAAGAAAAGTGAACGTAATGACTGTCTTGATAAAGATGGAATAATCAGATACCCATCGAAACGCGTTGACGCATTTCTGTACATTATCCCGAGGACAAGTTGGACCTGTAGATACAAAATAGAGTATATGTATCCAGGCTAATCTTGCTAAAATTATTCCTAGGGAATTGTTGAGCTAAAAGACAAAGTACACTGTCTATTATTGTTCTTTTCCCTATTTTTTAGGGTTCTCTGTGGTAAAAGTGTTATAAGATGTTATGTTATGTCCTGACGATGAATTTTATTGTTTTTAATTATGTTGAGCTGATGCATTGTGTTTTATTATAGGTGTTTTATTATATAAATTGTGTTTTAATAATATTCAGATGCACTAAAGAAATAAATTGAGCTTTTTGCACTGTATGTTATAGTAGGATCATTGTTTGAGTGTTTCAGGGATTTTGAGAAAAGTTTTTTTTTTTTTTTTTATAGTTTATCTATGTGCTTTATATGAATTAAGAACTCCACTATTTATAGGGTGTTATTGTTGATTGAATGAATCAAGGGACAACTTGTTTTTTGGTAAATTTACCAATCTGCCAGCACGTGTTACCCTATTAGTGCTGCTAGAAGATTGTACGCCATCTTCCAAAACAACCCTATTAGGAACACTAAAAGGTTCTAAAGAGGTGTGTTTCAACCCCACATCCGTAACATCATCCCACATCCAATTCATGGAAGACTTGGAAGAGGATTTTCCATCATTTTTGCATTTTGAGCTTTTGTTAACATGAACATTATCACATTTAGCCATTCTACTGTGATGCCAAACTTTGTCATCACTTAACTTAGCAGATTTCGAATAGGTAGCAATTATCTGTAACGGTGCAGAGTATTTGCTTTCCCCTTTCTTCACTTTGGATCCAAGTTTTACCTTAACCCAATATCCAATTTTTAAGTCAGCATCTTTAGTACTATGCTTCTTATCAAAGTGAACTTTGTAAGACTCATGCATTTTACTTAAATTAGATCGGACTACAGCAAGTGACCATTTGCCACACACTTTCATAGTGTTCCAAGCCACATTGTCCTTAGTGAAAGGTTCTCTGCCTCTCAAAATCCTAAAAGGACTATAACTGGTACCAGTAGGTGTGATTCTATAAGCCCATATAGTACTAAAAAGTTATTTTTCCCAATCTTTTCCCGCGTTTAAGGAAGCTTGTACATTCCCCATGATAACTCTATTAAAACGTTCTACAATACCATTCCCAGCTGGGTGATAAACTGTTTTTTTTTTCCACAACTGCCATTCCTTTTAAAAAAAATCAAGAATTTTTCTGAAGAAAACTGAGGACCATTGTCACTAAGAATACTTTTGGGAATACCTTCATGTATAAACACATTTTCTAAAAACTAATAACTTTTTTGGTGTCAAATTTTCTGTAATTTCAATCTCTGGCCATTTAGAATAATTGTCAATGACAACAAGGATGTATTTACGATTGCCAACATCATCCTCAATAGGACTTAACCAATCAATGCTTAAATCGTCCCAGGGATGTTCAGGAATAAGTCTGGTACCTAAAGTAGGTCTAAATACACGTTGTGTTTTGTCAGCTTCTCGACAGATAGGGCATTGTTTGACACATTTTTCTGCATCTTTATCAATTCCAGGCCACCAGTACGACATTTTGACCCTATTTTTCAATTTGAGAATGCCCAAATGACCCTCATGATTGATTTCCAATACTCTGGAGCGTAACTTTGAAGGAACAATAATCTTTTCACCTCTGCATATATAATTGGCGTTATCAATGGACAATTCATCTTTGATTTCCCACAAAGCTCTTAAGTCATCATGCAGATCACTTTTATTAGGCCACCCCTTAATGACAAAATTACAAGCTTTACTCAAAATTTCATCTTGTAAATATTCTGTATCCCACTCTTCCTTAGAGAGAGCACATGCATCATCATATATGACTGCTACATTAAAATCATCCCAATCAGCACACTCTGTTTCTTCACGAGGTAGAGGAGATCTACTGAGGTAGTCAGCCACTTGATTCCTCTTACCAGGTAAATACTCTACCTCATACGTAAAATCCAACAATTTCAAACTCATTTTAGCTATTCTAGGTGTGGCTTTGAGTATACCTTCCGAAGTCAATACTTTAAGCAAAGGTTTATGGTCCGTGCGCAAAGTAAATTTAGTACCCCAAACAAACTGTCTAAATTTCTCCATGGCCCATACTGTAGCTAACATCTCCTTCTCTATAACAGAGAATTTCTACTCCGCAGGAGATAGAGAGCGAGATGCAAATGCAATTGTCACTTCTTCACCTTTTACATTAACTTGTGACAAAACTGCCCCAAGACCCTTACCACTAGCATCGGTGGTAATGATGCTATGGGCAAGGTTGTCAAACCCTTGTAGGGGAAATGCAGAAACAAGATCTTGCTTTATTTTCTCCAAATCCCTTTGGAGTTCCATATTCCAAAAGAATTCCTGCTTAACTTTGAGAAGTTGTCTCATACTATAGGTTTTAGTTGCAAAATTTTGTACAAATTTGGAATAAAACTCAGCTAAGCCAAAAAAGATCTTACTTCGTCTTTTGATTTAGATGCAGATGCATTGCTGATTGCCTTGATTAAACTCTTTTTAGGTGAAATGCCAACACCACCAACCTCATGGCCCAGGTAAGTGACTGATTTCATTGCAAATTTGCATTTCTTTAATTCAGCAGTTAATCCTTTCTCCGACAGCTTACTTAGAACAGCTTTAAGACGATTATCATGTTCATTTTTATTCCGACCCATGACTAAAATGTCATCCTGGAAGTAGGTTACCCCATTTTGATTTTTGAACAACTTGTGCATTAATCTTTGAAAACGGCAGCTGCCGAAGCAAGGTCGAATGGCATCCTAACAAAACGGTAGCACCCAAATGGAGTTATAAATGCTATTAAATTCCTACTGCTGTCATGTAACTGAATCGGATGATACGCAGAGGTTAAATCTATAGTTGAAAACCATTTAATACCTTTGGATTGTGCTAATAATTCATCTATCCTGGGTAAAGGGAACTTATCAACTATAATATTCTTGTTTAGATCTCTCAAGTCAATACATAGACGCAAACGGCAGTCCGGTTTGCGTGGTACGACTAAGGGAGCCAACCATTCTGCACTTTCTACCAACTCAATTATACCTTTCTTCTCCAAGGCATCTAATTCTGCCATGACTCCTTCTCTCACACTTATGGGAATATTCCTGGGTTTGTGACATACAGGAATAGCATCATCTTTTAGCACAATTCTATGAACAAATCCATTTAGTTTCCCAACCTCACCTGAAAAAACACTGGGAAACTGTTTAATGATGTCATTAACTACATTTTTGGCCCCTTCATCTAAAAGCATTACTTGATCATCCATTTTCGGATTGAGAATGATTCCAAGTTCTCCCTGGTCCATCCAACCTAGTACAGATGGTCCCTTTTCTGCAACATATAATTTACTGAGTGCACGTCTGTCTTTAAATTGGAAAACTTCTTCAACAAACTCTACCGTAGTATTTTTTTCTCCAGTAAAAGTTACTGGCTGAATGTCAGGGGGTCTCAACTTTTTATCAAGAACATTAGCGAATTTGTTCTCCCAAACTGTGCGTTGTATAATAGTGTATGGAGAACCTGAATTAGGTACAATTTGTAAATGTACTCCCCAATACTTATATCACATACTGTTTTTTTCCTTGAATTGGTACATACATTCAATACAACATTCTCTGCCTCACACATATCCTCTATACATAATATACCATCATCACTTGAAGAGTCACTATTTTCTTCATCCTGCACGTTTTTGTCCTCAATGCACCCCACAAATTTCTTGTTTCCTCTGTTGATTCTCCTCCTGCAAACTTTTGCGAAATGACCAACAATACTGCAAAAGGTGCACTTAGATTTTATAGCGGGACACCACTTATCATTGGCGGTGTGACCTTTATAACCACATCTGAAACAAACTGGACGTTTATCCTCTATGGGCCAGATGTACGACGCGCAAAATAGCGCTTCGTAAATTGCGAGTCCTTTGCGACTCGCAATTTGCTTAGCGCTATTATGCATGTACAACAGTGTTAATACACTGTTTTGCGATTCCCAATGGGGTCGCAATAGAGAGGCTCATGAATATTAATGAGCCTCTCGCAATTTGCGACCCCATTGGGAATGGCAGGCCCTCCCAGGTATGGTGGCCTGCTGGGCTCAGCAGACCACCATGTCTGGGACTGCTTTTAAATAAAGCAGTTTTTTTTTTCCAATGCAGCCCGTTTTCCTTAAAGGAAAACGGGATGCATTTAAAAAAGAAAAAAATGAAACGTTTTCGTTTCATTTTTTAAGGGCAGGCAGTGGTCCCTGGGACCACTGCCTGCCCTTAAAAAATATTTTCCACTGTGTTTGCAAAGGGGAAGGGGTCCCCTGAGGACCCCTTCCCTTTTGCGACCCCATTACCACCCTCTTGAAGAGGGTGGTAATTTGCGAGTGTTTTGCAACCGCAATTGCGGTCACAAAACATTCGTACATTGAATTGCGCCTGCAATTAGGAAGGGAACGCCCCTTCCTAATTGCGACTCGCAATTCCTAAATAGCGAGTCGCAAATAAATTGCGACTCGCTATTTAGGAATTGTACATGCCAGCAGTGATTTTCCATGCGCAAACGGGTTCGCAAACCCGTTTGCGCATGCAAATCCACGTCGTACATCTGACCCTATATCACTTTTGCCTGACTTTCTAAATTTCTTACCAATTTCCTTGTAAGGCCATCTATCACCCTTCTTCGCCTCAGATTTGCTATGTGATACTTTACTGACAATATTCCCTTCATTACTTTTTAATGCTACTTTTGCACACCTTTTGGATATCTCACCCTTCTTCACGATAGCGATAATTTCATTTAAAGGAGCATCACCACACACCCATAACTTTTCTTGAATATCTGAGTTATTAGAATGCATAACTAGCTGGTCTCTAACAAAACTATCATGAAGAGTTCCAAACTCGCAATTGAAGGCTAATTTTTTAAGGCAGAGACATAGTCTTCAACTGATTCTGATTTGTTTTGTTTTCTTTGAAAGAATTCATACCTATTAATTCCCACACACACCGTAGGGTGATAATGTGCATCCAGATCTTCTAAGGCCTCTAAAAAGACATTTGCATTTTCGGTAGATCTTACCTTCTTTTCCATTTGATTAAACACCCTAGAACCTTCTGGTCCTAAACTATATAATAGCATTTTTTTCTTCCTAGAAGGTGTAAACTCATCCTCATTTTCTTCTTCTAACGCTGCAACGTAATTAAAAAAATAATCTTTCCAGTCAGACCATTTTAATAATGGTTCACTAGGACGAGGAAGAAATGGAACAGGAGGAACTAATCCATAACCTTGAGATGCCATGCCTAAATTAAGAATAACTATATATAAGTATCAACTATGTAATACAGTACCGTTGAGTTAAGTGTTTTAAAATAAAGAAAAGGTGGGAATGATCCTAATATTCTTAACTATATTCACTATATAATATTATTTATTATGGTGTGCACATCACTGTGTGCTTTTGATGAATGAAGAGTCAGTATTCTTGATATAAGTGTATCACAAGGACACATTCACCAATAGATATTATCATATGCTTCGTTGAACACACTCAACAGGATGATAAAGTCAAATGTTTTTTTTTTTAATTAAGTTAAATGCGTAAATGATATGTGGTGTGCATATCACCGTAGATGTCAAGTCTAAAATACAGTCAAAAGTACTTAAAATGTGCCCAGTAAATACCGTATGTAAAACGATGTTGTGTAAAATCTCCGGTGATAATACGTGCAAAGGATGGCTTGTGAAGGTTGCTAGGTAATTCCACTTCCAAAAATGGCTGCCACGTAAGGTCACGTTGCGTAACCCCGCGTAAAGACGTGTGACGTAAGTTTGTCAGCAATGTTTTGGCGTGGTACAACGTCAGCGTGCTCCGACGTACTCTGACGTCACCACAATGGAGCTCGAGCTGAACGGAACGTCGCCGCCGCTCGAAAAATGCGGCCAAGAAGAGGAGTCCGTCAACCGTCGCCAGTAATAAGGTACGTGGTATAGAGGATTTCCAACTTCAACGGCAGCTTAGAAGTACAATTTTCCAATCTGTGATGCCGCGTTCTTCTTGTAGCAAGGCTGAGGTCTGTGGGAGAAGTGAAAATCTTGTAGCAGTAGAATTTCCCACGTCAATGTCCGAAGGCTGAAAGTAGTGGTCAGCATAAATCCTCAGGTTGTAGGCTACCCGTTGTAAATAATCAGTAGTTCACCATGAGCATCCATTCAATAGTTTACTCCTCTGCTTGCTCAGTTTTTCTGTTTTGTTGCTCAATGATAACCAGAATTTGTAGATGAGATGAAGAAATCTTTGTGGCTATTATTCTTCAGTATAACGCCCATCGATAGTCGCCAAAATGTAAAGATGAGTCCACAGCAAAATAGAAGTAAAGTAGTTATCTTTATTCGGAGCAAGCAGGTACATGTTCCTCCAACAGCAACTTCTCTCTAACTGCCCTTCACTACCATTCCAGAATCCCACTGTGATAACAAGCTTCCAGTTACCATGACACTGGAAACACTGGTAGCCAAGATACCACAACAGGGTGTGTGTTTCTGATTCTTCTCAATGCTGGTAAAATGTGCTGGTTTTTGGGAAGATCATGACACAAGTCGCTCACAAGGGTCATCTTAGTTCTAATACATCTCTTTTGTGTCACCTGCAAATATTTGTGGGAGGATTTAGAGAATCCCTGCCAGGTTCATGTAAATGACACAGATATTGTATTTGTTCGCAAATGGCTGTGAATGAAGGGACGGTGGTGTGGGAGGGACAGCAGACCCCCATCCCTGTATTCAAATTTGCAAAACGTATACCTGCTTTTTAGTGCCACATCTGAGCCTCATTTAAGCTTTAAAAGATGTATACATCCATCAGAGCACTAAAATAATCTCAGGTTTCATTGCAGATGTTGTGCAAATATTACATCTGAGGTGCAACCCGATATTGGCACATCAGGTCCTGAATGTCGACATTGTAACATGATACACAAACAGAATTATGGCATCAGTTCATTGAGCCACAACTTTGGATATTAGCCCATAACTCTAAAAGAAGACCAGAGCCAAATGCAATGATAGAAGAGGAAAGCTGAGTAAGAAAGGTGCACAGAAACACACACACAGTCATCTCTACCTCAACTTACCGAGGCCAGAAACGCATACACAATCAATCAATCAGGGGTTTGTTAAAGCGCGACTACTCACCCGTAAGGGTCTCAAGGCGCTAGGGGTAGGGGGGGTGCAGGCACCATTCCATCAAGGAGGGGGTCCGCTGAAGAGCCAGGCCCCGAGGCTTCCCGCAAAGATGGGGAGCGATGCCGTCTGTCTGAGGTGGAGCGGAAGGACGCTCCATGCTTTGGCCGCGAGGAAGGAGAAGGAGCGGCCTCCCGATCTGGTCTTTCTGGTGCGGGGGACCACGGCGCAGGAGAGCCGGGCCGATCGTAGGGTCCTTTGGGGTGCGTGGAATTTGAGTCGGCTGTACAGGTATGCTGGTCCGGTGCCGCGGAGGGCCCCGTGTGCGTGGGTGAGCATCCTGAAGGCGATTCTCGCCTCGACGGGGAGCCAGTGGAGTGTGCGCAGGCGCAGGGAGATGTGGCAGTGCCCTGGCAGGCCGAGGACCAGTCCCGCGGCGGCGCTCTGGATGCTCTGCAGCTTGCGGGCGAGGTCCCTGTCTATTCCGGCGTAGAGTGCGTTGCCGTAGTCGAGTCCGCTGGCGACCAGGGCGTGAGTGACGGTCCCTCGGTGTTAGAAGGGGATCCATCCGAAGGTCCCACGAAGGAGGCGGAGGGTGTGGAAGCAGGAAGACGAGACAGAGTTGATCTGGCGGTCCACCCTGAGCTCGGAGTCCAGGACGATTCCCAGGCTGCGTGCGTGGTCCATGGGGGTTGGCGGGCCTCCGAGGGCGGGGGGCCACCAGGCATCGCTCCAGGCGTCTGGGCCCAGGCCCACGACGAGTACCTCTGCCCCTTTGGTGCCCAGTTGTAGGCAGCTGTCCCTCATCCATTTGGCGACGGCTTCCATGCCCTCTCGAAAGCTGCGTCTGGCGGTGTTGGGCTCGTTGGACAGGGAGAGGATGAGCTGGGTGTCGTCCGCGCATGACACGACGTTGAGTCCGCAGGTTCCGACGATGGGGGCGAGCGGAGCCATGCAGACGCCGAAGAGCGTCGGGCTGAGGGAGGAGCCCCGGGGGACTCCGCAGGTGGTAGGCGTGGGGTCCGAGAGGAAAGGGGGGAGTCTGACCCGCTGCGTCCTGCCGGAGAGGAAGGACTGGATCCAGTCGAGGGCCTTGTCCTGGATTCCTGCGTCGTAGAGTCTGCGTATTAGGGTGCGGTGGGAGACTGTGTCGAACGCCGCTGATAGGTCGAGGAGGATGAGGGCCACCGTTTCTCCCCTGTCCAGTAGGGTGCGGATGTCGTCTGTTGCGGCGAGGAGGGCGGTTTCCGTACTGTGGTTTTTTCTGAAGCCGGATTGGGAGGAGTCCAGGATGTTGTGTTCTTCAATGAATGTGGCGAGTTGGCTGTTGATGGCTTTCTCGATGACTTTCGCTGGGAACGGGAGCAGGGAGATGGGTCCGCAGTTTTCGAGGTCGGTGGGGTCCGCTGAGGGTTTCTTTAGGAGGGGGTTGACCTCAGCGTGTTTCCAGTCGTCGGGGAACGAGGCGGCCACCAGGGAGCGGCTGATGGTGTGGCGGAGCATGGGTGCGATGGTGTCGGCGGCTCTGTCGAAGATGTGGTGGGGGCAGGGGTCCGTGGGGGCCCCTGAGTGGATTGACTTCATTGTGTTCAGTGTGTCCTCAGTGGTGAGGGCCGTCCAGCCGCCAATTGCTGGCCCCCGGGTGTCGGGGGTGGTCGGCGAGGGCTCAGCGTGCTGGCCGTCTTCGTCGAAGTTGTCGTAGATGCTCTTGATTTTGTGGTGGAAAAAGGTGCTGAGTTTGTCGCAGAGGTCTTGTGAGGGAGGGATGTCGGCAGACTCGCCGGTGGGTTGGGCGAACTTCTTGATGATGCTGAAGAGTTCCTTGCTGTTGTGCGCGTGGGTGGAAACTCTGTCTTCAATCGCTTTTTTCCTCATTTCTCTGATGAGTTGTTGGTGGGCGTTGGTGGCGGCTCTGAAGTTGTTGTGGGCTTCTGTGGATTTGGTGTTCCTCCAGGCCTTTTCGAGGTGGCGGCATGTGCGTCTGGACTCTCGAAGCTCGGCGGTAAACCATCTGGCTTTCTTGGCGCGGGCATTGCCGTTCTTCCCGAGGGGGGCTATGGTGTTGGTGCTGTCCGAGATCCATCCATGCAGGGTTCGGGCTGCGGTGTTGGGGTCGTCGTCTTCCGCGATGGCCGGGGTGGAGTTGTTGAGTGAGGAGGTGAGCTGGTCGTCGGTGACTTTGGTCCAGTTTCTTCCTGAGAGCAGGCGCTGGTGTCTGTGGATGGTGGGTGCTCTGAAGGTGAAGTGGACGCAACGATGGTCGGTCCATGGGAGTTCGGCGGTGTGGCTGAAGGTGATGGAGTCTCCCATAGCGAAGAGGGGGTCGAGGGTGTGTCCTGCTGAGTGCGTGGGCTCGGTCACGATCTGGCGGAGTCCAATGTTGTGGAGGTTGTCCAGGAGGGACGTGGCGTTGGGGTCCAGTTGGTTGTTGAGGTGGAAGTCGAGGTCTCCCAGCAGGGTGTAGTTGGTGGATGCGATGGCCTGCGGGGAGATAATGTCTGTGATGGAGTTGGCGAAGGGTCCGCGGGGTCCAGGGGGTGGGTAGATGAGGGTTCCCCGGAGGGTGGCGGTGTGGCTGGCCAGTATCTTGAAGTGAAGGTGTTCCATCAGTTCTGTGGGCTCGTCGGGGAGTGTGCTCAGGCGGAGGCTGGATTTGTGGACGATGGCGATTCCTCCTCCTGGGCGGGTGCGGCGGTCCTTCCCGGAGATCTTGTATCCTTGGGGATGTCGATGTCCGGTCCAGAGGAGGTGCTGGTCCAGGTTTCGGTGAAGAACGCCACATCCGGGGTGGTGCTGTCGAGGAGGTCCCAGATTTCGGCGGCGTGTCCGTGGAGGGACCGGACACTGAGGAGGATGCACCGCAGGGTCCTCGGTTCAGTTGCGCTCCCGTGGGCGGGCCGTGCTGGATTCGTGCCCCCGGCGGTGCTGCAGGTGTGCCGGCAGCGGCGACAGCCGAAGGGTCCGTGGGCTTCGGCCGGCGATGCCAGCCCGCAGCCGCGGCCTGGGCCTAGTGCGTGGAGTGCTGCTGGGTCGCAGCGCCGGCGGGGCGGAGGTCCAGGGCTCCCGGCGCTGGTCGCGGTCAGGTCGCGGACGGGCTTGCCCTTGACGCGCCTTCGGCGCGGCCGCGCAGGGGCTGCCACCAAGTAGGGGTCGGGGAGGGCTGGACAGCTGGGAGGCGGGAGCGGGGAGGGGAGCTGGATTGGGCCGGTCACGCCGGGGGGGAGGGGCCGCGGGGGCAGCAGCGGCGGGGAAAGGCAAAGGGAGGAAATAAGGGATAAAGAAAAAAGGGAAAATAAGCAGAAATAAGGCACAGAAGAGCAGAGATGCAGAAAAGTGCAGAAACGTGAAAGCTAAAAGAGGGTAGAAAAACGAGTGAAAACGAGTGAAAGAGCAGAGCGAGAGGAAGGGAAAATGAGCAGAAATAAGGCACAAAAGAGCAGAGATGCAGAAAAGTGCAGAAAGGTGAAAGATGAAAAAGGGTAGAAAAACGAGTGAAAACGAGTGAAAGAGGAGAGAGAGAGGAAGGAAACAGAGGTCCACTGGACCACCAGGGATGAGGCGCAGAGGAGCCAAGATAGAAAAATTCATGCACAGAGGTGACCTGTCTACATTGATTCAAACCATTCGCCAACAATGAGATGGATATCAAAGTAGTTTTCTTGTTCTACTGGCTCTGACTACTTCCAGACATATTTCAATATCAGGTTCAGTTTGGAAGTGGTCATCCGCAGGTGCTATGTCTTGTGCCCACCTTTCTCTTTCAGGGTTTGGCTTCATAACCTTCCTTGCACATGAGTGGCATTTGGCGTGTGGGCACTATTGAGAGGTCATACAAATAGGCACTGTATCTACTCCCCCGGTGATAAGAGACAGGCATTTCCTGTAATGTGAGCAACTCTGCGATGCCTTGATTGGGTTTGGGTGGGGTTGCAACCTATGAGCCAGCACTGCCTCCAGAACAAAAGTGACAGAAATGCATGAAACAATATGCACCAGTGGTGATTCACATGGGTGCATTCAGCTGCCTCACTTTTACCGCACCATTACTTAAAGCGGTAACAATATTCACGTCGGTCGTGCCCTCTTCATAAAGGAAGTATAGTACAGCAAGAAGTGCTAGTCCAATGCCCCTCTGAACAGGTACACATGAAACCCTACACCTGTTTTAGCCTTATTCTGTGCCATCAGTCAGTTGTAGCATCAGTATGTCTCTCTGGTCGATATTTGGGCCTACCCGCACCATCTAAGGAAACTAACTTGGGAAACTGATGGAGGGAAATGTTCAAATCCTCACTCAAACGAGAAAGAATATTCCTACTCCACATTTTGGTAATTCAGCAACATTCTCTGCTGCTGTCTCCATTAACAGATTGTGAACAAAGTGCGGAAATCAGATCTATGCTTGTCAGGACCTAGGGCTTTAAAAAATGTAATCTCCCAGAGCCATGCTAGTGATTTTCCCGCTCTCATTTGACCATGATACAAACACAACAGGACCAGGCATCAGGATGCAGTGCACACGCCTGGAAGTGGAAGGGGAAAGCAGTAAGGAAGCAGAAGCCCTTGAAAATGTCCTAGAAGGACTCACTTCCAAGATGACAACAACCTGACCCCCCAGACCCCACTAATCATCTCACAGAAGTTTTAAAGAAAAAGCAGTGAATGTAATGAGGGGGTTAAGGGCATCTTGAAGATGGAGGAATGGTGGTTGGATTGCGCTCAAGAGGGTGAAAATTGTTCCCCGGGATGCAGGACTTTCAATCAAATCTTCCCTTCCTCCTCAGTGCCGTCCTTACCAGGCACTCTCATTATCCATATTTCCATCCTCACCACTGAAAAACTTAACCAACATACCAGAAAAGTAAGAGGGCAAAACTCAGAGACCCCTTAGGTTTCAGCATCACCTAGTAGCACCAAAAAGGGTATACAAAAACTTACCGCTGCAAGCAATTTCCTGTGTTCAGAAGAAATTCAAACTGCCTTCCACATGCAGGTAGTAAGCTCCTAGCATGTGTGGGGCATATATTATGTTTTGTATTGAAGATGGCTCCCAGGTAGACATGGGGGCCGCTCCAGGGTTAAATGCCTACTGACATTGTTAACTTTGCTGGTCCAGCTGAAGCAGGGAGATTGGAGACTGTGCCTCTGCCGCACCATCGTTACAGCAGACAGTCACCCAAAGTTTATCAATAAGAAACCTTCCTACTCAGTGCCTCGTCTGGACATCCCTCAGTGGCAATGACTGCAGGATCCAAATTCTGACCTCACAGCCTTCTGAGTTGATGAGACCTGCAGACATCTACAAGCATGGATGGAGACTTTGTTGAGGTGGAATCTGGCTCAGTCTAGGGCACAGCTGTGGTCTCTTTGTTTTAAATGACTGCAGGGAAGGTAGGTGAACCCCGAAGGAGAATTATTATTGTTCCCAGGGGCAGGGGTATAAAGCAGGCCCCCAAACTTCTAGGGGGCCCCCAACCCTTCAAGAGGGCCTCTATTCAGCCCAAGGCCAATGGATATCTGTGAGATAAGGAAGACACAGGGGCCCCTCATCACATTCTGCAGTGGGGCTGGGGCCCAATCATTTTGCGTTAGGCCGCTGCCCAAGGTTGTGTGAAAGGGTCTGCACTCGTTGCCGGAACCATGTCAGCATTGACGGCACGTACCCAGTAGTCAGCAACGCACATTCACCTCCAGCAGATCTATGATGCTTCAGCTCTGAGAAGGCTGGAAACAGCATTGTGTGCTTGCCTGGAGCATTTCTATGATGTAGCATCTATATGAAGACAGAGAAGGAGCACGGCGTCTTTTACTGTGCGCATGTCTAGGAAACAGCACGAATTTCCTGAGGGAGTATTCTGGGCACCAAACACACACCTGCCTGATTTATTCGTTGTGCAGCTCTGGACATGCAATCCGGCACAGCACCCAGTGGAAGTAAGAGAGACACTAATGTTTTTAATTTTCATCGGTGCACATCAACGTGAGTCCCCTTGAGCACAGGCGTTGGAAGAAGGGGTGCTGCAGCACCCCCAAAGAATCGTGCTGGAGGTCGGAAGGTGAATGAACTATAAAAATCCCTTTAAATTTAGTTTTTATCTCGTCACATTTACTGTACATTCAAAGACAGAGATCAACTGTTAGGCTATGTCTTCTGATAAATTGCTGCTCATTCTTTTAATATGGAGACTGGGGTATACTTGTCTTCTTCTGATTGCTAATTGAGAGGATTTTGTAAAGTGAATAAGATTGTAGTCGTGCTAGTGTAAACAGAAAGGCTCATGGATGTTGTTTTTTTCTAACACACAACAAAATTTAAATACCTATAAAGTAACTTGTTAGAAATTCGGCTGTTGGTTGACTGGGGTATGAGCCCTCGACTTCAAGCAGCAACCACAATCCTAGTCAGGGTGAGAGACAGGCAAACCCTAAATCAACCTCTGCTCACCCTCTGGTAGCTTGGCACAGAGCAGTCAGGTTAAACTTAGAGGCAATGTGGAAAGTATTTGTGCAATACTTCAAACAATGAAACACTGAAAACACCACTCAAAAAGATCCCACACCAGGTTTAGAAAAGCAGAGTAAACTTTAATAAATAAAACAAGACCAAAATGACAAAAATCCAATCAGTAGAACTGGAGATATTGAATTTAAAATTCTGTAAGTAAAAGAGTGCCAAGAAGCAAAATGCGCTATTGGGGATATTAGGACCAAGACAAAGTCACAAGTTCAGGCTGACTGTGATGAAGAGCAGGCTAGCTACAGGGGCCCAGTTACACCTTCTGAACAAAGTACCTTAAGTCTTGGTTGTGGAGAGTTGCATGGATCTGCGTTGAAGATGAGTCGCGCAGCAAAGGCAATGCGTTGGTTCCGAGTTGCGACAAGGCTGCGGTGCAAGGTTCTGATGCGTGGATGTGGATGTCAAGGATCCTGTCAACAAGACTTGCGATATGAAGTCCAGTGTTGAGTACCCGAGGTGTAGCCGAGGTGAAGCATCGATTCCAGTGAGCGGTGACGCTGTGATGCGGAGTTTCATTGTCGTCGTTGAGGATGCCATTGACAAAGGATGCGAGGAGCTTGCGCCGGTAAAACCATCACGCAGTTGTGGTACTGAAGGCGATGCGAGAGACTTCGCCAATGCGAGTCTTTTGTGACTGGTCCAATCTATGCAACAGCTGTGATGCATCGGCCCTGCTCTGAAATGCGCCGCTCAGCCGAGGAGATGTATCGGTTCTGCTCGGGGCAAGCATTGCTCAGCAGAAAAGATGCATTGGTTTTACTGGAGAGCACCTTAAGCCCACTTCCAAGGGTTGAGGACTTTGTGGCACCACTTGGCAGGGTAGACTCACAAATGGGAGAGTTCAGGTGATGAGGTTGGAAGTCTTTTATGTCTCCAAGACTTCAGATCAGGAGGCCGGCCAACTAGCCTTTCGAGTCACTCTGGGTTCTGGGGTCAAGTGATGCAGGTCCAGTCCTTCTCACCCAGGGCAGCAGGTCAGCACAGCAAAGCAGGAGTCCAGCAGAGTGGCAGTCTTTCAGCAGCACAGCAGTCCTTATTCCTGGCAGAGTATCCATAGGTCCAGAAGTGTACTGAAGTGGTGGTGTCTGAGGTCAAGTACTTATACCCAGTGGTGCCTTTGAAGTGGGGGTGACTTCAAACACAGGTCTTTGAAGTGCACAGAGGCCCTGTCCGTCCTGCCCTGGCTGCAGGCTCACTATAGGGGCGTATGCAGCCCTTTATGTGGGGACTGGACACAGACTATTCAGGTGTGAGGCTGGGCCCATCTCCTCCCTCCCATCCTGTCAGGATGGCCCATCAAGTCACACCTAAGCTCTCATGGTGTGTGGCTGTCTAGGGGGAATACACAAAGTCCAGCTGCCACCCACCCCAGACATGTGATTAGAGACAGGCTGCAGGCACCAAATGGCTAAAGTATGGAAAATGCCAACTTTCTAAAAGTGGCATTTTCAGAATTGCAATTTTAAATCCGAATTCACCATAAGTTTGGATTTTAAAATTGTGATTCCCGAAACACCAGACTTGAAGGGTTTTACTTTTCCCAATTCTGAATTATACTTATAAAATGTAATGAGGTAATCCTAATGTTATCCTATGGGAGAGATAGGCCTTGCAATAGTTAAAAATGAATGTAAGAGTCTTTCGCTATCAGGACATGTAAAACTTAAAAGTACATGTCCTGCCTTTTAAATACATTGCACTCTGCCCTCTGGGTTGTCCAGGGCCTATCGAAGGGCTGACTCATACATATAAAAAGGGAAGGTTTGGGCTTGACAAAAAGGTTTATTTTGCCAGTTCGAAATGGCAGTGTGAACTGCACACACAGGCTCTGCAATGGAAGGCTAAAGACATGGTTAAAGGGCTACTTAAGTGGGTGGCAAAATCATAGCTGCAGGCCCACTAATAGTATTTAATTTACAGGCCCTAGATACAGATCGTACCACTTTACTAGGGACTTATAAGTAACTTAAATAGAACAATTGGGTATGGACCAATATTTCCATGTTTAGAGGAGTGAGGACAAGCACATTAGCACTTGTTAGTAGTGGTAAAGTGCACAGAGGCCTAATACCAGCAAAAACGAGGTCAGAAGAGTGGAGGAGGAAGGCAAAAAGTTGGGGGGAAGACCACCCCAAGGTTGTTAGGTCTAATAGAACTGTACAAATATTTCAAAATATGTCAGCATTGAGGAAAATGCAATTTTAAGCTCTTTTTGGTAATTCTAAAGTGTGATGGAAACAAAGATTTTATTAGGCTCAAAGCAATTCAAGACACTTTACTTTGTGATGCCCAAATGCCAAATATTCACCGAAATCCGTTGTCTACACATTATTGTTTGTGGCTATATAGTTTTATCTGTAGCACTATGTCTGTGAAAAAGTAGTGGCCATTCCAATGGAAAATCTGCTGTCGGTAAATGACAATGAGCTACCATACCATGCTTTAGTAATATATTTTCAACAGTGTAATCCAAAATTCACCACCAGCTACATACTGTACCCTTACCCCTCTATTGATGAGTGAGTGTGGCTCATTTGTTCTTTGTGCAAAACTTAAACTTTTCACAGTCCTTATGAGTTCAGTGATGTAATATTGATGGCAGCACCCCCACTCATAAAATTGTTCCAGCACCACTCCCTTGGAGTGAGAAGTGAAAGTAGATAGCTGCTGAATTATAATTTTGAAAGAAAGTGGTGGATTTGAGGAGCAACATTGAGGGGCAGCATACTACAAAGGACACTTTAAGTCAAAATTATTTTTTCTTTGGAGAGCAGCAGTAAGGAACTTTGTCTAGAGTGAACAGGAGTGGAGGAGCAGAAGTCTGCTTCTTCCTGACTGCCATGACTATGACAGACTCTGGTTTGGATTCTAGGGTCTGGAATAAAGAACTACTGATCTACACAAGGCACATCTTCAAACGGTGTGCTTGGTGCAGACGGGGACAGTGAGCGCTGTTATTATGAATGCGCAGCCACAAACGTAAAATCTCAGTTTTTCACTGTGCAGGACGCAACCACCTGCAATTTAAAGAGAGGACAGAGATCTCGCTGCAAGCGGGTGCACCTGCCTGCAGGGAGATATCTGCTGGTCAATGGGACACCCTTTGCTCCCTGAGAGCTGACCTCAGGCGGAGCACTAACAATGAGTCAACATTTTGTTGCACACAGTCAGTGCACCACCTAAGGGTGTGTTTGTCTCTGTGCCTGAGTTTGTAATAGGGACAAGCACAGAGGCAAAGTGATTCCCTCATTTGCATGGGATCTCCCCCATGCAAATGATGGAACGCCTTCTCAAGATAGTGCTGGCTGTACATGTGCGCCTGTGGCATCAGCATTACCAAAGAAGCCGCACTAGCGTCTGTGGCCCTTCTGTAATATCATAGGTCCTTAGGGCTGCACAAAGTGGGCACATACCCCAGTTGCTCTCCTAGGGGCATTATGCATAATTAGGATTTAGGTGTTAATACACCAGATTCTGATTGGAAGCCTTGTGTTATTTCAGAAGGCGCGTCATTGTTGCGGCTTGGGTGAGGAATTTTTCTTCTGGAAGTTCCGGAAAGCTGGTTACCAACAGAAGGGAAGATCTTGGGGAAGAATAAGGCTCCAATGTCTACGTAATATCAAAGACTGAGGACTGAGGGGCTTCCACTTGAATGTTCAGCCTAGTTGCATCCCTAAGAAGTGCATTCTGAAAGGTAGTATTGCTGTCTATAAGAGCTGACCTTGAAGGCGAACAGCTGGTGATGCTGGCATATATGAGGTATTGGACAAACCTGAGTCCGATGAGATGCACCTAGAAGAATAAGTAAATGACATTCTTGTCCTCTTATGCCTTTCATTAGAATATGAGGAGGACTGGGATAATCTGGGGCCAGAGAAGGAGAAGCTGGATGCGTGGATGTAAAAGCTTCTTCCTTACCGGAGACATTGAAGTGCCTCTAGGAACCGTTAACAATGTAGGTAGAAGATCTAAGGGCAGAGGTGGGAACTGAAGCAGATTACCATCTAAGGTCGTTTTTATGGCAAAGGTGAGAGTGATGGTGAAGTGAAAAAGAAAGATACCCAGAAGGAGCTTGGGAGATACCTACAGCCAGCAACTTTGTTGATATTGACTCCTCAACATTTAAGTGCTGTGAAGAGTGTCTCAGGGGATGCCAGTAAACACCTGCCGCCGACCAACAATATCTCAACATCAGCTTGACTTGACCACTTTTTGTTACTCTATTCTGGGCCATGTGTCTCTGACGAGGAAGTCTCCAACAAGGGTAGAGTCCATCTTACTGCCATTGATTTCTTCTCGAGAGATGAAATCACATCTAGTGTCAACTCCATTGTAAGGGCTAAAGCCCCTGGCCCGGATGGTATCCCGGGTGATGTCTTCGTTAAAGACCCCGAGAATTGGGCATCCTACATCTTGGCCCTAGCCAATGGGATTGCAGCAGGGGCCCAAATACCATCCTCATGGAAGGGAGCGCAGGTAATCCCAGTATACAAGAAGATCTGTACCCTCCAACTATAGGCCCATTAGCCTCATTGATTGTGTACAGAAGGTCTTCGCAAAGGCACTACTCCTGAAAATACAGGCTTAGATTACCGACCATAATATTCTGTCTCTATACCAAGCTGGGTTCTGGCAAAAAACAAGTACCATTGACCAGGCATTTTGATTTCTCTTATTGACCTGGAAAATGGTGGTTATTGGACATGAAAGCCTCCATGTAGCTTTTATTGATTTAAGGTCTGCTTTTGACCTAGTTCCAAGAGATAAGCTTTGGACTGTTCTTAAAGAGATGGGCCTCCCTCCCATGGTTTTAGCACTTGTCATCCGCCTCCATGAGGCCAAGTACGCAAGGGTTCACTGGGGCAACCAAGGGCAGCTCACCGATCAAATTGAAGTCAACAAGGGAGTCCGGCAAGGCTGTGTACTGGCACCCACACTCTTTTCGTTATTCATAAATGGAGTAGTCCAGTACCTTTCTGAGGTCCCCGCAGACACCCCTACCCTAGGAGGTGGAAAAGTGGTTATTTTGTTGTTTGCTGATGATGCTTTGTTAGCCTCCAAAACCCCTAGAGGGTTACAACTGCTTCTAGACCGCTTTAAAGCCTTTTGTGACTCTCGGGGCTTGGAGGTTAACACTTCGAAGACAAAGCTTTTAATGTTGAACCCACATAAGACATACAAAGGGAAGCTAACAGTGGGTGGGGTCCCGCTGGAAAGAGTGAGTACCATTGATTATCTTGGGATCACTCTCTCCGACGATATGTCTTGGAAGCCCCAGGTATTGAAGCACACTCTGCACCATAGACAGATAGCTGGGGCCTTGATCAAAGAGCACAGGTCTTCCCATAGTAAACGGGTAGCAGCTCCTCTTCATATATAGGACTGCAAGGCAATAAGTTCAGTATTGTATGGAGCGGAACTGTGGGGATTCGAGAAGATGGAAGCTCTACTGACTACAGAGAACAAGTTTCTGAGGGCCTTAGTTTCGCTCCCGCAGAGTACCCCTCTTCACCCACTAAGGCTGTATATGGGACGAGGCACCATTATTGAGAAGGCCAAGTTACGACCCTTGCTATTTTGGCTCCATTTAAAATCGACCCCAGAGTTGTCTCCTTATGTTGCTGCCCTCTATGAAGTGCAGGCACTTGATCGATTTAAGATTTCTTGGCTTTAGGAGGTGAAATCTCTGCTCACCGTAATCAGCCTAGAGGGACTGTGGGAACCAAGGGATCTAGAAGGTCTGCCTACCAATGAATTGCTAAAGAAACATTATTGGCACTGGGTGGCTCAGTACTCTCTTTCATACCCGTCCTGGGGCCATTTAACCACAGAGTTTATGGAGTTCAAACTGTTCACCTCATATGAATATTACCTGGAGTCTATCACGATCCCCGAGGATAGGAAGCTGTATTTGCAATTTAGATTTGGTTCACTTCCCGTGAATTCTCTTACAGCTTCCTGGCGTTTGCCATCCACCGTTTCACAATTTTGCCCAGGCTGTCCTCGAGTTGTTGAGTTGATTGGTCACATATTTTTTGCCTGCCCACTGTACCAACAGCCGAAAGCCAAATGGTTAGCTCCCATTTGTAAATGCTTCGGTATTCGGTGTCACCTTGAGGCGCTGCGCATCTTAAAATCTGACGGTAGTTTACTGGTAGTCTGCGCAGTAGCAAAGTTCCTTGGCATTATGTGGGCAATTCGAAGGTCTGTGCTGAAATTGTAACATCAACGGGCCTGATTCACAGAACTAACTTACGTCAAAAACGTAAAGTTAGTACTTTTTGGTATTCACAGAATACACTTACTCATTTTGGTATTCACAGAATGAACTTACTCATTTCGGTATTCACAGAAGTTAGGACTCCTAACTTTAGACTCCTAAATGCCTTCTGTGAATACCGAAAGTCTTAAAGTTAGGATTTTTCTCAGTTTAGGAGTAGTAAAGTTAGCTAACTTTACTACTCCTAAACTGAGAAAATCCTAACTTTAAGACTTTCGGTATTCACAGAAGGCATTTAGGAGTCCTAAAGTTGGGAGTCCTAACTTTGCTACTCCTAAACTGAGAAAATCCTAACTTTAAGACTTTCGGTATTCACAGAAGGCATTTAGGAGTCCTAAAGTTAGGACTACTAACTTCTGTGAATACCGAAATGAGTAAGTTCATTCTGTGAATACCAAAATGAGTAAGTGTATTCTGTGAATACCAAAAAGTACTAACTTTACGTTTTTGACGTAAGTTAGTTCTGTGAATCAGGCCCAACGTTTTTGACAAAGTAAAAATTCTTTTTTAATGTATTTTTTTATGGTGTTTTAACTCCTTATTAAACCCCTGTGTAAATGTGAAAGTTGTGATTTTAACTGGTTTAGCCTTTTAGCGCTATGCCAATCACTAAGCCTTTATGGCGGGCCTTGTCGTTTACTATTTCTTCGTGATTGGCCCTCGTTGAATCTTGTGTTTTAGTGCTCTGAGCCATTTGTGTCTTTTAAATCATTATTAAGCAATCGAGTAATAATTTTAACTGATCATCGTTGTATTCTTTGTATGTATTTAATAGTTTTGTATCTATGAATTGTATGCATTTGCACTTTTATGGTCACACGACCGAAATAAAGTTTATGATGAGTGTCTCAATATAGAATGATTTAACGTTGTGTGTCTCATTATCAAGTACTTCGATGTTGGCCGAGTTGGAGTTGAGGTAGAGGATATCTTTGGTGGATGGAGTCCTTTCTTCAGAATAATGTTGTATCTGCTTTCAAGTTTGTGTTCAACGGTGGAGACCATGATAAGTTCCTGCCTGAAGAGGTAGTTTTGTCGCGTGTTCTCACGGCATCCTGGAAGTAAGAAACGTTTCTTTCACCTGATCTTTTGATTTCAATTCAAGGTCCGACAGGTGTACGCTTCTTATGGTTGGATGGGTGCAGTTAGACTGATGACCTATTGCTGTTTCACTTAAGTAACGGATTTGTTTTGGACCACCGACTTCTTTTCATGGTCCACAGTCGGATGATATCTGCTGTAGCTGTTAATTGTTGAAGGTGACCTAATTCTGTACATTGGACCAGAGGCTACCAGTGGCTTTCCATCTTTAATCAGAGCACATTTACAACGCTACACTGTTTGCTTAAATTGGCAACAGTGAATGCAGAAACTGACCCATATGACCTCTGATTGATGGGGGCATCATCTTGCGCGTCATTTGTTATAACTGACAACCAGACTTTGGTTTTCCAGATCTCTCTACTTGCAAATCACTCACCAACGTATCATTACTTGGGGGGAGCTATAGGACGCACGGCAAGATGGCCAATCTGTAAAGCAGCTCTGCCGGACGAGCCATCAATCCGCTTAAAATCCTTGTCTTCCTGCCCTGGTTGACGCCCTACCTACAGGAACCGAGCAGCGGAGTGCTACGGGCTACTTTGCTTGTGCTAATTTGGACTCTGCGTGGACAGCTGGCCGAGTGAGAGGCTGGTGATTCCCCGGGCCGCGCTGACAACATGGCGGCCTGGGACGTGCTCTGAGCGCGAGGCTGCTGTGAGCTTCGGGTGGTGCCGGACGCGGCCTGCGGGCACTGTGGTGAGATCGCGCTGCCCAGCTGGCAACCGGTGGGCTGTGCGGCCTGGACTGGGAGTGGCGGACACCCCGGTGCGAGATATGTTAGCACCTGAGGGGCGGGCCGGCTTCTGATCCTTGCCTGTGTGGCGCACCGGTTGCGGGCTTGTGGAGGCAGTGTCGATCTTCTGCCGCTCTGGGCTGTCGGCCTCGCCCGGAGCAGAGCTTCTGCTGACCACCGCTGAGACCGGACCGGGAATCCGGGTGAGTGCCTCAGTGCGCCTGCTTCTCAGCTGCGGCCTACCTCGCTGCTGTACCCCACTGGGCTTCATCCGGCTGCGCTAGAGGGGCCTCCGCTGACATCTGCTTTGTGGCCTGGTGAGAGATCGTCCTGCGGAGGGATCGCCGCACGCCGTGTGCGCTGACGACCGGTGACGTCCTTGGTCCAGGGCGAGGGATCTGCGTGGTGCACCCTACCTGGTGGCTGATCATCGGTGGGCCTGCTTCTGCTGTGACTGGGGGGCAATTTGATCATCCTTGCTGTGTGGCTGGGAGAGACATCGCTCTCGGCGAGACATTGTTGGGACTCGGGGGAGTGTGTACTGCCACGGATTGGTGGCCCTCCCCCATTGGACACCCCTCGCCACTCACCTGCTCCTCTGTGGTGGTGCTATCATGCTGGGGCGCGGGACACGCATACTCCCACGGTGACCGGTGGGGCTCCTTGTCACCCCTCTCGCTTTTGGGCCTGGTCCTTATTGTCCTTTGGGGCGGGGACACCGATCTTCCGCGGGCCTGCGCTCTCTCAGTGGCATTGGTGACGGACCCCGGACGCTGCAAGCTCACACTGCTGATTGCGAGGCACTGCGGGCACCCTCCCAAGTACTGGCCCTGAACGCACCTCCGCCATATCCTCACTGCCTCGTCTTCCTCTTATTGCTCACCATCTCCATGTGCTGAGTCACGACGATATAACGAGGAGTGCTCCACTGGCATTCGTGCTGTGATTCGCTACTGAATTTCTGTCACTGCCCAAGATTGTTGGACACTGTGCGGCGGGGGGCCCCCCAGCTGGTCACATCCTCACCATTCTCTCATTCTTTGGTTCAGCGCTATCGCCATGGGGAAATCTGAGCGCAGCCAACCACGCCTCACATTTGAGCCCTGCAAATCGGGCAAGGCATCTCAGCACGCTGCCTCTGACTCGGAGGCTGATGTTCCCAGCGACCATTTAACCAATATTGATAAAACTCTTCTTGCAGTTCAGGCCAGCTTGCAATCCATCGACGGGAACATTGATAACCTGAACTTGCGCATGGATCACATGTCCACGAAGCTGGATAACCATGCGCTGCACCTGGCGGAAGCGGAAACGCGTATTTCCAGTGCTGAAGATGGCTTGCACCAGGTGACCACCAGAGCGACGTCTATGGAGAAGGTGCTGGCTGTTATACAGGCCCGCAACGAGGATTTGGAAGCCAGATCAAGACGTAACAACGTGCGAATCACTGGCCTGCCAGAGTCCACGAACACGGGCCGTCTTGAGACCTATGTGGAGAACCTCCTTCGTGGGATTTTCGGTGCGGAACAGCGGTCTCAGGTCTTTATTGTGGAACGGGCCCATGGCTCTCTGGCTGCTCGCCCTCCCCCGGGCACCCCACCGCGTCCCATTATCGCCCGTCTTTTGAATTATAGAGATCAGGACACTGTCCTCCGCATGGCTCGAGAGAAAGGTACCATCACTCACGAGGGGAACACTCTTGCCTTTTACCCCGACTGATCTCGGAGCAGATACCCTATGCTATGCTCTATCCCGCACAGTTGCGCATAGAAGTCAATGGAAAGCCCAAGATCTTCACCAGTCCGAAATCAGCGATGGACTTTGCCAAGACTCTTACTAGCCGTAGCCGGACCCCCAACACTGCGGCTGGGGGCGACAGTGGGGGCTCCGATGAGATGGCAGATGAACAATGACAAAGCCGGGTCACGTGAGTTGTGGATGCTGTGCACCTCTGCTTCGCTTCACTTCTGGGGTGACCTATATCAACCTGTCTGTTATGGTGGGCTATGGCACGCAAGCTGCAGACACTAAGCAAGCACTTGACCTGTACTGATGTTATTTCCCTCATTGTTTGAACTCGTAATGATTATTAATGTGGGTAATCTTCGTATTCTTTTATGATATTGCGATACAGTGGCCAGGAACTGTTCTCACGCTTGCTCGGCAACCTCCCATTTCACCATTTCACCGGGAGGGGTACTGTGCTCCAGCGCTCCCTCATGGGTATTCCCCACAGCTGGTTATTCCCTTGGTGTTGCACTCGGGGATTGTTTTGGGGGTTTGGGATGGCTTTGGCATGTTGGGGACGCTGAAGTGGGTGGGGGGTGTTGGTGGGTGGGTGGGATTTGCAGGGTTTGTTTATGTGGCTGATCTTTTTATTGATGCTGTGAGGATTGCATATGTACCTTCACTCACTACAGTTGAATTATGCTCAATGTATAACACGCTAAAGTTCTGCATCTAGCTCACACTTTAATCACCTGTTTAACATGGAATGTACGGGGACTTAACTCACCAAAAAAGATTCGCCAGGTCTTAGCGTATCTGGATCGGCATGAGGTTACAATTGCCCTTTTGCAAGAAACACACTTAACCCGCCTGTCTGAAATTCACGTTGGGGCGCAGAGGGCTGGGTACCGTTTGGCCTCTTCCTACTCCTCCTACTCCCGTGGAGTGCTCACGCTCATTAAGAAAAACCTCCCCTTCACGATGATCAAAACCTGCATCGACGATGCAGGACGATATGCCATGGTACACGGGAAGTTGGCGGGCAGTTTAATCACGATTGTAAACACTTACAGCCCAAATATAGATGATCCCGCCTTCTTTGAGCGCATCATTTCAACGCTACGGGATTGGCCCGATGCTGTGATTTTGTGGGGAGGTGACCTTAATACACACTTAGACCCCCGTAGAGACAAGTCGAGTGGCAAGGGTGGTCAGTTCCCCGGGGCAGCCCAGGTTATTAATGTGGGAATGGCCGAGCTGGGACTGATTGATATATGGCGTCAGCGAAATATGGAGAAGCAGGAGGGCACACATGTTTCCACCGCACATGATAGCTGGTCCCGGCTAGATTACTGGCTTCTAAGTGAGATAGCAGGGGGTTGGGTGTCTCAGATAGAGGGATTGCCTCGCACACTATCCGATCACAGCCCAGTCTGCCTTCGCCTACAAATTCCGTGCACTGTTCACAGATCATTCACCTGGCGCTTTCAGTCTGAGGCTCTGCTGGACTCCTTTTATGCTGAAACTGTTCGCGAGGCTGTAGTGCAATACTTTGATCACAACAAGGGGTCGGTTGAAAGTGCTACGACCCTTTGGGAAGCTTTTAAGGCCACTATTCGGGGCACTTGTATTGGCACGTCAGCTGGCATCTTGCAAGGCTTGCGCGGACAGCTTGCTAAGCTGAAAACCACCTTGCAGCGTCTCGAGCGTGATTATGAGAATGCACCCTGCACTCAGACACTGGCGACAATTAAAGAGTCCATATTGGAATATAATGAGCTGGCGGAGAAAGAGGTCAAGTATATATCTAAACGCCATGTAGCTTGCGCTTATGGGGAGGGTGGACCACCGGGATGCCATCTAGCTAACAAAATTAAAGGTCCCATTGATCGGCACACTATTACTAAGATCACTGACGCAGCTGGCCAGGATCACTACACCACTCAGGAGATTCTAGCACAATTAAAAACCACTTACGCGGATTTAAATACCACACAGGGGGTGACTGACACTGAGGACCTAGAGGCATACCTATCAGACATAGCCCTTGCGTGACTTTCGGATGGGCAAAGGGAGTTTCTTAGCCAACCAATTACAGAATAAGATATTCGCGCGGCGATCAAAACCCTTACAAACAAGAAAGCCCCTGGCCCTGATGGGTTTCCCAGTGAATTTTATAAGGAATACGCAGAAGAATTAACCCCCCATCTCTTGGCAATGTACTCCGAGGCATATGACACTGGCCAATTGCCGCCAACCCTTCGGGAGGCTCTGATTATCACGTTGCTTAAAAAAGATAAAACGTCTTCTCGTTGCGACTCTTATCGACCACTGTCGCTTATCAATACTGACGCCAAAATATTGACCAAAATTCTTGCCACCAGGCTGCAGCCGCTCATGCAAGGCCTGGTCCTTCCGGACCAGTCTGGGTCATTCCCTCCAGGTTATCTCTCATAATTTGCGCGTGCTATTTGCTATGATTCATATTATCGATCCTGGGCTCCAAGCAGCGGCTGTCATGTTAGACGCCGCCAAGGCATTTGATTCCATAGAAGGGGGCTACCTTTTTTATATTCTACGGCGAATGGGCTTTCCTCCTATCTTTATTAATTGGATACGTCTGCAGTACACTGACCCTGTGGCGCGGATCCGGGTAGAGGGTAGTACGTGAGACCCTATCTGCATAACCAGGGGGATGTGGCAGGGGTGCCCCCTTTCGCCCCTTCTTTTTGCAATCACGCTAGAACCCCTTGCCTGTATTATTAGACAGCGGCATCGAGCCTCACCCCTCCAATTTGTCCACCGTCCTGTCAGTATCTCACTGTATGCGGGTGACATGTTGCTTTTTATACGGGAGCCACGCGTTTTCATGGCACCAGTTTTAAGGGAATATATTCGCTTTGGGTTGTTCTCAGGCCTACACATTAATTGGGCAAAATCGATGGTGGTGCCGCTAACAGAAAGCACCCTGCCTCATGAGTTTGAGTTACCGCTTGTGTGGTCCACGGACCCTGTAAAATATTTGGGGGTGTGGGTTCATAGAGACCCCGACACGGTTACCCGCGAGAATTATGGCACTGCATATACGAAGTTAGAACAACAGGTGGACAGATGGGTGAAGCTCCCATTATCGCTGGCCGACCGCATAGCACTTAGCAAAATGTTCGTGCTGCCTCAATTTTTATACCTGTTCAGCAACATACCGATTTGACTCACAAAACATTTTTTTAAAACTGTGCGCACTTTGCTCCTCCGGTTGATTTGGGGTGGTAAATAGGCTCGTGTCAACTGGGAGACACTTACTTTAGATTATAAAGATGGGGGCTTCAGTGTGCCTGACCTTTATTTGTACTATTTGTGTGCTCACGCACAATATGCCCACTACTGGTTCGGCTCACATGATTTCATCCCACATGTGGCAGTGGAAGATGGAGATGCACACCCTGTTCCTTTATGCTCCATGCTGACTCAGTCTAATCAACAGACACCCCGCTCTGAGATCAACACTGTTGACACTACTATAGCGGCCTGGCAGGCCTTGGGCCGCATGGCGGGGATATTACCGTTATATTCCCTCTGTTGCCGCTTGCGTTCCACTCGAACTTGTCCGTGACGCATGAGGCGGGAGCTATGTACACTCTGAAGCTGGCAGGAATAGATAAACTGCTGGATCTATACCCCAATGGTGTTTTTTTGACAGATGATGATCTCAGTCACGTGCAAAATAAGACGCCATTATTTACATTCCTTTTCCACAGGTTAAAACAAGCGGTACAGGCACATTAACTTACTTTCCCTGCAGAACCTCCTACGTTACAGACCCTACACACCATGCTTGTCAGTCCGACACAACGTAAACTCCTTACCAAACTTTACCGCTCTGCTAGAGCGGAAAAGCCCCTGCCATGCAACAAAAGTCTGGAGAAATGGAATACATATTTGACTCCGCCGCTAACATTGCAAGACTGGGAGCACTGCTGCCAGCTTACTGGTACCCTAACTTCCAGTGGCAATCTTCGAATAATTCATTTCAAATACATCCATCAGGCTTATCACACTCCACATAAGTTGTTCAAATATGGGCTTAGAGACACTGATGCATGTAAGCGCTGTGGAGCCATGGATGTTGACTTCTGGTACTTAGCCTGGGTATGCCGCAGGGTGGCGAAGTTCTGGAATTATGTGGTTCATATACTATCTACTATGGTCAATGTCGAGCTGCAATGCTCTCCGCACGTCTGTTTGCTGGGCTTGGTTCCGTCCTTGAAGGGAGCTACAGGTAAACTTGTGAGAGTAGCTTTACTCATGGCCAAGAGACGCGTGGCAATGACATGGGAGGGCACGGCTGGGCCTTCGGCTGCGCAATGGCTCAAGGATTTGGTGTTTTGCCGGGACAACCTAGTGCTATATGCTGAGGAACTCCCCACCTCCTCTCGGCCTAATGATATTTGGGAGCCCCTCCTACAGTACCTACGATCTGTTGAATACGATGAGTCCCCCAGCTAATGGGGAATGCTGAGTATATTATTCCTTTGATTGCATGTACGGTACCTCACTATAATACACAGATTGTAACTCTGTCACTGCTGTTTGATATATGCATAACTGCCACGGGTTGTTAAATGCGTTTTTACTAACATGTGCTGTTTGATGCTACCTTTATAATTGCATATGTTTCAATAAAAACTCAATTTAAAAAAAAAACCTTTCCAAGTGGCCACCCATGCTTGCACAAGCATTCACATGCATGCAGATGCATTTGTGGCCATCTCTGAATAGTTTTTGTAAAACATATTCCAAAAAGCATTTCTAGATGGCCATCTGGGCTTGCACGTGCGTTCGGATCCACCATCAGCTATTTTTGAATGGTTCCTGTAAAACTTGTTTAGATGCATGTGCTTGCACGGGCAGCTATCTTTAAATATTTATGTAATATTTTTTCCCCAAAAAGATTCTGAACGTACTCAAGCTTTGGCAAAGCCAATAGATCTGCAGCCAACACTTGACTGGCTTTGCCAATGCTTACTTAGATTCAGCTCAACCTACAAAACGCTTACTGATCCCCAACTGAACGTTTCGATCTTTAAGAAAAGTATTTTGTGGAGAAAAAATATCTGAAGAAGAAACCTCGTCTTCGACTATTTTGATGCCTACTTGTTTTCACTGTAGCCAAACGTATATTTGTAACGTTCAATGGAGACCCTGTATCCTCACTTATTAGATTTAGGTCGATTCATAGATTGACTTGAAATTCATTCTGTATGTCAGTGGTGTCCGGATTACTGAATACCTCTTCCTGGATACTCTCCATCACCTTTATAGTTTGACAATGACGATTGTTCTGAAATTAGAGCAGACCTTCTAGTTTTGTTTCAAGCCAGTGAGGAATGTGCGATTGTTCAAGTGTTGTAAGTATCTCTCCGCCTCTCCAGCGCGCATCACATTCTGTACCTTTAGGGCTCTCCACTTCCTACACTGCTCAGAAAATGAAGGACTGTAATCCTCCCAAAAATGCAAACTGTTGAAGTGAGAACCAATGCTCTTCAGTTCAGCTTTGTTGCAAAAGTGTAAAAAAAAGTGTCCTTCCATTTTGTGTTCCCTAAGTTCAAGTGGCCCTATTTAGAGAGATAATTCGCCACCCCAAAAATATCCCATATCTTTAAATAAACATGACGTACGATTTTTTTTTACTTCTAGTAGCAAACAAAAATTTAAAAAAATCTGCACAACTATAATAGTCTGTGGAAGAAGTTGGTGTCGTAATAGATAAATAAATAAGTGGGTATTATTTTTTTGTTTTTACTTGACACAGACAAAGCACTTTGCAAGTTTGCAGACAACCCTGACCCCACTATTGGACTTTATGTGTTCTTTCTGATCCTTGGATGCTAGCGCAGAATGGATTGATTACAGGCCAAGCCGTGTGGTATTCCCGAGTGGGGATACTGGTCCCAGGCCCGTATTTACTGTGTGAGAATAATTCGCAATTGTGTGAGTGCATTTCCGGCTGGAAACTGTAAGTCCAGATCCGGCGATTTTAGCATCACTGCAATGTGCAAAGGTTTGCACTTGTAAACAAAAAAAATCAACAAACCTTTCACCATATTGCATTTTATGTAACAGAGAATAGAGTGTATAGAATTCATACATTAACTAATGTGCACCTATGAAGTACACAATAACCTCCCTGAGGTATCCTGGTGCACGAGAGGATATGGCTGAGAAAACGCATCTACAGCTGAACAGGAGCACTGAACTGCCAGCTTTTCAATTGCTACTACAGACAGGATGATAAGCTAGAGACCAAATTTGATGAGGCAGAGAATCCCATTTTTGAGCAGTGATCGTAGAGAAGGCGCACCTTTAGAACCAGGGAAGCAGCAGGAATGCCAGGGGCCCTAATGCATGCAGGCAAAATGGACCCCTAGTCCTTGGGCCCTAATTGGAGTGGAGAAGTCCCCTCAGAACCCTGTGGCCCAGTGAAACTGCACTTGTGTGCACTATTGATTGCTAGGCCCTTATTTGGAATCGGGCTACGACCAGAAGGCAGGCAGCCCCAGATCTCAGCAAGCAAGTGCCGTGAGAACTTCTTGGGCCCACTTTGGGTCTCTATTATTTGTTTTACATTTTACACAATTTTAGGCTGACATCCCGTTAGCAATGTTATTTTATAAGTTGATGCTTGTACAATATTATTCTGAGAAGATGGTTGTACATGTTGCTTGTTTTTAGAAAGTCTTTCTCGCTACATAATCTGTACACTTCGTTCAAGGCTAGGAACACAGAACAAGATATCCCAGTCCTTGCGTTGCCTGTTCGGAGACAGCTTCTAACACCTAGACACATCATTGCAGGCTAACGTAAGAGATCAGGCAAAGAAAGGGTATACCCACTATGCTCTCAGAGTAGGGGTAGTGATCGGTAGAAATATATATAAATCAGACTGCTATGGTTGCACTGTTTATTCTTTTCACCATGTTCATAATGCTGGTTACTTTGTTTTGTTTTATCTGCCTAATAATCGCAGCTCATTCTTTCAATGAAAGACTATGATTGTTTAAATAAATGTATTGAAAATTTAAAAACGTATCATTACTTACCTAGCCATGAAGAAGTCACTATGTGACGAAACATGTGTTGACTGTTTTTTTTTTTTTTCAATACACTTGTACAAATGATCGCAAATACTTGGCTTCTGTCTACAATAAACTACAGATTTGAAACATCTACAAGAATTCTCACTTTATGGACTGACTTTATTTGGACTTCTATTGAGTGCTTTGATATCTTTGTTTATACGGCAAGGAAGTTGTACACATCTTTCACCACTTGATCGTAAGTGCTGCTAGCACAGTATTGACCTGACTGCTTGGAAATCTGGCATTTAATGTGATACTCTGAACCAGAATATCTTGAAAAGAACTTATTATATTTTTATCGTTTTGGTCTTGATTTACTGATAATACAAACGCTATTTTTCATAAACCTGAGTGAAGTCGTTTTGTGGTGTATTCATTGTGTTACTGTGGGTGTGTGTTGTACAAATACTTTACACATTGCCTCTTTAGATAAGCCTGTCTGCTCTGCGCCAAGCTACCAGAGGGTGAGCACAGGTTATCTCATTTGTGTATCTAGCTTACCCTAGCTAGAGTGGTGGGCTCTGCCTGGCTTGGGTGTATACCTTAGCCACCCACAAACCCCATTTCTAACATTGGTGGCAGAAGTGGGACAGGACTTGTGTTTGTGCAATATCATTCAGTAACTCGTTGTTCACTACAACTCTGCACTGAGACCATTCTATTTTGTTGTTTAAATTTTCCCTGTTTAGTCTGTGTGATTTTCTCCTGCTAGACCATGTCCCAAACTGGAGAAGTAGTACCTGCATCTGCAGCAACTGATTTTGAGCTGGCTAAGTTAGAGTCCTACAATGGGACCCAGCTGAAGGGGTTCTGTAAAGGATTTCAGATTTCTATCAAGGGACTCACCAGGAAGGTAGAGTTCTAGAAAGCTTTGAGAGCCTGGGCGGAGACCCAGGTTGCAGGATCTGACAACCCAGGAGAGGAAGAGCAAGAAATCATAGAGGAGGAGGATAACCTGAGTGTAAATTCCACTGGAGATTTACCATTTCTTGGGGAGGGGGGCCAACGCCAACGACCTGCATGAAGTAATAGTGGTTCCTCCATCCAGAAGCAGTGTCTCCTCCAGAAACCTGTCCTCATAGGAGCTGGCAGACAGGAGGGAAAAAAGGAAACTGAGGGGCAGATTTACAAGCCCCTTGAGTCACTTTTACACTGCCGTTGCGTCACTTTTGTGACGCAACGGCAGCGTAAAAAATGCGGCAAATTTACAACGTGACGCATCTAGGGAGATGTGTCACATTGTAAAGCCCTGCGTCACATTATACCTGCGTCAGGTATAATGCATACAGGGTGGGCGTTCCCACGCAGGAAGGCCTCGTAAAAGTGACTCAGTGAAATCTACAAGATTTCACTGCGCCACTTTTAGGACGCCACTGCGTCAAAACCTTACGCCTGCTTGAAGCAGGCGTAAGTAGTGACGCAGTGTAGTGGGAATAGGCCTCAACACGCATTGCTGGAGTTGCCTCGTGCTTGTGACACGACTCCAGCAATGCGTGACTTTTCCGCCAACAGATGCGTCAGAATTTCTGACGCATCTGTCAATCCTTGTGCCATAGTGCGCCGTATTGTAAATACGGCGCATCTATGGTGGCGCAAGGGTTTCTAAGGGTGGCGCAGTTGCGTCACTTTCTTGTAAATCTGCCCCGTAGACTAGATCTTGCTAAGAATGGAGCAACAGCACAAACTTGCTTTGGCTGAGAAATAGCAGGCTGTAGACGTGAAGAGACTAGACATGGAGGAAAGGAAGCTGTCACATGACCTAAGTCTCGGAGAGCTGGACATAAGAGCCCTACAAGTGGGCTCCAGCAATAATAATGGTGGCAGCATACCTGTAGTGTCTTCACAGTATAGAGTACCCAAGGATTTGGTGCTTAGTTATGTGGTGGGGGGTGATGTGGACAAGTGGTTTGCAGTCTATGAGGTGATTTTAAAAGTGCACAAGGTACCAGAGGAGTTCTGGGCTTGTAGTTTATGAAGGTACATGCCCACAGTGGGGAGGGACACTCTTCTTACACTACAGGCTGGGGACCAGACATGCTACACTGCAATGAAGACCATTTTGACCAGTAAGTTTGGGTTGATACCTGAGAAGTAAAGACAATGGTTCAGGGCCAGTCCAAAGCTATTCATACAGAGCTGGGTTGATTGCTTAGACTATGCTGGTAAGGCACTGAAGGGCTGGGTGAGGGGCAGCAAAGTAAATTATTATGAAGGGCTGTATAACTTATTTTTGAAGGAGCACATGCTTTATATTTGTTTTAGAGAGCTGTGTTAACACCTAGTGATTAGTAAGCTTTCTGACCCTAGGAAGCTTGCTGAGGAGACGGACATCTGGGTCAGCACCAGAGTATCCAAGAAAGCATCTGGGGAACTCCCAAAAGGGTTGTTAGGGTTCCAACCACAGGAAGGACAAGGGGATAAAAAGACCGAGTTTTGTAAAGGCCCCCAAAACAACTCACAAGGGAAAGGGTCTGGTTCTCATTCCCAATCTGGCCACCAGAAGAAAAACTACCCTGACAAAGGTCAGCAGCCCAAGTCCATTAAGTGCTATGAGTGCTTCGAGTATGGACACTATAAGGGGGATTCAAGTGTCCAAAAAGAGCAGAGGTAGTGCTGGGGAGGGGGAGATTGTCCCAGATAATGAGTTTGGTGGCATTATTCTAGTGTCCCTGGGTGACAGTGAGATGGTTCCTAAGATCAATGTGCCCTCAAATACTACAAAGTACAGGCAATGGGTCACCATCAATGGGCAGGGTGTGGAGGCTCTGAGGGATACAGGAATAAGTTTGACTATGGTAAGCAGTCAGCTGGTTTCCCCAGAGCAGGTAATTCCCCATGCATTCCACCTGGTTGTGGTGGCTGACAACAGAGAGGGTCACTATCCTGTGGCCCTGGTTCCATTTGGCTGAGGGGGGTTTCAGGTTTCTGAAAGTTGCTGTAAACTCTGTAATGCCTGTGGACAGTTTGTTGGATAATGACCTTGAGCACACTACCTGGAAGGTGGCGATGCTAGGTTTACCTGATTGGATCTGTGCTATGACAAGGTCCATGGGTGTCCAGGATGGGAGTCAAAAAGGGCTGGAGCCTAGAACATTGGCCCAGCCAGCTGCTAACATGGGAAAAGGCAGGTGGCGTAGGCAGTCCACCCCTGAATGTATCTCTAGTGAGATGGATGAGGCACCTAAGGTGGCCGCCCCAGAGTCCCGAGAAGTGGGCATTGCTCCCCTTGGTGACCTGCCTGTCATTGCTGGATGGCATGTAGAAGGAGGACCCACCAAGGAGGAGTTCTGTAGGGCACAGAGAGAGCGCCAAACCCTTGAAGGACTGAGTCAACAGGCTGAAGCCCAAGCAGCCTTTGATACCTCTGGTAGCCACCACATTTACTGGGAGGGCAGCCTCCTTTACAGTGAGCCTTAGGTTCCTGTGCATGGGACAACAAGGGCTCTGGTGGTCCCTCAATGCTACCAATGCTACATGGCCTTCCTACTGGAGCTTGGCCCATGGCAGGATACCTGGGCCAAGACAAGACCTTTGCAAGGCATGTCACTTTTATTGTCCCATACTCAAGACTTCCTCAGATACATTCTTTAGAACTTGTACGACCTGCCAGGCTAGTGTGAATACAGGGAAAAGGCCTAAGGCCCCCTTGCACCCACTGCCAGTCATTGGCACACCCTTTGAGAGGGTGGGCATCGACATTGTAGGGCCTATGGATCCCCAGACTGCTTCAGGCAACAGGTTCATCCTGGTCTTGGTGGATCATGCCACTAAGTACCAAGAGGCAATCCCTCTGAGGACCACGATTGCACCCGCGGTGGCAAAGACCCTGATGGGGATTTTTACCCGTGAGAGTTTCCACAAAGAAGTTGTGCCTGATAGGGGCCCAAACTTCATGTCTGCATATAGTCAGTCAATGTGGAAGGAGTGTGGGGTAACTTATAAGTTCTCCACCCCTTACCATCCACAAACCGATGGGCCTGTTCAGAGGTTCAGCAGGACCCTGAAGGGCATGATCAGAGGCCAGTCAGAGGCCCTGAGGAAAAAGTGGGCTATTCGCTTACCATGCCTGTTTGAACTTCTGTTTGGGCACCCTGTTAGAGGACCCCTGAGTTTGGCCAAGGAAGGCTGGAAGCAATCTCCCAGGAAAACTCCCCAGGATGTAGTGAGCTACATGCTGGACTCAGGAGCCAAATGGCTAAGTTATGGAAGCATGACTCCAGTAACCTAGAAGTCAGCCGGGACGTCATGAAGGAGTGGTGTGACAAAACTTCTACCACTGTGGATTGGCAGACTGGTCAGAAAGTGTGGGTAATGGAACCAGTGGAGCCCAGTCCTCTCCAGGACCGCTGGACGGGCCCATATGATATGATTGAGAAGAAGGGGGAGACTACTTACCTTGTGCATATCAAGACCCCTAAGCAATCCCACCGGGTGCTGTATGTCAATCGCCTCAAACCCCACTTTAAGAGGTCTGAGGTCACCATGCTTCTGGTGACAAATGGCAGGGACGAAGTGGAGAGTGAACCTCTCCCTGACCTCTTAGCCTGTGAGGGGAAAGATGGTTCTGTAGAGGGAGTAATCCTTTCCTCCACTCTAACTTCTGAACACAAGAGAGACTGCCACCAAGTATTGGGACAGTATTCCTCTCTGTTTTCCCTTATCCTGGGACTACCCACCTGTGTACCCATCATGTGGACACAGGGGGCAGCCACCCTGTTGAGAATAAATCTTACAGGTTGTTAGATAAGGTGAGGTCCAACATTAAAGCGGACGTGTCTAAAATGTTAGAGTTTGGGGTGATAGAACTCTCCAGTAGCCCTTGGTCCAGTCTGGTGGTTCTGGTACCAAAAGCTGCCCATAGGGGGGCCACACCTGAGCTGAGATTCTGTGTGGATTATAGAGGGCTAAATTCTGTAACCAAGACTGATGCTCATCCTATCCCCAGGGTGGATGAGCTCATTGGCAGGTTAGGACTGCCCAGTACTTAAGTACCTTTGATCTTAAATAAGGATACTGGCAGATTGCCCGAACAGAGGGAGCAAAGTAGAGGTCAGCCTTCACCACTACAGCGGGCCACTACCACTTCAATGTGATGCCCTTTGGATTAAAGAATGCTCCTGCCACCTTCCAGAGGCTGGTGAACCAGGTCCTTGGTGGAATGGAGGCCTTCTCTGTTGCTTATCTGGATGATACAGCTGTCTTCAGTAGCAGCTGGAAGGACCACCTTTTTCACCTCCAGGAAGTGCTTCAGGTTCTGCAACAGGTAGGCCTGACTATCAAGGCAAGTAAGTGCCAGATAGAGCAGGGGCCGGTGGTGTACTTGGGACACCTGGTGGGCAGGGGGAAAGTGCAACGCCATCAGGCCAAGATAGAAATCATCATGGCCTGGCCGCCCCCCAAAACCCAGACTGAGGTAAGAGCATTCTGAGGCCTCACTGGGTACTATAGGAGATTTGTCAAGGGATATGGCACCATTGTTGCCCCTTTGACTGAGCTGACTTCCAAGAAGAGGCCCAGAAATCTGATTTGGACAGAGGCATGCAAAACTGCATTTGACTCCCTGAAGCAAGCCATGTGCACAGCTCCTTTGCTCACTGCTCTTGACTTCTCCAAGGAGTTTATCGTTCAGACAGATGCTTCAGAACATGGCATAGTCAGTACTAGCTCAGCTTAATGAGGAGGGCCTAGACCAACCTGTAGCCTTAATCTCCAGGAAGTTACTCCCCAGGGAACAGAGGGGGCGTGCTATTGAGAGAGAAGCTTTTGCTGTGGGTTGGGCACTGAAGAAGCAGAGGCCATACCTGCTTGGCACCCACTTCCTTGTTTAGAATGAGCACAGGCCCTTCAGGTGGCTCAGGCAAAGGAGGGGTGAATATCCAAAACTGTTGAGGTGGTCAATTTCCCTACAGGGTATGGACTGCAGGGTGGAACACTCCAATGCTGATGGTCTATCTAGGTTTTTTGCCTCAGTGAAGAGAACTCCCTAGAAACTAGGTATATCTCCCCACTTTCAGCTGGGGGGGACACATGTTTGACCTGGGATCCTTAGGGGTGGTCTTCCCCCAAATGTTTTGCTCTTTGCCTCCACATTTTGCTATATTTGTATGCTGGCCTTAGACTCTGACCACTTTACCACTGCTAATCAGTGTTATAGTGTATGTGCTTCTTCCCGAAACATGTGTGTAATTGGTGTATACCTGATTGACATATTTAATTTACTTGTAAGTCTCTTGACAAGTGGTATACCATATACCCAGGGTTTTTAAGTTAAATGCTACTAGTGGGCCACAGCACTGATTGTTCCACCCACAGAAGTAGGCTTTCAAACCTGTCTCAGGCCTGCCAATGCAGTGCCTGTGTGTGCAGTTTACTGCCACTTCAACTTGGCATTTAAATCTACTTGCCAAGCCTTAAACTCCCCTTTTATTACATATAAGTCACCCCTAAGGCAGGTCCTAGGTAGTCCTAAGGGCTGGGTGCTATGTAAGTAAAAGGCAGGGCTTGCACTATTGTGGTTTGCATGTCCTGGTAGTGACAAACAGCCTATTTCTTTTTTTTTAGAACAGAGAGGAGTAGCTTTTTGATGTTTCATATGTTTAGAATGGTATTGATAAATTCTACTTACTCGTGAGGTTGGATTTAACTTTACTAATTTAGAAATGCCACTTTTAGAAAGTGGACATTTCTCTGCGCTTACTGCTCCATGTGCCTGGCAGCCTGTCTCTAATACATGTCTGGGCTGGGTGACAGCTACATTTGTGCATTCCCTCTAGACAGACAGCCACAGCACAGGACGCTCAACTGCATCTGCATTCATCTGCATACTGATGGGTCATCCTGGGCAGGAGGGAGGAGAGGAGGTAACACTTCACTTGAATAGGTAGTGTCCTGTCTCCACACAAAAGGCTTATTTGCCCCCCATAGCTAGGCTGGCAGACAGGACTGGGCTGAAAGGGGACCTGTGCACTTCAGAGAGTTCTCTTGAAGTCACACGCTACATCAAAAGCACTTTTTGGTATAAGGACTGGGTCTCTGACCTCATCTAATCAGACACGTTTGGACCTGTAACCAGACATTGCTGGCTCTACACCAGCACATTGCCAGAAGGACTGCTGTGCTGCCAGGAGAGACTGTCACTTTGCTAACTGCTCTGCTGTGTTGGCCTGCTACTTGTTGAGCTACAGGAGGGACTGCCACTTTGCAACCTGCCCTGCTGTGCTGGCCTGCTGCCTGATACCTCTGCCTTTTGACTAACTTCCAGTGCTCTCCAAGGGCTTGTTGTCTTGCGCCCTATACATTGAAGTCTCAGTGTCATCAAAGACTAAAGCGCCACTGTGATCCAGTGGCCAAGCTCTGAGAAGAAGTAGAGCATGCTGGGTTGCTCGCTTACTGTATTTATTGACTAGCACTCTGCTTGGGTGGAGAAAAGGTGGCTGTTATCTTGCCCCGAATCAACGCTCCAGTCGGTTCAACTCATGCTGCAACTTCCAGCTGCTGTGCGTGCTGATTTCAACCCCCGCCGCGATCGCAGCGCCTTCCAGCAGGGCTTCATCAAGATGCGTTGCCCTGGTGACTAGGGGCGTGGCCAGAGGCAAAAGGATCGTCGACCCTCTACGCACCCGGTGCTTCCTACTCCAGTTGCCACCACTGTGAAGCCTGAGGAAAACCACAGCGACTGCCTCAACCAAGCGAGGACAGTCCCGCATGGCCCATCTGTCTCCCGCGACTTTGACCGGAAAGCTACTGTAGTGGGGAGTTGGGCCCCTGAGGTCCCAGACACCGACCCATGCCATAACGGGAGACCTGGCTTTGTTAAACTCCCCCGGTCTTGAGGGACCCTTTCAAAACCATATCCTGAGTGCCGCGTGGAGCACTATTTTTCAGGCCACTGTGTAGAAATAGTACACATCAGTCAGTACTTGATCGTAAGTGCTGCTAGCACAGTATTGACCTGACTGATTGGAAATCTTGCATTTAATGTGATACTTTGAACCAGTATAATTTGAAAAGTACTTATTAGATTTTCATCGTTTTGTTCTTGATTTACTGATAATACAAAAGCTATTTTTCACAAACCTGAGTGGAGTCTTTTTGTGGTGTATTCATTGTGTTACTGTGGGTGTGTGCTGCACAAATACTTTACACATTGCCTATTTAGATAAGTCTGCCAGCTGTGTGCCAAGCTAACAGAGGGTGAGCACAGGTTATCTCATTTGTGTATCTAGCTTACCCTGACTAGAGTGGTGGGCTCTGCCTGGCTTGGGTGTATACCTCAGCCAACCAGAAACCCCATTTCTAACAGTCTTCTCATCCTGCGAGGGGAGTTACTCCAGCCATTTGCTGGAGCAAATCTCCAACCATTTCCAGGGTGAGAAAGGGTCAGATTTAAGTTTGGGAATACCCAAATATATACCAGTTTGTGGGCCTCACAAAATTGCATGGTTAACCATGCCTCATTCTGCCCACTTCCCACATCCTGTGTAGGAGTTACTACTAAACGTTTCTCTGCAGTCTTGGTGGAGAAATATCAAGTAGCAAACACACTTATGTCTGAAGGATTGCTTTTGTGAATTCCTGTCAGGCGTTAATGAGGACATTTTCAACCGTAAATGTAAGTTTACTGTCAAAAATACTTTTGTGAACTTTATGAATGTGGACTGATTAGAATGCTCTATCTCAGCTGTTTTAAAACCCAGTAGCGGCTGCTACTGAACAGGGGTGGTAGGGCGGGGGAGGGTGAGGCGAGCGGAGGGGGGAATAAAAATAAAATAAAAAAACTTACCTGGGTGCCGCTGGCCGCCGCCTCTCCTCCAACGTCTTCTCCGCGCCGCAACAGGAAGCACACAGCCTCCCAGAATCCCTTGGCCAATCACAACGCTGCAATGCAGCGTAGTGATTGGCCTGCGCACCTTGGTTCAGAGCTCAGACGGGGACAGGGAGGCTGTGCATGTTCCCTACCAGGCTGTGTAATGCAGCCTGGTGGGGAACATCCAAAGTGCACAGGACGGTTTGGCCGGCCTCAACTGTCCTGAGCACTTTAACGTGTGCCTAACACTCCTCCCCCTAGCCCCTGCTCTGTCCAGCCCAGCCCCACCCACCCCACCCTGCACCTTAGCAGGAAGGAAAACTAAAATGATAATAACGTTAGTTATCATTTTAGTTTTCCTTTTAAAACTGCTCATAGAGCAGTGGGGCAACGCTCCTCTGCCTAAGCGGAGGAGCCACTGCTCTTAAAACCTTTTGTCTTCTGTGGACCTCCACTGAGTAACTACTGGAAAACGGGGACACTGGTGTAAGTAATTTCTACCGTTTGAAACTCACAATAAATCCCAAAAATCCAGGTACAAGTTTACATCAAACACATACAGAAATTATGAACTATTTTAATTCATTCATTTTTTTTTGTTTTTTTAAATCAACATTTTAATTTTAGCGGGAATGATTTTAGTGTTTCCAAGTGATTACCTGTGATGCACTCATGATTATAAAATAAAACCATGAGAAGATTGTTCTGAAACTTTGCCACATATTCGTTCCTGTTTTTCCTGTTTTCAAACTATATTCTAGTATAACACTGTTATAAGTAATAAGTAATATGTAAAAAATTAAGTGGTCTGAAAAAGGGCAAAAAATCCTAGCAGCACATTCTCAATATCAATGAGAGGATAAAACTTGGATACTTTCAGTTGTAAAGCAGAAAAATGAAAAAAGGCAAAACAAATTACTAGCACATTTCTGTAAAACAAAGAGGGGATAAAAGGAGATATTTTTAGTTTTAAAACAAAAAAGTTATGCGTTGTTTCCTAGTCTGCGCATCATGTACAATTGTAAAGACCTTGTGCAGATGAAAAGCATAAGAAGAAATGGGAAATAAGACACAATCTAATAGCCTCATTTAGATAGGGCTGTTGTGGGATACTTGCCACAGTTGGCTATTTCACATCCACCGACCTCCCACATCTGCCAAATCATTTAGAGATACTGAGATGGAGTGTATCCTGATGGCAGAGCTGCTGCATCTTGGTGGAGCAATAAACAGTGCGGATAGTGCAAGTAGTTACCATCTGCCACTTTCCTATCAAGGTCTACCATGTGCATCATCATGGTGGTCCTGGAAAGGAAAAGGGTAATAAGGTCCACCACCTTCGGAGAGACAGCTATCAGTGTGACGGGGACATTGATATATTGTTTTCCAAAGAGAGGCTTTGGGTGTCTGTATTCAGAGAGATAAAAGACTCACCACAAGTCCACCGTTCCAAAGGGGTATGGCGGACTGGCCATCACTAATTTTTTTCCACTAAAGCTGCTCCCACCATCAATGTGGGAGATGCTTGGATTGTAAAAAAAACTTGACTTGGTGCAAAACTCCAAATATGGCAGCCCGGTGGAGGCTATTCTGGCAGAGGCAATGTTGGTCCAACAATCTGAATGAGGCCACGCTGAAAGTGAACTTTTATGGAAGTGTACTACAGCCAGTTAAAAGAGACAACACTTTGCTTACCAGGAGTTCTTTGATAGGGAAGTCTTTGAGTCCACCATCTCGAGGGGAGTCCAGCACAACAGGAAAACTCTTGTGTGGAGCCTCAATGTAGCCAAACTCCATTTCATCCTGTTTTCGAAGAGAAATAGAGACTATGGAGAGCAAGTCTCGATAAATGGCAGTTCACTAAAGGAATCTAAACCATACATGATAGCAAATACATGGCAATTGTGAGCACTTTGTACTACTTTATATAAATAAAACGAATTATTTACAATTCTTTACAATTCCTCACGATTCTGTGATGAGAATATGAACTTTTAATCTTTAATTGATCAGCACCCCATGATCTCAGCTGTACCTCTATTAACCCCTTCGGTGCTCATGACGGCCGGGAGCCGTCATGAGACACGGTGGCCGTGTGCTCATGACGGCTCCCGGCCGTTATGACACATGGCCCCGGAAATCCCTCTGGTGCGAGCACCAGAGGGATTCCCTTTACACCCTAAGAGCCTCGGGATCTGGGGAAGAGCTTCCCCAGCTCCCGAGGCCCCCCCCCCCTGGTTTCCCTGAAATGACGATCGGCGCGCACGTCGCGCTGACGTCATTTCAGTGAAACCGAAACTGAAATGAGCCAAGAGGCTCATTTCAGTTTCCCTTTCTACGTGCTCAGGGGGCTAGCTCAGACCCCTGAGCACGTAGAAATACGGGAGAGGTATCGTTGGAAAGGGGAGAATCTCCCCTTTCCAATGGTACCCCTCCCCAGTGGATCCCTGCTTGGGGATCACCCCAGGAGGGCGATCTCCAAGCAGGGATCCACCCACTAGACACCAGGGAGGGGGGAGCGGCCCCTTGGGCAAGGTCCTTTGCTCCCCCCAATTAAATTTGGCACAATTTAGTGTTTTTGCAGTAGCCCCCAATCTGCCCCCCCGGGGGGCAAAAAGCCCACTAGACACCAGGGATTTTTTTTAGCATACAAAAATAAGGGTGGGGGCTGCCCAAAACGGGCATGCCCATGCCCCCACCCCCCCCGCAATCATTACAGCCTATCTGCCCCCCCTGGGGGGCAGATGGGGGCAGTAACCCCCAATCTGCCCCCCGGGGGGGCAAAAAGCCCACTAGACCCCAGGGATTTTTTTGGGCATATTTAAATTAGGGTGGGGGCTGCCCAAAACGGGCATGCCCCCACCCCCGCAAACATTACAGCCTTTCTGTAATTTTGATGTCGCCTCAATACGTTTTGGGCCCTTGTCTGCCACGAGTGAGGCACCATTTTTATCGGGAGACCCGGGGGAACGCTGGGTGGTAGGAAATTTGTGTCAGCCCGGTGATGCCACAACTTTCCCACACAAAAATGTGTGGAAAAAGTGATTGATTTTTTTCAGCTAAATTTGAGGTTTGCAGGGGATTCTGGGTAAGGAAACGTTGGGGGATCCACGCAAGCCATACCTCCCTGGAATCCTCTGGGTGTCTAGTTTTCAGAAATGTGTGGGTTTGGTAGGTTTCCCTAGATGGCCGCCGAGCACGGGGCCAAAAACCAAGGTGACCCCCCTTGCAAAACCATGTCGTTTTGAGATAGGCAATTTTGATGTCGCCTCAATAAGTTTTGGGCCTTTGCCTGTCGCGGGTACTTGGGCCTCCCACACGAGTGAGGCACCATTTTTATTGGGAGACCCGGGGGAACGCTGGGTGGTAGGAAATTTGTGTCAGCCCGGTGATGCCACAACTTTCCCACACAAAAATGTGCGGAAAAAGTGATTTTTTCAGCTAAATTTGAGGTTTGCAGGGGATTCTGGGTAAGGAAACGTTGGGGGATCCACGCAAGCCATACCTCCCTGAAATCCCCCGGGTGTCTAGTTTTCAGAAATGTGTAGGTTTGGTAGGTTTCCCTAGATGGCCGCCGAGCACGGGGCCAAAAACCCAGGTGACCCTCCCTTGCGAAACCATGTCGTTTTGAGATAGGCAATTTTGATGTTGCCTCAATATACGTTTTGGGCCCTTGTATGCCGCGTGTACTTGGGCCTCCCACATGAGTGAGGCACTATTTTTATCGGGAGACCCGGGGGAACGCTGGGTGGTAGGAAATTTGTGTCAGCCCGGTGATGCCACAACTTTCCCACACAAAAATGTGTGGAAAAAGTGATATTTTCAGCTAAATTTGAGGTTTGCAGGGGATTCTGGGTAAGGAAACGTTGGGGGATCCACGCAAGCCATACCTCCCTGGAATCCCCCGGGTGTCTAGTTTTCAGGAATTTGTGGGTTTGGTAGGTTTCCCTAGATGGCCGCCGAGCACGGGGCCAAAAACCCAGGTGACCCCCCTTGCGAAACCAGGTCGTTTTGAGATAGGCAATTTTGATGCCGCCTCAATACGTTTTGGGCCCTTGTCTGCCGCGTGTACTTGGGCCTCCCACACGAGTGAGGCAACCATTTCTATCAGGAGACCTGGGGGAACGCTGGGTGGTAGGAAATTTGTGTCAGCCCGGTGATGCCACAACTTTCCCACACAAAAATGTGTGGAAAAAGTGATTTTTTCAGCTAAATGTGAGGTTTGCAGGGGATTCTGGGTAAGGAAACGTTGGGGGATCCACGCAAGCCATACCTCCCTGGAATCCCCCGGGTGTCTAGTTTTCAAAAATGTATAAGTTTGCTAGGTTTCCCTAGGTGCCGGCAGAGCTAGGGTTCAAAAACTACATCTAGGCACCTTGCCAAAAAAGGGTCATTTTTCACTGTGAAATTGTGGTGTGCCCACGTTGCGTTTTGCGCCGTTTCCTGTCGCGGGCACTAGGCCTACCCACACAAGTGAGGTACCATTTTTCTCGGAAGACTTTGCGGAACGCGGGGTGGGTGGAAATTTGTGGATCCACGCAGATTCCAGTACTTTCCACCACAGAAATGTGAGGAAAATGTGTTTTTTTAAACAATTTTTTAGGTTTGCAAGGGATTCTGGGTAACAGAACCTGGTGAGAGGCAGTCAAGTCACCCCATCCTGGATTCCCCTGGGTATCTAGTTTTCAAAAATGTATAGGTTTTCTAGGTTTCCCTAGGTGCCGGCAGAGCTAGGGTTCAAAAACTACAGCTAGGCACTTTGCCAAAAAAGGGTCATTTTTCACTGTGAAATTGTGGTGTGTCCACGTTGCGTTTTGCACCGTTTCCTGTCGAGGGCACTAGGCCTACCCACACAAGTGAGGTATCATTTTTCTTGGAAGACTTTGGGGAACGCGGGGTGGGTGGAAATTTGTGGATCCACACACATTCCAGAACTTTCCACCACAGAAATGTGAGGAAAATGTGTTTTTTTTGACAATTATTTTGGTTTGCAAGGGATTCTGGGTAACAGAACCTGGTGAGAGGCAGTCAAGTCACCCCATCCTGGATTCCCCTGGGTGTCTAGTTTTCAAAAATGTATAGGTTTGCTAGGTTTCCTTAGGTGCCGGCAGAGCTAGGGTTAAAAAACTACAGCTAGGCACTTTGCCAAAAAAGGGTCATTTTTCACTGTGAAATTGTGGTGTGTCCACGTTGCGTTTTGCGCCGTTTCATGTCGCGGGCACTAGGCCTACCCACGCAAGTGAGGTACCATTTTTCTTGGAAGACTTTGGGGAACGTGGGGTGGGTGGAAATTTGTGGATCCACGCAGATTTCAGAACTTTTCACCACAGAAATGTGAGGAAAATGTGGTTTGTTTGACATTTTTTTAGGTTTGCAAGAGATTCTGGGTAACAGAACCTGGTGAGAGCCAGTCAAGTCACCCCATCCTGGATTTCCGTGCGTGTCTAGTTTTCAAAAAAGTATAGGTTTGCTAGGTTTCCCTAGGTGCCGGCAGAGCTAGGGTTCAAAAACTACAGCTAGGCACTTTGCCAAAAAAGGGTCATTTTTCACTGTGAAATTGTGGTGTGTCCACGTTGCGTTTTGCACCGTTTCCTGTCGCGGGCACTAGGCCTACCCACACAAGTGAGGTATCATTTTTCTTGGAAGACTTTGGGGAACGCGGGGTGGGTGAAAATTTGTGGATCCACGCAGATTCCAGAACTTTCCACCACAGAAATGTGAGGAAAATGTGTTTTTTTTGACAATTATTTTGGTTTGCAAGGGATTCTGGGTAACAGAACCTGGTGAGAGGCAGTCAAGTCACCCCATCCTGGATTCCCCTGGGTGTCTAGTTTTCAAAAATGTATAGGTTTGCTAGGTTTCCTTAGGTGCCGGCAGAGCTAGGGTTCAAAAACTACAGCTATGCACTTTGCAAAAAAAGGGTCATTTTTCACTGTGAAATTGTGGTGTGTCCACGTTGCGTTTTGCGCCGTTTCCTGTCGCGGGCACTAGGCCTACCCAGGCAAGTGAGGTACCATTTTTCTTGGAAGACTTTGGGAAACGCGGGGTGGGTGGAAATTTGTGGATCCACGCAGATTCCAGAGCTTTCCACCACAGAAATGTGAGGAAAATGTGTTTTTTTGGACATTTTTTAGGTTTGCAAGGGATTCTGGGTAACAGAACCTGGTGAGAGCCAGTCAAGTCACCCCATCCTGGATTCCCCTGGGTGTCTAGTTTTCAAAAATGTATAGGTTTGCTAGGTTTCCCTAGGTGACGGCAGAGCTAGGGTTAATAAACTACAGCTAGGCACTTTGCAAAAAAAGGGTAATTTTTCGTTGTGAAAATGTGGTGTGTTCACGTTGCGTTTTGAGCCGTTTCCTGTCGTGGGCACTATGCCTACCCACACAAGTGAGGTACCATTTTTATCGGAAGACTTAGGGTAATTCAGATTTGTAAAGCAACTGTTTTACCTATTGACTTTCGATGCATTTCTGCCTTCCAAATGAAAGACAATGTGTAAAAAAGAAGTAATTTTGAAAAATGATCGATAATTCTCATGCTAGTATGAGTATTCCCAATTTCGGAAATGTGCAAATATCTACTGTTTCTAAACTCTATATTTTGTTCCCATTTCAGAAATACATAGGTGTCTTTCATACTGATTTTTCCATGTATACATTTTCTCAGAATAATTGCTATATACCCGGTACATAATAAAAAACCATTTCAAGTCGCTGCTCAGTTTTTGGCTCTGGGTTCGTCGGATTCTTGGTGAACCTACAAGTCCTATATATCCCAACAACCAGTAAAGTCCAGCGGATGTAACGGTATATTGCTTTCAAAGAGCTGTCATAATTAGAAGAAGTTACAGGTGAAAACGTTGACACAAAAGGCTGTTTTTTTCAACTAATTTTCAATTTTTCCTATATTTAACTGTTAGTTTCTATAAAGAAACCTTGAAGGATCTACACAAATGACCCCTTGCTGAATTGAGAATTTTGTCTACTTTTAAAAGATGTATAGCTTTCCATGATCCATTATTGCTTTCATACCCATGTCTACCATTAACTGGAAGGAGGTTGAAAGCACATAAAATAGCAAAAATAGGCTATGTCCCAGGAAAAATGCCAAAACTGTGTAAAAAGTTTGGTTTTCTGACAAAAGTCTGTCATTCCCTAAAAGCTGGGAAAATGGTGATTTCAGCCCCACAAACCCTTTTTTGATACCATTTGTAGGGAAAAACCCAGACACTTTCATTTGCAGCACTTTTTTCCCATTTTTCCCAAAAAAAAAACAATTTAGCTGTATTTTGGCTAATTTCTGGGTCCCCTCCAGGGGAATCCACAAACCCTGGGTACCTTTAGAATCCCCAGGATATTGGAAGGAAAGGACGCAAATTTGGCGTGGATACCTTATGTGGTCAAAAAGTTACAGGGGCCTAAGCGCGAACTACCCCAAATAGCCAAAAATAGGCTTAGCACAATGGGGGAAAAGGCCTAGCAGCGAAGGGGTTAACCAAATAAACACATTAGAACTGCACAACAAAATGAATAGCACAGATTAAAATGTGTACAGTTTTACAGAATGGAAGTTATGTGTACTGTCATTAGAGGGGTGAGCGATTTATTCATTTATTTTACTTGTAGAAGTGCAATTAGTGCTTCTACAAGAAACGCTCTACAGAGCAATAAATAAGATGGACCAGGACAGAACTGTTTGGGTGGCACCTCTGCTCTGCATTGCCCCCTCTCACTAGTGTATGTTCATTTTTTTATGTGCATAAATTCATCAGTTACTTGTTTTTTCATTTCTAATGCTTATAATGTTTACCAGTTATTTTTTTATCTCTGCGTAAGATGTGGTTGTTACTAGTTATTGAATTTACATACTTAACACTAAACAATTGAAACATAAGTAAAGGAATATACTGTCTGCAAAAATGCTAACATGAAACTTGACCACACGGTTTTATTGATCAGTGCCTGGGCACACCTCCGACACCTTTGTGAAAGGCACTGGACAGCGAGCTGAAAGACTGTGGATCACACTCTTAAATAACTTTGAGCGCCTAAGTACAACTTACCTGTTCCAAAACATAATTTGGGAGGACCAAATCCTTTCCAAAAACTTGGTGGCATTTCATGTTTGGAAGTCTAGTAGTAGGGGCGGATTTATGGGCGAATCTGAGTGGGTCCAAATGTGAGTATGTGAGTAGTCACCAATAACTTGCAAGTTGTTTCCCGCCATGAAAATGCTCACAAATATGCTTTGGCAAGAGCTGGTATGAATATGTGCTTTGGGGGGAAATGAGGAGGGAACAACATCAAAACGGATAAGGGTGCAAAGGGAGGAGATTCTATACAGAGCAATAAGTTCTGCCAGCTGGAAAAAAGCAAAAGAAAAGTTTTTGTTTTTCACTTGCTAATGCACTTTTGTGTCCCACTTCCAAACGCTGACGTGCACATTTTTTTGCACTTCTCTATGCAGAAGTACCTTAGCATGTATAGGATCTGCAACAGTTTCATATTTATAGGATGATTCCTAAAATTGTTTGTGGATTTCTTAAAAGTCAGAAATTTGCTCCAAATGTTTGAATAAAAATACTAAGGTGAATTTCAAACATTTCTTCCATCATCAACGTTTCTGGTACCAGTTTCCCCAGAACAGAACAAAATGAAAATTGTACTCGAAAAGTGAATTAAAGTTCTCTACCTGCATCCACCGATCCCCGCGATTCACATACTCGAAGCAGATGCTGATCTTGTAGTGTGCTTCGCTCACTAAGCTCTTTATCTCTTTCAAAAACAGATAGTTATCTTTCACGCTGAAGAGAAACACAAAGAGGACAGAGAAAACACACAGGTGAAACAAGAATGAGACCAAAATATGCTACATTGATAGAGCGGTTTAAACTGTCTTCCTGCCCCGGATAAATGCAATCAGTGGCACTCCCACCCACATTCCCACTTGCCCGTTGCAGCTGCTTCCTTAATTTGCTTCACAAAGGATACCCCTGACCTACCGCGCCCCTTTCCTAAAAATGTTCCAGTCGAAAGCGGGAGGTTTCAGACACTTCTCCAAACTCCTGTCGCCTCCAACGGCACTGGACTTTTTATTTATATACATTTGTGGCCTCAATACCTCAACATGGGATCTCAGTAACATTTTACATTTAATAAAAGATTCGTAGACACATTTTCAAATATTTTCACTTTTTTTGGGTCATAGATATCTATTTGGCCGTTAGTTCAATGCCTTCAGATTGGAATGGCATTTTCTATATTTTGACTGTATTGTCTAAATCTATATACAACATCAATGACTGGCCTATACTGGAATTGTATTAGGCTTATACAGTCCATATGCAACAAACTCCATGAAAGCAGCATAGACACAAAGCAAGTTATGAATTTTCAAAATAGTCCTCTGAATGCTCTCCAAATTATAAGGTGTTGGATTACCAAAATTTGTTCTGCAGCTTGCATGCATAAGCAAAAAACTGAAAAACACAAATAAAATAGCCAAATTGACAAAGAGTTTTTGTCAATCCCTATGTTACTGAACAACATGCAAATAACCCAAGCACAGAATTTGCTAAAATCTGAACTGGCCTTTAGGGTTGAGGAACGAATTAAAAAAGAATAGAAACATTCAGTAAGGCCCTTATACCACCCAAGTGTGGTATGACCAGAGGCAGACCAACCACAGTGGAATGCTTAGGACAGGATGGATCGTATGTGACCGCTGATAGCCTTGAAGAGCCTCTTTAGAGTTCCTCCTGCACTATATAAACTTAGCTGGGCATTTTCCTTTTTTTGCGCTTTATTAGGGTGGAAATGAAAAAGAAACACTGCAGAGTCTTTTAAGTATCCTCATCTCTAAAGCAGCCATATATTTCTGACATGGGTAGAAGCGAGGGGCCTATTTAGGTCAGCATGCCCCTCCACCAACATGGGTCATGAGAGCCAATGAATATTTAAGTGTCGGGCTCCTGCTCGCGCTCTATTGCTCCCACAAAATGCAAGTGCACTTTGTGAATCACAGACTTGAGTATTCTACACATCTCAGCCTTGTGACAAGGACCTTTGTGGATAACATTGTTGTGCGACAGCCCTCCCGAATCTATCCTTTAGTATTCTTTTTACCTGCAAACAAAAACCTCTTCAGGCTCCAGAATGTTTGGAGTGATGATCAGTGGAGACATTCGAAAAGTTACCATGTCTGTGTAAATAGGTGCTTCAGGGATACCCTGGAAATAAAAACAAGAAAAGAAAACCATATTTGTATACATGGAGGGATGGCTAAGAAAAATTGAACACTACGGTTTTTAGATGTTTTTCCCCTAAATGCTTTGATGGTCAACAACAATGCAAATGTCCCACAAACACGCATCACGTGCACAGTGTGGGGAGTAATAATGAAAGCTGTGCTCTTATATGAACATTACAGGGAAAGAACAAGCTCTATCCACACTCAACAGAATGGGTTTGTAGGCAGGGGAAGCAGCTTCCTTGCGTATACAATACGTACAACAAGGATAGCCCTGGTGCAAGTTAGCGAGAAAACACCCAGCTGAAAGCACAGACAGAAGTGGAGGAAGTATAGAACTCCTTCTACTTTAACATATGTCGACTCTAAGTGGAATAAATCTTATTTGAATGGTGATTGACCTGTAATAGTATGTGGAGTCACCATGTAACTCCATCAATCTTTTCCTTAAAAAGTTTTTAATCTGGATCGCCTCAGGACAATGCAGTTTGAACTTCCTCTTTCAAAAACCTAGTCACTCGTTCTACCATGCCATTGGAAGTTGGGGAATAGAGTGCTACCTGTAAATGCTTGATGTTTAAATTTTCTAAAAATGACCTCATTTGCATAGACTTAAAATGGGTTGCCTTTTTAGAGACAATCTTTCTCTGTGATCCTTCCACCTTGAATACTTTCTGCAAGAATGTGATAACAGAAGCGATATGCGGTGTGGTGACAAAATCAAAAAAGACCCACCTCGAAAAGTAGTGCACTAGGATTAACATGTATCTTTTGCTGCTTGGTAAAAGCACAAATGGCCCTGAAAAATGAAGTCATAGCTTAATCCAAGCTCCATCGGGTAGAGGAACCATATGAAGACTTGACTAACATGTTCTCCAGTGTTTGTCAGAGACAACACGTGCTGCAAGCTGAAACCCACCTGTTCACCTAAGCATCCATGCCAGGCCACCAGTAAAATTGCTCGAGTTTACGGAGGATAGCTGTAATTCCTAAATGTCCCTCATGAGCATTCCCAAACAAGGATTCTCATAAGGATGTTGGTGGAACCAGAAGATCATGTCGTAACAAAAAACCCTCCACCAGAGAAAGTTAATCTGCAACTTGTGCAAAATTCTTCAAACCTGACTCTAAGTTTCTTTCTTTGGTCGATCTGTTTTTAACATACCTGACTACTTGCAGCAGAAGTGGATCTGCATAGAAAGCTTTTAATAAATCCTGCTAGAAATGGTAAACTGTTCCTCACTCCAATCACCAACAAGGGCCGCAATGCATTCCACATCATCCACTTGTTCTTCTGGGGTATCAGCAAATAAGGACATCCTTGGCAGACTATCTGGCCTTGCATTCTTACCTCCAGGCAGGTATTTGATTGAAAAATTGAATTCTTGTAACCTTGAAAGAATTCGTACTAACCTGGCTGAGGCCTCGCCTGTACCATTGAAATTAAGCAAACAAATAAGAGACATATGGTCTGTAAATATTTCAAAATGCATGCCCCACAGGAAAGATTTCAACTTTTCAAAAGACCAAGAGCATGCCAACGCCTTCCTCTTAATGGTGCTACAGTTCAGTTTAGTAGATGCGAGTGAGTGTGATGCAATGGCAATTGTGTGTTCTTTTTAGCCCACCCATTGAGACAGTATGGTGCCTAAGCCAAGTTGATTGGCGCCCACCATCAGAAAACGGGGTTTACCAGCAGTGAACGCCAACAACACGGATGCACTGATAATGAGAGATATGACATGTATAAATGCTTAATTAGCGCAGCTAGTCCACTCACATTTTTGCCCATTTTTTTACTGGTTTCTCAATGGTTGTACAACAAGGGCATATCCATGTATAAAACGGAAAGTCCAGAAAGTAACACAACATATCCTTGTTCTGAGGTGGAGTAGTGTCCTGAATGGCCTGAACCAAAGACAATTTGGGTTTGATGCCCAGTTCTGATACACTGTGCCCTAAATGGTCTAATTGATTCACCATAAATGTACACTTTTCTTTCCTTAAAGTAATACCCACATTTTTGAACACTTGAAGTACTCTTTCTAGGATCAAATTATGTTCTCTCACATTCTTAGCGAAAATGGCTACCTCATCCTGAAAGGCCTGCATACCCAGAATGCCCATTAGAATAGCATCCATGAACCTCTGAAACACACTTTCTGCAGAGGCTAATGTAAAGGACATGCGTAAAAATATATATGTCCCAAGGGAATAATTGTACTAAGATCTTGACTCTTCAGCAAGTGGTATCTGGTGGCATGCAGACCTGAGATCAAGTAATGAGAACACTTTAGATCCTCCTAAGTTGGCCAATACCTCTTGCACCTTGGGCAACGGAAAGCAATCAATGACAATGTTCTTATTTAAGGTGTGTAAGTCAACACACAGGCAAATTTCATCTGTTTTCTTCCTGACAATCACTACTGGGCTGATCCATTCAGATGACTCAGTAGTTTGAATCACCCCTTCTGCACACAGATTATCTAATCGACTTAAGAGCTCAGATCTAATGCTCAGAGGTACTAATCTGACCATATGTAACACAGGAACTGCACATTCTTTAAGCTTGATTAAATGTTCGAACTTTGATATATTCCTTATACTGCCATTAAACATTTTTGGAAATGTATTGACCACACTTTCTAACTTCACATCATCATTGGCCTCAATAAAGAAAATTGAATTATCGGCTATGATCACAGGTTTGTCAGCTCCAGGAATGAACATAATGCCAAGTCTGGCTTGATCTTGCCAGCCAATGATGTTCCTGCCCTTAATGGCTACATATATTTTAGTTACAATTCTTCTTTCTAAGCATGTGAGTGATTCAATAAAGTAACCTAGAATATCTATATCCTGTTCGCCAAATGCTTTAGGATGGATGTCAGTACCAAATAAGGAAATATTGTTCCATTTTTCTTTGTATAGAATGTCTGATAGGCTGACCCTGAATCTGCTACCATGTCCACCGCCACTTCACCAATGGGAGCTTTGCACCATGGACCTTTAGCTTTGCCAGTAATGTTGTCGTAATAGTCAGAACCACTCTGGACAAATCATTGTAGCATTGATCCATATCAAATTCAATACTGTTGACTCTGACTTGCAATTCTGAATTTTTGCCCACTCCTTAGAAGTGACCAACTTTTCACATTTTTTGCAACGTCTGTTAATTGCAGGACAATGTGGATTATTGCCGAAATGCAAACTAGATCCACATCTGTAGCCTGTATTTGACCCCTCTCTTTGTGGAAACTTCACTACTTTATTTTTGATAGTGTTTGCTTCTAAAGCTTCAGATTCAGACTCCATACTCACAGCTGACACACCCTGTGTCAAGGACTCTGTCACCATCAGTTAACTTGACACAATCAACCTCCTGATACCATTTGCAATGTCAATCACTTCAATTAAAGTGAAGTCTCTCAACTTAATAGTCTGAAATGTACTCCTCTACAGATTCCTCAGTACTTTGGGGCCGATTCACAGAACTAATCTGAGATAAAATACTAAACGTACTACTTTTCGTATTCACAGAAGGCATTTAGCAGTAGTAAAGTTAGGACTCCTAACTTACTACTACTAAACTGAGACAAATCCTAACTTTACGACTTTCGGTATTCACAAAAGGCATTTAGTAGTAGTAAAGTTAGGAGTCCTAACTTTACTACTACTAAATGCCTTCTGTGAATAACAAAAGTAGTAACTTTAGGATGTTACCTCAGTTTAGTAGTAGTAAAGTTAGGAGTCCTAACTTTACTACTACTAAATGCCTTCTGTGAATACCAAAAGTAGTAAGTTTAGGATTTTATCTCAGATTAGTTCTGTGAATCGGCCCTTTTGTGTCTAAAATAAAGAAAATGCTCTAATAAGTAGGGATGGGAATAACTCCCAGAGTTTTATTCTGTGGAATTCCACTGAGTTTCCTTAAGACTCTGGGAGATTCCACGGAGTTCCATGAGCGGCGGAATTCCGGTTTGCCGTACAATTCTACAGAGACAACACATGCATAAGTGCTTTAATGCCTCGTGCAAGGACATTGTTGTATAATTGGCTGTCAACTTAAGCTCATTTGGAGAATTATACTTATACCACGATCGAGTAAAATATCCCCATAGACCTTTGTTAAAACACTACCCTTTGCCATCCAGTATAACCTTCATAAAATAAATTATCTAATGGCTCACCGTCGAAGGGCTACATACCCCTGTATGCTACTCAAGCCTCCCAACACTCACTAGAGGGGTGACAAGCCACCTAGCCTGCTGTAGTCCAGTGCAGACCTACAACAGGCAGAACAATAGTTCTCAACTCACCAAACAGGCAGCTGTACATGGCATCCTGGACCCTATGTGCTTTACCTCTCAGGGCCGGAGGTACAACTGGAAAAAGGAGTCCGACCCCAACTTGCAGAATCACATCAAAAGCTGTCTCCAAACCTCAGAAAACTACAATTCCCAGCAACCTCCATGATCCGGTAGGGACAACAAGCACAGATTGAGCCGAGGACCGTTCCGATTGAAGAGGTGGCGGTCATGAGAAAGTAAACAAATATCCACCTTCTCTGTGGGACAGCAGTGCACTGCGCATTTATCATTACTGTAATCTCCATTTCAGCTGCCTACTGAAATAGTCTCAAAATGCGTACGTTTTTTGTCTCCATATTTTGATTGGCTAAAACTAAGTCATGTGAGAGTTCTTCACGGAGTTATGGTAGAAAACTAATTAGAGCATGTCATACCATATGGAATGGGCCAAACAGTAGGCTCCATGCTGCAGAAGAAACCAAGATTTATTTAACCGCCACGATAATGCTCTGAGGCTCACCTAGGAGGGCTGTGACTGTTCCACCCAAGCTTGAAGAATCGAAATCTGCAATTCTGTGTGACTGGTATCTCAGGTACAAGACTAGGGGTGGCAGGTAATCTCCGCCACGCAGTAGTTGGCAGAGTTTTTGCCAAAATCCGCATTCCAAGCTGAGTGCGGAGTGGGCAAAACTCTGTGAACTCCATGGGTGGAGCAGACTTTACTGCCCACCCCTACTAATACGACACTTGGTTGTTCTGAAAACGTATTGGTAAGCCTGGCCTCAGTTTCTGTATGCTCATTCCATGTGCCAAAATGTCCTAGAGGTACATCATTCTCAGGAAAATTATCAAAAATGTGTTGGCCTTCCCGATCTAAATGACCTGAGAGAAGTGCCATTTTTCTTTTTGAATCAAACTGAGTGGTATCAATTACAATCATATAGTTCTCAAAAGTACGAAACCGCTGTTTCCATGGCATTGGGGGCTTTCCAGTGTTTTGCAAAAAAGGTGAGATTTGCACCAATTGAGTAATGGTGTTTATTGTTGATTGTAATGAACAAGGAAGAACACAGCACAAATACAAAATCTGAGTGTTGAGAGAAAAAAAACAATTGTCCCTGTTACCAAACAGGTGTAGTAATGTAGTGAGCAGGAAGAGCTCCAGACAATGAAGTATAACAAATTGTGATAACAATTTAAATAAAACAAAATTACACTGACCCACAAATGCTAAAGAGGAAGTAAATTACACTTTATGTCAAAAATAACCTTTTTTTCCCTTTTGAATAAAGAATGTTTCCCCAGGTGTACATATCCTCGTTAGTGCAGACGATGCAAAGCTGCTTGAGAGATGCTCATCACTGATCATGCGAGCAAAATCTTTAAAAATCTTCAATGTGCATTCAGTTGCCCAGCACTGCCAAAACTACGCTGGTGCATCATGGACGTGATGATGTAATACGTGAGAGACAGCCAGCGAAACCCTTGCCAGAACAATAGTGAAGCGTCACAGACTTCATGCGTATACGCACTAATGGTGCATGCTGTAGTGCGTGAACAGCCGATGAAACGCTGCCAGAATAAAAGGTAAAAACTTACACACGTGTCTGCCTCACTGATTCTTTCTGTCCTCTCCAAATGTGTCAAGGTCAGTATGCGCTTAAGGCCCCTTCGTACTCGTGTGCTGTCGGGCCACTTCGCTCAGTTTCTATTCTTCTAAGACGCCGTTCTTCCGACACGCCGCTCCCCGTGAAATTCAGTTAGCTTGCTCTCGCAGCTGTCATCTCATCGTGAAGATGTTATGTTAGAGAAATCACTCAAGGCCATAAATGCATTTATGAGACTTTATTGTGTTTCAAGATCAGAGCTATAAGCCCACGACTGTGCTGCGGAATGGGTAGCCATTCCACAGAACACCAACGATGTAAATACCAGAACGTGAGGCCAACATTAAATAAATACATTTTGTGTCTGTGCGATGCTCCCTGGATTTTGTCCTAATATTCAACTCATTATGCCCCACCTCTGTCCAGTGGGGGTATTCCTTTTTTTTTTTTTAAACATATTTTTATTCCAAATTCATCTTACAAAGCAACGTACAAATAGACAAAGAACATATGAGAAAATCTAAGAAACACAAAGCAAAAAACAAAGGTAAGGAGTAGAGAAGAGGAAGTGTTAGACCAAACAGCCTCCCCCAAACATTTTTGGCTTCCTCCTCCATTTTTACTGACCTCGTTTTTGCTGGACTCTGTGCACTTTACCACTGCTAACCAGTGCTAAAGTGTTTGTGCTCTCTTCTCTCAACATGGTAACATTGGCTTATACCCAATTGCCGTATTTAATTTACCTAGAAGGAGTTCGATTGTGCCTTACCCAGACAAGGATTGAAGTTACTGCTTGACCAGGGCTCAGACCCCAGTCAACCAACAGCCCAATTTCTCACAGAAAGCAACATATATAACAAATTACAATTGATCTAACATCATTTTCAACCTGGTCCCAGCAGAGTTGGATTGTAAGTAAGCCACCACAAGCTTGAACAGTCAAGTATTAAACATAAATGCTTCATATATTTATCTATTTATTTATAAGAGTATTATAAAGTGCAAACATGACCCAAGAGTATCAGAGCTGTGTACACTGCAGAAAGAAACATGATACAATAGAAGATGAGAGAAAGCAGGGACAATAGCGAATCATAGCCCTGGTTAAACTGTATGTCAGAATAGAGCTGAATCAGAGTGCTTGCGAGCTGGTAGAGGTTCTAGGTTTGGGGTCAGTGACCTAAAATCATCCCTTGGCTGCCTGTAGGCTAGAATATGCCTTGAAGGGGGAATGAGCTCAGCATTAGCAGGTGTCCCTTATATAGAGAAGTTAATGAGGATAATTTTGACTTCCTTCTTAAAAGTAACAGCTGATGGGTTCATGCGTAGCTCGGGCAGAAGGGAGTTCCCTATTTTGGGAGCTGTGCCAGAAAAAGTGCAAATTTATGTACTTCTTTCTTCAATCTCAGTGTTTCCAATCTTACAGAATCTGTGTTTAAGTAGGAACTGGCTTCCACCTAAGATGGTCAAACTGCATTCTAGGTATTTAGGAGTACCACAGTTTATTGCTTTGTGTGTTCAACAGGTTATTTTGAGATTACTTCTCGTTTCAACGTTGAGCCACTGAAGCCCTATGAGAGAAGGAGTTATGTGATCCAAGCGTTTTGCTCCAGTTATCAGTCTTGCTGTAGCATTGAGGGTTGCCCTAAGTGGCATAAGGTGTGTTTTCGGAGTTCCAGTTAGGGTAGCAAATCTATAATCAAGGTTGGATACTATCAAGGCTTGTAGTGCATTCTTAAGATCTTGGGGGTGCATGAGTGGAGGAGGCCAAGTTAGTGAGGGGGCACTGCTGGTGGAGATACTGATGTGTGCTTGCATGTTCAGCTTTTTGTGTAGAGTAATCAGTTGAAAGCGTCCATGTGTTTAAGCCTTTTTTGTACTGGTGGGGAGCTATATAGGGATGAGAAAAAGAGGAATTCCATTTTTGTTTAATTTAGTTTGAGATGGTTTTGGCTAAAGCAGTTTTGGGCTTCTTTGAGACAGTTATTGAGCTGGATAATGTCCTCAGCGAAGGATACTTTCAGTAAATTTGGGTGTCATCAATATTCATGGGGTATGCAAGATTTGATTGATGGAGGATCGTCATCAGTGGTTCCATGTATAGGTTAAAAAATTTGGGGAAAGGGTTGAATCTTGGGTGTCTGGAATATTCAAATTGGATAGTTTGTGAGTGGTTATTTAGGTAGGATGCAAAGTCGTTGAGTACATTTCCTGTGAGGCCCATCCTGTGCTCCGGACTCTCCAGCAGAATGGCATGGTTTACCATGTCAAACACTGAAGAGAGGTTGAGGAGAGTGAGGAATAGCGAGTTGTTTTGGTCCATGAATCAGAGAGCCCCATCCATGCTGTGTAGTATAGCCGTTTCTGTACTGGGTCCTTGTATGAAGTCCAATTGAGAGTCGTTAAGAAAGTCAACACTTTCAAAATTATATCAGAGTTGGTTTTGGATGCATTTTTCAAGAATTTTCTCCAGGAAGGGTATATTGGTTACTGTGCGATAGTTGTTTAGATCCGGCAGATCAGGGTTCGTCTTTTTCAAGAGTCCAAACTTTTAAGCATTCTGGGACTGCGCCCTAGGTGAGCGGTACAATGATGATCCTTGTCAACAGGGGGAGAGACTAACATTTTTCGCAAGTGATGAGGGAATGGGATCTAAGAAGTGAACAGTAGATTTCAAGTATGCTGTAATCATCTTGATGTATTATTTGTTGAGGGTTACAAATTAATTCCATAATGAACCATTTTTGGTCTTAGTGGTGTAGAAGGGGATAGGGGTCACTGCTGTGCTACAGGTTTCGTCCAGTGGTGTTGTGAGGATCATCTGCACTGTCCAGGATGATTATGTGTCAGATGGGTTGGAAAGTTCGGTTTTCTTTATTTTCCCTTTAAAGAAAGATTCAAACTTTTTGCAAGCTTCGTAGGAGGAGTCCTTGTACTTGGTGTTCCAGTTGGGATGCTTTTGCGTTCCATATTAGTGTTTTATAGTTGTTTCTCATGGTTCAGAGGTGAAGTATATGTGTGGGAGAGAGATCCTGTCTCCATCTTCTTTCGGCCAATCTGAGTTTCCTTCTTTCTCGTTGAGGTTTTGGATAAACAAGAGATTTTACATTTTGCTTTTGTCTTTTGAGGCATGGTGGGGCAACTTCTTTCATGATTTCTGTCATTTTGTGCTTGCAGTGCACGGTTAGCTTTTGTTCATCCTCCATCTCCTTGGGTTGTGTGAGGTTAGATCATTCTTATTAATATTTTTGGCGTTTCTTATTCAGAATTTGGGTTCCGTGCCTTGGCCTTTGGTCTTCTGTTTGATGGTAGTAGAGTAAATGTATTGCTTATGATTGATACAAATCTTTACAACGCAGCATTACACAACACTAAAATCAATCAATTTAAAACCTACAGCAATTAATTATTATTGATTGCCCACCAGCCGATTGTGTGCTATGAATGAGATCTTCAAATTAAAACAAATTAGCGAAAAAAGACAAATACTGAACAGTACAAAGATTTCATATCACCTTTCACTTTTTTAAAAGTCTAAACGCTAGTGATAATGCCACAGCAGCAGGACAGTAGTGGCTTAATAAGACATTTCATCATATACAATGACTAAAAAGCATTAAAACCAATCATTTGAGAGATTAATGCTAATTAATACAGCAGCCAGACAGGAGTGACTTATTGTTAGAGCTGGGATTCCTGGTTGGTTGAGGTCTGCACCCAGGCCAAGCAGGAACCACCACTGTTGTCACACGCCCCACCCCCGAGATTAGGTTCTTATGGGAGCGTCTTTTAGTTGTGAAACAATGTAATTGCTTCAGTAAACATCCTAGTATATGTTGTCTGCAGCCTGCTACTTTTTAATACTAGTATTCAAATAGGGTCAGTGTGTACTATGTGAAGAGTGAAAAGTACTAGGAATGTACCCTGCTGCAGCCAAGGGGGGTGGTTATGGGCACATGCTTTGCCCCAGCTATGCTGATTTGATAATGGGCTGGTGGAACAAGCAAGGGGTTGGAGTGCTGAATAGAAAAGGTGATTCTCTGGATAAGGTTAATTGATGAGTAGTTTGTAATCTGTAACAGTAATATGAAAGAAGATCAGAACGATTAATTTCTTAAATGGGAATCATTCAAAATGATCACTTATTGGCAACATCAGCAGAATGGACATCGAGTAGTTTGATTTGAAGTCAAGTATCTGTGAGGGGACAATATATACAAAATATACAAGAAACCACAACCTGGTAATACGTTATTGCATGTTAAAAATTGTAACTGTGAAGGAGCATTAATGCGAGAGGGTACGCAAGGTTATTATGGAAAAGAGATGATTTATTATTTATTGAGACAGGTTTCTCCATCGCCTAACTACTAGTTCCTCACAAGCTGTCTTGCAGTAGTTAACTTCCTGGAATTCAGGAGTATTGAACTGCCTGCCTGTCTGCCAATGATGCACTTTACAACATTGTGCACCAAGTTCTCTGAGTCTGGGCTGGCAGTGGAGAAACACCATGCAGCCCATCATCTTGTTAAATAAGTAAGTGTGCTGATGCTATCAGCTAAGAAGTCTGAACACAAATAAATGCATCCGCGTACATTATTTAAAAACATTTCTTAAAACCACCCTTCAAAATATTGCTTCAATGTCTGCATAAAGAGATGCATTATCGAGAGTACCACTGTATTTGAATGTCTTTCTGCTTTCTAATTCCTCTTTGTTTTTCTTTCTTCCTTCCTTTTCTTTCTTTCTCTATGTCATGCTTCATCTTTCTTTATTTCTCTCCTATTTCCCTCTTTGCATTTTAATCACCTTTCTTGAGTTTTTCCTTTCTATTTTTCTCTCGCCTCTTCTTTTTTCTCCTCTGTTCCTTTCTTGATTCTCACTTTCTCATTTTCTTTCTCCGCTTCTTACTTTCATTTCTTCTCTCCAGTATACTTTTCTTTCCTTTACCTATCCTTTCCTGTCCTTCTCTCCTTATTTCTTTCCTTTGCCTCACCTTCTTTCTTTCTTTTCTTTCCTTTTATCTTTTTCCTCCTTGGTCTTTCTTTCTTTCTTTCCTTTCCTCCTCTATTCTGTTCATTATTTCCCTTCCTTTGCTCTTCTCTCCTTCATTACTTTCTTCTTTTATCTCCTTTTCTTCTTTCTTTTCCTTGTCTTCTTTCTTTTCACTTCATTCCTTCAATTGTTTCTTTCTCCTGTTTGTTCCTTACTTTTTCCTTTGTTCATCCTTTCCTTCTCTCTTTTTCTATTTTCATTCATTCCTTCTTTCCTCATCTTCTTCCTTCCTTATGTTCTTTCTCTCCTTGCTTTCTTTGTTCCTTCTTTCCTTTCTTTCGCTCTATTATTCCTTCTTTTCTCTCCATTTTTACCTCCTTTCTATCCAACCTTCCTTTTCTTCTTTCCTTCCTCTCCTTTCTTGCTTCCTTTTACTTCTTCTTCTCTTTCCTTCTTTTGTTCCTTCCGTACTCTCTCCCTTTATATATCTCTATGCAATCCTAATATTAGACAGTAACTCATGATGTCTTTCATTGATCAGAAGTAGCTCTCGCGATTAAAAAAGCTGATGACTCCTGCTGTAGACTGATTACTGGTGGTAAAGACTCTATAACTATATGGTTTATCCTCAGTGAGACCTATGATTACTTTTAGGAATACTAGATCTTTGAGAGATGATTTGGTGCTTAACTATTTAACACAAGCAGAGCCCCAGAGAAGGCTAAATTGAAAGAATTTTTCTTTACAAAAATTAATAAGTTCAAAGCCTATAAAAATGGTATAAACTGCACAACATATAATAACTCTAGTTTCAGAACATCCTAGGAGGATAAGGAAACATCTGAACAGTAAATCAGATTACACTATCAAGCTTTATTTTATCCTTGCTCAAAGAATTGTGTAGTAAACACTGTTTTCTGAGCAAACAAGAGATCATTTGAACATCTGACGGTGATAGGCAATGTAGGTATCAAGTATCCTGTTGCCACACATTTTAAAGAGTCCCATGAAGGGAAGGAAGAACTTCTGACGTACTTTGTTATTGATTGTATCCCCGAGAGTGGCCACAGAAAAGATACAATAACACTCTGTAGATTAGAATCCAAGTGTGTAATGGAATTTGATACATTGAACCAAGAGGCTTCAATATTGAGGAAGAACTGGCAGTACATTTGTGAATCTGTTAGCTATTTTATAATGATATCCACTCAGGTGTTTTTTCTCAATACAAAGTATTATTATTTTAAACAATTAACTTACTTTAATTTTATTTTATGATTCACGTTATATTTTAAGGAAATAATTGGGGTCAGGAAGGAAATGTTACTTACTTGTCATTCTATTTCTGCATCATAGGTATCTTTACTGAAATCATAAAGGTAGCATATTCTTGCTTATGTGCAGAGACCAGGTACACTTTTTTTTATAAAATAAACAGCATCATCCATTCTTGAACTGGAATTAATAGTTGTCTTTTTCCATAATGCAGGCACAACATCCATAAATTGAACAGGTTAGCAATTTTCCAGTTTCTCTCTCTCTGTTAATAAGTATGCATTTAGCCAATATAGACAATTCAAAATGCAACATTGTAACATCTAGCAAAAACTGTGCTGTGACTATCAGGTTAGTCTTTGAAAAACCCTAAATGATGGAGCGAAATGTGATGAAATATGGGACTACTAAGTTAAAAATGTACAAGGTTGAAAAACAAGCATTGCTCTTTCAAGTAGCCTGCAGGACTTTCTTTCAGTATGCACTTTACTGGCAGTTTGCCTCAGAGCCTTCGCTAATTTTGAAGGAGATAAGCAGAAATTTGAATTAACAGAAATATAATTTGGTGTTAAGAAAATTGACAACCATGGAGGTGGGACCGTTGTTTATGACTTCAGTGAACAAAACTACGATGCAGAACTATGATTACAAGTTTGAAGGATGTTGATTGATAGTCATAAACACAGAATTGAGTAGCAAGTTTATCTCAAAAGTTGTGTTTCACAATAATCACCAGCAAAAAATATGTAACTTAGTATGGTTTGCTAACAAGCAGAATTCACCCAAAGAGAGCCTTCAGAGCAGCATGGCCAATTAAAGAGTCAGCTCTAAAATACTCATATAAACAGAATTGTTTAGGGAAAGTGTGGATAGACTTTGGGGGGGCTGCTTTACATCTCAGTAGTACTGGGGAATTTCTTTTCCAGGCCCCAGTAGTAGTCTTCCCTTGTACTGAGTGAGGTCTAAGTATGCCAGGAAGAGGTTTGTCTAATTGATAACAAAAGGCAATACACAAGACTATCCACTTGTCAATTAACTGTTTAGAATATCCCATGTCAGTATGAAGAGGGCCATAATAACAAACAATTGGTTAGTTTTACGCAAGACTGTTTTGACAAGAAGAGAATGGATGGACTTCTGTGCTGGAGAGGAGGGATTGCTAAAGAAAACCAGTAGAGAGATTGTTTGGTTGATGTGCAAATCGGATACAAAAATTCAAACAGAAAAGAAGGATATTTTCTTAAAACAACCCTGTTGCGTGTACAGATTGTATATGTTTCTATGTCGCTGAAAAAGCATGAAGTTCACTTACCCTGCAGGCAGAGGAAGTAGCCACAAAGAGAGTTACCTTCCAAGTAAGGAGCAGCAATGATACCTTTGAGGAGGGCTAAAAAGGAGGAGCTATCAATTTAGACAGGACCCAATTAAGCTACATGGAGGAGAATGCTGCCATCTCAGAGGAAATGTCTTTTTTCAGACCTTCCAAAAACTCTTTATCACAGCAAATGTGAAAATCTATGTATAGGTTCTTTTCTATATGCCTGAATGGCAGCAAAACTAATTTAACCTTTGAAAGGTGACCTCAGGAGTGATGAAATAACCTTTCTCTCTTCCTCCAGCTACAGATCTTACAGCTTTCTTCTCAGGAGAATCCCTTCATGATCCTTTATAACTGTCTTGGAATTTTCTGGCAAAAGTTACATTCTTTGAACAAAAGTGAGGTGGGTAAGCAGATGGCGCACAGTATGTGGGCCTGGGGCAGCCTTCTTCCTTCTCAAGAGAGGTACTTTGCAAAAAGTGAAGGCATTTGTGGAAAACTTCCTTCACAAAATATGTAGGGAAAAGCTTTATTCATGTCCAAAATGTTGAATGAAGATTGAGGGGAACACATGAGTAAATAGGATGAATAACCACTGGTGAGTTCTGAAATCCTCACAGCACAAGCTGCAAAAAAGAAAAAATGCTGTGAGGAAAGTTGCCAGTACAGTGAATGCTCGGAGATAGAAATTGCTGTCTCCTCAAAAAGCAGTGTTTGTTTTTCAGTCATCTGCACTTTTGACCGTTTTTGTGTATTGTCTGTATGTATGGTTATTAATAGAGAGAGGAAATGTATCTATGAGGTTGGGCTTGTATTTTGGAAAATTACAACTATTAAATCCAATTCAAGACATGGATGACTCTTTTAATTCTATGAAAAAGAAGTGTTCCATGGTACCTGCACGCAGGTGGGAATATTCTACGTTTATGAATATCAGTGAAGGTCTTATGATGCAGAACAACCATAAAATGACAACACACAAGTAACAGAAATTTCTACTGAGCAGACTTGCTTGCCCACTTGGGCAGAACTGTTTTTCTTTGTTTGAATGTTACTTCATGCCTCCAATACCTTTTCAGCTCTGTGAATTGAAAAATTGCCCATTTGGGCAGGACAGCTCGTGCAAAGATGGCAGATTAATTGTAATGTATTATGAAAGAACTATGTGGCCATAATATTCCTTTTGGGAACTGTATTTTGGGAGTATTTACATTCAGGGTCAAAGTGGTTCCTTTATCTTATTTTGGGACCCAGGAGTCGTGAGGTGTAAGCACATTAAATGTTAGAGGACACAGTGTAGGCCCTGTAGTAATCAAGCTTCGTAAGAGCTGACGTACATTTACATGGCTCTTATAAATATATAACTGATGTTATGTTTAAAACAGGGTTCATGGTTCCCGTTTTGGCTGAGCACTGAACACAAGAAGTTCACCTCTTTTCAGCACAAAACAAGTTAGGTTAATCTTGTCACGTTCAATCTACTATCCTATATAAAAAATGCAATGGAAAATGTACAGTGCGTCATGGATCTTTATAAATATCTTGAGGCGGAGTGTTATGCAACTCAAGGGAAAAGGAAAATGTCTTTCACAGTTCAAGTCTTCCCGTTCCCCTCCTGTTAAAACTAATATGGGACCTGCAATAGAAGCCACAGCTATGGCTGTTCGATTGATTCATACAAAGGACCTTTTCAGCCAACGGTAGAGAGGTCTAATGTTCACCTGAGGTTACCATAAAAGAGTATTTGGTACAGTGGCAATTCCTGTTGAATGGGAAGCTACATCTACAAGTTACAGTTCAGACAATATCAAAGACGGCTGGAGCATAAAATGAAGAATACCAAACTGAACAGGTTGAAATGCATCGTTTAGAAAATAGAATATATTTTGACCTTTTCAGAACACAGAATGAAAGCTGAATACAGCGAGAGAAAGTTGTATTTAACATAGCACTTACAAATATGAGAAGTCAGGTGAATTCTCCACTGGTGAGAGCCTTCACAAATATGAACCACCTCTTTCTGCATGACCTGAAAAGTTACGTAACGATTAGCCACCGATGAGTGACGGGAGCCACACTCCTAATTTTCTGTCTCCAGCACAGCAGTCACATGTACTGCTGATGGTACAGACTTGGTGCATTTTGGTTTATCCATTGACATTTCTGTCTATAAGCCTGGAGAAGCTAATTAATTCAAATGCAAATTATATAAAATAACAGCTATATGTGCAATGATTTACGTAAACTTTAAAAATGAAATGACACACATTTTAAAAGTGGAAAGGGCACTAGGCTGATATAGATATTCATATGGGCCACAGAAATGCTTAAATGCAAGTCTTCTTTTAACTAGAAATTAACTAGACAATGTTGAAATGTGTACAGTGAAATTTAGAAATCTGACCTTAATGTGACATGCTTAGAAATGTTCGTCATAGCTGCAGAATGTTACAGTTTAACAAATGTATTATATTTTGCTAAGAAACATCTGATTGTGATAATTAAACTTCCTATTTACCCCATATTTCACATAATGCTTGAATAGAATAGTTAATTGTTTACGTGATGAAACATTAACATTAGAAGGTTAAACTGTGTTCGATGTCTATGGGAACGGCTATGTATGTAAGATGTCTATAGCAAACTTTATAATAAAACTTTGCAAGCTGTATGTTATTTCGTGGGAAAGGAAGAGCTGAACTCACTCTTAGGCGAATGCTGTTGCTTGATTAGATCCACAAAGGGGAGACTTGCTACACATTTCACAACATTAGTTTTGACTTTAATATAAGTGCATGTTCCTAGTTAGAGGGGAGCCATTATTTTGCAGACTTTATCCTGCATGCTTTTTCCACACAGCTATTCCCAGAGACTCATTCCCTTGTCCCTTCTTGACAGTTGTGGCTACTGCTGCTGCTGTTTTTTTTTATCGTCCTTTGGCTTATTATTAATGCTCAATTTTGACAGATTGCTACTGCAAACTTTTGCTCGAATTATTGAGACTCAGCTAAGTTATCTTTCGTGAACTACTCTTAATGGGAAGTTTGACTGCTTAAATTGGTTTTGGAGCTTTATGATCTTTTTATCTCACTCTTTTCCTTTGAATTCAAACTCTTCATGTGTTTTACAAACTCTAAATTCTGGTCCTGTTCTTTAGGATAAGGACATTTTCCTTTATGGAACACAATATATGCACATTTTGATGATTTGTTCTAACCATATTTTTATGTGATTTCATTAAACATACTTGAATTTATTGACTAATCTGCAAAAAAGCATTACTAATCTCTCAATGAGAAATACACTTTTAAAACTAATTTAACCTCTCATCATTGACTGAACTTAGAAGTGTTATTGCGACTTAACTTATGATGATAAAATAGCTCCTGGTTCAAAACACAGTGGCAAAGATCCATCACCTGAAGCGAGTTATACTTGGAAAGCCAGCACAGGAACAGGTTTTACCCCGGAAATTGATGGTAAGAAAAGGTTGAACCATTTATTTGATTTTCGCCCCACTCCATGCTATCAGTTTTCTGGTAGCAGAGATATGGCTCACGCTTTGAACAAAGAGCCATGAAATAATTGTCGAAGTTAGAATAAAATACATGAATCCTGAAATCCGGGATATTGAGACAAGTGTGGAAAACACTTAAGTAGCCATCTTCAAATGGTATTTCTTGTTTGCAGGTTTTTGTGGTGTAGAGTGTGAGGTACCATCACCTACACAATTGAGATAGGGACACTAATGAACTGTTGTGATTGTTCCACTATTGATTGATGTTAGCCGAACATGATTGCATGAAGGTGGAAGCTGTATTGATTAGAGTGATTTCATTCTGGTCGAGAGTTCACTTGTGAATGTGAAATTTTTTATGTGTGGCAAAAGTCGGAGGGTGTAAAAACCTTAATATTCCAGTTGTTTAAGTACTATCGTTTTCTTTAGCAGAGCAAACAAGATTTGTTATATGTTTGTTATTGTCGTTTTAAAGATTTTTGTTGAATTGTACAAGTATGAGAGAAATTGTAAAGGAGGGTTAGCTGCTGCAAGGAGAGAGATTTTACGTTGTGGTTTTTCTTGCTAGGCTTGGTTGGTTGGTGTACTTTCGTGCTATGATTGGTTAGTAACGTCAGAGTGTCGTGCTGTGATAGGTCAGTGGTTGTGTGAATATCACTGTGGGATTTATTAACAGGATTTCAGTAAATAAAAACTGTGACAGGATTGGAGTAAAAGAAATCTGAAGTTTACGGAACAGAATCGAAATATTGAATTGCGATTATTTTGCTTTATGAATTGTAAGAATCATAAAATGCTTCAAAGAATTTAAGAGTTTTGTGAAGGGTGATGTTATAATTCCAATATGGGAAGGTGAAGCGGCACCTCCTGATGGTATGCCTGCACATTACATGAAAACTGAATTGGGATTACATACATGTTTATGGCTTCGTCAATAAGAAGGAAGTACTATTAAAATTTTGAAAAAACAGTAGTTTTGCGAATATTGTCATCGTTTTAAAGATTTTTGTTGAATTGTACAAGTATGAGAGAAATTGTAAAGGAGGTTGAGCTGCTGCAAGGCGAGAGATCATATGTCATAGTGTTTCGTGCTAAGATTGGTTGGTTGGTGTACTTTCGCGCTGTGATTGGTTAGTGATGTTAGAGTGCACATTACGTGATAACTGAATTAGGATTACATAGATGTTTATGGCTTCGTCGATAATGCAAGATTATTGAGAAGGAAGGTCCATTAAAATTTCCAAAATACAGTAGTTTGGAGACTAGAATTATTGAGAGATTGAAAAAGAAATTATACAAATTGAACCCGCCCCTAGACATACTCAATATGAAGCTTTGAATATGTGGGAAAAAGTTTCCAAAAGATAAAGAAAGGGAAAAATATCAAAAAAGGACAAAAAGAGCAATGCATAATTATGCAGATGCTTGATGGGATAAGAACAGCAGAGATGGATGAAAGCCATAGTGGAAGAGACTAGATTGTATTCAGCTATTTCTATAGAAATACCTCAGAAAGGGAAGAAAACAAAGACACAGCAAATAGACAAAGCAAAAAACAAAAAACGAAAAAGAAAATGAGACAGTTAGTGATTCAGGAGATATTTTTGAGGAAATGTTAGCTGCACGACTCCCCCCCTTATGCAACACAAACTGGAAATTATACCATTACAAGCAGTGCAATGGTTACTGCCCCTGTAGATGCCAGTATAGTGCACGTTGAGAGACCTCTTCAAATACTTTAGATTGTCCCACAAAGTATTGTACAGCCACAAATTGTTACTCCACCTGTGATGACTACATCTGTTATGATTGGTCCGGTGCAAGTTCCGCAACCAGCAACAGTGCAGACAGTTCCTAGACCAATTGCAAATGCCCCAGTAAATGTTAACCTGACTCCAGGGACTCAAGGGGGTGTAGGAGGTTTACATACAGCAGGATTTATTCAGACTTCTCACAATTCACAGAATTCTCTGAATTTACATATTGTTGCATGGAGACCACCTCAGACGGCCCAAGCATTAAGAGATGGAGGAAGGATTGTTTTTATAACATCGATAGCCCAGGGAGAAACACATTTGTTTGAAGATATAATATCTCCAGCCGCCTTGGTTTAAGAAAGTTGCAGGGATCTAAAAGACAGAGAACACTGTGCAGATGAGTAGCACAGAACCTGAAAAAGAGAGGCCGCTAAATATTCCCCTATTTAAAATTGAATTAGAAAAGATCATTAGGGGATGTTTAGATTTGACACATTTGAATCTATATCAAGAGAAAGAATGTATTTTACCTGTGTAAAGAAATGACAAGATGGGCAGCAATTACACATGATAAATTGACCGAGTTGGCTCAGAAATATGAGGTTGATCTTTCTAAAAGTTATCATTTGCAGAGAAGTTACTGGGTTCAATTGGATGATGAAGCAATTGAAACAGTCCGTTCTTCAGGAATGCAGTTACACATTACAGAATTAATAAAAATGCGTTCGTAAATGGAGTGATTTTGAAAAATTAGAAAACAAATGGGCAAGAAAACATGGCAAGAAAAAGATACAACCTGAGTTACTGGGGAAAAATAATGAACAGGATGATGAAGGAGCTTCGGCTTATCCACTGAGAGAAATAGCAGGAGGAGTGTATGTCCAGGTACCATGGAGAAGAGATAATCTTGTAGCTTTTACGACCAATTTTCCAAAATTAAGACACAAGCCTGTTCAGTGGTACAAACAAGTTGATGTATTTGTGAAGATTTCAAAAGTGCTGTGGATTGATTTGAGTACATTCTTTGATATTGTGGTGTCAAGTGATTTGTGGGCTGAATGTAAAATTGCTGTACAATGGTCACATGAAGAGCCAATTAGAATCAGTGGCAGCTAAGGCGGAGGAGCGTCGCCCCACTGCTTTGAAGCAGTCTGAGGAAAGGAAAAATAAAATGATAATAACTTGTTGTTCTTAATTTTTTTATTGTTTCCAGCTGTTTTAAGGGCAGGGGGGCTGCTCTGCTCTCAGAGCAGGGCGGGGGAGGAGTGGTTTGCCCACTCCAAGTGCGCATGAATGCTTGGCCAGCCCTCTCGGGCCTGCCAAACATTAATGCGCACTTTATATGTTCTCCACCCAGGCTGCATTACAGCCTGCATGGAGAACATGCCCAGGCCCCCATTCCCTGGCTGAGCGCTGAACAACGGCGCTCAGACCAATCACAACGCTGCATTGCAGCATTGTGATTGGTCAGGGGAGCCTGGCTGTGCTTCCTGGTTGCTGTTCGGCCGGAGTCCCACGGAAGAGAGACAGAGTAGAGACGGCCGACGTGGCGAGAAGGTAAGTTTTTTTTTACATTCCACTTCCTCCTCCAACCACCCCTGCCCCGCAGCCCTGATCCGTGACAGCCGCTACTGACAGGAATGGTACACACTAATGCACCATCTCCTTTAGTTATGGAGAAATATGAAGCAGTGATTACTGTGGTGAAAGGCAAAGTACCTCTGAAAGATCTTGATTGGTTGAAAATCAAATGAACTACACAAGAAACAAAAGAATCAGTACGTGAGTTCTATGAGCTGTGGTTGCAGGTGTTGCTGCAACACAGTGGAAGAGAATATCCGGATGAGAGTGACATGGGGATTTTTGTATCTTAGTTCATACTAGGGTTGAGACCAGAGATTAGTGTGCATATACAAAAAAGTGTAATCTGCTTGCAGCATGAATCACTTGAAATCCTGAGGAATGTGAAATATTGCAGTGATGACCAAGAGATGAAGCAGAAAAATGATTAAAGAGAAATTCATGTTGGCTCAGACAAAGCTTGCTCAGAAAGGTTTTCAGAATTCTACTTTTGCAAGAAATTAAGGAGGTATGCAAGGAGTCATTGTTCCATAAGCAGGCTTTCAGGGTAATCCAGGAGGAGGTTTTGGTGTTTGACAAGGTAGAGGAAGAGGCGCTCCAGTTGATTCTGGAATGGATACTGCAATGCTGAAGAAAATAACCCCTTGTCACGTTTGTAACAGGGTCGGGCATTGGAAGAAGGAGTGTAGGTTTAATCCTGATAACACAAATGGAAATGTGCAGCTGCAGAGAGGAGGGCAGATGCAAAACATGCCGGTGCAACAGATCCAAATGGCTATACAAAAACAAATTCTGCAGATACAGGTCCCACAAGCCCAAATGATGCGGCAAAATATGGAAAACCCAAGATTTAATTTGAATCAGATGCGGAAAGTTAATTTAAACCCTTTCCAGAACCAAAATCAAAATACATTTCAGCAATATCCTGTTGTCAATAATGACGGTTCAAGTTCCGGCATTTCTCAATGATGGTGCCTGAAGGGGGAGGAATATTGCGTACTTGGGGCAGTGTTAGTGTTATACCAGAGTGGTCCATTCGTAGAAGGTGAGGTGAATGGCCACCCCGTATCATTCCTTATAAAGACAGGTGCTACTGGATCCACTGATAGAACTGTGGAAGTCCCAGACCTACCCCTCTTGGGAAAGAAGATCCCAGTTGTAGGAGTTTCAAATAATCAAATTACAAATTGATTCTCAAAAATGATTTCTGTAAAAATAGGTTCATTTGAGGAAAATCACCAGTTTTGTGTGTGTGATGCGAGTCTTGGAAATTTGTTAGGGAGAGATTTATTGTGCAAGTTAAATTGTACAATTTACTGTGCACTGAACGGTATTGAATTCCAGGCTCATGATGAGGATGTGAAATTTAAAATGGCTCAACAAAAGACAGCGGTAGGATTTTCCCATTAATGACAATTGAAGAATTACCTTTTGATTTAAGAGAAACTGTGAACCCAGAAGTGTAGGATCTCACAGGGAAAGATATCAGACTGATTATAGGAGTAGAAACAGTCCAAATTACCTTAAAGGCAAATGCAGTGTACCCGAGAACACCACCATACCATTTGACCCCAGAAGCAATTGCAGGATTAACATCTGTAATAGAAGACATGATACAGAAAGAAATTTTGAGGGAACTGATTGGGAGTCCATGTAACTCTCTGACCATGGGTTTGCAGAAACCCAATGAAAAATATAGGATAGTTCAAGACCATAGAAAAATTAATGAAATTGTTGTTCCATGATGTCCTGTGGTGCGGAATCGTGCCACAATGCTTTTCCAAATTCCATGTACTGCAGAATGGGTTACTGTCATTGATCTTTCTCAGGCTTTCTTTTCAGTGTTATTGCACGAAGATAGCCAGTTTCTCTTTTCTTTTTTATTTCAGCAGAGAGCTTTTCGCATGGTGGCGAATCCCACAAGGGTATACCAAGAGTCCGTCTACCTTTAATTAGATCTAAAAAATAATTTAGAGTCATTACTGATGCTCTACAGATTAGTACTCATGCAATATATTGATGACGTACTTGTGGCATCAGAGACACGAGACGGTTGCAAACAAGAGACTATTGTGTTATTGAATCACCTGGCTGAGAATGGACATACAGTTTTGCCAGCTAAATTGTAGCACTGTCAAAAAGAAGCTCAATATTTGGGACCCATCATTAAGAAGGGAGCTAGAAAGGTGTTACCAGAGAGAATGGAAGCAATTCTCCAGCTAAATCCACCTCAAGCTCAGAACGAAGTCAGAATGATTTTGGGAATGATTTGGCTACTGTAGACAGTGAATACCAAACTTTTCCCTAGTGGCAAAGTCTCTGCTGTGACTGACAAACAAGTATGTGTCTGATCCGCTTCCTTGGGACAACCAATTTTTGAAAGCCGTCTTAGTGCTGAAAGAAAAACTTAGTCATGCCTCAACACTAGGAATGCCAGATTACATTAAAGAGATTACATTGTTTTGCAGTGAGAGGAAGGACTGCACTCTCTCAGTGCTTACCCAGATGCACGTGATGCTTGGAAACCTGTGGCATATTTTTAGACCACCCTTGACCCTGTTGCCGCAGGAGCACCCGACTGTCTTAAAGCTGTTGCTGCAGTGAGCTCCAGACTGGAAAAGAGTGAGAGCATAGTGATGGGATACCCTTTAACTGTAATGATCTCTCACTCTGTCGATTTACTATTGACACAAACCAATACCTAATACATGACTCATAATAGACTTACAGAATATGAGCATAAGATTCTGTCATCAGAGAATGTTTTGTTAAAAAGATGTCAGGTTTTGAACTCATCTGCATTAATGCCTGTAAATGACACTGTTGGTGATGAAGTTGAACATGATTGCCTCGATGTCATGGATTTATGCACCAAGCTAGAGCTGACATTCAGGATCAACCCCTGCATGAGTATGACTATGTAATTTATGTAGGATGGCTCATGTCTGAGAAATAATGAAGGTACCCCGAGAGCAGCTTATGATGTCATTGAAGCTTCATGGCTTTAAGGGGCTATATAAGCATAAGTTGCAGAATTGATTGCCCTTAAGAGCATGCAGTTTAACCACTCAAATGAAAGTGACTATATTTACAGATAGTCAGTACGGCTTTGGCACTGTTCATGATTTTGGGCAATTATGGTCACAAAGAGGTTTCATGACCTCTTCAGAAATTCCCATTAGAAACGCAACGCATGTGAGGCATTTGTTGGAACCTCTCCAGTTGCCATCAGAAATTGCAGTTGTTAAATGGGCAGCCCATCAAAATGGTATGGGATACATTGCCATGGGAAATAGGTATGTTGATTCAGTTGCACGATATTGTGCCCTGCTGGCTGCACATTTAATGGAACTTTCCGATGTGAGTCTGAGGAGAACACTTCATTTTTATGTTGATGAGAGTGACAGATGAATTGAAAAGAGTACAGGAAAATATTTCAGAAGCAGAACAACAAAGTTGGATCAGAACAGGCAATGAGAAAGATGCAAATGACATCTGGATGTCAGCTGGTTGGAGACCAGTATTACCAAGGAGCAGCCACTCATATTGCAAAGTGGTGGGGCAGGGGGAAACACAAAAAAAAGAATTATATATAAAGAACAATAAATGCACTTACCTGCTCTGACGGTCGCTGCCATCCTCCCGATCCTCGCCGCCTGGACGCCTAGGAACTGCTGCACACTGCACAGGCTCCCAGCTCCGAATTCCAGCGCTGCTCACATGCTGAGAATTCTATTCCCAGCATGTGAGCAGTGCTAGGATTGGTCGGAGCACCTCGGTTTGGCACTTAGACATAGACAGGGAGCTTGTGTTGGTTTCTCCACCCAGCTGTACAAGGCAGCTAGGTGGAGAAAGGCCAAGTGTGCATATTGGGTTGGCCGGCCCTAGACGGCTGGCCAAACCATCATGAGCACTTGGCAGTGCCCACCACCCCCTCTCCTCTCTGATGCTGCAACTGCGGTGTCAGTGTAGGTAGCCACACCTCTCCCTCAGCACGCAGTTCCAGCCTGCAGGACAAAAAATAAAATGATAATAAAAATGTTTTATTACCATTTTATTTTTGTCCTTTGCTTTCAGCAAGGGGGGTGACGATCCTCCGCCATAACGTGGTATTACCTGATAGTTTTTTGTTTCCAATGACACAATACTTTTGCAGCTATACACACCTAGGGAAGGACTCCATGATAAGACTCTTTAGGCAGAATTGGAACAACCCAAAGTTTAGGACATTGTCAGAAGTGTGTGATCGATGTGTGAGATGTCAACAAATAAATGCAGAGAAAAGAACACTTTACATTGAGCCACATAGGGAGATCAGGTGGTCCTTTCAACAGAATGCAGATGGACTTTATCGAGATGCCTGCCTGCGATGGGCTGAGATATGTCCTTGCCATAGTATGTGTCTTCTCAAGATGGTTGGAAGCTTACCCAACCAGAAGAAAAATGACAGTCTCACTGTAGCAAAATTGGTATTGCGAGAATTGATACCCAGGTACGGAATGCCGGTTTCTCTAGAATCAGATAGAGGGACCCACTTTAACAATGTGGTCCTGAAGATGATTTGCAGAGAATTACAGATTGAGCAAATTCTGGACTGCAGCTATCCGCCTGAGGCTTCAGGAATAATCGAGCAACTGGATGGAAATGTCAAGTCTTGACTAGCTGTAGTCTGTGCTTCAACATCACTGAAATGGCAAGATGCTTTACCTTTGGTGCTGATGAGTACTCGAAGAATCCTTGATTGGAAAACTGGTCTACTGCCACATGAGATACTGATGGAACATGAGGATACCTGCTGTACCTGCAAATGCACTTGTGAACATCACAGATGATATGATACTCGATTACTGCAAAGGATTGGCTGATGTGGTGCATTCTGTTTCTTACCAAGTTGAAACTGCCACTAAGATCCGCATCAAGAACACTGCAACAACCTCAATCCTGGTGATTGGGTTGTGAACAAGAAGCATATTTGGAAGAGTTGTTTTGACCCGAGATGGAAAGTCCCCTACCAAGTAATTTTGGTGTTCAACACTGCTCTTAAATGTGCTGCTTCAATGTGCTTTTTGAACCTGAACGAAGAGCATTGGTGACTGACCACCAAGTGTGAGACCACAAAGAGCAGTGGTATCAAGATCACAACTGTAGCAACAGAAAGAAAGGGGTGAAGATTGGCAGACTGTAACACTAACCCAAGTGCCTGTTGTTTCACAAGGTGGCATTGAAGTCTCTAACAAAAGAGAAGCAGACACTGACCCTCAATTTGGAAACATTACTGATACAACATTAGGGCAGCCAACAGATCCAGGTGAAAGAAGAAGCACTGAAATGAGAAGAGTTACACGCAGAGTTGAATGGCCACAGAACTATATTCAAGAAAGACTGAGAAAGAACATATCAGTTGATTGGAGTACATCAACTATCCATGAGGAGACAGAGTCAAGTGATAAAAGTGACACAGAAGGAGATCAACAGAAACTGCGAAATCAAAGAGAGCAAGAGTGCCTTGTCGAAAGTATTCAGCACGAGTGGTCTTACTACGTGGACAAAATACTGAATGTCACCAGCAGATGTGATGTGAAATCTGAACTGTTTGAACTTCCATGATACCACCATAGTTAGCATTGTTGGGTGAAGATATTTGACAAAAACGAACTTTGTAATTATAAAGAGATACTTGATAAGCCTAAACAAGATTGTTTGAAATGTATAAATGAGACTCACGCTAACTAACTCACATTTTTTTATTTTAAAGAAGATTTCCTTAGGCCCGATTCTGCAGTAGAAGAGTAGGGATAACAACTTCAGAAGAACACGAAGTGGGGTTAAGGACTGTCTATACGAAGATTGCTTTGCTTTAAACCTGATCACAAATGCTAACCACAATAAGAAGATACTTACAAAAATATTGTGCTGAACTTTGCGTAAACAGTCTGGTTCTAGACAAACATGTGTTGCCTTAGAAGTAAGTGCACATATATTGTGTTTAATTTTTGCAATATCAGTAATAATGATCACAATAGTGCTAGTAGGACTGTTATATATGTGCTCATCTGCCATCATCTGCAACTGAAGAAGTGACATATTATCAAATACCATTATCATATGCAATTTCCTGTAGTATACTGCTTTCACTTGTATATAGACGAGAACATTATGAATAGTTCTTTTCAAACTATGATTTAATACTTTCTAGAGTGCATTTAACAGACAGCATGAATTTACACCCACAAGCAAAATAAATGGACATATCATGGTACTACTTTATGCCACATAGACCAATAGATAGTGTTAAACCTTATCAAAAAGTATTCCTTGTGGCTTTTGGAGGTAAGAAAAACTAACATAAATCGTAGCAAGAATAAACATAGTGATCTCTTGCAAAAATGTTTGGAAGAAAGAAAAAGACAAATTTAGAGAGAAAATGGCTTACCCAAATGTTTTGCCTTTATAAAAGAAAAACATCTAAACAGACCAGACATGTGGGGATTAGTAGTGCTGAACACACATTTGAATTAATGGGAGGATCATGGCAAGTTGTACAGAGAGAAGAATCTGCAATTCCAGGAGTTTATTTTGTTTGTCAACAGGAAGCTTATTTCCAGTTATCTGCTGATTGCAAAGGTACTTGCCATTTACTGTATTTGTTTCCTAAAATGTACCATGTGTTTAGTTTAGAGGCATTAACAATGACACCAGCACACAGACACACACATAGTACAGAAAGTGGAGGTAAATTAGTGGAAGACATATTTGGTACCATCATTCCACCTGTAGGAGTCATAATAAATAATGATAAGATTAGGAAACTGTTGCTGACAAGCTGGCAATCAGTACATTTGAAGCTTTATTAGTAGTAAGCACTGAGCTTATAGCAATTAGATCCATGGTTTTGCAGGATCGCTTAGCATTAGACATTTAACTCGCAGAAAAAGGCAGACTCTGTAAGATGCCCAAATGAACCCACTGTTGTTCATACATACCAGATGAAAAAAGAAAGTAGACACATTTGCAAAGACCTATTCAGCCTTGAAACCTGAATTAGAATAGTTGGAAACACCTAGCATTTTAGAAAAGTTTGGAAAAGGGATTCGTACAATTGGAAACTGGATTACAGCAGCACGAGGAGGTATTTTGAAAGCTATACTTATGCAAATGTAACCATAGGATTTTGTCTATTATTTTTATTTCTTTATTTAAAGGCTACATATATTACTTAGAACAGAGAAAGGGCAGAGAAATAAATAAAAGATTTGTAGGAGGATTAGAACTAAATAATCTCATGAATGATGTCCACCTAAAATCATTACAATTCCAAAGTTTAAAACAGAAAAGGGAAGATTCAACTGATGATGAAAGTGCCCTTTGAGCAGAACTCAATTGTGAAACTAAAATAATGTGTTGGTTAAGATAATCAATAGATAGGGGACTGAAGAAACTGATTAATTAAGATGGAAATTATTTAGAATCACAGCTGTGTGCAATGGTTTTCATAAACTTTAAAAATGAAATTACACACATTTTAAAGGTGCATACTGCACCAGGCAGATATAGTTATTAATATAAGCCACAGAAATGCTTAAATGCACGTTTTCTTTTAACTTGAAATGAACTGGACAATGTTGAAATGTGCACAATGAAATTTAGAAACCTGACCTTAATGTGGCATGCTTAGAAATGTTCGTCACAACTGCAGAATGTTCTGGTTTAACAAATGTATTATATTTTGTTAAGAAACATCTGATTGTGATAACTAAACTACCTATTTACCCCATATTTCCCATAATGCGTGAATAGAATACTTCAACATTTTAAAACAGCATTTCTTGTTCATGTTAATGAACTGCATTACTAAACAATATTTTTGCAAGCTGGTGTTTCTCTTCTTTAGCATAGTTCATTATTTAGGTGATGAAAAATTAACATTAGAAGGTTAAACTGTGTTTGATGTCTACGGGAACGGAGGTCTATGAATCAAAAGGCTACGTACGTAAGATGTCTGTAACAAACTTTGCGATAAAAATTTGATGCTGCAAGTTATTTCCTGAGAAAGGAAGAGCTGAACTCACTTTCAGGTGAATACTGGTGCCTGATTGACCCCGAGAAGGGGAGACCTGCTATGCAATTTACAACATTACTTTTGCCTTTTATATTAGTGCATCTTCCTATTTAAAGGGGAGCCATTATTTTGCAGACTTTATCCTGCATGCTTTTTCCACACAGCTATTCCCAGAAACTTATACGCGTGTCCCTTTTTGACAGTTGTGGCTACCTCCGCTGCTATTTTTCCTGTCCTCCTTTTGGCTTATTATTGATGCTCGATTTTGACAGATTGCTACAGCAAACTTTATGCTTTTGCTCTAATTATTGGGACTCGGCTCAGTTTCATGAACTACTCTTGATGGGAAGTTCAATTGCCTAAATTGTATTTGGAACTTTATGCTCTTTTTATCTCATTTTTTTCCTTCGAATTCAAACTCTTCTTGAGTTTTACTAACTCTAAATTCTGGTCCTGATCTTTAGAATAGGAAACTTTTCCTTTATGGAACACACTTGATGCACAATTTGATGATTTGTTCTAACCATATTTTTATAAGATTTCTGTAAACTTACCCGAATTTATTGACTAATCTGAATAAAATGAATCTTACTAATCTCTTAATGAGAAATAAAATTTTGAAACTAATTTAAACTCTCATCATTGACTTAACTTATAACTGTTATTGTGACTTAACTTATGATGTTGAAATAGCTCCGGGTTCAAAACATGGTGGCAAAGATCCGTCACCTGAAGCGAGTTATATGTGGAAGCCAGCTCGGAATGGGGCTTAACCCTGTAATTGATGGTAAGAAAAGGTTGAACCATTTTATTTAATTTTTGCCCCACCTCTGCGCTATCATGCCTATACATTTCTCATGCAGTTATATATGATTAATTTGCTATTTGTACGTGACTGGTAACCATGAACAATGGGTCTCATATTCTAAGCTGCAACTTGCACATGTGGTGCTTATGTTTGAAACAAAATATAGGCTCAGCAAGCACCTACTAACCCAATCCAGTAGACTGCTTGTTTGAACCTTCATAGTAGTCCCTGATATCATACCCTTAAAAGGTGCTTCTAGTGATCCTGGTGTAAAACTGTAAACCCTGTGCCTTATTAAAATCTCTTGTATCGGGTTCAGCTTTCAGCAGTTTAGAGCTAATCTTTATGTCAGGCCCTCTAGTTCCTTTAGGCAGGTCATGATGTGAGGACCTACCGGTATCTTGTTGTTGTTATTGGTGGAATGTGCAGTAGAATGCTGAACTTGATAATTCTGAATGTTCTTCTGTGTCACAGAGAACCTCATCAGAATTGGCCAGCCTTTGCCCAAAGGGATTCTGTATGAATAGAGCCTTGTGGTTTTTTTTTCAAAAGGCAATCTCAGATTCCAAATGGTGAATGAGAGTAGAAATGTTCTCTTAATATAACAAGTGGAAAATGCTGGTGAAAAATGCTAGAGGACTTGGGTGCTGGACACCCAAACACATAAACATCACTTAAAACCAAACTAAACCTAACTAAAACACCAACATCAGAAGCATAAACCAATAGGTTAGCATTTAAGCAGAGAGGTCTAGACCACTCAGGTGGAAGGTTCAGACTGGAGATATGGAAGTCAGTGACTTTGTTGGGTGTGACACATGCACTAGCGTTCAAATTTCTTCAAGTAGAAGCTTAATCTTGTACATGAGTTCTCTGGTCCCCTCCAAACCATGAAGGACATCTCTTGGGATGGGAACTTTCACTGAATGGTAGATAAATGAGCACCCTTCCCTGAGTTACCCAACTGCAAGTGAATCTGGGATCATAACTTTCTTTTCGCCCATTACCACAAAATCCTGAACGTGCGTTGCGGCCTAGGCCCAAAATTGACAACGAAGCCCAGAGCCTGACTCTGAGGTTGTGTGAGAAATGCCAAAAGAACACCCCTTAACCAGCATAAGACTAACATCTGTGCCCCTAGTACATGCGCAGTGAGCTGTAGTGTAGCTCCTATTTCCCTAATAGGCTCTGCGCATTGGAACAATATACCCTATAGGTTTGACATAGGACTAAGGTCGGTATGTCCCTATCGAGTATATTAAACTTAATTACTTGTGCCAGCTAGCTCAGAGGCCACTAGAAACTCCTTGATAAACAAGAAGGGAGTAGTTTCTGGCAGCCGTAAAACATGACAACTTTGTTTCTCTTTTAGAATCAGAACGTGTCCCAGAGTCGTAGAAACAATAGATAACTATTTCACTCAGCTCAATCGTGCATGCTTAGTTTTCCCAAAGTTACACAGAAAGAACAGACGGGCGTTTCAATAAAAAGGTTTATTGAACAGTCTTGTTTCTCATGTAAGTAAAATGTGCTGTTACGATCACAAGACAGTATGCAAGATAAATAATGTACAGTGTAAGCAGTAGAAATAAATAATACTGCGCTAGCATTATCTTTTAGCATATATTCACATACATAAGTAGCATGAGCTAAAAATGTGAGTACTCATACGATGCGTCTCTAAGCTAGTTCTACCCCAATGTACCTAACCTAACCTAGGTGTAGGGAGAGGTATGAAGTAGGTGGAGTATTCCTTACTATGGTATACTAAGAGTATGTTAAGCCTAGTATGCCAAGAGTCCCTCTAGGTTCTAGCGACCCCTGACCTTGACTGGTAGGTCGCTCCCCCACCACACAGCTCCGTCTGTGTGCCCTGCTGCTGCCACTGATTGTGCTCGTTTTTTCCTTTCTGTGCCCCCTTGCTGCCCCTGATTGTGCTCGTTTTTTCCTTTCTGTGCCCCCTTGCTGCCCCTGATTGTGATCGTTTTTTCCTTTCTGTGCCCCCTTGCTGCCCCTGATTGTGATCGTTTTTTCCTTTCTGTGCCCCCTTGCTGCCCCTGATTGTGCTCGTTTTTTCCTTTCTGTGCCCCCTTGCTGCCCCTGATTGTGATCGTTTTTCCTTTCTGTGCCCCCTTGCTGCCCCTGATTGTGATCGTTTTTCCTTTCTGTGCCCCCTTGCTGCCCCGGATTGTGATCGTTTTTTTCCTTTCTGTGCCCCCTTGCTGCCCCTGATTGTGATCGTTTTTCCTTTCTGTGCCCCCTTGCTGCCCCTGATTGTGATCGTTTTTTTCCTTTCTGTGCCCCCTTGCTGCCCCTTGCTGCCCCTGATTGTGATCGTTTTTTCCTTTCTGTGCCCCCTTGCTGCCCCTGATTGTGCTCGTTTTTCCTTTCTGTGCCCCCTTGCTGCCCCTGATTGTGATCGTTTTTCCTTTCTGTGCCCCCTTGCTGCCCCTGATTGTGATCGTTTTTTTCCTTTCTGTGCCCCCTTGCTGCCCCTGATTGTGATCGTTTTTCCTTTCTGTGCCCCCTTGCTGCCCCTGATTGTGATCGTTTTTCCTTTCTGTGCCTGTTTCCCGCCGCTGCGCCTGCGGCCCCGCCCCTCACTGCCCATTCGCTGCCCCATTCCCTGCTCCTCCCTCCCACCTCCCCATTTATGGCGGCCGCTGTGCGGCCGCGCTGCTGGCGCGCCGAAGGCGCGCCTAAGGCAAGCCCGTCTGCGCCCGTCCGCGCCGTGGCCGCGCCCAGCGCCAGACCCCTGGTCCGGGCATCCCCCACGCCCGCCACATCAACAGACGCCGATACGACGCCAGCACCCTCCACGCACTCAACCCCGGAAAAGATCACGCCTGCTACCAGGCCACCCCGAAGCGCACCCAAGGGCCCTTCACCTGCCGGAACTGCAGCTTCGCCAGCACCCGCCCCGCCAAACCACCGCCCAGGAAAGAACCCAACTACCTCAGATGCATCCTCCTCAACACCCGCTCTGCCCGCAAACACGCCATCGAACTCTGGGACCTTCTCGACTCAACCTCCCCAGACGTCGCATTCCTGACGGAGACCTGGCTGAATCCCGCTTCAGCCCCCGACATCGCCATTGCCATCCCGGACGGATACAAGATCACCCGCAGGGACCGCACCAACGGAGTCGGAGGAGGCATCGCCATCGTCCACAGGAACACCCTCAGAGTCTCAACTAACACCGACGACACCCTCAGCACCGCCGAACACATGCACTTCCAGATCCACACCGATCCCAACACCACCCTCAGAGGAACCCTCATCTACAGACCCCCGGACCCCGACCACAGTTCAGCGATTCCATCGCTGACTCCGTCAGCACACACGCCATCGCCTCCACGGACTACATCCTCCTCGGGGACCTGAACTTCCACTTCGAGAACAACAAGGACACCAACTCCACCACCCTGATCGACAACCTCGCCACCCTCGGACTCAGACAGCTCGTGACTACACCCACCCACGCCGCCGGCCACACGCTAGACTCCATCTTTTCCGCAAGCCCACACGTCTCCTTCAACCACACCTCCGAACCCCACTGGACTGACCACCACTGCATCCACTTCACCTACAGGAAGCCCACCACGCACCACCGCACCGAACAAATGCCTCGCCGCTGCTGGAGCAGAGTCACGGAAGTCCAGCTAACCACAACCCTCGCCCTGAGCCCACCCGCCGAACCCTCCGACCCCGACACCGCCGCCCGCAACCTCAGACAGTGGATCGACGACTGCGCCAACACCCTCGCCCCGCTCAAGAATCCGCCCAACAGCCACACCAGCAAGAAAGCCACCTGGTTCACCGAAGACCTCCAGGCCTCCAAACGAACATGCCGAAAACTGGAGAAGATCTGGCTCCACGAACGGACAGCGGACAGCTACGCCGCCCACAAGAGCGCCACCCGCAATCACCATCACCTCATCAGATCCGCCAAAAGGGCCTCACTCAAAGACCGCCTAGACAACAACGCACACAACAGCAAAGAGCTCTTCAACATCGTGAAGGAACTCTCCAACCCCAGCTCCAACACCAACGACATCCAGCCGTCGCAAGACCTGTGCGACTCACTGGCCACCTCCTTCCACCGCAAAATCGCCGACATCCATGACAGCTTCAACACCACGACCGCCCCGGCAACCACCGAGACCACTGCCCCCACAACCACCAACCGCCTGCTCTCCTGGACCAACATCAACGACGAGGACACCAGCGAGATCATGAACACCATCCACTCCGGTTCACCGCTAGACCCGTGCCCTCACCACATCTTCAACAAAGCCAGTACAGCCATCGCGCCCCATCTCCGGAAAATAATCAACATCTCCTTCGAGACAGCAACCTTCCCGGAAAGCTGGAAGCACGCCGAGATCACCGCCTTACTCAAGAAACCCAAGGCAGACCCCAAGGACCTCAAGAACTTCCGACCCATCTCTCTGCTCCCGTTCCCCGCGAAGGTCACCGAGAAAATCGCCAACAAACAACTGACCCGCTACCTCGAGGAGAACAACATCCTGGACCCTTCCCAGTCCGGCTTCCGCAGCAACCACAGCACCGAAACCGCCCTCATCGCCGCCACCGATGACATCAGGACCCTGCTAGACAACGGAGAAACAGCAGCCCTCATCCTCCTGGACCTATCAGCCGCCTTCGACACGGTCTGCCACCACACACTACGAACACGCCTTCACGACGCCGGGATCCAAGAGAAGGCCCTGGACTGGACCACATCCTTCCTTTCCGGCAGAACACAAAGCGTCCGCCTCGCCCCTTCCGATCCAAGGCCACCAAGATCATCTGCGGCGTACCCCAAGGCTCCTCCCTCAGCCCAACGCTGTTCAACATCTACATGGCACCCCTCGCCCACGTCGCCCGACAGCACAACCTCAACATCATCTCCTATGCCGACGACACCCAGCTGATCCTCTCCCTCACCAAAGACCCTCACACCGCCAAAGCCCACCTCCACGAAGGAATGAAGGCCGTCGCCGAATGGATGAGGACCAGCCGCCTGAAGCTGAACTCGGACAAGACGGAGGTCCTCATCCTTGGTTCCAACCCTTCAGCCTGGGACGACTCCTGGTGGCCAACATCACTGGGAACAGCCCCGCCACCCACCGACCACGTACGCAACCTAGGGGTCATCCTCGACCCCACCCTCTCCATGACTAAGCAGGTCAACGCCGTTTCCTCATCCTGCTTCAACATCCTCCGAATGCTCCGCAGGATCTTCAAGTGGATCCCCACCGAAACAAGAAAAACAGTCACCCAGGCCCTCGTCACCAGCAGGCTGGACTACGGAAACGCCCTCTACGCAGGAACGACGGCTAAGCTCCTGAGACGGCTGCAACGCATCCAGAACGCCTCTGCACGTCTTATCCTCGACATCCCCCGACGCAGCCACATCACACCCCACCTGAGAGACCTGCACTGGCTCCCTGTCAACAAGAGGATAACCTTCAAGCTCCTCACCCACGCACACAAAGCACTCCACAACTCCGGACCAGCCTACAACAGACGACTCAGCTTCTACACCCCCACCCGCCAGCTCCGCTCGACCAGCCTCGCCCTCACCACAGTCCCCCGCATCCAGAAAACGACCGCCGGCGGCAGATCCTTCTCCCACCTCGCCGCCAAGACCTGGAACACCCTCCCCACCAACCTCCGACAGACCCAAGACCTACTGGCCTTCAGAAGACTCCTCAAGACCTGGCTCTTCGATCAGTAGCAGCACCACCCCCCTCTTCCCCCAGTGCCTTGAGACCCTCGCGTGTATGTAGTGCGCTTTATAAGTGACATGATTGATTGATTGATTGATTGATTGATACCTTAAGAATGAGAGAGGTGGGAATCTCTTGCCAGACTCGAACTCCAACACCCCGCAAGGGAAGTCAGATCACTGGAAGCTGGACTCTCTGCGTGCAGGGATGACAGCGTCTTCTCAGTGCGTCAGGCCGGGAAACGGGCTCCTCTGAAGTCGAGGTCTCCTCTGATTTACAAGGGCTAGGGAAGGTATATTTATACCTGAGAGGTACCTCAGAATGTTAGCATTGACGTGAATCGGACAGCGGAAGACGTCATGAATGAACCCCTAAGGTATAACGGTTCATGCATAATAGATGAGTCCTTGAAGAAATCAATAGTCCTGTGCTAGGGAAACTCCCGAAGCCTAAGGGTCTGTTCTTCAAGAACTCGTTGTGACGTTAGGGTGGACGGATGTCAGAGACCATGCCTGTATTTGGTGTGCACGGTTTAATGCCTAAATAAGGACTGGGATTTTATGCCTATATAAGGGCAGGGCGAATTGTGCCTATATAAGGACATGTTCCAGGAAAGCCCGTGTATGGACACCCTAAGAGGAATACAACACCCACTCCACTTTCGTGTGTACGATAATAATAAAATGCTAAACATTTAATATGCTAAACATACAATGGAGTACCGCATATTGCAAAAATATTTCTTAAAAGCATTAAAAAGCATTTAAAAACCTATTAAAATGCAAAAGGTACTGTACATTTCAAGCATTGCTTTTCTCAGTTCAAGCAAATATTTGGAAATAAGATGCAATTTGAATGAAATAAGCAGTAATATTTACATGTGACAGAAAATGATCGAAAAAGTTCTTCAAAATCAAAGTCATTTCATGTCATGAAAATTAATGAACTTTTTTAGACAAATAAGATGACAAAGTGTCTGAGGAAGTACCGCGAAGTCCGTACTATAAGACTAGTTCTACTTCAAGCAGATTGAATTGCCATTCAGTTTGAAAAAACGGAAAAAAGTTCAATTTGGGAAGAGTTCCAAGTTTTTGAAAAATGAAGGCCAAATTTCACTGAGTCCATGGTACACTGTGGGTTGAATCAGAGTCAGTGTACGGGTCTGGTGTAAACATGAGATCATCTATTTCTGTAGACAAAATATCGTCCACCGTAGTTGGTGACATTCGGAACACCTCGTGTAGTAGATTAATTGCACAGAGATGTGAAGCATCGCTTTCAGCATAGGATGCCGCAGCAATGTTCGCGTCCGTTGTTACCTGTGTGCCTGTAGATCTTTCTCGTACCTCAGCAGCAGCCGGAAGCGTCTGTAAGATCTCAATGAATGCTGTCATCAGGATTGGTAGCCTCTGGGGACAACACAGAGCATGGGCCGTTATCGGGTCCAGCAGAGTATCGATATCCGTTGGCGTAGCTGATGGAAATGTTAGACAGGAGTCCAACACGCATTCTTCACCGCATAGCAGGCATCGTAGGACAGGTAAGATGCAATCTTGCCAGATTGGTCTGAATGACAGGAACCACGTGGTATTAAGTTCCCGTAGACGATTCATGCCCAAAAGCTGTACTATTCGCTCACGGCACCTTCGTTCAAGGAGAGTCTTCTCCATTTCGCTCGGAGTGATGTCTGCAAATAGGCTGGCCATAGCGTAATAGCAGGAAGAGAAATAGAATTCCGGCAACAAGTGCTAGAATTAATGGTATGCCACCAAACACCGAATGTGCAAAGTTCGGGATGATTCCGAGTATTGCCTGGAAAGGAGCTAACAGACCGGAGCAGATGCTCTTAAATACATGTACAATTCCGGTTGTATCAGACATGTTAAAGATACGTCCTATCATTTCTATGAAATGTATAGGGCAGTTTGTACGTATTAAAGTCTGTATCTCAGCCGAAGTCCTTGCTACTTGTAGATCATAGGTTTCTTTGGCCGAGGTCAAAGGCACTGTTTGCTGTAAAAGCATGGCTTTCATTCTGCTCAAAGTATCAAATCTTATAAAAGAGACGTTCAGCGAAGGCCACAAAGGCGACTCCCTGACTGTGTCTATTGGGCAAACAATACTTGCATACAGCAAGTGACCCTGGAGTTGACCGTTACTAGATATGGGATGCCTGGCAACATGCCGCAGCAACTCTGATCATTCAACATGAGGTAACTCCCATTAGAAAGTTGTCCAAACGTTGGATTAATCACAGCAGCTGGTGTACCCTGCTGATGGCAAGACAAATTTGCCACAGAACCATTACAAGCCCCGTGTAAAGAAATGTCCTGACATATAAGTGAACCGCTCAGTGCACTTTTACAGTGTGTACCGCTCAAAAACACTTCACGATCCCCACTCCAACATCTATATGTATACGGTAAATCCCAAGATGTCTTAATGTATTCCTTACCGAACCTTTCATATTTGCCTGCTTGTATTTGTCTGAGGCAATACTGAAACTGAAAAGTAGTCACAGGTAGTGTGATTTTGCCATGAATGAGCCATTCTGTAGCTGTTTTTTCTGCCACTGTGAATGGTAACTTTTCCAGTTTTTCAATGCTCAGCACTGTATACCTTGCTCCTCTTTGTGCCAGTTCGATCTGCTTATCAGTTAGATTGTATTCTGCAAACAGAGCCGACGTGTTGATGAAACGCCAAGGCACATAGCCCGCACGCAAAGATTGCAGCGTCCAGCTCAATAACACAATAGAACGTAATTGAGATTGGCCTTGTTGTAACATCGCCAAATCTTGTTCTAGTATGTCGATAGCAGAGGACACAATGCCGTCCAATGAATATATTCTGGAGGACAAAGTTGTTAACCCATTGTCGACCACAGTGAGTGTTTTCTCTAAATTAATACGATCAAGTTCACGTATTTGTTCTGCGGCCTCCATCTGTGACACCTTCCATGCTTCATTATAGGCAGCATAAATGCCGGCATATATGAAACGTTTTTGACGCGGTTTTCTTGGTCCAAGCAAGAATTCCCTAAGGTCTGCGTCCTCTTTAAGTAAGGATAAGTGTTGTTTCACATCCTGTAGTGTAGACTTATGCAGCCAATCGAGGCATAATTTCCCTACACTGTATGTTGTTACTACCCCCGGATGCTGTCTCTGGACGTATCTTGGGTCTGGCCTATGAATAGTAAATCCCCGAGTTTTGTTCAGGAATCTTTCCTGACAGTTGTTCGTGTCTGTGGGCCAGATCAACCATTTTTTCCAATCAGGATTAGATCTGTTGAGTTGTAGTATTTGGTCAACTGTAACCGCTGCCTGTGTACTGTTATCACTTGCAGGTGTTGGTACAGAAGGTGTTTTCATCTCTTTGATCTTGGCTAGTCCAAGACAAGATGTTTGTTGGACGGTTTCATTCAAAAACATTATTTGTTCAGGGATGATATAGGCTCTAAATAAAGCTTCTATCCCCTGCACTTGCCAATCTTTAGTACCCCAGACAGTTTTTGTGTCTATTGTGTCTTTCCATAAGTCGAAACCCTGTCTAGACAGTTGGGCAATAAATGCTGCAGAGTAAATCTGTTTTGTATTTGTTAACATAATTTTCATTCCTGTTTTGTTTACATTTTTATAGTAAAACGTTTCTGGATCAGATGTATTGTAACCTGAAAAATATGGAAACTTGTTAACAAATGTTTTTGAACTACCTTTTGGTGGTGTAGGACAATGCTCCCATTGGTTAAACATAAACACATTTCTAGGGTATGCAGATTTATGCAAATAATGATGACCATAGTGGTTATAGCAATACAGCTGTTCATAGTCTGATGAACCCTCTAAATATTCATTTTTAGAAAATGCAGCTGATTTTTCTAGGTCAAACATTATGTCATTAACAGTCTCAAAGTCCCAATCATCAGAATAGGTACTGGACGAGATGAGATCACTTAGTGAAATTTTAAACAAATGTGGAATGTTCAATTGTTCCGTCGGGCCAAAGATATCAAAATCAGTTTTGTCCCACACTATACCATCCTGTATAGGAATGGCTGTGATGTTCACTGTTGACAAGTCTCTTACTTCACGATGGGAAGATTTATGAGGTTTCAATAGTACGTTCACATCTTTTCCTTCATTGTTCACATGGATGTATCTGCCATTTATAAGCACGCTCACAGTTGTAACCAAAGCTAGCCAAAGCAGGAAAACAAACAGTCCAGAAATAACCCAGAGTTCAATCCATGGAGAAACCAGATAAGTCTTTTTCAGAAAGTGAAGAAAGTCTTGTACTTGCTGCTTGAATGTTGATGACACTGGCGTCGTTTCAGGTTCACTTGGATCTTCTGAGAACGTATCAAAGTTAATGAAATAGCCAGAAGCAGTTCTGTCAATTGTTGGAATTGCATCAGGATTTGTAGAAATCGCTGGAACCAGTTGATCACTTGCTACATTGGTGTAGACAGGTGTATTTGGACGAACTGTTACTTGATTTTCAAGAGGGATGAGTTCCATGGCATTGTTGCTTAGTCCTTCATCTGCTACTGCTGAAGTCCCAATTGTTATCAGTCTTTCAGTCTGAACCTCTTGGATAGTAGCGAGAGGAGTGTGTCTGCTACTAGGTCGGAGTCCACGAGGCCTACTACTTAGTATTGGCCACATACTGTGGTTTGATGAGGTCGATGGACACAAATCTTTTCTCCTTTCTTCCAGCAAGGGGCGGCAGAAGTACTGTTCTTGTTCCTTGAACTGCTAGGACAGGTACTGGTTGTCTGTAAGAAGGTCCAAATTCCTTCTTGTCCGCAATTTTTCTCTGACTAGATCCCCAACTTTTGGAATCCAGACAGGCCTTGCTGGGACCGCCGGTTTTTCCCCAGTGGTGGTTGGCTGCAGGAATACGTTGCTTTGTTTCGATCTTAGTTCATTGAGTTCCTGTAAAACAGCCAAACGATCTTTGATATCAAATGGTTTATTTTCCACCACTGTGCCTACGTGATCGAGATCGGGTACCCACATTCTTGTCCCAAATAGGACCTCATATGAAGTGACCCCCCCTAGAGAACTTCTTGGCAGATTGTTTAATGAGCGTTGGACCTCATAAAGATATTTGACCCACCCATCACCCGAACCTAATACCCTAGCTGTTATAGACTGCTTTATGTCCCGGTTTTTCCTTTCCACAACCGAATTTCCCTCAGGATGGAATGGAGAGGAGTACCGCAATGCAACGCCCAGACTGGCCATGGCTTCTTTGTAAGCCCAAGAGCTAAACGCAGGGCCCTGGTCAGAATGTAGCGTGCCTATTGCGTATGTGCCGATAAAGACTCGCAAATCTTTTATAACAGTTCGAGCGTCAGCCGAGCGCTGAGGCCATATCCATAGGAACCTAGAGCATGAATCCACTGCAACCATGATGTATTTATAGTTACCGTCCCTTTGCAGGCGACCGCAGTGGTCCAGGTAAACACAAGCTAATGGTTTGTCTGAAATTAACAGGGGTGTCTGCGCAGGACGTTTTACTGTTGAGACTTTCATCTGTTGGCAAATATCACATTCTAAAACATAGTTCTTTGTTTGTTTCCGAATGCCAGGCCCCAATATCTTTGCTTCAGTAAAGATACTGTTGCAGAAACACCTGCATGTGCAGAAGCTATACCTTCGAGTGCTGCTAGGATTAGTCCTAATCTACGTTCCTTGTTTGGAATTACCCTATCCCCCACTCCAGGGATTCGAGCAAAAGGAACGTTATTCGCATCAATTACATAAGAGTACTTGAGTGGAAACTTTTTGGGTAACGCTGCACTGCTGCCCTTGCTTGAAGCATTGACAGCCAACATTATCTCACCGTCTATTTTCGTTTTTGAACGAGTGATCGAAGCTACGGAAGCCGTCTGAACAGCCCCCTTTGCGGCTTCGTCAGCCAATGAATTCCCTGCAACGTGAACGCCATCACGTTGATGACTCAGTGTGTGGATCACGTGAGCCTTTGGTAGTTCGTTCTTCAACTGAACTACTTGTTCCCAAAGCATTTTGTGCTTAATTGTGCCACCTTTCGCATCTTTGAACCCATTTTCAAGCCAGTTTTGTATATATTCATTATACGACTGAACACAGTAAAAGGAATCGCACACTATTAGTGTGGGGAATTCTCGATCTGTACTTTCAAGTGCCAGTTTGAATGCTTGTAGTTCAGCTCGCTGAGCTGTACAATCTCCTAGAGACTGTGTTTTTGTGACCATAGGTCTGAAGATGCCATCTCGCATGCGACCTTTAACGATTGCACACGCTGCACTGTAAGCTTGCTTTCTCCCTGTTGCGGGCTGTGCGGGTCCGTCAGTGTAAATTATAAATTCGTACTGATCGAGGGGCAGAATTTCAGTGGGCAGAGGACATTCTTGTTCATATTGCAGGAAGGCTTGTGTTTTTAAATCTGGATCAAAAACGTATTCAACATCTGTTGCAGCAAGAGAATTAACCCATTGTATCCATCTTGGATGTAATGCTTTAGCATTTGGAATGCTTGCTTTTGTGACCGCTTCTAAAGCTGGTACTGGGGTTACGACAATGATGCGTTTCCCTTGTGCTAGGGCTCTTTCTTTTGCTACTGCAGTTTGAACTGCTGTCAGAATTTTTTCAGTTGAAGTGAAGCGCATTTCCGCTTGTGTATACAAGTGTGATTTGTATGCGATTGGTATTTTTTCACCCTCGTTAAATGTTAAGTAGGTGAATCCGCATGGACCCGAAATTATTCGGATCACCAGGTTGCGTTGACTTACGCGTGTCTGTAAGTGATTTGTTGCTAACATGTTAGCCTGGAGTGAACGCAAGATGTCTGTGTGTTCATGTGTCCAATTTTTGATTGAAAAATCAGGTTTGATTAGTGCGTAGAGAGGTTTAACCCTTTCTGCGTAGTTTAGAATGTAAGTTCTTCCAAAATGTAGGAAACCCAGGATGGATTGTAAGTTTTTTTACGTTTTTGGAGGTTGGAGCAGCGCACGTTTCTCTAGAAAGTTAGCTGCCAAGCTCTTGCCTTCACTTGAAAGCTCATATCCTAGAAATAGGACATTGAGATGGGCAATTCGGGACTTTTTGAAGTTGAATTTGTAACCCTCAGAGGCGAGGCCCAATATAATGGTGCTCTCCCTGTTCAAGTGTTTTTCCAGGTCATCGTCTGTCAGATAGATATCATCGACATAGGACAATGCCTCATTGTCATACATTTGTAGTAACTCCGTTACCCTCGCTGAGAATAAACCTGGGCTGTTCTTGAACCCTTGTGGGAGTCGACAAAATTGACGCTGGATCCACATTATTGAGAAAGCCGTTAAGTACCTGCTTTCAGGTGCTATATTTTGACAAAAGAAACCATTTGAGATATCTAATGTTGTTTTATATTTTTTACGCACAATGTTATTCATTAGTGCTGTACTATGTGCATTTTGTACTGCAAAAGTTTTAGAACAAGTGTTTAAGTGTCTGTAATCCAAAACTAGACGATATGTATTGTCTGGTTTGGAGACAGGAAACAAAGGATTGTTCATTGAGGAGGTGCATGTTTCAATCACCCCTTGGTATTCAAGTTGATCTAAGATCTCCCTGACCTGTTTTTTAGCTTCTTGCTTTATTGGGTACTGCCTTTGTGCAGTTGGTTCATGTTTCAGATGTATTTTATGGTGAGGTGAGTCCTCATCCCATCCTACATGATTTTTATATAATGCTGGGGCCTGGGCTACTGCCCATTTCCTGGCATATGTATATTTTAGATGAATTGGAATATGGTTGGAGAAGGCAGGCATAATAATGTCCTCGCCGTGTGGGCACTCCCTGACAAATTGTGGTGGCCAGTCTTTTTCTGCTAGAAGTATGTCATAGCCCCTTGATAGTCTTTCACCAAAAAGTGCTTTCACCTGTCTTGGTATGTCTCCCTCAATCCGGAGTGTTATTTCATATAACTTTTGTGGAGTACTAACCCTGGTGTCTACAGTCTCCACCTGTAATGTACTCATTCAAGTCCACTATCTCCAGAAGTTCCTTCAGGTTCTGGCGAGCTATTGTGACTTCTGCTGCACTATCCAGCATTGTCTGAGCCCATTCTCCGTTCTTGAGTTGTGTTCTCAGTATTCTCGGCATGTCTGATCTTCAGACCCGCTACCTTCTTTTTGGAGAATTGAGGTTTTGATTTGTTTTTCAGAACGTGTTTGTCGTCTTTCGATTTCACGCGTTCTTCTCTATGTTCTGACCGTCCTCTTCTTTCCGATGTCTGTGACGAGATCTGAAAGGTACGAGAGGAACGTGTATCAGTATCTTGATACCTGTCAGGTTTTTTCAAATTATCCCTATTCCTGAGGTTATACCTCCTTTCAGAGGGCTCCTTTTGAGGAGACCTACCTCGGGATTGAGAACGTTTCTCGTTTGAATTTTGTTTATTAGTCTCCCACTTCTTTTTAGAAGATGTAGGAGTTTGTTTAATTGAGTCCTTCTCAGGACTTTCAGATAGTTTCGGCTTCACTGGTCTTCCACCCAAACTATCTCTGCCTAATTCTGCATAAGATTGTTCTATTATTCTGGGTAGCTCAGTTTGATGTTCTGTAACATCGAATTCCCTTAATTTTTGGCGGATCGCCACTGCTGCTGCCTCCCCTTTAATGTTAGATAATATTATTGTTGAGACCTGGTCGAAATTTTTCAGTAATTTCATACCTAAATTTAGAGCAGGCTCTGCCCCGTATTCATTTTGAATTTGTTTTAGGACATCAGGTATTACCGCAATTGACGGAATGCCATGTGTTTTAGTGTAGATGGCAGCAAAGACTGAGCCCCAAGTGGTGCAGTCTTCCAGTTGTGGTGTGATCCCCATCGGTAAACAGATGGTTAGGATTCTGTGTTTCTCATACGGGCTAGTATTTGGAAATACTGCTTCGCTTTGAGTAATTTTTTGAGCTATCCAGAATGGAATTTGCTCACGTTTTGTGGGCATTTTTCCCATGACTGCGTATAGAGTCTGTGGTGTAATTTTTAGTGTATTCCCCTGTTGAGGAGTTTGATTCGGAAGTGTCAATGATGGTTGGACTGTGAAAGTCCGCATGACATATTGAACCAATTGTCTGTAGATTTTTATTAACTCTGTAAGTTGAGTAAGTAGTTCCTCATCTGACATTATATCCAGTTCAGGATGAGGTGTGTAGCCGGCTAGACTCGGCCATGTTGCTCCTGGTCTACCTAGTGGACCGAGCCTGGTAATGTTTCTGTGATGTTTTAGGGCGCCTTTAAACCAGAGCTGATGCTCCTGGTATGTTAATGGAATTTCAATATCCTCGAAAGGAATATATTCCTCTGGTGGATCATCTTCTTTGTAGAAGTGAAACATGTGTGTTACTGAATTGGATTCAGGAAATATTACCCATGAATAGAATACCTCTGTCTGAAAGGATTCGTGTGCCTCTATCACGAAAACTGCTCTACCGCCTCTTGGCGGTAGGCCGTGTTTTATGAGTTTTAGAGTGATGGCTCTTCTTAAGTTTGGAGCGATGTCTATAACACCCTCCTAGGTTTCATCTAAACCTGTAAAGTTAAAAACTCTTATGGCTGGGTCAGCTGTAGCTCCACCGTTTCCGGTGGCTTCGTCCATTTGTTTTTTGAAAAATGTAGAACAAGTTTCAAGGAAACAAAGATAAGGTGCACAATATTTTGGAACACTGTATCCTTCAACGTTGAGCAAATCAAACAGCTAATATATAGGGTACTTCCCTATGTAGCCATGGCGGATACTTAACCCTGCCCACTCCAGACGTCTTTTGGAGTATAAGGGTAGGGGTCTCTGAGAGAAAAAGCACGGCTGAGTTACTCAGTATCTAGCGTTAAATTACTGCCTTACCAAACGTTGGGCGCCATGTAGTGTAGCTCCTATTTCCCTAATAGGCTCTGCGCATTGGAATAATATACCCTATAGGTTTGACATAGGACTAAGGTCGGTATGTCCCTATCGAGTATATTAAACTTAATTACTTGTGCCAGCTAGCTCAGAGGCCACTAGAAACTCCTTGATAAACAAGAAGGGAGTAGTTTCTGGCAGCCGCAAAACATGACAACTTTGTTTCTCTTTTAGAATCAGAACGTGTCCCAGAGTCGTAGAAACAATAGATAACTATTTCACTCAGCTCAATCGTACATGCTTAGTTTTCCCAAAGTTACACAGAAAGAACAGACGGGCGTTTCAATAAAAAGGTTTATTGAACAGTCTTGTTTCTCGTGTAAGTAAAATGTGCTGTTACGATCACAAGACAGTATGCAAGATAAATAATGTACAGTGTAAGCAGTAGAAATAAATAATACTGCGCTAGCATTATCTTTTAGCATATATTCACATACATAAGTAGCATGAGCTAAAAATGCGAGGACTCATACGATGCGTCTCTAAGCTAGTTCTACCCCAATGTACCTAACCTAACCTAGGTGTAGGGAGAGGTATGAAGTAGGTGGAGTATTCCTTACTATGGTATACTAAGAGTATGTTAAGCCTAGTATGCCTAGTATGCCAAGAGTCCCTCTAGGTTCTAGTCAGCCCCATACCTTAAGAATGAGAGAGGTGGGAATCTCTTGCCAGACTCGAACTCCAACACCCCGCAAGGGAAGTCAGATCACTGGAAGCTGGACTCTCTGCGTGCAGGGATGACAGCGTCTTCTCAGTGCGTCAGGCCGGGAAACGGGCTCCTCTGAAGTCGAGGTCTCCTCTGATTTACAAGGGCTAGGGAAGGTATATTTATAACTGAGAGGTACCTCAGAATGTTAGCATTGACGTGAATCGGACAGCGGAAGACGTCATGAATGAACCCCTAAGGTATAACGGTTCATGCATAATAGAGGAGTCCTTGAAGAAATCAATAGTCCTGTGCTAGGGAAACTCCCGAAGCCTAAGGGTCTGTTCTTCAAGAACTCGTTTTGACGTTAGGGTGGACGGATGTCAGAGACCATGCCTGAATTTGGTGTGCACGGTTTAATGCCTAAATAAGGACTGGGATTTTATGCCTATATAAGGGCAGGGCGAATTGTGCCTATATAAGGACATGTTCCAGGAAAGCCCGTGTATGGACACCCTAAGAGGAATACAACAGAGCAATGGTGGAAGCATACCATTGCTGAATCCATAGTAGGTTGGACAGGCCTTTTTCTGTGTTCCAATAAATAGGTTGATGCCAACCAGCCGGCGTGTGTAAAGATGTGCTTGCATGAAAGGCCCAGACATAGAGCTGATATCCTGTGTGTATGTTGAGTGTCGGTTGTTTGCACAGTGCCTTCTGGAAGGCCTTCATTTTATCTGTGATTGCCTGACTGCTGGAGTCAGTGAGATCCATTTTGGATTGTTCGTGGTTTTGATGGCACAAGAAGAAGGTATTCATACAGCCTCCCCAGACAGTGGAAGTGTATTGCTGGCATTCCTGAGTTAAAGGGTGTAGTTTCAGACTCTTGAAGTGTGGAAGAGAAGAAGACAGGGATACCTTTAGAAATGTCATGTGATCTATTTAGCAGGGAATTGCTGATTCATCCTTCCTGAGCACTGCCATATGGCTGATGGTAAGGGAATAAGGAGAGTCAGCACATTCAGTTGTTGGAGAGACGTTTCTTGGCAGGGCCTTTTGTCTTTCTCTGAGTGACCCATCCACGATGAATAATATAGAGCTTCACACTTATTGTGGTCCTTTTATGGGTATTCCTGGTTGGATATATCAAGAGGGAGGGACTAAGGAGCGCATAAAGGTCCAGCATACATGCTCCGATTAGCTAATCATGATCACCGGGGTATGCCGTTCCTAGTAAGTACAGATTTGTCTACTTAGGTCACTTAAGTTCTTCAGAGTCTGCAGGGAGCATTACTCTGTAGGAACAAATGCCCTCACACACCTAGATGGGTATCATGCTTCATCATTGGGATTTTGCTCCATTTCGGGCAGATCTTTTTATAAGCCGTATGGTGAAGTGTGGGTGTATTTTAAGTAAATATGTGAAAGAGTGTGATAAAAATAGGACAGGGTGTACTCTACAGAAATATTTTAATGATTGAGTCCTACTGCCTATGTTAGAATATGTGGCGCTACCTACTAGAAGTGATTATCTAAAGTAGCTGAAGGTCGATCTGTTTCAAGCCTAATTTAGTCATCTGAATTATCTAGCGGCTTTTGTTCAGGACCATGAAAACCTAATCTACACAGTGACTGGGGTTTCGAAATATGAGTTCATTTGTGTTACTCCCAGCCACCTATACTTTTCTATGTGTCAATATAAGTAAATCAATTTTTGAGAAGACCTGTAGTGCAGACAAAATGTGACATCATCAATTTCACTATTATCAAAAAATGGACAATTTGAGACACAAAGCATGCTCACATGTTCATCCTCACTCTTTGTGGCTGCCATTTTAACAAGGGGGCATGAATCTGCAAAGTTAATGTGGGCTAACATTGTCTGCCATGTCCTGGGTATGTTTCCTCACTGATCAACAGAGTGTGTTGGAATTTCATGATATATGTTTTATCTTCCATGTGGTGTTGGTGAATTGCACTTTTTAATTCATGGGACAAAGAGTGAGCATGAACATGTGAGCATGCTTTGGTGTCTCAAATTGTCAATTTTTTATTATAGTGAAATTGATGATGTCATTATTTTGTCTGCGCTACAGGTCTTCTCAAAAACTGATTTACTTATATTGATACATAGAGAAGTATAGGTGGCTGGGAGTAACCAAATGAACTCATATATCGAAACCTCAGTCACTCTGTAGATTAGGTTTTCATGGTCTTGAAGAAAAGCCACTGGATCATTCAGATGTCTCAGTCAGTCACACAGCTTTATTCGATCTTTTTAAAACTGATCATAAAAGCACAACTTATCTAAAATTCCAACACAATATATACACATATATACTCATTTAAAATAAGAATTAAACAGTTGCCGTGAACCATATAAATTCATATAAAAACATTTAGGAAAAAAAGCAGTTCTGAATTTAAAATTAGTCAATTAATTGTTACAACTAAAATCTCGTCCCGCCTTTTTCCTCTTCCTAAAACAAGCCCACAAAAATGAGGCAACAGAACAGCATACAAATGGGTCCCGTAGAGTTTTTAAAAGTACATAGCCACCCGGCACTGCCTAAAATTGTGGTACCTCAGGATAGGGAGTATAAATGTTTTCCTTTCCTCTGTGTAGGTCTTACAAAATAATACAATGTGTAGATCTGACTGTACTGCGTGATTGTTACAAGGACAGGGTGAGAGATCTGCTAATTTATATTTATTTTGGGGGTATCCCAGGAGTAGCGGGATCATGTTCATGCGGAAACGCAAAAGAATAAATCTGTGCTGCGCATTATTTATTCGTGATAAATACTGAAAACCTTCCCCCAATCTTGGTGGTACAAATCATAAAGAATGGAGGAATGGTAAGTGCGTTTCTTTTCTCTTCGGGCATACTTTGATCTGTTAATGAATAGATCAGTTATTCTTTCCTTTGAAACCCTTTTACAGGACTCAGGGTCCTGAAATAATTCTCCCATCCCTAACACTTTCAGATGGATCTCTACGTAATTTAACCATCCAATTTTTTTATAATAATCAAATTTACAACAGTCCTTAATAATGGTTTGAGTCAAATCCACTGTAGACCTCCGCCATACTGATAGCCACAACAAGACTGGAGCCAGTCTTATGTTGTCGCTCAAATAAGGAAGCCCCAATTCACAGTGTAAAATATAATTTGGGGTTGATTGCGGTAAGGACACACGATTTTTAAAAAAGGAATCTTCTATTTGTTGTAGCGGTGCAACGTTAGCCATACCCCACACTCCTGCCCATATATTGCAGCGGACTTTGTTTTAGCCGAATATATGTTCTTAATTGCATCCAGTGGGCTGCCTCCCAACTTCTTAGCAAATCTTTTAACAGCGTTAACACTTCTTTGCATACCCTGAGCTCTTGCTGCCACTAAATTAGACCATGAGTGGTCTTTATCAAAAAGCACTCCAAGGTATGAAAAGGAGTCAACTATCTCAATTTTCTTGCCTGACCACTGGAAGTGGGGATGTCTCTCACCTCTTGCGGCTCCAGACACAATTATAAATGATTTCGATTCATTGACCTTTAGGTCAAGGGAGGCCATAAAGGCGGAGTAGGCTGTTATTAGCGTTTGTAGGGCTAAGCCCGATCTGGCCATCAATACCGCGTCGTCAGCGTACGCCAGAATCGGAAGGGGGATACGATCAAATTTAGGCACATCTACCGGTAGAGCAGACAGGGAGGACTCTACCCCGTTAGTGTAGATTGAAAAAAGAAACGGGGCGAGAACATAACCCTGTCTTACTCCCTTTTTGATTTTAAAGAGGCGAGTGCACTCCCCCTTCCTGCCATACCTCACACAGGCAGTGGCATTGGCGTACAACTGACGTATGAAACCAATTATTGGTGGATCGATACCCATGCTCTCCATCATGGACCACAACCTCGGGTGTGACACACAGTCAAAGGCCGAGGTTAGGTCCATGAAAGCCATGTACAATTTGCCGGCCTTTGCCTTAGTGTATTTCCCTATAGTTAGGGAGAGGTTTAAGCACTGATCGACCGTCCCCATTCCTCTACGAAACCCATATTGTGCCTTCATAAAAATGTTATGCGATTCGGCCCAGTCCTCCAATCTGGCCAAGAGGACCCGTCCCATAAGTTTGGCAGTAGTGTCGAGGAGGGATATGGGGCGATAATTCTTTGGGGATCCCCTGTCACCTTTTTTAAAAATGGGCACAATTAAACTCTGGTTCCAAGAAAGAGGCGGGCCTACTATCTGAATACTATTAAAAATGTTTGTAAGTAAAGGCACCCACATATTATAATCCTGCTGAAAGAGATCAATTGGAACTCCATCTGGCCCAGGCGCCTTACCAGGGGTGCAGGCTTCCAACGCCTTTCGTATCTCTAATACAGAGAAAGTTAACCCTCCCTGTGGTAAAATCTCTGGGGAGGATAGTAGTGGAGTTGGGGGGTTTGCTAAGCCAAATATTCCTTCGAAGTGGCTCACCCATGCCTCTTCCTCTACATGCACATCTAATGTAGGATCCTGGATGTCTTTAAAATGTGGGGCATTCACGATTTTCCAGAAATCTTTACTACTGCCTGACATAGCTGCTTCCTCGAGATCTACCCATGCCTGTGCCCTAAGATCTTTCTCCCTAGTCCTCCTCACTAGTTTATAATCTTTATGTAACGCACACACTACAGAACAGTCTCTGGGATGCGTATTTAGAGCTTTCACAAGGGCTTTTTTTGCTGTTGTACAGGCTGTATCAAACCACCCCACTTTGACGGTAGCATTAGCTGACTTAACCCGTGTGAGTGCTAATTTTACTTTTTCCAGAAGAGCAATAAACTGGGTAACCAAGAATAGTGGTGATGAATTCTCTTCCAGACAGGCTAAAATTTCATCCTTTATTTGAGCTATAATTTCAGGGCCTAAATTTAATCTTTGTACTTGTGACCACTTCAACTGGTAACCGTTTTTTCTGGACAAATTCACACCTTCTACAACCTTATTGTGCTCTTTAGGATCAGATAAAATACTTAGGTAAATAGATAACATGGCGTGATCACTATAAGAAGAAAATCGAGTACTCGTATGGACCACTTTCCCATGTAAATGTGCCGAGGCTAAAATATGGTCTATAGTAGACTCTTGGATACCCCTTCTAAAAGTGGACTCTTGCCCTCCCTCTTCTAGTACATTTATTAAGGACAAGTTCCACTTATATAACAGACTGTTCAAAACATCACCGTACTCATTATGTGTGAAGTGTGAAAAGAGGTTATTGTAGGAGTCCTCTACTCCACATACCCTAGTGCCATTGAACTTACAGAGATGAACATTAAAATCCCCCACCCATACAAGATTTACACTACCCCCATTTTTCCCATTATACAATTTCTCAATCTCTAATGCTAGTGCATCTACCACTTGCCTCGAGTTCCTCCCAAACTCATTATTGTAAAAATTACCGATTGTCCAAATGCCCTGTTTCCTACTACCCATCTCAAAAATCTGAAAGTGAGTATGTCTAGGACCAACTTCTTTGATTTGAAGGGGTATAGTATTTGAGAATAGAGTAAGTAAACCCCCCTTCGCCCTTCCAGAGAGTGATGGAACAGCTGGGGAATGGAAGGTGCGAAAGCCTGAAAAGAAAATTGGATCTATGGCCCAGGTCTCTTGAAAGAATACTACCTCCATACATTGCCACTTATTTATCCATTCGGGATTGGCTATTTTGGAAGCTAGACCTGCCACGTTCCACGTTAGCATATTGGGTCCAGTTCCCTCAATATCAGTCATACAGGTTGGCAATGGGTACTCAAGTTCCTGTACCCCCCTGGGTGCTAAATTTGCAACTATGGTGGTCTCCTCGGAGGATCGTGTACGCAGTGGAATCCCCAAGGGGCTAACCTCTACAAGGGCCACAATAGTTGCCCTACTTAGTAGTTTGGGGGGTGATACAGGTAGTCAATCGCATTCCTCCAGGTTCGACAGGGGTGCAAATCTATTATATAAACTAATTCCAGAATTTAAAAGGGGTCCCTTGTTCATACCATAAGGCATTTTCAATTGTGTACCCCTGTATTCCCCTCTCATGGTCACACCCTGGCCATTGTAGAAGAATTCCAGGGGTAAAGGTATTATCTGGGAGTTCCTTTGAGAAAAGCCATGGGAGTTGGCTAAAAGAGAAGCACTTGTGTGCACATTGTTAAAATTAATTACCACACAGTCGCCACCAAACACTTTTCTTAAACCCCCCACCCATTCCACTCTCCTGGCCATAATAACTTCATTGGCCAATTGCCTTCTCCCCCCCTCGGTCATATGGACATTACTTGTTAACCAATGAAGACATTTGTCCATTAATTGTCTTGTAGTTTCACTTTGATCTTCTCGATGGGGTGGGACATTTGCCAAAACCTGGACCAGTGGTGCAGCGGCAGGGGGAGATGAAGAGTTTGTTGTGGCTGGTGCTTAAGTATTCCAGTGAAGTTCTCAGGTAACCCTGCCTGGTGCATAACTCTTCTATCTTCCATCCTTGGTAGTAGTGGCTGGCGAGCTAGGTCCCCTTCATTTAGCCCTTGGCCGGGCTGAGTAACCCTTGTTACATTCATATTAGGGAGGGGGTTTAAGGGCTGTGATACAGCGTTGGAAGAGCCTCCAGGGGGTATAGACGATGTCAATGTCATTATTGAGGATGGAGGTGGCCCTCGTGCCTCCATCGATGGTGCTAATTCAGTATTCCTAGGTGCTATCATAGAAGCAACATTCTGCGGGGGCATACGGGCAAGTAGTAAACAATTCTGCGTTTCTAATTCCCCCAGCCGTGTTTCAATTAGAGACAATTTAGTCAAAATGGGAGCCATTATATCTTTTAGCCTTGTAGAAACTTCTGTCCAAAAAGAGTCCGGTTGCAGTGCCTGAAGCGATGGTGTGTTAAGGGACACTGACGCTACCTGTTTTTTGGAATTCGTAATCTGCACATTTGTTTGGACAGTTTTAGTTTTGGGCACACGAGTAGTTTTAGGTTGTTTAGATTTTATTCCACTAACGGCCCCTCCTGCTCTGGTTCGCTTAGCCGGAGGAATAGGTGAAGAATCCAGTAATGAGCCATTCAAGGGGGAGTGCTCTTTACCTGTGCTTGGTAAGCTCCCTGTATACAAATTGGAGAGCAAAGGCCCATGTTGGTCTTGTGTAAGGACTAAAGTATTTTGGGGCAATGGCGTTTGTATTGGTTGCGTATCTGGGAGGATATCATTTACAAGGCCTGAGGACGCACCCTGTGTTAAAGGGAGCGGCTCCATAGAGAGACGCCTTTCCGTCAGCTCAATCTCTTGCGAGAGGACGCTGGCTGCTCTTACTAGGAAAGAGTCCAAAGTAGTTCCGACTCCCCCTCCCAACTTCACTCTCGTTCCCTTTACTTTCGCCATCTGTGGTGTAAAACAATAGATAAGATCGTCCGTACCTCAAGCGGCTGCAGATGTAAAGAGGGGGGGCCCAGCCCAGCCTGCTCCGGGCTCCGACGGGCGTGGACGGGCCCCCCTTGGCCCGGGCGCATCCCGCGCCTTGGGGCGTGCCTTGCCTTTTGTAGCGCGTCCGCGCGCTAAGATTCCTGGATGCTGTGGTCCGTGGAGGCAGGAGACAGGAAGACAAACAGTCCCGGTGGCTACAAGCGCCGCGGGGTGCGCCTTGCCTTTTGTAGCGCATCCGCGCGCTAAGATTCCTGGATGCTGTGGTCCGTGGAGGCAGGAGACAGGAAGACAAACAGTCCCGGTGGCTACAAGCGCCGCGGGGCGCGCCTTGCCTTTTGTAGCGCGTCCGCGCGCTAAGATTCCTGGATGCTGTGGTCCGTGGAGGCAGGAGTCAGGAAGACAAACAGTCCATGTGGCTACAAGCGCCGCGGGGCGTGCCTTGCCTTTTGTAGCGCGTCCGCGCGCTAAGATTCCTGGATGCTGTGGTCCGTGGAGGCAGGAGACAGGAAGACAAACCGTCCCGGTGGCTACAAGCGCCGCGGGGCGCGCCTTGCCTTTTGTAGCGCGTCCGCGCGCTAAGATTCCTGGATGCTGTGGTCCGTGGAGGCAGGAGACAGGAAGACAAACAGTCCCAATGACTAAATTAGGCTTGAAACATATCGACCTTCAGCTACCTTAGATAATCACTTCTAGTAGGTAGCACCACATATTTTAACATAAGCAGTAGGACTCAATCATTAAAATATTTCTGTAGAGTACACCCTGTCCTATTTTTATCCCACTCTTTCACATATTTACTTAAAATACACCAATCTACTGTTTTACCCACACACCCACTCTTCACCATACGGCTTATAAAAAGATCTCCCATAAACAGCGCTCGTTGAGGCTCCCCGTCGCCAGCCTGACATGGTGCAAAAGCCCAATGATGAAGCATGACACCCATCTAGGTGTGTGAGGGCATTCGTTCCTACAGAGTAATGCTCCCTGCAGACTTTGTGGAACTTAACTGACATAAGCAGATAAATCTGTACTTACTAGGAACTGCATCCCCCCATGATCATGATACTCCTGGTTGGAGCCACCATCATCACTACCTGCTGTAAGAGCCTTATCTTACAAAAAGGCAACTGCAACCCAGAAACAAGAACTGAATAGTCAGGGTTTATGGAACTGACCTACACATCACAGATTGTAGGAAAGCTGCTCAACTTTGCCATTGTAAGCCTACACCTGTGCATGAGTCTATGACTTTCTTTTCCTCTGTGTACTGAACCCCATAGGCCCTGTGGTGTGCAGCCTAGTAATGCTACTTCCTCTTTATGGGACTTATTACGTTTGGGTGTGATTAAAGCACTTCTAGTTCCTTAAAACAAATGTACTAGGCTGTATAATTGCTTATTGTGCCTATTGCTTGAATGCCTGAGTTTTGCATATCTAGCCCCTACACTACCTCCTTGAAATGCTTTGAACTGCTTGCCTTGGCTACCCTGAGAGTCAAGTGTGGTAGGGGTGTCCTTAGCCAAGTTTGCCGAGCTACAGTATGAAGGACCCCAGGACACCAAATGGTAAACAGCCCAGACACCATGGTCAACGCCCAGTAACCCGTTTGCCAGCCCTCCCATCCTCATATATGGGATCTGAATAGATCCCATCCATTTAAAGGAAAAATGAACAGGCTACATAATGACTGATGATGCTGTTTTCAAGTCACAAATTTAACCTACTGACAGCTTAAACCAACAGGACTGCTACATTATGTATGCTAAAGTTAAGATCAGAAATCTATAAAGCCAAGACAGCTGTGCATAAACCCAGTTTGAAGTGATCAGTCAAACACGTCTACTGTCCCACCCAAAAGGCTCCTGTCTGCCTGCATTAAAGTTGATGCGAAACTTCCCCTGCCTGTAGACACTTCACTAATGATAGTAAGCAAACAGCTGTGTTCACACTTCACCCTTGTTGCCAGAAACAGCAACACCCCATCGCTCAATGTCAAGTTCTTTAGACGCATCAACTCAGATAAGATTACTGAGGCTGGTCTTCGGCATCTAGAGAACATGTATCTGATAACTATATGCATCTACAAGTCAAGTTCAGTGATGAATGCAAGAAGATTCATCTTTGGTCAGGAATAGTCCACTCCTAGGTTGTCCCAAAGCAAAGGAAGATTATGACTTTACAATTTCTTATACAGCCAGATAGCCCAGCTGCTTATGAGGCTTGTAATGTTGGAATTTAGCAATTAAGCAACAGCATTAAACCAGAAGATCCACCTGCTAAAACATAAAATACGCCAATTGAAGGGAAATGTGTGGTGCATGTTTTTACATCGAGATTTATCGGCGACCTCAAGCCAAAAAAGTAATACTTGGGCTTGAATTACAGGACCAGCAACTACGATTTCTATTCCATGTGTTAGATGAGGGGTTGAAACCAACTAGTAAGTGAATATAATTATATCATTCATATTACACCTGAGCAGCCCCCAGAGGCTGATCTTTCCTTCTTAATATCCACTGCAATAGTGTTTTGAGACCATCTGAAAGATGACAGGGAGAACAGCACCTTTGCTCTTAAAGAACAAGTTACTTACCTTCGGTAACGCTTTTTCTGGTGGATACAGTATCTGCCTGTGGATTCCTCACCTTTTGAAATTACCCCTGCGCCAGCATTCCACGGAAATTCTTTTCTTAGCTCTACCACGTTGATGAGGACGTCACAATAGCACCGCTCCGCTCGTGACTCCGTATGACGTCACCGGAGCCATAAGAAGACCTCGTCGGCGTGCTGACGTCAGTTCCACCCATTCTTTTCCGTGCCCTCGAGGTGAACGGGCGGACCGATAACATAATACAAGTATACACAGTATACAAAATATATACACAAATACATACAGTATATATATATATATATATATATATACATAAAAAGGAAAAGCCAAAAACTTAAGCATTTCCTAGCAATAAACTGTATGGTATATAAATGCCATATGAAAAATAACAATGTCAAACTGTCAGAAGTTTTTTCGGTATAAGCAGGTGGACAACGGGGAAGCGGGTGCGTCAGTGAGGAATCCACAGGCAGATACTGTATCCACCAGAAAAAGCGTTATCGAAGGTAAGTAACTTGTTCTTCTGATGGATACATCTGCCTGTGGATTCCTCACCTTTTGAATTGAATCCCCAAGCTGTTCCTCTCTTGGAAAAGGGTGTCCACCCGCCTATACCAAAAACTCTTGCAGCACAGAGTGTGCAAAATGGCTGCGCCTCCTAACCTCTGAATCCAAGCAGTAATGCTTCGCATAGGTGTGGAGGGAGGCCCAAGTTGCCGCCTTGCAGATGTCTACAACAGGAACACCTCTAGCCAAAGCAGAAGAAGATGACTTAGCTCTGGTGGAATGAGCTCTAATACCTTCAGGCGACTCCTTCTTGGCCAAGGCGTAGCAGATCTTGATGCACAAGATGATCCACCTGGAAAGTGTTCATTTGTGGACAGCCTTGCCCTTCATCCTTCCAACATAGCCCACAACAGCTGGTCATCCAGTCTTAAGTCCCTGGTTCTGTCCAGGTAGAAGCTGACAGCCCTTCTAGGGTCCAGGCGGTGAAGTCTATCCTCCTCCTTGGAAGGGTGAGGGGGAGGATAGAAGGTAGGTAAGGTAATAGACTGCCCTAGATGGAAAGGAGTGACCACCTTAAGCAGGAAAGCAGCCCTGGTCCTGAGAACCATCTTTTCTGCATGAATGGTTAAAAACGGAGGTTTAGAACTAAGAGCCTGAAGCTCACTTAACCTCCTGGCTGAGGTAATAAGCTTCAGAAAAACCGTCTTGAAAGTAAGAAGACCTCAATGGGCAACTATGAAGAGGCTCAAAAGGAGAACCCATCAGGAAAGCAAGTACTAAATTCAAATTCCACTGAGGCATAATGAAGGGAGTGGGAGGAAACCCATTGGTGAGGCCCTTAATGAGCCTCATAACAATGGGGGACTTAAATAAAGACGGCTGGTCTGGCAAACAGAGGAGAGCCGACAAGGCGACAAGTAACCCTTTACTTGTAGCCACAGCACAACCTTCCTGAGCCAAGGAAAGTGAACAGCCAAGTACATCAGATAAATTGGCCTTCAAAGGATCAATGGACCTCTCTCCACATCATTTCACAAACTTGGACCACCTAGAGGAATAAATAGATTTGGTGGAGTGTCTCCTGGATGATAAAATAACATCCACCACATCCAGTGGGAGAGAGAAAGAACTCAGGTTGCCCCGTTCAATCTCCAGGCATGAAGGTGCAAGCTCTGGAGGGGGGGGGGGGATGTAGAACCTGCCCATGCGACTGAGAGGAGGTCTGCCCTGAGAGGGAGACAGAGCGGAGGGTGCAAAGAGAGGTGAAGAAGATCAGTGTACCACACCCTTCTTGGCCAATGCGGAGCGATCAATATGACTTGGGCCCGGTCTTGGCGAATCTTCCTCAGAACTCGAGGAATCATGGGTATGGGAGGAAATGCATAAAGGAGTTGGGAGCTCCAATCCAATTGAAACGCATACCCCAACGCTCCCTGCATCGGATACTGAAGACTGCAGAACGACGGGCAGTGCGCGTTCTCCTGAGTGGCAAAAAGGTCCACCCGAGGAAACCCCCACATCCGAAAGATGTGATGGACCACCTCCGGATGAAGCCGCCACTCATGATCGTCTGAGTATTGCCGACTGAGACTGTCTGCACGCACCTTTAGCACCCCGGCCAGAATATTTGCAAACACACAAATCTGATGGCCCTGAGCCCAGGACAAGAGTCGCAGAGCCTCTCTGCAGAGACGATACAACCCTACCCCTCCCTGTTTGTTTATGTACCACATCGCAGTAGTGTTGGCCGTCAGGACTTTAATCAACTGACCGCGAAGGGGGGGGGGAGAAAGGCCTTGAGAGCCAAACGTATTGCCCGCAATTCCAGAAGGTTGATGTGAAGCAACCTTTCCTCCGGAGACCAAAGACCCTTGATCTCCAGATCCCCCAGATGAGCACCCCACCCTAGAGTGGAGGCATCCGTGATTACTATGGCCACCGGTGGAGGAGGATGAAAAGGCATTCCTTAAGGCAGGTTGACCGGCACACTCCACCAAGACAGCACCGCTGCAGTGTCTCTGGAGATTCTGACCTTCTCCCAGAGATCTCCATTGTGCTGATACCACTGCCTGCGGAGGCACCACTGGTGTGCCCTTTTGTGCCAGCGGGCATGGTTGACCAACAGTGTGCAGGAAGCGAACAGACCGAGCAGGCGTAGGACTGGAACAACCGCTCCGTCATGAACAAAGGAATCATCTCCTGAATGTCGAGAATCCTCTGCAGCGGCGGGAAAGCTCAACACACAGTAGTGTCCAGTACTGCCCCTATGAAAAGGCTACGCTGAGAAGGCACCAGGTGAGATTTGGGTACATTTATCGAGAAACCCAAGTTGAACAACAGTTGTGTTGTTACTTGCAAGTGACACAGCACCATCTCTGGTGACTTTGCTTTGAGCAGCCAGTCGTCCAGATAGGGGAAAACCGGAATCCCTGACCTTCTGAGATGTGCTGCCAACACGGCCATCACCTTGTGAAGACCCGTGGTGCGGAAGTGAGGCCGAACGTAAAGACTGCAAACTGCAGTGGCGGCTGGTGAAATTTGAAAAAGGTAAGGCATAACATTAGATTAGTATGTATTGCATACAACCAAGCCATAAGAAACCCCCTCCCACTTCAAAGATGTTTTTTTAAAAATGGGGTACAATGGTACTTTTTCCAGCACAATTTATTTAGGAAACTGAGAGAAAGTAGGAAAGATGCCCGGTACTACTGGCACAGATTCAGGATCAGACTGGGATAGAAAAAAGGCTGGAACACCAAATTAAAAGTGTCCCGCCCCTTTAGTGAATTAAATAGCTAAAAAGAGGCCCATGCTTCGAATTTGGGGCAGTTGCTGTGTTTTGCAAGGGATGGAAGACTGCATGAATTCAAGCTTGCTGCAGGCAATGTTTTTTCTTTAACAGGGAAATTTACAGTCCCCTCCCCCCCCCCCCCAAACAGACCATAAAATGGGCCCACAAAAGCCCACAGGCTGACCTGCCGGAGCAGCCCTTCGGGCACTCTCTGATTGCCCAGTAGGCCAGCCGGAAACTGCACAGCTGAAGATAGAGGTAACTAGGGAAGGGAATGTGACTGGCACTGCAAGAAAGAAGAAAATACAGTGAGAGGGTAATGGGGTATTGAATCGTGGCACTGCAGGGAAAATGTGAAGGGACAATGAGAAAAGGGAGTATCATTTTAATTGCACAAAACCCACAAAAGTGGCTAAATGAATTAAGTGTTTTTTGCTGAAACACCCCTATAAACTACTGGTCATGAGCCCGTACTCAGCATGGCCCACTCAGCCTTTCATGTTTCCAAGGTGCACACGGTGACTCTGTTAGCACCCTTAAAAATTGTGAAACACTTGCCATTTTGAAGATATAGTAAAAATGTGAAGTGATGCAGAACATGTTCACAAGTTATTGTAGGCAGTGCAGAAATAACAGAACATTAATCACCCAACACAGAAAATGAAAAATGGCTACCACGAGCACTGAACGATGATGAATGTGTTGACATTGCCTATGACTTTTTAATTGGGGCATGCTCAAAAACAGGTCTCGGGCGTCCGCTTTGTTTAAAAATACTGTAAAAGTCAGTGTCTGAAAGCATAACACGTACGTGTATTTTGCCATCACCTGGGCTTCAGTTGGAACAGAAAAAGTTCTTGAAGGTGCTACTGCCAAGATTTTTACTCCTGGTTGCTGGGTTCACAGTTCTGTTATTTGAAGGCAGGTGGGAGGAGGACGAGGCGTGGACTTTTGTTATTTAAGGCAGGCTCTGTGCTCGTTTTCTTTTTGTAGCTGGGACAAAAGGCCCAGTGGGAGCAACTTCAGGACGTTGCAGACGCAGTTACCGTGATTGACTTAGGTGCAGCCTCGGAATGGGCTGCATCCTAATGCGCCCAAGTTTCCTTCTATAGTGACGTCACAGGCTCCACTCTATGCCTGAACTCTACCCTATGTGGGAGGCACCCAGACCCAGGGATGTTCACGACAAAGTCTAGCGTAAAAAAGTGAAGACTCGTACCTGCGCACTTCGCCTCCTGAATGTGCCTGGTTGTCTGATCTTCGAAGAGAGGGTGAGAATGAGATTAGACCTTGAATGCCATGGCCCCGTGGGATGCACATATTGAATTATTGGATTTTTTTATTGTGCCAGAATTAAGTTGACCTTGCCAGGCACCCAGGAAACAGGCAGGGCGCTGCTCCAACGCCCTTATCTACTGGCCGCTGCTGCAAACTGGTAGTGCTGAGACCCTACCATAAACCAGAGATACTTTCGATGCAACTTCAGAATAGGGATGTGGAAATACGCATCCTACAAGTCGATCAACACCATCCAGTCTTCCTGCTGCAATGCCAAAAGAACCTGAGCTAGGGTCAACATCTTGAACTTTTCCTGCCTGAGGTAAAAATTCAAAACCCTGTGGTCCAGGATCGGTCTCAGCCAGCCGTCCTTGGGCATTAGGAAATAACGGGAGTAGCATTCCTTACCCCTTTCCTGCTCCGGAACCACCTCTATTGCACCTTGCTTTTCTGCAGCAAGGAAAGAACCTCCTGCTGCAAAAGCAGCAAATGGTCCTCTGAACACCAGCCCTGGTGAGGAGGGGAAGGAGGTTGAAACTCTTGAAAAGGTAGGGCGTACCCATTTTCCACAAGATTCAAAACCCAACGGTCCGAAGTAACCGATTTCCAATCTTGTAGAAAATGGGACACCAGGACCCCTACAGGACCAGCATGCTCCAAGATGGGGGATCTAGAGCTGCTTTCCCATGGTACCGGTGGTGGGGACAGGTGAGGAGGAGGAGGAAGACTGTAGTCGAGAGGCTTCTCGCAGATGACCTCTACCTTTTCCTCTGTACGACCTGTACAGAGGGTTCTGCTGCTGCTGTGGCTGCTGATGACCTCGAAAGGAAGCTGCCTTCCCAAAGCCTCGATACCTTTTGTATCCATAGCCCCTGGGCTGGGATTGCAGGCCCAAGGATCTTGCAGTAGCCCTACTGTCCTTGAAGCGCTGCAGCGCAAAACACGCCTGCGTTCCAAACAATCTAGATCCATCGAAGGGTAGATCGAGCAAAGTAGCCTGTACATCTGGTGAGAAACCTGAAGACCTAAGCCAGGCATGCCTCCTGGTAGCCACCAAGGAGCCCATCACCCTGGCAACCGAGTCCGCCGTGTCCAGACCCGACTGAATGACCTGACGGGCTGCTGCTTGTGTGTCTGATAGCGCTTCCAAAAAATCTTCAGGCAACTTAGGAGCTACTTGCTTGACAGAATCTATTAGTGCATGAATATACCTTCCTAGCAAACACATGGCATTTGCCGACTTCAGAGCCATACTTGCTAAGGAGAACACCTTTTTGGCAGACTGTTCTAGTTTTTTTGAGTCTCTATCCCCCGGGGTGATGGGGAAGGATCCAGTTGACTGCTTGGAACAAGAAGCCTGAACCACCAAGCTTTCTGGTGAAGGATGGGCAGAAAGAAAAGCTGGATCACCAGGAGCAGGCTTATACCGTCTTGCCACTAATCTAGAAACTGCAGAGGCAGACAAGGGCTTCTGCCAGACCTCCATAATCGGCTCCGTCAACGCCTTGTTGAAAGGCAGCAGAGGCTCAACAGAAGAGGAAGGAGAATGCAACACTTCAGTCAAGATATTTGACTTGAGCTCAGCTGAGGGCAGCTGAAGGTCCAACAGGTCAGCGGCTTTCCTGATGATTGAGTGGTAATGGGCAACATCTTGTGAAGGCAAGGCCTTTGGAGAAGAAAGCTCCCACTCCAGGGAAGTATCCAGGCCACTGGCCTCCCGTAAGCCCTCGAAGTCGTCCACAGAGTCGAGGATCTCCCCTTCCTCATGTTCTTGCTGGTACTCCTCTTCTTCCAGCAGTCTTTGCACTTCCCTCCTGGAATGCCGCTTTGGGATCGGTGACAACGGCGCCGGCGTAGAAGGAGGACTTTCCGAAGTGGGCAACGGCACCGCTCGAATCCAGGAAGACGTCGGCCCAACACCAGACGGAGCCGGAGATTGAGGTATCAGAGTCAAAAACCTCGGCTCCGGAAACTGCCATGACGGAGCCATCGGCATGAAAGGCACAAAAGGTGCCTGGGCATACTGCTGGGGGATGCCCAAATTAAAGGCAAGCAGACCCACGGGGCGAGACAGCGCCCCGGTAGGGTAAGATGCCTTGGCAAACATGCCAAACATCGCATCTAGGAAATGCGACAGATCCGCTCCTGGTCCTGGAAAAGGAGGATAAGGATCCGAAGCCCTCTGGTCTGGATCCATCCGAGGCCTTACGGGGTGGCTGAGGCTGCAGCGCCGGAGACATTGGAGTGGGTACAGGTGAAGCCGCAGGAGCAGTAGAAGACTCCCTGGGTGCCGGAGAATCCCTGGATGCCAGAGAATGGGCCAGAGTCACCTGCGGAGAAGGAGTAGGCGACGGCGAGATGGCATCCCTGTCATGACGCCGCTGTATGGGGGAAGCCGACCTTGAAGCCCTGCCCTTCGAAGATCGACGTCGACGACTTTGATCTCTTGTGACCCCTCTTCTCTTTTTTCGCCCGCGCAATGAAGAGTTTCGCCTCACGTTCCTTCAGCGCCTTCGGGTTCATCTTCCGACAGCATGAACACCCTTTGACGTCATGGTCGGAAGAAAGACACCAGAGACAGTCGTCGTGGGGATCCGTTATGGACATATGGTCCCCACACTCCCTGCAGGGCTTGAAACCTGACTTCTTCGAAGTAGCCATTCTCACTGCAACATGAAGCAGAAGATAGAAACAATGTTATCACATGTAAAATGGAGAGTCCCAGAAAAAAAAGTTACGCGTCGACGGTGTGGAAAAAAGGGAACTGACGTCAGCACACCAACAAGGTCTTCTTATGGCTCCGGTGACGTCATACGGAGTCGTGAGCGGAGCCATGCTATGCTATTGTGACATCCTCATCGACGTGGGAGAGCTAAGAAAAGAATTTCTGTGGAATGATGGCGCAGGGTTCATGTCAAAAGGTGAGGAATCCACAGGCAGATGTATACATCAGAAGGAAGGTATTTCACACTTTGGCAGAAATAAATTTGAGGATCTTCAGGAAGAAATTATTAGGGATCAGCTAATTAATCGAACTCCAAATTTAAAGATCCAAGAAACGTTGTTGGTTATGAAGGAGCCAACGTTAGAGAAATCCATAATCATTGCAAAACATATCGAAAACACGTCACATTATGTGAAGGAATCGAAAGGCAAAGAGGAGGTGTACAAAATGTATAGTACAAAGCAGAACAATTTAGACCAATCTGGAGTCAGAAACAAGTGTAAACTGGGAACTTTGTCTATTCCTGACTAAGGAGTGTGGTATAGGAATGGAAGCATGAAACAAGTGGCAACTTCCAATAGTTGTCCAGCAGTTCAAGTGAAATGTTTTAAATTAAAAAAAATTGGAAAGTTTTCTAGAGACTGCAAGAGTGATGGTCAAAAGAGTGTGTACATGGTGCGGGAAGTTGGAGAATCATGCAAGGATAGGATGGGGAACTGGAGTCTGTTGATGAGGTGGAGGTATTAGAAGTATGTGATACGAAATGTATAGAAGGTACTAATGTTAATGTGGTAGTGGAACCCTATCGCCCACCCAAGTGTGAGGTGAAGATCTGTGTAGTGCAGGTAGCAATGTGGGCTGACTCTTGTTTACCATTTACACTGATTGACAAAAGTACATTGGACAAGTTAGGAGTGAAGAATTTGGAAGAAACCAAAGTTGGGCCTGAAGGATTTTGTGGGGTGAAGTTACCCGTCATTTGGTGTTTTTCAGCAGAATTGTCCTTTAAAGGAAGGGCAGCAGTGGGACAAATTTATGTCGTGGAGAGAAGCAGGACGTTACTAGGATGGAGGGAACAAAAAGCATTGGGAGTTACATTGGATCCCAATAGCGTTGGTCATGTCCTGGTGTTGGTGCAGGGTGAAACCTTATAATGGGTGTACAAGATTCCCAATCTATTTAATGAGGGATTGGGATGTTTAAAGAAGTTTGCTCACAAAATAATTCTGACAGAAACAGCAGTACCAGTAGTGCAAAAGGAGTGAAATGTATAATTTGCCTTGAGAGGTTTATTAAAGGAGGAACTGGGAAGGTTGCAGAGGATGAATGTAATAGAACCAATTGAGCTATCAGAGGGGTTGAGTCCAATAGTGATAGCCTGTAAATTGAATGGAAAGATCAGGATGTGTATTGATCTTAGGGATCTGAACAAGAACATTTGGGTGGATCTGCATTCTTTGCCCAATATTAATGAAATGTTGACGAGCATGGGAGGAGGGCAGTATTATTCCACCATTGACTTATCCAATGCGTACCATCAAATACTGCTGCATCCAGAGTCCAAACACATAACCTCATTTGTGACCCGGAAGGATTTTTCAGGTTCGTGTGAATGCTATTTGGTCTGGTTTCGGCATCAGCCATGTTCCAGCGCATCATGCAACTGTTGTTAGGGGGTTTGTGTAATGTGATGTATTTACAGGATGATGTGCAGGTGTAGGGTACAGACAGGGAGGATAATGACAGGCCATTGTGTAAGGTGTTGGGGATTTTGAAGGAAGCAGGGCTCACTTTAGAAATTGAAAGTGAACATTTGCAGTTAGAGAAGTGGAGTATCTTGGACACACAATTTGTGGTGAATACATAAGACTAAAAATGAAATGTTAGCGGCAATTGAGAGGTCGCCGTGCCCCCAGGAAAAGGCTCAATTCAGGTTGTTCCTTGGCTTGGTGGAATACTATGTGACGTGTGCGGACCAATTTGCTGATAGGGTCCAACCCATGAGGATGCTGACAGGGACAGAGGTATGATTGGACACCAGAGTGTCAAACGCATTTGACAATATCAAAGGTTGCATTATACAGGCAGTAGAATTGAAACCTTTTGACTGTAAATATCGTAGCTTTATATGTACTAATGCTATTATGCATGGGTGAGGTGCTGTTTTAATGCAGGTGAATAAAGGACAGGAAAAGATTGTGGCATTTGCATCTTGAACCCTTAGAGATGGAGAAAAAGTTACTCCACCATCGAGAAGGAAGTGCTAGATTGTTGGAGGGGTGGCCAACATTTCCAGAACTATGTGTGGGGGTCAAAATCTGAACTTAGGATGGCCATAAACATTTAATTGATTTATTTGCCACAATGGGAGCTGGTAAAGCAACACCACAGATTGCTAAATGGATGTATAGGTTCCAGGAGTTTGTGTTCAATGTCCACTATGCGTCTGGAGTAATAAATGTGAATGGGGACAGTCTACCCTGTTTGCCAGTACTTGCACGTAGAATTGATGTAGAGGATGACTGGGTGGTGGCTGATGTAGAAAGTTCTAGCTTAAAAGCAATCACTGAGAATAAGTGAAAACAGGCAATAGAAATTGGACAGTGAAATGCAAAAGATTGTGGCATTACTACCACAGTGTAGAGTTCAGGAACAAGACTTAGATCCCAAATTATCTAATTATAAACTGGTTTGGTCTGAATTATTGTTTTTGAATGGTATTATCAGACGTGGTGATAGATTGTTGGTACTGGAAGCCTTGAGGGAGAGATTAATGGTGACATTAAATGAGGAGCGTGGGGCCATGTACTACATGAAGAGGAAACTAAGACAGACCTTTTGGTGGCCAGGAGTGGATGAAGATGTAGAGAGATTTGTGAGAGGATGTTTAGCGAGTGCCTGCAGTGATAAAAGTCATGTGTGTGTAGAGAGACTCCTGCAATGCTGATATGCCTTCCTGAAAGGGCATGGCAGAAAGTAGCAATGGATGTATGTGGTCCGTTTGAATTGACAGGAAGTGAGAGGAAATACGCCATAGTACTTACGGACTATTTTTCAAAAAGGCCAGAAGGGGCTTTAGTAAATGAAGCAAAATCAAAAGTTGTGGTGGATGTCTGTGAAGAAGCATTTCATAGAGAAGGGTATCCAGAGGAAGTCATTACTGATAATGGACTGCAGTTTATATCTGGAGAGTATGAAAAATATCTTCTGATAAAGGAGTAGATGCCTTGTGCCCCAGCCAACTCAGGTCCACTCTCCTGCCTGCCTCCGCTCGCTCAGCTGCCTTTTTCTTTTCTTTACTAATTGATTTAATTTCCTCTCCACGCTCACACGATAGAGTGGCTTTCCTGCCGTTTTCAGCCCTGCTTCCCCAGCTCTGCTTTCCACCTTCACCTGCTTAGTGGAGGTTGCAGCGCGACCCAATTGAGTAGGTGCCTGGTGCCCAGCCACCTCAGGTCTGCTCCCCAGCCCACCAATGTTCGCTCAGATGCCTTTTTTTCTTTATTAATTGATTTGGTTTCCCCTCCATGCTCGCACGACAGAGTGCCTTACCCCGCATTTTCAGTCCCACCTCCTGAGCTCCGCCTCTCCCCTGGGCCTACTTAATGGTGGCCACAGCGTGACTGTACAACAGGCATGCTGCTGGCGCACCAAAGGCAAACCTGTCTGCGTCTGTCCATGCCTGGGCCGGGGCCAGCACCGCAACCCTGGTCCTCCCACCACCCACAGCTTCTCCTCCGTGGATCTCCAATGCCTGAACCCTGGACACAGAGGAGACCTCTGCTTCTGCGCTGCACCCTGCAACACGTTTGGGCCCTTCTTATGCTCACACTGCCACTTCTCATCTCACCCACACCCCAGTCAACCTCAAGGACTCAGCGCCACTCCCACTGACGGCCACCACACCCCTGCACCCACCATCCACCACCAACCACTCGCATGCATGCAACTCAACACCTACTCCCTCAATAAACATGCCACAGAGGTCTGGGACCTCATCCACACACACTCACCAGACTTCATCGTCCTCAAGGAAACATGCTCAACCCCTCATCGGCCCAAGACATCACCAACGCCATCCTAGCAGGCTACAAGATCCTGCACCAGGTCAGAGCTTCTAAGCCTGGAAGGGCGTCACAATAATTCAAAAAGGCAACTTAAAGTGTAGCACAACTAATGATCCAGATGCTACCTTCATAGAGCACCTCGACTTCAAAATGCAGGCAGAAGGCAAGTCCACCACCAAGGGAATCATTTGCCTACCAACCACCAGGTCAGACGGAATTTCAGCAACCTCATTACCGGCTTCATCATCCCCACTGCCCTCAGCTCCAAGAACTATCTCCTCTTCGGCAACCTAAACTTCCATCTGGACGACACCACTGACCCTAACACCACTGGCCTTCTAGACAGCCTCCTCAATATCGGCCTCACGCAGCTTAGGACAGGCCCCATGCACACAGCAGGTCACACACTGGACCCCATCTTCTCCACCAGCAGCACAACCAAGGTCAGCCACACCTGGTCCACACTCCCTCCTCCATTTCAACATTCTCACCCTGCCCACGCATACACTGGCAATGACACCCCCATCCAGGGATGCAACTGGAAAAACATCACCCAACAAGCATGGATCAACACCCTAAACCTACACCATCCCAGTCTCCCTGACAACACTGATAGAAATGCCCAGTGCCTCAGCGAATGGTTCGTCACCTGGGCCAACAGCCTTGCTCCCCTAAAGGCCAACAAATCCAGACGAACCCAAAAACATGCAAATTGGTACACAGACACCCTCAGAAATTCCAAGAGACACTATAAACAGCTGGAAAGGAAGTGACGTTCCTCCCAGAAGCCCACTGACAGGAGCTCCTACAAGAACTCTCTCAGATCCAAGAAGTGGGCCCTGTCCCAGAGAATCGAAGACAGCAACAACAAACCTAAAGAACACTTGACAATCATCAAAGAATTCACCCACCCCACAGCCACATCCAACGCATCACCCCATCTCAGGACCTCTGCAATCAACTCTCAAACTTCTTCCATGACAAAATCTCCAACATCAACAAGAAGTTCAATCCTCCACCTCCTCCCATGGCCCTTCCTCATTCACAAGCCCTCACCACAGTCCAACTGAACCCCATTGACCACTAATGAAACCACAACGATTATGGCATCTACCCACTCAGGTGCCTCCACGGATCCTTGCCCGTACCGCCTCTTGAACCTAGGCAGCACCACGATAAGCTTGGTACTTCAGTCCATTGTCAACACATCCATTGTCTCTGCCAGATTCCCGGATGCCTGGAAACACACAGATGTCATCCCTCTCCCCTAGAAATCACCCGCAGGCCCAGAAGTCCTCAGCAACTATCAACCCATCTCACTGCTTTCCTTCTCAGGAAAGGTCATGGAAAAAGCAATAAACAGCCAGCTATCCCACTACATTGACCAACATGAACTCCTTGACCACTCACAATCAGGACTCTGCAGTAACCATAGCACCGAGATGGCCCTCATCACAGTAATGGACAATTTTCACACTGTCATGGACCAAGGGCACTCCACATCCCTAATTCTTCTCGACCTCTCTGCCGCCTTCGACATGGTCACCCATGACACACTCATCACTAGACTCCACAATGCAGGAATTCAAGGGCCAGCCCTCCAATGGATGTGCTCCTTCCTGACAGGAAGAATGCAATGGGTCTAGCTGCTGCCTTTCACCCCGAACCCAAAGACGTCATCTGCAACCCACAGGGTCATCCCTCAGCCCCACCCTCTTCAACATTTACTTGGCACTCCTTGGGAAGATCACCTGCTCCCACTGCTTCAGCATCATCTCGTGCTGATGACACGCAACTCATCCTGTCCCTTTCTGAAGATCCCAATAACACCAAAAAGAACTTCAAAAGCTGCATGATGAAGTCGCCACAGGGATGTGCACCAACTGCCTGAAACTCCAAGCCGCGAAAACTGTCGTTCTGATTTTCAGACCCAACAACTCCACGTGGGATGCCACCTGGTGGCTTACCAAATTAGGGCCCACCCCGACACCCACTGACCTGGCCCGAAACCTGGGCATCAACCTGGACACCAAACTCTCCATGACACCCCAAATCAAAGCTGTCACATCCGCCTGCTTCAACCTCCTCCACAAGAAAGATCGTCAAATGGCTCCCCCTGGACACCACGAAGAGTGTCACCCAGGCTCTGATCATGAGCAAGACTACGGCAATGACCTCTACTACGAAATTCCCACCAACCTCACACACAAGCTCTGAACCATACAAAATGCTGCAGCAAGACTGGTTCTCAACCTTCCCCGCTGCACCCACATCACCCTTCACCTCCGAGAACTCCACTGGCTCCCCGTTCAGAAATGCTGCCATTTCAAGATACTCACCCTCGCCTACAGAGTGCTGCATCAGAAGGGACCCGCCTACCTCAACCGCTGACTGCACTTCCACCATACAGCCCAGAACCTCTGATCTACCTTGCTGTAATTTGCACACATCCCCCACATTCCCAGGACAGGAGGTCGCTCTTTCGCCTACCTATCAGCAAAGACCTGGAACGCCCTCCCCCGGGATATCAGAGCAGACAGCACGCTCACAACATTCCGCAAGAAACTGAAGACTGGCTCTTCAACTGATGCTCCACACCTACACAGCGTCTGGATAGCCCCCGGGTGATTAGTTTGCGCTCTACAAATACTTTTAGATCATTACATCACATAAATAGAGTAAAACATAGGAAAACTTGAATAGGACATCCTCAGGAAAATGGTCTTGTGGAACAGTTTAACAGAGTGTTGGGGGAGAATGTATAGTTGTCGGTTCAAATGGCTTTGACTGGAAAAGAGAGATAAAAAATGTAATATGGAACTATAGGATCAAGCCTCATTTAGCCACTGAAGAGTCACCTTTTGTATTGCTGAAGGGTTCCATACCGTGCCCGAAAGCAGATCCTAGTTGGATGTGCAAAGGAAAAACATTGAGGGCCTGATGAGTGGGTGGAGCAGTTGCTGGATGAAGCTTGCCTGGGCTGGACGCTACGTATTAACTGGAATAAGGGAACTATTTCATCAATCTACATGTGTGTATGGAGCACTAATTTCACACTGATGGCATCATAGGAAGTGATGTCACAAAACATCAGCTCAGTAAAATGAAAGAAATTGAAATCACTGAAGTAAAATTAAATCTTCAGCAAGTAGACGATTAGTAAAATAACCAAATAAGTTGATAATGCAAAACACAATCTACATTATTGTCCACATATTAAGAAAAATTCAGCCATGAAACACCAGGGGTGTAATAATTTGACAGGGTTGTAGATATCAGTAAACTAGAGGCACACTCATCATTTACAACTAACATATGGCAGCCACTATCATCATATACTAAACTCCCAAAGGCATACAATGCCTAAACAAGCAATAAATGGCCAGGGACAACTCAACGCCCAGGAACCAATGGCAATGCCCAGGAGAAAAAATATATGCTCAAGCACAACCACAGATACCTAGCCAAAGCTGGAAATGTCCAAGCATAGCTTCAACTGCCCAGGCAAAATTATACCTGCACAGGTAGAGCATCAACACACTGACACAACTATTGATATCCAGGCACGAAGGTTAATGCTCACACACAGCCATCTTAGAGCCAGGTACAGCCCCAAATGCCAAGACATAGCCATAGCCTTAAATGCCCAACCACAAGCCTAAGTGGGAACTTACAGTCTTCAATGCTCAAGCACAGATTCTAATGAACAGAAATCCTCACCAATACCAAGCCCCCTTCTCAAATGCTACATTACTGCTTCATGTACGTCCAGGCACAATCATGTACATCAGTTGCAGCCATTAACCGGTTAACTGCTTAGAACGTTCCGCGCCAGTGCGGAACGTTCTATTAAGCGGGCGGGGCCGCGTCGGCCAACGGACATGCGCAGCACTACCGAGGTAGTGCTCGCGACGGCCGTTGGCCGACAGAAGCACTTAACGGGTTAAAGTACATGTATAATCTCAAATTCCGAGTGCACCTCCACAATAACAAATGTCAAGTTATTTGCTTACTGCAGAGCCATATACTGAGGTGCATATGTACAATGAAATGACGCAGCGCTGCAAGCAATTCAGCGGGACTGCCTCATTTAAAAAACACAGGGATGCGCCGTATTTACAAAAATATGGGCCACCCCTGTGTTTTCCTTTGTGCTGGTGCTGAAAAAAGTGCCTGGTGCCTGCGTTGCAGGGATGATTGTTTATGTGCAGGAAGGGACACCTTCCTGCACATAAACAATCTTTAATGGCGATTTGCTCCTTCTATGTGTGCTGCAGAATGCGTAGAAAGAGCAAAAAACGAGGAGAAATAAAAGTATTTCTCCTCGGTGTACCATTCTAACGCCACCCTTTCAATGGTGGTAGTTTTTGGTGCTGCCTCAGATATACCATTTCTTGTAAATCTGGGGCAGCGTCAAAAAGCAATGGGTGTTGTGGTGGAACACCCATAGAAACACCCATTGCACGCCCCTTTAAAGCAAAAAACTGCATCAAAGGGTACGATATTTACAAGGCGGAAAGTGGCTTAGCGTGGCCTTGCACTGCGCCACTGGAATGTCGTAAAAAAATGATGCTCCGGTGGTGCAATCTCCTTGTAAATATGCCCCTGTTCTTCAATTATGCCGGTGTTTGGAAGTGCTTGCACGACACAAGGGGACATATTTACTAGAAAATGTCTGAGCGTGGAGCAGAACAAAATGTTGCAGTGCTGTGCTCCGACATTTTCAAAACGCAGGGATGCACCATATTTACTACAATACAGCGCACCCCTGTGTTTTCCCTAGCGCTAAAATTAGCTACCTAGCGCCAACGCAGGTAGCTGCGTTGCAGCGAATGATTGTTTATGTGCAGTAAGGTGTCCCTTCCTGCACATAAACAATGCATAATGGCTATTTCTTACTTCTATGTGTGCTGCATTGTGCTGCACACATAGAAGTAGCAAATCGTCATTATTTAATGATTGTTTATGTGCAGGAAGGAACACCTTCCTGCACTTAAACAATCATTAATAGCTTTTTGCTCTTTCTATGTGTGCTGCAGGCTGCCTGCGCTGGTGCTAGGCAGCTTTTTTTGCACCAGCGCTAGGGGAAACACAGGAGTGCACCGTATTCTTGTAAATACAGTGCATCGCTGCATTTTAAAAACGCCGGAGGGCGTCGCTGCTGAATTTGGCACAGCACCGCTCTCTGACATTAGACTGTAGACCTAGCAAAACAGCACATGTTCAGTTCTACCGCCTGCTCCTCGAGAAGGTCCAATTCTCAGTCAATCAATCAGTGGTTTGTATAGCGCAGCTACTCACCCGTGAGGGTCTCAAAGCCCTGAGGGGAGTAAAGGTGGGGTTGCTGATCCATCTGGGTGATAGGGTTCAATCGAAGAGCCAAGTCTTGAGAGCCTTCCTGAATTGGGTCAGCGACAGGGATTGCCTGAGGTGGAGAGGCAGGGTGTTCCAGGTCTTGGAGGCGAGGAAGGAGAAGGATCTTCCTGCGGTTTTGGTTTTGCAGATCTGTGGGACGGGGGCCATGGCCACTTGGGTGGAGCAGAGGTGTCTGGTGGGTACGTGGAATGAGAGGCGGTGGTTCAGATATGCTGGTCCTGAGTCATGGAGGGCTTTGTAGCTTGAAAGTGATTCTTTCGTTGACTGGGAGCCAGTGGAGTTCTCAAAGGTGTTCAGTGATTTGTCTGTGGTGGGGGATGTTGAGGACCAGTCTGCCTGCGGCATTTTGAACATTCTGTAGTTTCCTGAGGAGTTTCTGGTAACGCCAGCATAGAGTGCTTTGCAGTAGTCAAGTTTGCTGCTGATGAGTGCGTGCGTGACGATCTTTCTGGATTCAGTGGGGATCCATCTGAATGTCTTACAAAGCAGGCTAAGCATGTTGAAGCATGATGAGGATATGGAATTGATCTGGCGGTTCATTGTGAGTGAGGAGTCCAGTATTAGGCTGAGGTTTCGTGCATGGTCTGTGGGGGTGCTCCCAGTGCGGCGGGCCACCAGGAGTCATCCCAAGCTGAGGCGGTGGGTCCCAGGATGAGGACTTCGGTCTTGCCCGAGTTGAGTTTCAGGCAAATGTCTTTCATCCAGGTGGTGACAGCTTTCATCCCGCTGTGGAAGTTGTGTCTGGCGGCTGTAGATTCGTTGGTGAGGGAGAGGATCAGCTGGGTGTCGTTGTCGTAGGAGACGATGTTGAGTCCGTGGTTCCTGACGATGGCTGCTAGTGGGGCCATGTAGATGTTGAAGAGGGTGGGGCTCAGGGAGTAGCCCTGGGGCACTCTGCAGCTGATCTCTGTGGGTTCTGAGAGGAACGGAGGTAGTATGACTTGCTGTGTTTGATTGGTGAAGGAGTGGATCCAGTCCAGGGCCTTGTTGCGGATGCCGGCGTCATGAAATCTTGTGATTAGGGTGCAGTGGGAGACAGTGTCGAAGGTGACCAAGAGGTCCAGAAGGATGAGGGCTGCTTTTTCGCCCCGGTCGAAGAGGGAGCAGATGTCATCGGTCACAGCGAGGAGTGCGGTCTCGGTGCTGTGCTTGCTTCTGAAGCCAGAATGGGAGATGTCCAGGACATGGTTCGCTTCAATGAACTCATAGAGTTGGGCATTGATGGCCTTCTCGATGACCTTGACTGAGAATGGGAGGGGGGAGATGGGTCTTACGTTCTTGAGGTCTGTCAGGTCGGCGGATGGCTTCTTCAGCAGGGGGTTGATCTCAGCATGTTTCCAGTCATCAGGAAATGTGGCGGTCTCGATGGAGCAGTTGATGTTGCGCCGTAGCTCGGGGCGATGGAGGTGGCTGCTGTATGGAAGATGTGGTGTGGGCATGGGTCCGAGAGGACTCCAGAGTGGATTTTCTTCATGGTCTTGAGTGTGTCGTCTGTGGTGAGCGCAGTCCAGTCAAGTAGGATCTGTTGGGGTGCGGCCTGGTTGGGTGCGTTGGTGGTGGGAGTGGTGGGGGGTCTTGGGTGTCGAAGCTGATCTGCCTGATCTTGTGGTGGAAGAGGGTGCTGAATTTGTTGCAGAGGTCTTGGTAGCATGGGACATCTGTGGTCTCGCTGTTGGGCCTGGCAAACTCCTTGACAATAGCAAAGAGTTCTTTGCTGTTGTGTGCGTTGGTGTTGATTCTCTCTTGAGGGCCATTTTCTTTGTGGTTTTGAGGAGGAGGTGGTGTGCGGTGACGGCGGCTTTGAAGGTTGCGTGGACTTCTGGGGTTTTGTTGTTCCTCCATCTCCGTTTGAGTCATCTACAGGTGCGTCTGGACTTGTGTAGGGTGGGAGTGAACCAGCTGGCTTTCTTGGAGTGTTGCTTGCCCGGTGCCTTCTCGAAGGGTGCCAGTGTATCGGAGCAGTTGGAGATCCATCGGTGGAGATTGCGTGCTGAGGTATTAGTGTTGGCAGATGTCGTCGGTGTGGTAGTGCTGAGGAACACAGTGAGTTGTTCTTCGGTGACCTTGTTCTAGCTACAGTGGGGGGGAAGGGGAGAGCGATGGTGAACAGTGGGTTTGTTGGAGGCGAAGTAAACACAGGGTGGTTGGTCCAGAGGAGTTCGGAGCTCAGTACAATCCCTAAGCACAGTACAGCCTGTGGCACACCCCATCTTTCTACACAGCACTGTGCTTATCTATGAGAGTCTCATACCCGTTCACGGTGAGGTACAGAACAGAAGAGCTCTGGTATGAGACTTTTATTATGGGTGGTGGATGAGTGGCATGGCCAGCAAGAGGAGAAATGTTCTACCACCTCTACTGCCAGTGACAGAGGCATGGCCAGATTGGAAAACGCAACCAGCCCTGGCAGACTGCTGCTTGACGGGCTCTGGGAGCGGAGGGGGGTGCTAGTAAAAGCATCACTCCTGCTTTAGTTACCGGGGTCCGATATTGCAGCACCCCAGTGACAAAACTGGCCCTCACGGCCAGAAAACCAGCCCCCACCCCTCTGGCCCACAGAGGAAATGCCCGTTGCCTGCTACGACCAGTCCAGTCCTGGACAGAGGCACCCTGGAGGCTGCAACGTCTATGAATTGTATTCATTTTGTCAGTGGGAAGAAGGCTGGTGCTCAATAACTTTTCATTCAAGCAGCCACGTGCTAAAAATTAGTGCCATCTGAAAATTGGGTGCTATCAAACTTTCTCTTTTCGGTTGCATTAAGCTAGGTGAGTGATCTTTGCAACTTTATTCTCTGCAATTTTTTCAAAAGACCTCGCCTGCATTGGCTTTTGGTTTACAGTCCAAAACAAATTTACAAGACAACATACAAAAAAAAAAAAATCATTATAGAAGAATGCTTTCTCCAGGTTAAACCAAAATAACCAGAGGCAAGTAAATACAAATGAAAAACGATTTAAGGAAATAAACAGGTAGCTATTGTTGATCCGCGAGAGTTGGGAATCAGAAAGGTTCGTAGGAAACCCTTTTGTAATTCTCCACCAGGGCATTTACAGATTCTCCGCTATGGTTGTCAAAAAGACTGTCTAGTTAGTTGTGTGGGTAAAATTCCTGAATTAAATTACAGGCACTGAATTTTTGGTAAGGGGGTTTGCCTTGCAACAATGTTGTTGTATGGTATACTGGATTCTTTCTCCATGGTGAGAAATCGCACTGCTTTAGCTGAGCTTTGGAAGCCCAGTTTTTTAACTTGTTTGTTTCTGTTCCTTGTAGCGCTCTAGGCACACGGAGTTGCCTGGCTCCTGAGTTACACTCCGACCTCAGCTTTTTCTTTCCTTGTAGCGCACTAGACGCTGGGAGGTGCCAGGCTTCCTTGTTTTTAAAATTGCTCATTGCCATTTTTTCAAAACTGCTCATTGCTTATTTCTGCTTTATAGTCTCTCATTTTATATTCTGCACACTTTGCCTACCTGCTGATCCTGACTCCTGTGTGGGTGGCAACGGGGCTTGCAGTTGGCTGCCTCTCTTGTTCTCCTTAGTCGGAGCCTAGCCCCTCCCTTAGAGGCGGGCTACAAAAGGCGCGCCAAAGGAAAGCCCATCATGCGCCCGCCAGCGCCTGGACGGTGCCAGGAACCCTGCCTGTTTCAGAAGGGACCCAGTTTGTTATTTGACCTCAGAGATCATGCCGCTTAGACCAGCACTGGCCAAGGACTGCCTCCATTCAATGGATCCCGGTGCTGGGGTAAGCGGCTGTGGTAAGTGTAACATTTCTTTCCATACATTACCCAAGCTGGATAGATTGCAGCAGATGCCTGGCCCGGAACCAGCTCTTCACAATGTTTGCTGCCAAACTGTAGGTCCCTCAGTAAGCACAAATTCGAAATTCTAGAGATATTAACCAACCAAGAACCAGTAGCGCTGTTCTTGGTGGCAACTTGGCTCCATTTGCAGTAAGTGCCTAATCTGCTGGACGCGTTACCTGAAGGCAATGCCATACTGAGAATTGATAGGGCCAAACAGAGGGGTAGGGGGCTACCAATTATTTATAAGAAGGGTTTTCAAGTTAAATTTACAGAAACTACGATTCCTGGCTGCGAAGCACCCTTTTTCTCTCTATCTTTTAACAGTTCACGGTCGGTTGCAGGATTCCTTATTTATAGGCTGCCGTGCCCTGCTGGGGCTTTTGTTCATGCACTGGCGGATGTTCTATCACCTTATGCCATCCGCTTCTCGACCCTTTTGGTTCTGGGTGATCTCAATTTACATTTTGAGGACAAATTTTGCCATGAAGTATCGGCGCTTATAAAAGAACTAGAGGCCTTGGAATTGATTCAGTTAGTGCACTCCCCTACGCACATTAGCAGACATACACTTGATAATATTTTTTAGAGTAATACTCGGATAAAAGCCTTGCCCCCGATTCCTGTTGTGTGGTCTGACCATTTCATTCTTCTATTTCAGATTATGGAATGGTTTAGATCCTTTAAAGCAAGATACTTCGTTTAAGAAGACCCCGAAATGGTCACTGCAAAAACTGACTATAAATACTACTATATTTGATGCCTGTCCGCAGACGGCCAACAAACAAATAGCATCCTGGATTACGGGAGTGCTGGACACCTTAGCGCCCTTGAAACATTGTAATAGTACTTGCCGCAATCCTTCAGTGGAATGGTTTACAGAGGAATTGCTAGCCTTAGAAAAAGACTGCAAAAAACTTGAACGTCTTTGGAGAAGAAACTATTAGCCTGAGGATAAAATAGTTTATTTAGAAGCTCTAAAAACCTATCATAAACAGATTAGGAGATTACGCCTGGAATTTTACTTGCACAAAATTGAATCTTCTAGGGGCTTTTTGTGAGAAGTTGGCCTGGTATATGCTGTCCACTAATTATAGTGGGCACCTTGCACCAGTCCAAAAACCCCTTATTGGAGATAGGTTAAAGACAACCTTATTGAAAGCTATCCTAGTGGTAGCTATGGAGAGCAGCCTTCAGGCTAAGTCTTGAAGGAATGTAAAGCAGCTTGTTTTACCAGTCTATAATCTCTTGAGTGATCAAATGAAAGAGCACCACACCAGGTATATATTCAAAATATATGTATTTATTGCTAAACACACCCCTCTAGTCTCTTTATGAGGCTAAGAGTTCGAAGTACATAAGTTAGAAGATATTTAAACACAGTAATAGCACAAATACACGTTTGGGCCCTAGGGCGTACCAAACCATATACCAATAAAGTGGTATAAGAACCACGACTGAACTAGACACTAGGCCTAGAGCCTCTAGAAGTGCTTGGACCACAAGGAACCACCCAAGGTAGTGACACAGGGAACCCACGGAAGAGACGCGTGCAGTGTAAATACACAACCGCGATACGCCGTTGACTTCTATGGAGAAAGTCGTGATCGGGAAATTAGAGAAAAGGGACACTTAAAAGAGGACTTGGACCAAACCCTTTGAGATCTAGGACTTTGAAGAGTCTCTACCCACGGAGCACCGGAGTACTCGTGTTACCTCACCCAGGGAAGCCGGGTGCATAGGTGCCTTTCGGGGTCGGGTTTCGTCGTCGATTTGAATGGCGATCTGCTGCAAAGTGCTGCTGGCGACCAAGTGGAAAGTGTCCGGGTGGATCCAAGAGTGGATCGGAGTTCTGAAGAACCTGAAAGCAGAGGGGACAGAGTCTGGGTCACTAGCCAGTGACCAGGAAGGCGATGGACAGATGCCCACCGATGTCGAGTGCTTCAGGTGCGTTGACGGTCGTCTTGACTCTTCAGCCACGAGGTCCAGGAGGCGTTGTCGGCGACCAGGAGCAGGATTCGGGCTGGTACACGATGTCTGTCGAGTGCTGAGGTGTCGGGGACCGGATTGGACCCAACAAGCCTTGGCAACGGCAAGTCTTGATGCAGAGGAAGATCGTCGATGGTGCAGACCAGCAAGGTCTGGGGAACTCACCCAGCGAGGGTAAGTGAGGGCAGGCCTGGAGCAACCAGGATGCCAAGTTAGAAAAAGATTGGCCTTCGTTAGGGCTACTAGCCAACGGGCTAGCGACCGCGAAGGAGCCTCGTGACGCCGCACGTGGATCTGGCTCACAGGACACTCGTGGAGTGGAGGCCAGTGATCTTCGGTGCAGTTGGTGCTGGAGGCTAGGGCTACTCGGAGCCCAAAGCACCACTTCGGGGAGACCCAGAAGAGGATGCACTTGCAAATGTGCTCGGTGTCCAGGGGTCACGGTCTCAAGTCACCCACGATAGCCACGGGCCTCAGCTTTGCTGGAGACTCAGGAGTAGCCTCGGGAAGTCTGAGAATCCACCTCTGGTGATGCGATGACTTCAGCGTCCGGCGGGAGCTTCAGAAATGCGAACCGGACAGATGCTTCTTTGGTGCCTGCCAAGCAGGGGAGTCACTCCTTGACCCCAAGGGAGATTCTTCTGTCCTCTAATCTTGAGTAGAGCGTCGAAGGTCCAGGATTCTGTTTCAGAGTTTCGTCCAGGGATAATCTAAAGTCCTAAGGACTGGGTTCCTATACTTATACTAAGGATAGGGTTGGACTACTCTGTGGCCCCACCTATGGGTGGGTCAGGGCAGAGGGGTGGCTACACCCCTTTCCCTTTGTCCAGTTCGGCCAAAGCAGGGGCTGCAAGCCCCTGATCCGGTTTGAACTGGGGTATGCACAGGGACACCAAATGTGCCCCCAGTGCAGGACTTCAAAGCACCCGAAGTGCTCCCGCCCAGCCCCAGCACACATTATCTCTGTCTGGGGAGGTGGTCACACCTCCCTGGGACAGGAAACCTATTGTCCAGGCCTCCCGTGCCGGAGTTTCGTCCAGCAGCAGGAGGCCAGACTCGTGTCTGTGGCAGCAGCATCCATTTTGTGATGCCAGGGCTTTGGAAAGAAGTTACCGGGCTAGCCAGAGTTAACATGTCTTTCCCTCTAGAAGGGTGGAATGCTACCCCCGCCGCCAGAATTGGCGGGGGGTAGTATTCCAAGATGTTTGACACCAAACACGACATGTTTAGGTGCAGCCATTCCAAAGTTAGCATTTAACGCGAGGTTATAATGCGCTTAAGAGTATATGGTCAGGCTGCACTACAAACAGCATCAGAGAAGGGTCTCCGAACGCTGCAGAGGGGCCCTGCTCATGCAGGGGCACCCTCTCACATAGGAACCATGCACTCTGCCTTTAGGATTGATAAGGCCTGCCTTAGGAGTGACTTATAGGTTTATATGTGTGTATGTATTTAGTGATATAGGTAACCTATATCACAGTAAGGGGTGCATGCACCACCTTACCCAGGCTGCAGTAGCAGACCTGTGGTGTCAGTTTGGATGGCCTTCCAGGGGTGGCATAATACATGCTGCAGCCCCTGGCAGGCCTCTGAGGTACCTATGCCCTTGGTACATAGTATACCATATACTAGGGACTTATAAGGGCACTCCAGATTCCAATCAGTGATGTGCCTAAGGCACATGGAAACCTTTTACAGAGAAAGCAGATAGACTGGGGCCCTGAATAGCAGGATCCCAGTCCAACTAAGTCATAAACCAGCAAAACACCATAAAAAAGTGGGGGCAACCATATAGTCAGATTCCACCTTCCTACACTTTTGAATTATTAAAAATCTTTCTTCCCTTGAGCGTGTTACGGTATCGATGCCTTCTTCCACAGAATACTGTAACTAAGTGGCTGGTTATTTCAACGGTAAAATTGATAAGATCTATGCCACTTTTCCAGAAGCCAGTAGAAACTTCAAATTTGTTCCCCCAAAGAATGAATTACTGCATGAAGGGCTGTTTAATTTCCAAGCACCTACTGTGGGTCACACGCTTCAGCTTCTTTCAGCGGTAAAACCTGGCTCACCCACAGATATTATTCCCCCTAACATGCTGTTACGAGGTGAGGAAGCCATTGCTCCTGTGCTTTCGAAACTTATGAATCTTTCTTTCCTTTCGGGCTAGTCCCAATGGACTGGAAAAATGCGATGGTGGTTCCTCTTGTGAAGAAATCTTCACTTGACCCTACGCTCCCAGAAAATTTGAGACCTGTATACTTGCTTTCTTTTTTCGCTAAAATAGCGGAAACATTTCTCAATCTCCAATTGACTAAATTTATTGAAGGAAAACATGTGCTACACAAGACTCAATCTGGTTTCAGACCCTTGTATACCACTGAATCTGCCTTGCTCTTAGCCTCAGAATCGCTAAATATTGCCGCAGATGAAGGTAAGAGTGCTGCCTTCGATACAGTCTCCTACGGCCTTCTCCTGGAACGATTGTGGGACACTGGAGTTAGGGGTGGTACCTTGGATTGGATCACCGATTTTCTCCAAGACCAGTCCTTTCAAGTCTTCCAACGGCCTTTCAAATCAGAGATCCGATCCCTGTTACAAGGGGTTCCACAGGACTCAGCACTAAGTCCGACTCTGTTTAATGTCTACATGCGTCCACTAGCGGATGTAGTAGCTAATCATGGGGTGAAGCTAGTATCCTATGCCAATGATACTCAGCTGATTATCACTCTGGAACAGAATGAAGCAGAGGCCACTCCAAAGCTCAGAGCATGTCTAGTAGATCTGGCCAACTGGATGAAATTTCGTTGTTTGCAATTAAATGCAGGAAAAACCGACATTTTGGTAGTTGGCAAACAACCTTCTATCTTGTCCCATGCTTGGTGGCCTCCTGAATTAGGGCTGACCCCGATCCCTAAACCTAAGATAAAAAACCTAGGGGTGTGGTTTGATACTACAGTTTCTTTTGATGAACAAATCTCAGCCCTGGCCAGCGCTTGCTTTGGCATGTTGAAGACTCTGCGTAAAATCCTAGATTTGATACCACAGGCAGCAAAAAAAAAACATCATCCAGGCGGTGATTGTTTCCCACTTGGATTATTGCAATATTCTATATCTTGGAGCTACAAAAGGCAGAATGAGAATGTTGCGGAGAGTACAGCCCGTATGTTACTTAACATCTCGAGACGCTCCCCTTTAGCAGTGGCTCTTGTAGAACTACACTGGCTCCCTGTACAGGACAGAGTGACTTTCAAAGCCCTATGCTTCTGCCATAGAATTTTAAATGAGAAAGACCATAGCTACCTGTTTCCTTTGATTACACCTTATAGGCCTATTAGGAGTCTTAGGTCTTCGGGTACTGCTCGGCTGATTATCCCAAAAGTGCAAAGAGTGCGGTTGGGAGGAAGATTGTTTGGTTTTCTTGCAGCACAAATATGAAACCAGCTGCTGCTGGATCTCAGGATGCAGCCTCAGAAGTGCTGTTCCGTAGGAAGTAAAAAAATGTGTTTTTCAGGAGATCCCTGACCATTTAACGGTGTTGCAGCTGGTGGAGTCTTTTTTGCTTACTGACGAGGAGGAAGAATTCCTAGCGCGGGGACACTCCGTTGGAGTACCCAGGCGCTTTATAAACTTCTAATCTAATCTAAACTAATTAGTGCAATAAAAAATAAAGGGGAAAAATGCCGCCAAAAAACATAACAAAGACACAAATATCGACTATACACATTTTGTATGTTGAGTCAAAAATATTTACAACAAAAATATACAAGACAACAATATCATAAAAAAAATAGGTAGATATACTGAGTTTTAACTATTATACACGGTATTAACTTTAAAAATAATATTGCATTTAAAATATATATATTCATAACAAATATAAATAAGAAAGTATAACTTGCAAACATAAAAAATAGTTTAAAATAAATGCAAAACATAAAATATTTTTTATAAAAATTGATTTAGATATAAATAATTATAATACAATCAATTACATTTACAAACCCTAGATATTAATAAATAAACTTGAAAACAATAACATCAAAATAAACACATTAATTAATACAAAATAATACTACAAAACATAAATAAAAAATCATTTATATTAAACTGACATCAGAATAATGCAAAAAAGGACATTAAAACAGTTTTAAAAAATCAGATACAAAATCTGGCTTGGTGGGGTCAAATTCACTACTCACACACCAACCTGAGCAATGGTCGGGAACGTGTTGGATTTTAGAGGGGTTAGATTTACTTTTCTAATTCCAATTTAAGTGATAGTAGAGAAAGTTTGGACTTTGGAAGGAATCAGATTTAATTTTCTCCATCCTTAATTGATACAAAATAAATGTTATATATATATATATAAAACAAATACAAATATATATAAATTTCCATAAACATATGAATATATTTATAGCATTACATATTTTAAATTATTAAAAATGAACAACATGACATTAACATATACTATTATGCATAGAATTATATTCAAAATTATATAAATAAAACAGAAATAGATTTAAAATACATCCCACTCCATTACCCTAAAATTTCAATCACCTCAAAAACAAGTTAAAATAATAACAGAAAAAAATTGCAATTATTCTAAAACATATCACTGTAAAATTAATTTTAAAAAAATGTCAGTATAATTAAGTAATATAAAATAGATTCAAAACAGTTAAATAATACACATAATCAATTATCTAAGCGACCAAATAACAAATAAAGAAAAATACCACATTTGTAAAATTGTCTATTAAATGAATTAAAAATATTTAAATAATTACTTATCTAATTAACTATTTAAAACTTATAACAATTACAAGCAATTAAAAATCACACTATTCCCCTACAAACCACCTACCTACCAACACACTCTACATAAAATTAAAAAAACTTGAAATATATTACCATATAAAAAGCACACTAAAAATAAACATACTCAACATTAAAATAATATCAACTTATAAAAAAGAATACAACTCAACAAAATAATTAAAAATGATATTATGTACAACTATATTTTAAAAAGTTATAGAACGCCTAAAAAAGAATATTCTTAACGTCTATATTCTGTCCTCCAATCTTTCTGACATTATGATATTTTTGACACAATATGTATGCCTCACAATATCTTTTAGACAATATTTTGGCAGAATAACTACAATGTTTTAGGATGGTTGGATTTCCAACAGCCGGCAATAATACAGTCATTGATTGAGTCCCAAAAATCCTTTCAGCATTTTGAGACGGAAGGGTCACACCTTTCTTGGACCAAGTGGACATCATTTGCTTCTGGTCATAAAGGTTTGTTCAATTCTTCTAAATGGCTGATCTCCTTCCTTTGAGCAGTTACGAATGAAAAGAGGGCATCTCTTCGTGCTCCATATCAGTTTCTGGGTTTAGTAAGACTATTTTTGATTGCACATCTTTTTGTAGTGAAAGTAATGGAGAACAAGCATTTATTGACACCAGGGACAATCTGATAGATGGTATTCTAGATTTAATTTAACTTCTGCTGGCCTCCCCATTGCCTAAATGCGCTTTTGTCTTGTCATATATGTCTGATAGAATACCCTTGAATGGTGGAACACAAGCCCCTTCTATTCCAACGAGGACACAAATGAGTCCTAGGAGGATGGAATGGTATAGTTTCTTACCTGTAATTCTAGTTCTCTCGTAGGGGTATTTCCATGTTAGTCATAAGCGTTGAATAGTCCCGCCCATGTGCGGGGACCCCAGAGCACTTTATCCAAAATATGATCTTACGTGATGAAGTTCGCCTTTCTTCGGAAAGGCCTTGAAAAGTCACTTAAAGTCATAATGCAGCCTAATGGTAGGCTACAATGGTCAGAGTTCTTCATCTTGAAATGGCAAAAGAAGAGACTATGATTACAAATGCTCTCAGAATATATCTTTTTTGTAATGGCACAGAAAAAAGAACCTTCACAAACCCTTTTGCAATGAACAGACATATATGAAGAAGTGCCTGGCCCTGTAGTCCATAGGCTCCTTTCTTTACTCCCGGGGGAGGTGAGGCAGGAAAGTCCCAAGCTTGGATCTAGAGGCTCAGCACCCTCTTGACGAGGCACTTAGGGAATGGGCCAACGCTGTGTCAACTCCATAACGGAGAGACACCCAACTGGACTGTGTAAAGCGGACATACATAGGACGTCTGCAGCGGGGGCACTCCATCGCGCTGATCTGCTGCTGTGAAGGTGACCGGCTGCCCCTGACAGGCTTCCGCGGCTCTGCTGTCGCCGTCGGAGAGCATCGGGGCCCAAGCGCGCACTCCCTGGTGCGTGGGAGGTGCTGACTGGGATCGGCGGTAGGAGGCACAGAAGGTTGGTGGCACTGCGGTCGGGAGACCACGCTGCTACTCCGACCGAGCCCGGCACCTGCGGGTGTGCTTCCTTGTATTCTGCGGCCTGCCTGTGCATCCGACATCGGACTCTGATTCCAACGATCCCGCTGCCCAAGTGAGGATCCGCGACTGCGTCCCCCTCCCCCACCGGGCAAATTTATGGGCAGTTACTTGTAGTCCTGCAGAGCCTACCGATAAAGCCCCAAAACTCCTGCGGTCTCTCCCCACTGGATGCATGGTTACCCTGGGCTGTTGGGGGAAGCAGGGCGCTGCAGCCAGTATTATTTGAAATAAAGATGCCCGTGGAACTAAGGCAGGGGCTAGCACTGGGGAGTGTGAAGGAGACGGGCTCGCTGGTATCCACCAAGCGCCCAGATAAAGGCGGCCGGTACAAATTCGTTTCTGGGCCAGCAGCGCTAGTGAACGGGAGTACGATCGGCTGAACCGGTGAGTGCTCCAGCTACAGCGCGGAGAACCGGCCATGCGGGAGAGTGACCACCCTCCTATCGCTGCCTTCTCCCTGCCCCCCTCCCTCCTCCTCCCTGAGAAGTAACGGACAATGGGGCCTCCCGGGCCGAAGTAGATGCTCCATGCTGCCTGACCCTAAAATGGCGCCCAGGCAGGACACTTTGTAACAGTGGAGTACGTGGCAACACTGGGAAAATTTAAATTTAATTATAGCGCCAGACCAGCAATAGGAGCGGCGAAAAGGCAGACACATCAGCAGAGTACCTCCTCACACACTGACCAACAGACGGTCTGTTACTCTCATGACCTCGAGTCGACTTGCTGCAGCCCCTCTGCCCCTGTTGGTGGCGATGCTGTGGCTGCAGAGGCTAGTGAGGCCCCAAAGGCACGGTGAGTGCCAGGCCTTATCACTTCACAGCTGCCCAGCAAGTAGTGGGAAGCTGCACCGTTTAGGCTAATGTTGAGTTGGGGGACATACCTTGGCAGTTAGGAGTGAGATGCCCTCCCTTAGCCCTGACCTTCACAGCTGCGCAGCACTTAGTGCCAGCTGCAACGTTTAGACCTGGGTTGGGGGTCATACCTTGGCTGTTAGAAGTGAGATGCCCTCCTTTAGCCCTGACCTTCACAGCTGCGCAGCACTTGGTGCCAGCTGCAACGGTTAGACCTGCGCAGATTGTGCACCCTTGACCTTCGCTACTTAGGCAGCGCGCCCGGACCTTCACAGCTGCGCAGCACTTAGTGCCAGCTGCAACGTTTAGACCTGCGCAGATTGCGCACCCTTGACCTTCGCTGCCTAGGCAGCGCGCCCGGTCCTTCACAGCTGCGCAGCACATAGTGCCAGCTGCAACATTGAGACCTGCGCAGATTGCGCACCCTTGACCTTCGCTGCTTAGGCAGCGCGCCCGGAACTTTTGGGTCATAGGACATTTGAGCCCCTCTTTGAGATGGCCAGTTTCCTATTGGGCTGTCCTGGCTCGATCGGTGGCCCATGGGATGAGTAATTCACATAATTGGCGTCCACTTTGCTCTCCTCTAACTGTGCTCTTGGTTGAGGTATGGTGTCCATTTGGGCCTCCTCCCTGGGGAGCCAAAGAATGTCCTTCCCCATCACTGCGATCCTATAGGCGACTCCCATTTCCATGCGGGTTTCCACACTGGGAGGTCCCAATCCCGGGTGGTAGGGTTTGCCCCGGTATGATCCCATGCCCTCTCCACTGCTGGAGACAAGCCAGCCTTCTATCCCACCGGTATGATGTCTTATTAGGGAGTTAGACCAGAGGCCCTGGCCCTGCATGTCTAGTAGCCTCCTGACCGCTATCTCATTGGATTATCCTCACTCGTCTTCCGGCTTATGTGCCCTCCTCTTCATATTATTCTTTTTTGATCTATCGCTACCCTAGTGGCCCTCCTCTCCCTACCATGGCTTCCATTCGAATTAAGTCGGGAGTTAACTGCTTCAAAGTCATCTATCCCCCAATCTGTCCAAAGCAGCAGCAAAACGGTTCAAGCACAACACCATTGAACACTTCCCTGATTCCCTCTTTGTTGATCAATTCCATAATGGGCACCTAGGGAAGCTAAAAAATGACAATTTTTTTCACCCATGACATCCCTTCCTGGTCCACCAGCTTCTTCAATTTCTTCAACGTCTCCTCCTCCACATCTATTCCGCATGGACAGCGGCTAAAAATGTCCCCCTCCACGAGCTTTAAGGGCTCGCTCACCATAACACTCTACAACAATGGCACCGTCATGATTCAAGCGACAGACTCCTGTCTCTCCCTCTTCGACCATCTCTTCCACTCCCTTCGTCCAACCCACACAACTATGATCTCCCCCAACTCTTCTTTGAACTCCTCTCCTTTCTCCCTTTCTCCCCCCAGACCCCCCGATACTCCAGCAGGCCGCTATCCCGGGAGGCGCAGGTCTACCCTTTGTTCCCCCAGCCACTGCTCCCTCATCTCCCTCTCTTCCCCCTTCCCAAAATGCCCCTCCCCCTATCTTATCTTTCCGGCCTCTGGCCTCCACCCCCTCCCCACCCTACACCTGCTCGATTCTCCAACATTTTCACCGCCCCCTAATCCCACTAAATCTGCCCTCCGCCCCCCTCTTAATTCACCTCTCTTACAACCTGGTCTTCCCATCAACTGTCCTTACCTTCCCCTTCCCTCCCCCTTTCGCCTCATCCCTTTCCGCTCTTCCCCGTCCCCCGTACCCTAAATTCTCCTCTTCCACCTCCCATCTATCCTCTCAACCCCACCTTCCTCTTCCCTTGCTTCCCAACCTTGTCTCCCTCCCTGACAATTCCTTCCTCGTCTCTCCCTCCGACCTTGCAGTCCCTTGCTTCTCCCTCAATTTCCCTCTAGTCAATTCCCCCCCACTCCACCTGTTACCTGTCCCCCTACATTCGCCTTGCATAGCCTACAGTACCTATCTTGCACCATCCTCTCCTTTCTCCCCATTCCTCTGGCCCTCCTCGGACCCCCTGCCCTCCCCCTCCTTTACAGCCCCCTTTTCTTTCGGATCCACGCACATTTGGACCTCATCTGTCCCCCCGCCCACCCCGCCCGGGTCAGTCTCGTCTCCCCTCTTCTCCCCTTACCTCCGGCCTTCTTTTATCCCCCCTCCTACTCCTCAACTTCCTCCTCGGACGTATGCCCTCTTCTCTTCCCCTCTGTTCAACTTCAGTAAAAATATTTCTCTTCCCACCACTGTTTCACCTTCCACTCCCTCTGCTCACCATCGTTCCTCACCCTCTTCCCTTGCTCCCCAACCCCCCACCCATTCCCCCACCCCTCCCCTCCCTCCTTCACCCTCTGCACTCCCTCACTTATCCCATTCCACCACCCCGCCCCGTCCTCCCTCACCCTCTGCACTCCCTCTCATATCCTGCTCCTCCAGCCCGCCCTGTCCTCCCTTACCTTCTGCACCACCGCCCTCTACTCGTTCCCCCACCCCTCCCTGTCCTCCCTCACCCTCTGCACTCCCTTCTTTATCCATCGAGCCACCTAACAGTCCATGCTCAGCTCCCCTCTCTCTGGAAAATAAACTGGATTCTCTCATCTATTCCATCTCCCAGCTGGTAGCGTCCATCTCACGTTTAAGCGCCAAGTTATCCCCTGTCCCTAACACCCTCCCGAGGAGTCCCTTGCTCCCGCGCCCCAATAAAACCAATCACAGTCTGCCCTCTGCAGACATCACCAACTTACGGGCCAGCCTCAAGACCACCAACGTCACTCCCTCTCCGCCCTCCTCTCCTAAGAATTTTACGCAGTTTCCTATTCAGGTCATCTCCTCTGTCAGACCTCACCAACCTCCCTCTTGCCGGGCTCCCTCATTCAAGAATCTTATCCCTATCTCCCTGAACAACCCTAACACCCCCTTCACCAAAACATCTGCGTCAGAGCTGCACTGTTTGCTCCACAACTGCAGATCTGCAGTCAAACACAAAGTGGAAATCTCTGATACTATCACTCACCAAAATCTTGACATGATCTTCCTCACTGAGACCTGGTTTAATGACTCCTCTCATACTTTGTTTGATCTGTTGGTACCCACTGACTATTCTATCCTCAGAAATGACAGGGCAGACAAAATTGGAGGAGGTGTCGCTATCATCTTCAGAAACTCCCTTCAAATTAAAGCGGTCCCAACCACCCTCTTCCGTACATTCGAATGCCTTTCCCTAGAACTTCAAATACATCACGGCTCACCCTTTAGATTCCATGCCATCTACCACCCGCCTGGTTACTGCTCTTCCTTTGTGGAGGAACTGACTGACTTCATCAGTGACCAACTCTCTCAAAGTGACAGACAGATCTTCCTGGGTGACTTTAATCTCCACTGGGGCTCCTTGGAAGACTCGGCTGCCAACAAGCTTGCCTCCTTTCTCTCAGCCAATGATCTCCTCCAACATTGCTCGGAAACCACACATTCTAAGGGCTCTATTCTGGACCTTGTCATATCCAAAGAAGACCTGCTGACCACTGCTCCCCCATCCATGTAGACTGGTCTGACCACCTCCTCATTCCCTTCCGCTTTCACCTATCGCACGTTATAACTCTCGGCCAACCTAAAAGAGCTACTACCTGGTTCCGTAACACTAAGAACATTGATCTTGACACTTTTTGTGATTCCGCTATGCGGGCACTTCCTAGACTAGACCCTAGCGTGGATGTCAACGTTCTCACTTCTCAGTGCCTCTCAGTACTAGCAGTCGAAATCGACATTGTTGCTCCTCTCCAAAGCAAAAGGAAAAGACCCACCCCCTCAGCACCTTGGTTCAATAAAGCGCTCTACGATGAAAGGAAAAACCTTAGATTCCTGGAGAAGCATTGGAGAAAATCTCCTTCCACCTCCAATCTCTCTCTTTACGCTCAGCAAGATCCAAATATCACAATCACATCTTCCTTGAAAAAGCATCACATTTCAGATCCCTCCTTGACTCAGCTAAAAACAGACCCCAAAAACTTTTTGACCTCTTCAAAAACCCAAACTGTTCTCCTCCAACCATTAAGCCTGAGGATTCCTCAAAGAAAGCAGCAGATTTCGCTATATTCTTCGATGAAAAGGTCAAAGCTCTGGTGGATCAGGTCGCCCACCCTCCCCCATGGAGGAGCGGAAATCCTTGGTCACCTGGCAGAACTTTGACGTCATCTCGGAAGATGACCTCCTCAAATGCATCCGCGAAACTAAACCCTCCAACCATTCCTCCGACCCCATCCCTAGCGACATTGCCATCGATTTCTATACCTATACTCTCTCTTACTGGACCAGGCTAGTCAATCTCTTCCTCAGTCAAGGCTCCCTCCCGGTTGCCCTCAAATCACGTCAGGTCACCCCTCTTCTAAAAAAACCCGCTGCGGATGCGAACGACCTCAACAACTTCCGCCTTATCTCCAACCTCCCTTTTCTGTCGAAAATCACCGAAAAATGTGTCGCGAAACAACTTTCCTCACATATTATGGACAATAACCTCCTCGACGTCTTCCAGTCGGGCTTCATCCAAAATTGCAGCACTGAAACAGCCCTGCTGCAAGTGATTGACGATGCGCTGCATATACTCGACGCTGGGGAATCATGTCTTCTGATTCTTCTAGACCTCTCTGCAGCCTTTGACACGGTTAATCATAGCACCCTCCTCAACACTCTTCAACAGAGAATGGGGCTGGATGGCACAGTGCTCAAATGGTTTGCCTCTTTCCTCTCGGACAGATCCCAAATGATCAAGATAGGGAACAGTCTTTCATCTCCTGTGGCCGTAGGTCAAGGCGTCCCTCAAGGTTCTATCCTGGCACCCACCTTGTTTAATCTCTACCTGGAACCTTTAGGGAACCTCCTAAGCAAATCTGGGATCCTTTACCATCTGTATGCGGATGACACGCAAATCTACCTTAAGGTGTCCTCCGCACACGATCTCTCCCTACTCAATTCTACCCTCAACTCTATTCACAACTGGATGTCAGCTCACCAACTCATTCTGAATCCCGCCAAAACTGAATTCCTCCTCCTCTCTACCTCTCTCTCACCTCCTCCTGTTCAATCTTGGATGGATCAGCTGAACCTTCTCAACAACAAACCCATCATTGTTGACAGCGCTAAATCCCTAGGTGTCATTCTTGACAAAAGACTCAACCTAATCGCCCACATCAACTCTATTGCTAAGAATGCACGGTACCAGCTGCGCCTTCTGTGGGGGATCCGTCGGTTCTTCCCGGAGAAAGACTTAAAAACCTTGGTACAATCTCTGGTTCTCTCAAGACTGGATTACTGCAATTCTCTTCTGACTGGCCTACCCAAATCCCACCTCTCCCCTCTCAAATCCATCCTCCATTCAGCAGCTCGCTTCATTTCAGGGTCTAAACGAAGCGACCACATCACTCCTATCCTGTCCTCTCTGCGATGGCTTCCGATCGAGGCAAGATCTATTTACAAAACTGCCTGCATCACACACAAAGCCTTACACACGTCCTCCCCTCATTACCTGGCGAATAAATTGAAATTGTCCGGTGGCTCTCGTCCTTCTCGCAATGCGGAAAAGCTTCTGCTTGAGCTCCCCGTCTTCAAAAGGGAAAGATCGATGGCTCAATCCTTCTCGGGCAATGCGGTGAGAATCTGGAACTCGCTTCCCCCACTGCTCCGTGCCACCTCCTCTACCCGGATCTTCAAAGCTGACCTCAAGTCTCTTCTATTCCAAAGACACTTCCAGAACTAATACGTTCGGTCTTAGGCCCCTCTAGGAAGTTCGCTCGTCAGTATAAAGTTGTACTTTTGTCTGTTCATTCCTTATTTTATGTGTTGTGTTGGTTTTTATGTGCGTGTTCCCCTCATTATAAGTCCCCTGTGAAGTCACGCCCTCTCTACTACCTCAAGGAAGCTCTTCCACGATAGGAATTCTGTATTCCAAGCCTATAGAAGGGCCTTCTCAGTGTGCTTTGAGTTACTGCCACTTATTACAGTATTATGCCTTTAGTGGTATTTTGTACCCCATGTATCATATATTTTGTACCCCATGTACCCCCTGCTGAATACACGCCCTCTCTACTACCTCAAGGAAGTTCTTCCACTATAGGAAATTCTATACTCCAAGCCTATTTCAGAAGTGCCTTCCCAGTGTGTCATGTGTGACTGCCACTTATTGCAGTATTATACCTCCATTTGTATTTGGTACCCCATGTTTCATGCACATCTGTCACTTTTTCCTATTGGAACTTATTCCTCTTTTTGTATTTGGTTTGTTTGTTTTTGCACAATTGTCACTTTTTCCTCATGCAATGTAACGCTTGCCTTTGTATTATGCTCATTTGTATCCTCCTCCTTATGTAATGTTGCTGATCCTGTTGTGAAGCGCTCTGACACCCTCGGGTAAAGTCCGCGCTATATAAAAACGCATAAATAAATAAATAAATTATAAGTGTAGAAAAGGAACGCTGTGCCTTTAAGAGCAGAGAGACCACCAATATCCCATCATGCTCAGCCAGAGGCAGTTACCTCAGTTCTTTTTGAAGGCTACAGTAAACTGATAGTAAACAGAGCATGAGATACATTGTCCACTCCACCGGGGAGGAGGGAGGGCTGCTTATGACTAACATGGAAATACCTCTACGAGAGAACTAGAATTACAGGTAAGAAACTATACCTTCTCTCGTAGGGGATTTCCATGTATAGTCATAAGCGTTGAATAGAATAGCAAGCTCATCCCCCATAAGGCAGTGGAGTAGACAGAAAAGTACCAGCCATGACACCCTGTTACAAAAAAAGATTTCTGAGGGATGCCTGACCTACTTGCGCATCCGCTCTAGCGTCTGTGTCCAGGCAGTAATGCCTAGTGAATGTATGGATCGACCTCCATGTAGCTGCTTTACAGATATCTGCTAAAGGAATATTCCTCATAAGAGCAGCAGTAGCTGCCTTGCCTCTGGTAGAGTGAGCTTTGGGCCAACCAGAAGGAGATTTGTTAGCTAGTTGATAGCAACAGAAAATTCGAGAGACAATCCACCTAGAGATTGACTGTTTAGAGGTCGCTAACCCTGTGCGGACTGGGCCATAATTGATCAATAACTGTTGAGAATTACGAATGGTTTTAGTTTTGTCTAAATAGAATTTTAAAACCCTTTTACATCCAGAGAATGGAGAGATCTCTCCGCTGGAGACGTAGGGTTGGGAAAGAACGTGGGCAACCCAATGGTTTGATTCACGTGAAAATCTGAGACCACTCTAGGAAGAAACTTAGGATGTGTGCGTAACACTACTTTAGAGGAATGGAATACCGTGTAAGAGCCTGAATCTCACTAACTATCCTCGCTGATGTAATGGCCACTAGGAAAGTGGTTTTCCAAGTGAGATGCTGCAATGAAGCTTTGTGGATGGGTTCAAAAGGAGGAAGCATGAGACGAGACAGTACTACGTTCAGCTCCCATGGAGGAGAAGAGCGTCTAATGGGAGGAAACACCTTCTTTAACCCCTCTAGGAAATCTTTAATGACTGGAATCCTAAAGAAAGAGATTTGTGAAGGATTTGTGATATGCCGTGAGAGCAGAAAGATGGACTCTGATTGAGGAGTATTGGAGTCCAGATTTGGCCAGATACAATAAATAAGGGAGAATAACTTCTTCCTGGCAAGAAGTGGGGTCAAATTGGTTGGAAGAGCACCACATACAAAATCGCTTCCATTTAAAAGCATAAGATGTTCGTGTAGATGGTCGCTTAGCTTCTTTTAGAATGTCCATACAGTCCTGTGATAGGTTTAGATGACCATACTGCACTATCTCAGGAGCCATGCTGCCAAACTCAAAGAGGACAGGCTGGGGTGTAACAGTTGACCTCTGAACTTTGTGAGGAGGTCTGGTCTGCAAGGCAGCCTGAGATGTGGACGGATAGACCGGATGTGGGCGGATGGCACCGCTCCTGCCTGCCTTGCCGCCTCCTGCCTGGAGATTCCTTCGCTCGCTGCCCGCTGCTCCTGGGACTTTCCCGCTGCCCGCTGCTCCTGGGACTTTCCCGCTGCTCCTGGGACTTTCCCGCTGCCCGCTGCTCCTGGGACTTTCCCGCTGCTCCTGGGACTTTCCCGCTGCCCGCTGCTCCTGGGACTTCCCGCCACTGCCTCCCTGCGGCCCCGCCCCCGTGATTCCATTCGCCGCCCCGCTCCCGCCACCCAGCTGCTCCTCCCTCCAGGCTCCTTACTTATGACGCCCCTGAGCGACCGCGCAGCGGCCGCGCGCAGCGGGAGCACCGACGGAGCGCCGAAGGTGCGCCAAAGGTAAGCCCGTCTGCGCCCGTCCGCGCCTGGCCCGCGCCCAGCGCCAGGACCCCTGGATCCCACCGATGCAACACTACTCGACGGACCTACGACGCCGCCACCCTCACCGCACTCAATGCCGGCCGGAACCCTGCCTGCTACAGAGCCTCACCGAGACGCACCCACGGACCCTTCACCTGCCAAGCCTGCCGATTCACCTGCCCCCGGACGTGCACCACCTCCGCCAAGTCGAGCACCAGCAGCAACCACCTGAAATGCATCCTGTTGAACACCCGCTCCGTCCACAGGCACGCCGTGGAACTCTGGGACCTGCTCGACGCAACAGCACCGGACGTCGCCTTCCTCACCGAAACCTGGATGAATGCCTCCTCAGCGCCCGACATCGCCATAGCCATCCCGGACGGATACAAGATCACCCGGAAGGACCGCGTCAACCAGACGGGAGGAGGCATCGCCATCGTACACAAGAACACCATCCGCATCTCGACTAACTCCGACGAGACCTTCACCGCCGCCGAACACCTACACTTCCAGATACACACTGACCCCAAGACCACCCTCCGAGGCACCCTCATCTACAGACCCCCGGGACCACGCACACTATTCAGCGAAGACATCGCAGACTTCATCAGCCCGCACGCCATGCCCTCCGCCGACTACATCCTCCTAGGGGACCTCAACTTCCACCTGGAGAACAACAACGACAGAAACACCACCGCCCTGCTGGACAACCTCGCCAACCTCGGACTCAAGCAACTGGTGAACACGCCCACCCACTACGCCGGCCACACGCTTGACCCCGTCTTCTCTTCCAGCAAGCACATCTCCTTCAGCCACGCCACCGGACTCCACTGGACCGACCACAGCTGCGTCCACTTCAGCTTCAGAAAGACTGCGACCCACCACCACCCGCAACAGGCTCCCCGCCGGAGCTGGAGCAAGATCACCGCCGAGCAGCTCACCGCCTCCCTCAGCCAGAACACACCCACCAACACAACGGACCCAAACGAAGCAGCCAGCAACCTCGCCAAGTGGCTGACCGCCTGCGCCGACGACCTCGCACCACTAAAAACCCTCCCAGCAGACCCGGAAGCAAGAAAACCCCTTGGTTCACCAACGAACTCAAGGAATCCAAGAAGAACTGCCGCACTCTCGAGAAAGCCTGGCGACTCGACCAGACCACAGACAACAGGACCGCCCTCAAGCACGCCACCCGCAAACACCACCAGCTGATCCGTGCCACCAAGAAGTCGGCACTCAAAGAACGACTGGACAACAACGCCCACGACAGCAAGGAACTTTTCAGCATCGTCAAAGAGTTCTCCAACCCCAGCGCCGGAAACAACGACATCACCCCCTCGCAAGACCTCTGCAACTCACTCGCCGCGTTCTTCCACCGCAAGATCACCGACATACATAACAGCTTCGACGCACAGACCACGCACCCTACCGCCGAACCAACGCCCGCCACCACCACCCTCTGCAACTGGACCCCGATCAGCACCGAAGACACCACCCGCACGATGAACTCCATCCACTCCGGATCACCAACCGACCCCTGCCCACACCACGTCTTCAACAAAGCCGATGCCACCATCGCACCCCATCTCCGGGACATCATCAACTCCTCCTTCCACACCGCCACCTTCCCGGAGAGCTGGAAGCACGCCGAGCTACCGCCCTCCTGAAGAAACCAACGGCGGACCCCACCGACCTCAAGAACTACCGTCCCATCTCGCTCCTTCCGTTTCCGGCCAAAGTCATCGAGAAGACCGTCAACAGACAGCTTGCCGCCTTCCTCGAGACGAATGGATCCCTCGACCCCTCGCAGTCCGGGTTTCGGGCCAACCACAGCACCGAGACCGCCCTTATCGCAGCCACCGACGACATCAGAACCCTAACCGACAACGGGGAAACAGCAGCCCTCATCCTCTTGGACCTCTCCGCGGCGTTCGACACCGTCTGCCACCGCACCCTAGTGAAGCGCCTCAGCAACATCGGAATCCGAGAGAAAGCACTGGAATGGATCATCTCGTTCCTCGCCGGAAGAACCCAGAGAGTCCGCCTCCCCCGTTCAGATCCGAGGCCACCGAAGTCATCTGCGGCTTTCCACAAGGATCTTCACTCAGTCCAACCCTCTTCAACGTCTACATGAGCCCCCTCGCAGCCATCGCACGCCAACACAACCTCAACATCATCTCCTACGCCGACGACACCCAGCTGATCCTCTCCCTCACCAACGACCCCACCACCGCCAGAGCCAACCTACACGACGGGATGAGAGACGTCGCCGACTGGATGAGGAACAGCCACCTTAAACTGAACTCAGACAAGACGGAAGTCCTCATCCTGGGCTCATCACCCTCCGCCTGGGACGACTCTTGGTGGCCCCCGGCCCTGGGCACCGCGCCCAAGCCAACGGACCATGCACGCAACCTGGGCTTCATCCTGGACTCCTCCCTGTCGATGACCAGACAAGTCAACGCCGTCTCATCTTCGTGCTTCAACACTCCTGCGCATGCTCCGCAAGATCTTCAGATGGATCCCCACTGAAACCAGGAAGACCGTCACCCAGGCACTCGTCACCAGCTGACTGGACTATGGGAACACCCTCTACGCCGGAACCACAGCCAAACTTCAAAAAGACTCCAGCGCATCCAGAACGCCTCCGCACGACTCATCCTGGACATCCCCGACACAGCCACATCACCGGACACCTGAAAGACCTGCACTGGCTCCCCGTCAGCAAGAGAATCACGTTCAGACTCCTCACCCACGCACACAAGGCCCTCCACGACCTGGGCCCCAAGTACCTCAACGACCGCATGACCTTCTACACGCCCACCCGCCAGCTACGATCAACCAGCCACGCCCTCGCCACCGTACCACGCATCCGCAGAGCCACCGCCGGAGGAAGATCCTTCTCCTACCTGGCAGCCAAGACCTGGAACTCCTCCCCACTCACCTTCGGCGAACCCAGGACCATCTCTCCTTCAGGAAGCAGCTCAAGACCTGGCTGTTCGAGCAGTAACTTACCCCCTCCCCCAGCGCCTTGAGACCCTCCCGGGTGAGTAGCGCGCTCTATAAATGCCGTGATTGATTGATTGATTGATTGAAGGAGGTCTGGAAACCACAGCTGTCTCGGCCATTCTGGAGCGATGAGTATCATTTGGGCTGTTGTGGACGCCAGTTTCTGCAGGACTGTTGGTATTAATGGCATTGGAGGAAAAGCGTAAAGAAATTTGTCAGACCAGTTGATCCATAGGGCATTCCCAAGAGACTGCGGATGGTAAAACCTGGAGGCGAAGTCATGGCATTTTCTGTTTTCTTCTGTGGCGAACAGATCTATAGAAGGTGTGCCCCACAGACTGAAAATACTTTGTGCGACTTCTTCGTTCAGCACCCACTCGTGGTTTTCGTCGAGAACCCTGCTGAGTGCGTCTGCCTGGATGTTCTGTTCCCCTGGGAGATGCACAGCTACCAGTGTTAGATTCCTGGCAATGAGCCAATGCCAAATTGATTGGGCTTCTTGTGACAGGGCTCTGGACCTCTTGCCCCCCTGCTTGTTCAGGTAGTACATGGTGGTTGCATTGTCCGTCTGAACAAGCAATTTGTTGGTCGTGACTGAAGGATGAAAAGCCTTGAGAGCCAGGTGTACAGCTCGGAGCTCCAGAAGGTTGATATGATACTTCTGTTCTCTGGGAGACCATAGACCCTGAATTTGTAAGTGATCCATGTGGCTCCCCAGCCGAGCAGTGAAGCGTCTGTGACCAAGGTCTGCGTTGGCGGAAGTGGATGGAAGGGCATTCCGCTCAGGAGATTTTTCTGGGAGCACCACCACCGGAGAGATTCCACTGCATGAATTGAGAGGGTGATCTTGTCCTCCCAGTTCCCTGAGAATTGGTTCCACTGGTCCTCTAAGCATTCCTGGAGAGGACGCATGTGGAGGCGAGCATTGGGAGTCAGGAATATGCAGGAGGCCATCGAGCCGAGGAGAGAAGAGACCATGCATACTGATGGATGGGTTATCCGCTGAAGGTTGTGACATTTTTGGAGAATGGATAACCGTCGTTCCTCCAAAGGAAACACCTTTTCCTGTAACGTATTGATGGTAGCTCCTAAGTAATGTAGAGTCTGAACCGGAGATGCCGTGGACTTTTGCATATTGACGTGTAGACCCAAGCAATGAAGTAGATCGCACGTCCATCGGAAATGCTCTTGGGTTTCTGTGAAGGTGGATGCTTTGCACTGCCATGCATTTGGAGAATGTTCTGGGAGCTGACCTGAGGCCGAATGGGAGAACTGCATATTGGTAGGGATTCTGTCCCACGACAAACCTGAGAAACTTCCGATGGGATTTTGTGATCGGAATGTGAAAGTAGGCGTCGTGTAGATATATCGAACAGAGCCAGTCTCCCTTTTGAAGTTGAGGATAAATTTTGTGCAAGGCCAGCATTCTGAATTTCTCCTTCTTGATCCACTTGTTTGCGATGCGAAGGTCGAGAATCGGCCTGCACTCGGGTCTGCCTTTCTTTTGTACTAGGAAGTATCTGGAGTAGATACCTTGACGGCGTTGGTTTGGCGGGACAGGTTCAACTGCTTTTTTGCAGCACAGAATGTTGACTTCTTCCTGCAAGAGCTTGAGGAGAGACATGGATGCCTTCGGAGGCATGGAAGGAGGTGGGGCAGTGAACCTGAGACGATAACCATGTTTGACAATATTCAAGACCCAGGCATCTGTTGTAATGTTTTTACCGCTCTGCCAGATAATGTACAATGCTTCCCCCTACCGGAGTGGGTAATAGAAGAGGGGGAAGAGGGAATTCCAGGTTTTGATGCAGCCGGTTGTCGTCTTCCCTGGTTTGTTTGTTGGGAGTTAGGACCTCTCTCTGACTTGCGCTGCGACTGGTAAGGCCGCTGGTATTGTTGCGACCTGCCTGATTGCCATTGAGGGGTTTGAACCCTCTGTGCGGAGAAACGTCGGTGGTAGGGACGGAATGAATATCGCTGTTCTTTTGCTTTTTCTAGTCCCACCGCTTTTAAGGTATCCATTTCCATCTTCATTCTCGCCATTTCATCATCGGCGTGCGAGCCGAAGAGGGTTGAGCCAGAAAAAGGCAAATTTTGTAGTCTTAACTGGGAGTCTGGCTTCAGAGACGTTAAACGCAGCCATGAATGCCGACGTAGGGCAATTCCCTGGCAGTAGCCATGAGCAGCCAGAAGCGAGAAGTCTGCAGCTGCGCTGATTATTTGGTTGGAAACCATAGCACCCTCCTGAACAATTTCTAGGAAATCTTGTCTATGTTCTTTGGGGAGGTGGTCCGCAAAGTGTAAGATTGAGTCCCACAAGGCGCGGTCATATCGTCCTAAGAGGGCCGTGGCACTGGCTGCTTTTATGGACGTAGCGGCCGTGTTGCAGATCTTGCGTCCTGATTAATCCACCTTTTTGCTTTCCTTATCGGGGGAGACAAAGCAGATGGAGAGGTGAAGTGAGCCTTTGTGCTGCTGAAATTACCACAGAATCAGGAGGAGGATAAAACCGTAAAAACAGGGGATCCTGCTCAGGTGGACGGTATTTCTTGAGGAGCCTGGACGGTGCTAACTTTGTCGCTGCAGGCGTAAGCAACAACTCCATAGCTGGATCAAGCAGGCCTGGCACTAGAGTTAGAAGTGGCCTAGAAGCTGTGCGTTGATGGAGTGTTTCAAATATGACAGATGTTGATGGAACAGGTGTCTCAATAGGAATGTTCAATTTAGTTGCGCCACAAACCAGGACCTCTTGAAAGGTATTGATGTCATCAATCGGGGAGGACCGAGGTTGTGGCGAATCAGTAAAAGTAGGAGAATAATCTCTGGTAGATGACGAAGTATCTCTATGATGGTGATGGCGTGAACAGGATCTGGATCTGCGGTAAGAATGGCGCCGTGAATGTCATGACCTCGTGGAGGATCGTGAGCGCCCATGTCGAGATCGATGGCACGATCTCGAACGCGATCTCCCAGGAGCCGGTGTCTGCGGCACCACAGGAGCAGGCAGAATAGGTGTCAGTATTGGAGGTGCCAGAAGCTGAGGTAGTGGAGGCTGAGGAGCTGGTAAAGCCGGGAGAGGTGGCGCTGTGGGAGCCACTAGGTCCGCTGAAGGTAATGCCGTTGTGGGAGACTCAGGAATCTCCACCAATGAGGGAGATCTGGCGAGAGAGTCAGATGAGGAGTAGATTCTCCTTCTTTTGGAAGCTTTTCCTCGCTTTGACGTCGATGATCTCCTCGACGTCGAACTTCGTCGTTGACTTTTTGACGACTATCTGCTCCTCGACGTCGACCCCTGTCGGTGTCGTCCGCTTGAAGAAGAGCGACTTCTCAACGTCGACCTATCATGTCGTCGACGTTTCGTTGTCGACGTCGATCTTCTACCTCTCGGTGTCAGTGAGTCAGTATCCCTCGATGTTGAAACTTGTCTAGGCATCGGGCGCCGGTGAGAAGGGGCTCTCGACCTCATTCTAGTGGTTCTAGACGTCGAGCGTCGACGTTTCCTCGACGTCGAGCCAGTCAACGACGGCGAACATGTCGGCACCGTACCTCCTCTCAACGTCGATCGCCTTGATCTCGACCGGGACCGCAAGCGTTGTTTGGATGCTAAACGCCTCTCAGACCTCCCACGTCCACTGGGGGTTGAGGTAAGAGCTCTGGAGGGAGTTCTTCTTCCACTCCGCTCAGAGGTCCCACTGGTTACTTGCCATTTTCTTCTCTCTTCTCTTCCTTGTAGGCAAATCTTTTCTCTGTCACGCAGAGTACGTCTGGAGAAGGTTTTGCAGATGACACAGGAGGCAGGAAGATGAGAGGAAGGTAAACACAGAATACAGACTTCATGAGGGTCTGTTTTAGCCTTTTTTCTGCCACATCTGGGACACTTATCAAAAAGAGATGGCATTTTAAATAGGAAAAAAGGCTCTTTCCTATGAGAAAAACACTTTGCTCCACAGAGAAGGACAAAAAACGTCGAGTGAAGCAAAAAATTGTGAAGAAAAAAACTAAAAAGGTCTAGTTCAATGCTCCAAGGGTCCTGTCAGAAGGGGCCGGAAAAAAGAACAGAGGTAACTGCCTCTGGCTGAGCATGATGGGATATTGGTGGTCTCTCTGCTCTTAAAGGCACAGCATTCTTTTTCTACACTTATAATGGCAGCCTATGGACTACAGGGCCAGGCACTTCTTCATATATGTCTGTTCATAGTAAAAGGGTTTGTGAAGGTTCTTTTTCTGTGCCATTACAAAAAAGATATATTCTGAGAGCATATGTAATCATGGTCTCTTCTTTTGCCATTTCAAGATGAAGAACTCTGACCATTGTAGCCTACCATTAGGCTGCATTATGACTTTCTTAAATGACTTTTCAAGGCCTTCCCGAAGAAAGGCGAACTTCATCACTTAAGAACATATTTTGGATAAAGTGCTCCGGGGTCCCCGCACATGGGCGGGACTATTCAACGCTTATGACTATACATGGAAATCCCCTACGAGAGAACTAGGATGATATCATAAGTAAAACCCATCTTTGCCACACAGGGGTCATTGTTCTCTCTGTTCTTTTCATTCAAATGCATAAACTGTGAAGACTGGGTGCTACATAACTCTGGATCTGTGAAAGGAGTGTGGAAGGAGAGGCAGGAGGAGCTAAAGAACTATCCAAATGTGAGGAGCTCATGTCATCAGAGTGCCTTGAAATCAGAAGAGAATTGGCCCTTAGACTCTGACTTTTATTGGAGATCTGACTTTACCTCATGACACTGTGTGCCAAAGTTCCTAAATAGATTCGGTGTGTATGGGAAACACTCTGCTGTGGGCTAAATAATGTACGACAACATCACACACCTACCTCCCGAGGTGCTTCGAATTACTTGTGCCCAAAACAGACATGAGCTGTGGGATACTGAGAGTCTCACTCTCGCCCTGCACCATTTCTCACAGCTGCTTCAATTGTAGTTTCCTCCTAGGCCAGCCTCATCAGGTGCTGTGAAAGGTTATCTTTAGATATCTTCAGAGGCTGCTCATCAGCAATATTGACACATTTTTTTCCAGATAGTTGAATTTACTGAATAAAGGATCTCTGTCTCTCTCAGCAGAGTGCAGTACAGAAAACTAGTCTGTTGATCATGGCAGCTCAGCTCTCAGTGAAACAAAATTGAGTAGAAACGTGCAGCATCAACCTTTTAAGCTTGTACGGTGAAAAGGCATTGAAGGGTTTAACTATCAAGGAGAGTTGAGGGGATATTATGCCCATCTGAGAGACAGACCATTTGAGGCCAAATAGAATGATTTAGCTTTTTTAGCATTAAGTTTTCAGCTGGCTAACATCAAGTTTAAATGGCCTTCAAACAATCATTCATTAAGCTCATGTTTGGTAGATTTGGTGGCAACCTAAAGTTCGATTTGCCTGTTATCCACGTAGGACTGATACAAACTGTAAGCTGTTTGTGGTGCCATAAAAATATTGGAAAGTACTTGGGAAATGTTGAGTATTCTGGAACTCCGTAGGAGTGCCCTTTCAGACACATAACTTTGAAATCTTGTCAACATTTAGTTGGGAAGGAATTACACAACTGAGAAAATTTACCATGATGATCCATGGACTAATCCTATAGGTAATAAACTATGATGAAGATCCAGCGATGGAGAAAAAATGAGTAACTTATCTGAAACTCCAGTTTTCCAACATTGAAATCTTTCATATATTTACCTGCTTACATTATTCCATGTCATCAGGCTGGGAATCCCCGGCACATTAAAAAATCAGTAACAGTGTTTGAATGGCCATAGGCCTGAACAAGAGTGTTTGTTTAGTAGCACATCCACCTCATTTGAAGAAACCCAAACTTCATGCAGTGGGGTGGAAGTGCCAGCTCTTCTACTCCGCCTCAATGCCACACTTTTCTACTACACGCCGTATGAGGAAGTCTCCAGGCAGAGCTCCACTCTAATCTTTCAGTGAAATCAAAAATGTTACTTTCTTGGCCTACCATAGGACTGAGCCAACCACATCATCAGCTTCAACAGTACTGGGCTAGGGGGACCCTTTCAATCTGTCACTAACTGTCATCAACTGTCACCATGGCTGACAGAGAGATGACATCTCTCTCCAAATCCTGTTTATCTTGTGGTCAGAAGAAGTTTTACACTGATGATTCTCATTCCCAATGTATTTATTGTCATTATCCTGTTTATAAGGTTGCACAATGTGACATTTGCAAAACCTTTACTTCAAAGACTGTAAAGGGCAGACATGGGTGGGGGCACTATATTTGCTGGTTAAAGAGTTTCCGTCCTGCAATGGGGGATTCCTCCTCTTCAGGGGAAGATTCTGCAAAAAAGTGCTCCACAAAGCTTTTCCATAAGGGCAGTGCAGAAAGGGAGACTCATACAGATTCCAGAATTAGGTTTATTTAGTACAGCGCTTGCAGCCACATCCTCACAAACTAGACTTGGAGCAGAAGAAGATTCTCTGTCTGCACAAAAAGCTGCACGCAAATGTCATTCTAATGATAACCAACCATCTACTAAAAGAAAAAGAACCTCAGAAAGCAATCTGTTTACCATAAGAAAAACCATGCCATCATTAAAACCATCATCGACTAGACCGTTGACAATAGCACCATACATGTCTCCCTTACCGGTGTCGTCAAGGCTGGTGGCTTTTGGTGATGACGTTGAAGACAATACCATCAACGTCAACACCTTCGTCGACGACAAGCTCGATGGCAATAATGTTGACAATGGTACCACTGATGACAGTATTTCCAGAACCTGTTTCTTCACCATTAAGGGAGACATCATCTCTGCCTTCCTGAATTTTAGAGTCAGAACAGAAAGAGGATGCCAGTGACCTTGCATTACATAATGCATACCGTCCAACACAACTGGATGCTCGCTATGTCCTGGATGTTGAGGATGAAAGAATGAGGATGAGATTTACCTTGAATATGGCTATCACCAAGATTATGTTCCTCAAAATTCACTCTCATATGGACCTCCTCAATACATTAGGGAGCTAGAGGTATCCGAAATATCTAGGGCCTTTTAATCTACTGTGCAACACATGATTGACACTTTCCAAAGACTGCTGCCTCCTCAACATACAATACCTACTGTGCCTATATCTCCAACTCCTCCACCTGCCCCCTTGACATCTACACCTCTTCGTCAACCATCATCTCTACTACCTCACCACATCCAAGGGAACCATTTCCCTTACCAGTCTAAAAAACTCTTGACCCACCAACTGCTGATGACATGAGTAAAGGTGAGGATATGGCTATTCCTATATCTTCCAACATAGACGAGGAGGAATGGGAGCTTACACAAGGAGATGCCGGAGGTATTAATGGCAGAGATGACATCATCAATCCAAGGGAAGGTAATAAGCTGCCCAATTCACCTGATTCATCGAATGATATATCCTGTTTTCATTCCTTAATGGAAAGGTTGGTCACGAAATTCAACCTGCCAATGACTTCAGTGGGACAACAATGTTTTCTTTATGATTTTAAACAACTACAAAAGTCTACAAAAATCCATACCAATCCTGGATTTTTTCTGGTCTGAGGGGCTAAAGCTAGTTCACATACCTGCTGTTCCAGCAGTCATACCAAGTCTGGAGAAAAAATACAAAGCTGGGTTCAGTGATAACTTCAGCAGCTCAGAAGAGATCGAAAAAACCCATTACACCATCCTCAAGTATAGAAGGTGTATAAAATTTGGGCCAAAGAACTAGTTCAATGACTGCAACTTCTATTAAGGTGGTCCATGCTCTGGCAATTTTAGGATGTTATGATCGATAAATGTGGTGTGACATTGCACCATATCTTGATCTCATCCAGGAGGATAAAAAGGAGCCGCCAGCTTGCAGGAGGAGTTGTTTTGAGAAGACAAGTTTGGTTAAGATCCACAACATTCCATCCTGAGGTTTAATAAAAAATCCCAGACATGCTTTTCATTCGCCTCACCTTGTTGGGAAAACATATGGTAGAGGTCGTCCAAAATCTCAAAACGGACATGGATACAGCAAAGTAGTCTTTGTAGTAGCATAGATCTGGTTCATCTCATTTTTGTGGCTCACAAAGATCCCTTAATTACAGGGGAGTATTGAATTAATATAGAGGTCAAGGGCAAACATGCTATCTCAAAACACAATCCATATTTTTGCAATTACAATGAGTAAGCCATTCACTTGCTGTCTACCTATTCTTATTGGCTTACTATTGTCATTATATTTCATATTCCTAACGGTCACCTTCTCTTTAACTACAGGTGGTCCCCAGTTCCTTGAAGTCTCCAAGGTTGTCCCTAAATTGCGCCATCATCTAAGATTGAATCACTGTCTGAGAGGAATTCACTTAGAGGGCAAATCCACTCTTGGTTTTCTCCTATCCCTGTTTTTCCCTGGGTTCCTCCAACAGGCATGTCAGTAATCAATTCTCTAAGCACGGATTTAGGAACATCAGGTTTTCTCAGCAGGTCTGAACTCTCTGAACCTGACACTGGTCACATGCGTGAACCCACAATTGATAATCTTGACCATACTGTTCAGTTTTGTGATATTTGACATTTTTGAACCTCTGTGATAAATTTTTGGTGCAGGCCCAATTCCAGCACCAGGAGTCTCTCTGTTTTGAACAGTGGCTCTTGAACCTTTTAAAACCTCAAGTGGTCTTCCACTTCCAGCCAGGTAATGAGGCTCCTAGAGATCCAGTTGTTAGTATTCACAAACAAAGCATAGTTCAAGTGATCTCCTCTTGAACTATGCCATGTTTGTGGATATCAACCGGATTTCTAGTAGCCTCATGAACTGGACATGAACATTTTGTGAAGTGTCATCCTAAATAAATATCACTTATTCGGAAGGAAGTCCTGTTTATTTTTGGTGGTGTTTTTGTGCTGCTTGACTTTCTGGTCAGTTTTATTGCGTTTTCAGGCACTTGGGCTCAAACTTACTGAGCTGTTCATTCTTGCACCTTTGGCTGCTATGATAGAAAATGGACATATCATAGGTAAACTAATCCTTTGGTACATTATGTTATTTCTAGTGTTTACTTTACAGTGGAATGGTCATCATTTCCATTGCCTTTATCTCGTGGCCAATTTACTTTGTGGGACATGTCTCATCCCTAACTTAGTGCCAGGGTATGACATGACTTTGACTTCTTTGTCACTGCAGTCCTTGTCCTAACGGTGATGTGCTCTTTGTGTGAAGGGAATGTGCTTTCAAGGTATTGCTTCAAGTCCAACATAAATGGTGGAGTAAGACGAAATAAACAATTGTAGTACACCCTCCCTTCTTAGACATTAAACACATAAAGTACAACTTTCCTGAAAGTGATTGCTTAAACTCTAATATGATTATCATTTATGCATACTTTCTCATTTGATGATTACCCTCACTAACCAGATGTGGCATGCTTCATCATTGGTGTCAGACCCTGTTCGGGGGACAATGGGACAATAAGGGGCAACTATGCCATAGCTGTGAAGGCTGCAGTTGTTTGCTTCTACTGTCCCGGGGACCATCCTACTATGGCTTTGCAAATTAAACCAAATACACTCCTTTCAGTACTTTACTCTCAGTGGTAGCGATGGTAAGAAGGCACAGGCTTCTCAGGGAGGTTAGCATGGGGTACATAGGCTCAGCCCTCAACACCATACCCAGCAGCTCTGCAGGATAATTGGTCAGCCCGTTGCTCTTGTTTGAAGAAGACAAGTACTTTATTTTATATAAGACACACTGCAATAATGAACCAGACTTCAAAGGAGGGCCTACGCTAGGCACTAGACCCCCTCCCCACTCTGTGAGCTTTGGGCTCTGGTGGTGTAATCGCGAGCTAATGTTGCAGCACTCCCTCTTAGCACACAGTCGTTTTTGGAAGGCTAAATAGCCTGTGCGTTCTCTCACCTGCTCCTTCGACTTTGTGGCGTGGAGCTGTGATGGGCCTCCTGTGGAAGGCAGGTTCACCGGTGGTGCACAGGACTAATCGCACAGCTCGAGTCAGTTTTGCTTAGTTGGGTGGCTGTAGGCTATGTGGTAAGTCTTCAGAGAATGACAGCAGGAGTGGTGGCTTTTGGGGTCCGGTGGTCTCTTGGTGCAGACAAGCTTTGCAGACTCAGTGGTCCCGACTCCTCTGGTGAGGGCGATGTCAGTTGCACTGGTGTGCCGAGGGATGGATGAGGTTCTGCATCCTCTTCTACTGGCTTTGGGCTAAATGATGATCACATACTTCTAGTCACTGTTTGTCACATGATGGCAGATGTCCGATCAGGCGCTGGGGCCTTCAGCACCTCGGTAGCCCAGTGATAGGTTGGCACAAAGTGCCTTAAGGCAATGGCTTCAATCTTTATGGCAGCATAGATCACATGGCCACTTTGGGGGTCACTGCTGGGGTAGAAACTCACACCGCAGGCACCGCAGGTTTGTAGTCTTCACTCTCAGGGTGGCTGGGACCACCACAGTGCAAATGTCAATCCTGACTTCAGTCAGGTCAAAAGAAGTGTAGACAATACACTTCAACTGTCTGGGAAAGCAACCTCACCTTTCAGAATGGACTTCACAGACCTGTGTCACTCTGGTTGACTCAAGTACTCAGGCAATGTATACCAAATCTCAACAGCATACATACTCGCAATCAGGTACACAGGATATCTGTGCTAGGATTTTGGGTTTACAGTTAGCTGCAGAACTTTAGGTGAATAAGGCATTCACATGACACAGGTAAAAAGACCTTCTCATACTATAATCACTATCAAACATTCTGCCACCATTGTGCTACAAGCGTAAATCTGTGACTGGTAAATAAGTCCTTTTTCGCTACAGAGGTGCAGTTGGTGCATTTCTGTAGGTCCAGGGCCATTCGTAAGTCAAGGGCAGGCATAGACCTTCGTGCACACTATAGATTAGCGTGAGGCAGGGACAAAAAATCTGAAAACCAGAATACCAAATACCTGAAGTCAAGCATGCAAGGCAGGTGTCACAACTGTACACCATGGAATGGACATTCATCGCCCAACAATTGAGAATAACCAATATAATCACAGATGACAATGATGCAAAATTTTTTATATGGGACCACTTTATTGGAAAGAACCTGTTTTAGAACCTTTTGAATGTTATAATAGATGTGGTGGTGTGTGGAACATGTGGATGGAGTTTTAATGTGGAGTCGTGTTTCTTACTGGTATACATATTTTCTTTTTCTTTCTACTGTGCTTAAATGGCACAAGAAAGGGTTGAATGTGTTAACAGGATAAACAAATAGATAAATAAAAGTAAAGCATACATTCCAGTAGAGGACAAGAAAATTGCTTAACATTTGCAGATTCACGGCATATTTAATTATAAGAAATCTGCTATAAAAGCATGTTAAGTGAGAGCATAACAGCAGAAATTTGCTAAGCCAATGTGAGTGCACACTTTATGCAAGCCCGGCTTTCTGAACCATGATGCCAGCTGTATTCTCAAGTGGCCCGAAATTGCACAGCTGAAACTGGAGATGGGCTTAGGTTAAATAAACTTGACACTCAGGGTCACTTGAATGTTGACAAATTGTCCCCTGGGTTCAAAAGGTCTACAAAGTCAGTTAAGAGCACACAAGCCTCACCCAGCACAGCTAAACTGTAAAGTAGAAGCAACACACACAAAAGACAGCTATAAAAACAAGGCTTACCATTGCGATCCTCAGAAATGTCTGATGGCCTTCTGTATCTTGAAGACGATATCAGTAAATTAACATCTTAACTGCTGGGCTATTCCCCGCCCCCCCCGTGCTGAGCTGTTTTTTTAATCTATTTGGGGTACCTCGCGCTTAGGGCTCTATATCCCTTTTGCCACATAAGGTATCCACACCAAATTTGTATCCTTATTTTTCTAAAATACTGGTGATTCTAAAGGTACCCAGGGGCTCATTTATGAGCTCTTGCAACACTTTTGTGCCGTCGGAGAATCACATTTTTTGACGCACCGGCAGCGTAAAAAAGGCGCCATGTTGCGCCCTATTTACAAAGTGATGCATCTAGGCACCCCTGCGCTACATTATACCTGCGTCAGGTATAATGTATGTAGGGTGGGTGTTCTCCCTCATCCAAGCCTCGTAGAAGTGGCGCATTGAAATCTATAAGATTTTAGTGCGCAACTTCTAGGACGCCATTGCGTCAAATCCTTATGCCTGCCTCGTAGCAGGCGTAAGGGTGATGCAGTGTTACATTCATGGCCCCCCCCAGCATTGCTGGAGTTGCGTCATGCTTACGACACAACTCCAGCAATGCGTCAGTTTTGCACTGACAGATACGTCAGTAATTCTGACGTTTCTGTCATTCCTTGCGACATGATGCGTCATAGAGTAAATATGACCCATCCATCATGTCGCAAAAAGGGCGCAGTGTGAAGTGACGCATCGCTGTTTTCACGCAGCGATGCGTCACTTCGCATAAATAAGGCCCCCAGGGTTTGTGGATTCCCCTAGGGGGACTAGAAAATAAGCAAAATTTTGAGTTTTTGGGAAATACCAGGAAATAAGTGCTCCAGATCAAAGTCACCATCTTCCCAGCTTTCAGCAATATGCAGAGCTGAATGAAAAAAACTTTTTTTTACCACAGGTTTGGCCTTTTTCAAAGAGGTTGACAATTTTCCTAATTTTTTGAGCTCTCAACCTACTTCCAATTTGTTGTGGAAACCAGTATGAAACCCATTAGTGATCCAGGAAAGCTATAGATTTTTGTAAAGTAGGCAAAATTCTTAATTCAGCAAGTGGTCATATGTGCAGATCTCTCATGGTTTCCCCCAAAGAAACTAACTGGTGAAATAAAAAAATATTGAAAATAAGTAGGAGAAACAGCCATTTGTGACAACATTTTCCTTTGTAACTTTTTGTCACAATAGCCGATTTAGAAAAGCAATATACCATTACATCCTTTAAACCCTTTGGCTGTGGGAATATATAGAGTTTGTAGGTTCTCCAAGAACCTAAGGTACCCAGAGCCAACAACTAAGCTGCACCATACAATGGTTTTACATTGTGTACAGAGTATAGATCAATGCATATTGGAAATATCTAGAGTGAGAAATAGCTATCATGAAAACCTATGTATTTCTGAAATGAGCACAAGATATGGAGTTTAGGAGCAGTGGTTATTTGTATTTTTTCTGAATTTGTGGGTATCTGTATTAGCTAATGATTCAGAGAGTATCTTTTTTCTTACATCCTGGCTTATATTTGGAAGGCACAAATGCAGCGAAATTCAATTGGTGATACCAAATGTTCTACTATTGTATGCTCCCACATGTCTTCTGATAGAATGGTACCTCACTTGTGTTGGTAGGCGTAGTGCTGTGACAGGAAACGGACCAAAACACAATATGGATGCATCACATTTTTCCAATGAAAACGTACCCGTGTTTTCCAATGTTGGGAGCTGTTGATTTTGGGGCCTAACTCAGCCTGCACGTTCGGAAACCTAGCAAACTTGCACATTTCTGAAAACTTGACACTTGGGGAAATCCAAGGTGGGGCAACTTGTGTGACTCTCACCAGGTTTTTTTTACCCAGAATCTCTTGCAAAACTCAAACCTTGACTAAAAAAAACCACACATTTCCCCCAGATTTCTGTGATTGAAAGTTCTGGAATCTGTAGGGAACCACCAACTTCCTTCCACCCAGCATTCTCCCAAGTCTCCGGTCAAAAACAGTACCTCACTTGTGCGGGTAGGCCTAGTGTCTGCGACAGAAAAAGGCCTAAAATGCAACATGGATACATCACATTTTTCCACTCAAAACTGACCCTTTTTTTTGCAAAGTGGGTAGCTGTGGATTTTGGGCCCTACCTCAACTGGCACCTAGGGAAACCTAGCAAACTTGCACATTTTTGAAAACTAGGCACCTGGGGGAATCCATGGTGGGGTGACTTACAAGGCTCTCACCAGGTTTTTTTTACCCAGAATCATCCCATGCAAACCTTGACTTAAAAAACACATTTTCCTCACATTTCTGTGATGAAAAGTTCGGAAATCTGCAGGGAGCCACAAACTTCTACCTAGCATTCCCCTAAGTCCCACGTTAAAAATGGTATCTCACTTGTGTGGGTAGGCCTAGTGTCTGCGACAGAAAAAGGCCTAAAAGCAACATGGATACATCACATTTTTCCACTCAAAACTGACCCTTTTTTAGGTCTCGCCTAGGCAGCGCGCATGCGCTGCTCTAGGAGGGCCTTTAGCCATCGGTCTTCACTTTTGAAGCACTGCACTCGTGCTTGTGGCGGCATCCACCTTGCGGGAGCGAGCAACGGCGCGGCCACGTTAATTACAAACATATGGCTGCTGCTCGCTCCCGCAAGGTGGATGCCGCCACAAGCACGAGTGCAGTGCTTCAAAAGTGAAGACCGCCGATCGCGATGCTGCTTGCGTGTGGCATCACTTGTTTACATTGCTGTGGGGTCTGCGTGGTGTAAGCTTGTGACTAGCGCTCATGCAGCAGATAGCAGGACAAGTTTTACAGAGTGCCAGTCTGCGCACTCACTCTCTCGCTTGGCCGCGACGGTCAGTGAAATGGTTGTGCTTTAAACCTGACTGGGCTTATGTTACCCTTTCTGTTGGTGTCTTCAGCTGTGTGCTCAGTTTCCCTCTGAGGAACAATGCTGCTGTTGCTGCTTCATTGGTCTCTGTGCCTGCAGATTCACTGCACCTATACAACCATGAGCACTAGCAGGGCTCCAGGCTCCACTTGCTGACAGTGGATGTGCTTTTGGACGCATGTGTGGCATGGAGCAATGCTTGTGAGAGCCGCTCTCCGTCGTTTAATGCGACAACATTCAGACACCTGCATTTTCGAGTTTCGTGTACACTGCAGGCACACTTCAACCAGTTGTGAAGGAGGGATCGATAGTAAGTAATACGGGCACTGGCATCAACGTGACTGTAATTTAACTATACTCCGGGCTACTGGAATGTTGCAAAACTGGCCCTTTTCTGCATGATTATGGATTCATCACGTAATGCAGCATCTTCTGCACCACTAGCAGACTTTTCCAATAAAAATATATTTTTTTAATCTCAAACTGATTAAAGGTTATTAAAGAGCGCAATGGCAGACTCTTTGCAAGTGTTAACTGGTGTCCTTTCAGCTGGTGGCCGATTGCAGTGTTCAGGTTTTAAACTGGTACTATTGAGGTGCAATTTTGTCCTGCCCGTATTTCTAGGTGCAGAAGTGACAATCATAATACTGTCACAAATTGTGGCGCATTATGATCCATCATCTGTCTTTTCTTGTCACAATGTTGTGAACACTGCTTCGTAATTCTGGCCTCCCAGGATAACCCCTGTATAGGGGGTCATGATTTCCTTAGGAGCCTGCTTTCTTACCCAGTCTACTTCTCTGAGCTGATTTGCATCCTTTTGGCAAACTCTCACTTCCTCCCTGGCCAAGCAAGTATTACTATCATGGTCTATTAAAAGGCGCAAGTCCGTTATACCCTGTGTGTGTGTCTGTGTGTGTCTGTGTGTGTGTCTGTGTGTGTGTCTGTGTGTGTGTCTGTGTGTCTGTGTGTGTGTCTGTCTGTGTCTGTGTCTGTCAGTTGTACATAATGTCTTCTTGGTTATATATAAGGTAAGAAAAATGCTTATAACACGTTTTTATTATAACTTTTCAACATGCTGCACAGCAGCCACACTGCTCTACAACCTAGTTTAAAGACTTTGGCAAAACCATTCGCTCTGGCTAAACACTTATAAGGTCCCTATGCCAATGCTTGTTTTGCAAAGTGGGTAGCTGTGTATTTTGGGCCCTACCTCAACCGGCACCTAGGGAAACCATCAAACCTGCACATTATTGAAAACTAGACACCCAGGGGAGTCCAGGTGCATGTGACTTGCGTGGCTCTCACTAGGTGATTTTTACCAAGAACCCCTTGCAAAAGTCAAACTCTGGTTAAAAAAAAAAAAACACACATTTTCCTCACAGTTCTGTGATGGAAAGTACAGCAGTCGATGGGAGTCCCCTCGCAAGGGTTCCCACTGAACTTGATGATATCCTTTCCTGTGGCAGGCACTAGGCCCAGCGACCCAAGTGGCACAGCGTTTTTATCGGCACAAGTGGGGTAACGCTGAGTAGTAGGAATTTTGTGGATTCCTGAGGATTAGGGAAGTTTTCATCAAAGACATGTGCGGAAAAAGCATGATTTCAGGCAAAGTTTGAGGTTTGCTGAGCATTGTGGGTAATAAATCCTCATGGGATCCATGCAAGGCACACCACCCTGAAATCTCCTGGTTGTTTAGTTGTCCAAAATGTCTGTGGTTGGTAGGTTTCCATGGGTGGCGGCCGACCACGGCCCCAAACCCCGCAGTTACCCCTATTGCTGATCTCTCCATGTAGCACTTTAGGGCCTTTTGTGTCATGCTCTCTTGGCACACCCACACAAGTGAGGTACCATTTTTATTAAGAAACTTGGGGGAATGCTGTATGGTAGAAAATGTGTGGCCCCCAACAGATTCCAGAAGTTTATCTTACAGAAATGTAAGGAACATTTCAGTTTTTAGTCAAAGTCTGAGGTTTGCATGGCATTGTGGGTAAGAAACTGGTGTGGGGGTCAATTGTCCTCTCGCTTGCCATAGGGAAGGGATGCTCTAGTCCGCAGGGGGGCAGAAAGACTATTGAGGCTTTATTGGTGAGTGTGGGCCTGATGTTTGGATGGGCCAGACCCACCCCATTATTTTATAAAAAATATATATTCCTGTCATACAGTGGGCTTTCTGCCCCCCCAAGGGCAAATAAGGGCACACCTCCTGTCTGTCTCTCAGGGAGAAAAAATACTGGTTTGTCCTTTTTGGGAGGAGTGAGGTTTGTCCAATGCCGGACTGCAAAGAGTGTAAAGAGATAAAATCCTTGGTGTCAGGTGGATTTTCTACTCTCCTGGGGGCAGGTTTGGGGCAACCTTCCCAATTGAGACAAGCCTCTATCTGCCCCCAGAGGTGCAGAAAAACACTACCGCCCCCACTTGGCATGGCTCTATGCCAGGGTAGGTTGCCCCACTTTTTTGTTTGTTTTGGTGCCATTTTGAAATCCATGGTGTCTATTGAGCTTTCCGTCCCCTTGGCGAGTGGCAGATTGGGGGTGAATACCTTGCCAACCCCCAAGGAGGGGCAGAAAGTCTACTGTGCCCCTTCTAAAATGCTTTACCTCACTTAATATCATAGTTTCAGTGAGTGACACTCACTATCAGTCTCGCCCAAATCACTTTCTAATGACCTACACGATAGTCTAACTCAATTACCCCACTGCCACCCTCCCATCATAGCCATAAAATAAAATATGAGCTTCACAGCTGTAAATGCAAGTGCATATTATAGGAATAATGCATAGTATGAATTAAAGCCCTTCTCCTAAGGAGTCCTTTTGTTTAACTGATCTTATTCTCCATGCCCATGACCAAAATCTGGACACGCTGAACACAATTAGTTCTTTCGTATTACATCTTAGAATCCTCGATGCTTCCCAGTCATGTGCAATGCCCAGCCTTTTAGCTCTCACCCTATCAGACCATACAAGCTGTCTGTTGGCTCAAGGCCCGGCCGTAAGCGAAAAGCATACAGTGGGCTTAAAGCCCGCCCAGTGCTTCCCAATTATTGTCTTCACTGTTGCTCTCATTTGCTTACTTGTCCTTAGTTAGCTTGTTCTTGTGTTTGACTCCTCCCCTAGACCATGGACCTATTACTTACATTGATTGCTAGCTTTTCAAGCTCTACTTTTTGTTTTGGGTTAAGCACTCAATGGGAGTGCATATGTTTTCCAGCTGTTTCCTGCATGAATTTATTTCACCCAGCCGCACCCAGTGTCGCTCTTTTTCACCTGTGTGCTTCTCGCCCACCCCAAAGGATGTTGTGCTCAGCCTTGTGTACTTGTCCACCTGTGTCGCATTCTGGCCTGTGTGCTTCTCCTTCACCATGTCTTTCTCTCTTGTCCGTTACTTTTTTCCACACCCTATCCTCTGTGTTGCTTCCCTCCCCACCTTCCACAATGTGTTGCTTCCCGCCAACCACACCTTCAGTGTTGTTTCCTGCCACCCACGATCTCTACGTTGTTTCTGTGAACCCACGCCCTTGCTGTTGTTTCCCCATCTGTGACCTCCCCGTTGTTTCCCACACTCATGTCCTATGTGATGCTTCCCCCACCAGCGCCCTTTGTGAAGCGTCCCCCCAGCTGTGCCCTTCGTGATGTTTTCCCCTACCCATGACCTCTTTGATGCTCACCTACAGCTGTACTTCAAAAAGATAAAAATGCTTTCGCACTATTTATTTTAACTTACCGGTTCAACTTAGTAAATAAAAAAAGAGCATGCACCATTTTATAGGTGCACTTTTAGAGTGCATAAGTCCAGCGCTACCTCTTTCTGTCTCAGTTGAGTAGTGCTCTATGAAAGACACTCTCTCTGAGGGACCCTTCTTACTCTCGAAATGGGACTTGCAGACTCTGGCTGAAAGCAAAAGAAATTAACAATTTTGAGCCACATGTAAAAACATTTGTTATAGCGATTACCCAATTGCGATTTTCAGTGAATGGCAATTAGGTAATCGCTATTACAAATGTATAAAACTCCAAGAGTTTCATATAGTTATTCATAGGGGGTCGCAAATCGACCTACCTCATTAACATTAATAAGGTAGGTCGTAATTTGCGACCCCCTAGGAGTCGCTAAAATCACGGGAATGGTGACCTGCTGGGGTCAGTTCACCACCATGTCCGTGATTGCTTTTAAATAAAGCAATCTTTATTTTTTTAAATACAGCCCGTTTTCCTTAACCCCTTGCGTGCTGCGCACATTTTCGCGCTGTGCGGGCGATTTAAATAGTGGGCGGGATTTGGACGGCCCCCGGCCGTCCTCCGCACACGCCCACCGTGACGTATGACGGCCGGGGGCCGTCCGAAGCATGCAAGGGCTTAAAGAAAAACAGGTTGCGTTCAGAAAGAAAATGAATAATTCACTTTTTATTTTTTAAGAGCAGGCAGTGGTTGGTGGGACACTGCCTGCTCATAAAAAGGTATTTGCATACATTCACAAAGGGGAAGGGGTCTCTTGGGGACCCCTTCTCGTTTGCAAATGGGTTACCACCAACTTGAAGTTGGTTGTTATATGCGAATGTTTTGCAACTGCATTCATGGTCAAAAAACATTCATGAATACAGTTATGATTCAGTATTTGGAAGGGATGCCCTAAACACGCCAAATACCAAATCGCAAACCCATTTTGCGATTCAGTAACATGTTACTAAATCACAAAATAGGGTTTGATACATGTGAAAAGCATTTTTTGCGTTCGCAAAAAGGCCGATTCTGAGAATTAGCCCATTTGCGAATGCAAAAATGCTTGATACATGTGGCCCTTTGTTTCTTTTCAGTTCTAGCTCAGAGCATGCTGTTCACTGCAGCAGCTTTAGAGCGAGAGGCACACATGTTTGCAGCACAGATAAGCTGAGGGGGCCTCCTTTATGTACTGAAGTCCGCCCCCCCACACACTGCAGGGGTTGCGGTGTGTCCATTATACCCCTGGGTACATGCTCCTACAAAAATGACATGGTCTCCAAGTCATACCATAATTTTTTGCTTATTTTCTTTAGGCATGCTGTACAGCATTAGTCATGCTGTATGGCATGGCTAAAACCCTTGACAAAGCCAACAAGTCCCAGAGGCGAGACCAATTGGCTTGGCCGGTGCTTGTTGGTAAATGTGTTTAAAGTACTGATAGTTGGACCATGCGGCCTGATGAATCTGTTAGCACTCTCAGCAGAGCTTTGTCTGGAATGGGACCAGAAAGCTGGGAGGAATTAATAATGACACTCGTTCCGGTCTCTCAGGACCCACAAAGCTGCTCTACTTACAGCTTCACAGATCACATTACCATCCAGCATTGAAGTTAGGGGCTAAATTTAGATATTGGCAAGGTTTAGGTGCAGCTGCTCTGCCAGTGGGGTCTTTATACATCCTTAACACGGATTATTTCTAAACCAAAAACAACAGCAATCCTGACATTACAGGATTTGCTTAACTCCACCACATTATCCGTCTCAAAACAAAAGATTTGACACAAACATACCCCAGCCGATTGGCTTTCCATCATGTTAAATGCAAGACCATGTCTTAATCCATTTAAAGTGTGTCTAAAAGTAAATTAAAAATGTGATTTTCAACACTGTCAAACGCCTCCAAATGACTATTTTACCTTTCTCATCCCACACCATCAAAAATGCAACCATGTCTTTTCTTTCGAGATCTGGACAAAAAGTTATTACACCGTGTGTGGATGGTTCATGGCTATTCAGTAACACTTGCTATGAGCGTTGGAATTATAAAGTTAATTACTTGTAGTTCTCGAGAATTGCTATCTTTCATAAATTCACATGCTTGAATCATCCCTGCCATCAAGCTGGGAGTCCCACTGTAACATCCTATTAGCAGTTCTACATTAAAGCAATTCTAAGGTAGAAACAAGGACTGTTTTGTAGCCTAGTCATATCATCATATTAACTTTATTTTGGTTTGATGAACCATAAAAGTGCACAGTCCAAGGCCATTATAAATAGATGAAAAGATCATATATACAAGTCACATCCCAATAACAGTGTACATATATCAAAAACAAGTCATAAGTCATCAGCTGACAAAGTGCTGCCCTAAAACTAAGATCAAAACCAAGGGACAAAAGCCCCCAGTAGAGGAACCTTGAGAGAGACCTCCTATAGGGTCTGCTATGTCACCCGGATTATCTGTATTATTTCGGATGGGGGCAGGTCAGCAAATCCCTGGGATGGCTAAGGGAATTATATCAATTTTTGCAAACCTTGTTCGGTGTATGTTAAAACAATACATTAAATCATCAACATGACATAAAAAAAGGCATTGCTGGCTCATTAAAATAATTTGTCCCTTCTAAAATGCTTTACCTCACTTAATATCATAGTTGCAGTGCGTGACACTATCAGTCTTGCCCAAATCACTTTCTAATGACCTACACAATAGTCTAACTCAATTACCCCACTGCCACCCTCCCATCATAGCCATAAAATAAAATATGATCTTCACAGCTGTAAATGCAAGTGCATATTATAGGAATTACGCATAGTATGAATTAAAGCCCTTCTCCTAAGGAGTTCTTTTGTTTAACTGATCTTATTCTCCATGCCCATGACAAAAATCTGGACACGCTGAACACAATTAGTTCTTTCGTATTACATCTTAGAATTCTCGATGCTTCCCAGTCATGTGCAATGCCCAGCAACTTGCAACCTGGGATAATCCATGTCCTGCGAGGTGTAACATATGCTGGGCAAAAAAACAGAAAACGTTCCAAGGATTCCTCAAGCTGAGCACAAAAGGGACAGTAAAATGTTAAAGGGTTGTTTCTGTCCCATTTAGACGTAACAGAATATAATGGCAGGGTACAGATTCTAAACTTTATACACAGTGTTTTGCCTGTGCTGGCCGTATTCCGTCCAAGAAAGGCTCAAAAACAGTCCACTCTTGTGACAAAAGAACTTCTCAGTTAAACTCCCCATTTTATGGTCTTTCCAGGTTTGTTCCAGGATACAGTCCCAATAAACTTGTTTCAAAGTAACAGAAACAACCTTAACCATGTTAACAGGTGACACCCAGGCCTCTTCCATTTAAGCCTAGTCAAATCATTTACAGGAACCAAACTTGAAGCGATTAGAGACAACTAGCCTGAAGACTACACCCATAGAGGCCACCATCCTTCAGATTTTGTTTAGCACTAGTGTGACTAAATCATAGAATTACGTAAGCCTCTGATGGGGAGGAAGCTGGGTCTCATGTGAATCCATGAAAGATGGCACAAACACAAGGAGATGATGGATGGAGCACTGAAGCTTTTCAGACTGTCAGCTGTTGAGATGGCGAGACGCAGAAGAAAATTCTAGAGGGGTTGTTGTAGTCCTTTGTTTCTTTATTTCACAATTATTTCACAAACAAAATAATTAATTAAACTATTTCTTTGGGAGTAGAGAGTGTTGATAATAGAAGTAAGTCCACAATATGAATTAAAGTCGCCTTCTTTCCTTTTTAGGGTCTCCGGAGTTCCTGCCCGCCAGTACCCTCGGCAGAAAGAAAAATGCAGGTAAGAATTCGTTCTTGGGGATACTTAAGTACTTCAGGTGAATTAGTACAGACGTCTGGGTGGAGTAGATTAGCTTCTCCTACTATATAAGGTGGCTAGTGCTGATTAGTGCTGGGGAGTGGAAAGGGGAAAGAAGGGGTCTCTTTGGGTCAGGAAAGTAAGGGGGGTTTCCTGTATTACCTTACAACAAAACAAATCACAAAATAAAGGGTTCATGTACGTAATATTTCTTTTTTTATACTCTGTCTCGTTTACTTTCAAAATGCTCTTATCAGGTTGCTGTCTGGTGTGGTTTTCCCCTTTCTTTTTTTTATTCTTTTCCCACCACCGCACCCAAAACTGCCCTCCGGCCTTTAATGGTGAATTTCTCATGCACCTGGTGCAGCCTCGTCCCTCCAGGGGCCTGGCAGGGTCGGCGTAGCTTCAAGCGAACAGGAGCCTCCTCTCTTCTTTCGGAATCTCGAACCACTGTCTCCGACGTTGCCGCTGTCCTGCTCCTTCTCCCGGTGAGCTCCGTTTCTTCCTCCTCACGCAGTGGTTGGGCAGCTTCGCTCTTCTTCAGTTCTCCCTCTGTGTCTTCCCCGTCTTCCGGCTTTTCTTCCTTGCGCATTCCAGACGAAGTTGCTAGCGCGTCGCCTTCCGGTTTTATAGCCTCGCGTAGGGTACCTTGACTCCTCCCCTCCGCCTGACTTCCGGGGTGAACGAGGAGGATCAGGTCAGATCCTGTCTCCGGGGCGCTGTGGACATCCGGTAGGTGATACAGACACTCACCCCCAGTCACAGATCTGGGTTGAATCCATCATAGTTCTTTAGCTCACTTCGTCACCCCAGTTCAGACCCAGCTATATGCAAATCAGACTTGACCCTGTGCCTCATGGGAACAGTCCAGCCCGAACTACCAAGCCAGGTCTTTCCTGGCCCGGAAACAAGCATCCTGGGACTGGTTTCGGGGTAACCCCCTCATCAGCCAGGCTGGCTTGAATCCAGTGGCAAAGTGAGCAAGGGACCCACGTCTGGGCATACCCTGCCAACTTAGGGCGAACAAAGCAAACACAAGGCGATGATGGACTGAGCACTGAAACTTTTCAGACACTCACCCCCAGTCATAGATATGAGTTAAATCCATCATCGTTCTTTAGCTCACTTTGCCACCTCAGTTCAGACCCAGCTATATGCAAATCAGACTTAACCCTGTGCCTCATGGGAACAGTCCAGCCTGAACTGCCAAGCCAGGTCTACCCTGGAATGGAAACAAGCATCCTGGGACCGGTTTCAGGTTTTATCAGGTGAGACCCAGAACTCTTCCATTTAAGCCTAGTCATATCATTTACAGGAACCAAACTTGAAGCGATTAGACACAACCAGCCTAAAGACCACACCCCTAGAGGCCACCATCCTTCAGATTTTGTTTAGCACTAGTGTGACTAAATCATAGAACTAGGTAAGCCTCTGATGGGGAGGAGGCTGTGTCTCATGTGAGTCCATGAAAGATACCAAGTCTGGAGAACTACAATTACAGTTAAGTAACTTTTTCTCCAGAATTGGATCTTTCATATGTTCTCATGCTTGAATCTGAATAGCAAGCAGTTATATTAGATTATACAAAAACATGCAGATGGTAGATAATTTAAAGAGGATTCACATTATTGAAAAACATGGTGACGAACCACTTGTCCAACAGCAGCATTTCCCTGCACTGTCGACTCCACACACAATCAATAATGCAGATTAAATGTCTGGCTGTTTTTCAGGTTCCTGCACGACAAAACAAAGCTGATGTCGACACACATCTTAGTGAGTGCACTGAAACATTTGCTTGCATAAGGTGGCCAGCTTTATTGTGTCACTGTGTAATGGTAGCAGATACCCAACAAGCTACACTTTGTTTTGAGAGAGATTGTCCTCTTCTAGGGGGCACCACAAGTTATAAGTCGCAGCTTAGATTTTCTGATCTCTGTCTTTATCCAGCCAGCTATTGCCTTACCTGACATGTCCACAAAATCCTCCCAAGTCTGATGTGACTGTTTCTTGATATACCTGAACTTCAAGCAATACTTCTCTGGGTTTAGACCAAATATGAGTATGAGCATCTCCTTAATGGGGCATACTTAACCTGATCAGTTGCAACTATTGCCAATGGTGCATTCCACCCAATAATGGGCATGTCCTTCCACAGGCTAAACCCCAGTCCTCCTCTGAGACTCTATGCATCAGCAAGCTCACCTGATAAGCATCAAACCACTTATCAATGTCATCCCCCATCACATAGCTAGCCACCAGATCTTTTGGTATGTGTACTATTTGTTTACTTCTCCTAGGCACTTCTGAATCACTGCCACTATCATCACTTGACTTGGATGCCCTTTGGGATCTCATGATCATCTTGTGCTGGCTCTTTCCATGGTATATACCAAACCAGGGGTTTGCCTATGTAACCCCAGCGCACCTGGGCTATCAATATAAAAAGCATATACAGTATGACCTGGGGAAAAAAAACCAATCTTAATTCAATTTAATATTGTGAATGTATCACAATGATCTATTTAGCCTCATCTTCTGTTATTAAGCACATCTTTCTATGTTTGATTATATGTGTTTCTAGTTTGATAACATTTAGTGGCAACATAAATATAACAATGAAGAACATATAAATCAACACACCGACTAGACAATCTAATATGATATACGCTGCAAGAATCAAACGACAAATACGATATACAGACACTCAAATGCATTCCTAGTCTCTCCACATTTTCTTTTTGTAGAGGAGATGGCACTAAAATGTATTTAAAGTCCTTTATCCCTCTAGAGGTAGTGATGAGGGTAGGTCCGACTGATAAAAATGTCCATTAATCGGTTCAGGTCTTTCCCAACCAAATTTGCACCATAGTTCATCCTATAACAATTCCTCCATTGCAAAAGATTGGTCAACACATTTCGGCCTTAACAATTTCAAGTCTCTTCAGGATCACAGGATGGCATGAAATCTCAATCAACAAATCAAAAATCTACACCAAAGAACTTAGAGGCATATTTAAGAGAGGTTTGTGTCACTTTGCATGGCTTTATAAATCTGGAGTAATGCAACGCAGTGAAAATTGCTGCGTTGCAATACTATATACCAAGGAAGCATTCAATGGGTGTTGCTTGGGTGTTCTCTTGCAACTCTCATGGTTTTTGATGCGTTTCCAGATTTGGCAAACCTCGTAAACCTTGGAATGAGCCCAAAAGATACGCCTGCCCAGGACAGGTATAAAAAGGAGAAATATGTTTATTTCGTCTCGTTTTTCCTTTTTCTACAGCACACATAGAAAGAGGAAAAAGATTCTCAGGATTGTTTTTGTGCAGGAAGGTGCCCCTTCCTGCTCAAACACAATTCTGCCTACAACACAGGCACCCTTGCACCATGGCACTAGGCTGCCAAAACTGCGCCAGCGCATGTGGAAAGGACAGAAATGCCCTGTACTGGAAACATATGACGCATTCCTCCCCTTTCTCTGTAACACAGTGCAGTGCCAAGGTGATTGCTGCGCTGCACTGCCCCACAAATTTCATAAATATGCCCCTTAATGCATCATTTTGTTTAGTATAGCCACTCTGTCAATACAGTAAGATAAAAGAAAGTTTAACACAAGATACCCGTGCTGTCTTAATGGAAAATGAATCAACCAGACGAGGTCCATGCACTCAGATGAATGTATCAAACATGCCAGATGAGGATATAATTATTTCATTTCATAACGATTTGGCATGTCACCCAATCGAAGTGCCTATCGCTCAAATGCATCTCCATTGTTGAATGAGACCCTAGTGAACAAGAGCATGTGCAAGTATTGTGCAGGCTTGCCCGTGGACCTTACAAGCTTCTGCTGTGTTTGACGTAAGCATGCTTTTATTGTGCGATGAACACTAAGGGGCCGATTCCGATCTCGGTCGGAGGCGCACCCAATACCATTCGGTCGGGAAAAAAGCCATGCGAAAGCCTGTTTCCCGACCGATCCGTACAGCACACCGAACGAGTAAGTACGATGCGCACAACAGCACAGAATCCGGCCGAGCCGTACTCACCCAAACCAGGTCCTGTTCTCCGACCGAGGCGAATCCGGAAACGCTGAATCGAGTCGCACGGAAGGGAAAATGCAGCTCCGTCCGGCCGAACAAGTACGATGCGCTTCCCGTACGCGCCGAACCCGTCACTACGCACGGCACGTCAAAGCATCCGGGAGAGGCGCACATAAGCTCCGATTCGCGCCACAACACGATCCACGGCTACGAGACGAACACGCCAGCGACGAGGACGACGCGAAGCGACGAGGACGACGCGAAGCAACGAGAAGGACGAACGACACGAACCAACCATGAATCCCTTCGTCCCGATCATACCAATATTCTACATTTACTACCGGAACAGGGACGGACGCGTACGGCGCAGAAGGTAGGTAAGACACCAACCACAAAACACATACAACACGTACACGACACATCACACACACACAGAGGGATGCAGAATATACTTACACCAGCAACAGCAGCACCATAGTGGCGGGATGCCCATCACCAATGCCATATATGCACACAGGGGCCTGAATGCGCACCACCACCCCTACCCAGGGGGGCAGGATGCCTACCACTACTACCACCCTCACCCAGGGGGCTGGATGCCTACCACCACTACCACCCTCACCCAGGGGGCTGGATGCCTACCACCACTACCACCCTGAGCCAGGGGGCTGGATGCCCACCACCACCCTTAGCCAGGGGGGCTGGATGCCCACCACTACTACCACCCTGAGCCAGGGGGGCTGGATGCCTACCACTACTACCACCCTGAGCCAGGGGGCTGGATGCCTACCACTACTACCACCCTGAGCCAGGGGGGCTGGATGCCTACCACTACTACCACCCTTAGCCAGGGGGCTGGATGCCTACCACTACTACCACCCTGAGCCAGGGGGGCTGGATGCCTACCACTACTACCACCCTGAGCCAGGGGGGCTGGATGCCTACCACTACTACCACCCTGAGCCAGGGGGGCTGGATGCCTACCACTACTACCACCCTTAGCCAGGGGGGCTGGATGCCTACCACTACTACCACCCTGAGCCAGGGGGCTGGATGCCTACCACTACTACCACCCTGAGCCAGGGGGCTGGATGCCTACCACTACTACCACCCTTAGCCAGGGGGGCTGGATGCCTACCACTACTACCACCCTGAGCCAGGGGGGCTGGATGCCCACCACCACCCTTAGCCAGGGGGGCTGGATGCCTACCACTACTACCACCCTGAGCCAGGGGGCTGGATGCCTACCACTACTACCACCCTGAGCCAGGGGGCTGGATGCCTACCACTACTACCACCCTTAGCCAGGGGGGCTGGATGCCTACCACTACTACCACCCTGAGCCAGGGGGGCTGGATGCCTACCACTACTACCACCTTTAGCCAGGGGGGCTGGATGCCCACCACCACCCTTAGCCAGGGGGCTGGATGCCTACCACTACTACCACCCTGAGCCAGGGGGCTGGATGCCTACCACTACTACCACCCTTAGCCAGGGGGCTGGATGCCTACCACTACTACCACCCTTAGCCAGGGGGCTGGATGCCTACCACTACTACCACCCTTAGCCAGGGGGCTGGATGCCTACCACTACTACCACCCTTAGCCAGGGGGCTGGATGCCCACCACCACCCTGAGCCAGGGGGGCTGGATGCCTACCACTACTACCACCCCTGAGCCAGGGGGCTGGATGCCTACCACTACTACCACCCTTAGCCAGGGGGGCTGGATGCCCACCACCACCCTTAGCCAGGGGGCTGGATGCCTACCACTACTACCACCCTGAGCCAGGGGGCTGGATGCCTACCACTACTACCACCCTTAGCCAGGGGGCTGGATGCCTACCACTACTACCACCCTTAGCCAGGGGGGCTGGATGCCTACCACTACTACCACCCTTAGCCAGGGGGGCTGGATGCCTACCACTACTACCACCCTGAGCCAGGGGGCTGGATGCCTACCACTACTACCACTCTTAGCCAGGGGGCTGGATGCCTACCACTACTACCACCCCCACTCATAGGATGGACAATGCATGACACAACCAGCACACCACAACCTAGGGAATGCAAGAAAAAGACATCCCCCCAACACCATGACAAGCGTGTGTAGACTGTGTCAAATGCCTACAACACCGAACATGACTTTGAACATACAATGTGACCCCCTAGCACATGTGCCACACATATATGTGTGTGGCACCCACAATGCAAGCAGGCCATGACCATTGTGGCAATGGGGTCCAAACCCCCATCATCACAGTGAGCAAAATGTAAGTGTGGGGTCCATAGCTGAAGCACAATTTGAACATTGTGGCAATGGGGTCTAAACCCCCATCATCACAGTGAGCAAAATGTAAGTGTGGGGTCCATAGCTGAAGCACATTTTGAACATTGTGGCAATGGGGTCTAAACCCCCATCATCACAGTGAGCAAAATGTAAGTGTGGGGTCCATAGCTGAAGCACATTTTGAACATTGTGGCAATGGGGTCTAGACCCCCATCATCACAGTGAGCAAAATGTAAGTGTGGGGTCCATAGCTGAAGCACATTTTGAACATTGTGGCAATGGGGTCTAAACCCCCATCATCACAGTGACCAAAAGGTAAGTGTTGACAAAGAAAAAGCTGCAACTGCCAAACTGCATGGATGATTCCTGGTCACAGAACAAAAAACACATCAGTGGCAAAGTAGTGTATGTGTCCCATTGCAACATAAATTGGGTGAGCCAAATACTGCAGTGCAAATAAGACATACCTTTGGCCATGTGCAGACAAACAACACCCATGGGGGCTGACACTGTCAACATTCATCAATGACACAATGACAGAAGTGACCATCAGAATGCAGACCCACATATTCGCACCAATGGGCACACAAATGCAGATACCCTGTGGAGACTGCAGATGTGAGGTGAACAGATACCATACCATGGCAGCAATGGGACACACAAACCATGATCATTGTGCTGACCGATGACCTAGGAGTCCCAGGGACAGCAGGGGAAACCCACCAAACTACATACAGCCAATGGAACACCCAAGATATGCCAATGCAGTGGTGCAGATGCACAAACACAAACAGGCAGACCCACACTGCACATCATACACAACAGGTGAGGGGGGTGCCAGTGTCCCCAGGCAACCACACAACACATGAGGAGACCTGAATACCAATCATACAGATGTGCATACAGTGCCACACAAAGGTAACTCATGGATCCAAATCCCCTATGTGGGCAAGCAGGCATTGTCAGATGAGAGGGAGCACAAATCACACATGTCACACAGGCACGTAGGAACAGCAACTGACACAGCAAGACACAGACACACCACAGCACCACCCCCAGGGCCCCCACAATGTGGTGACCCTGGGCTGCATTACAATCCCACTGTGATGACAAAGCTAAATGTGGTTCACACTGTGAACCACAGTCATGTGTCCTGAGCAACAAACTACCATCACACCTACACAAGCACAAATCAATCAGCATGGCCAGTAAGCCAAGGCCAACATGGAGGCAGGGGCCTAGCCGGGCAACAACTCTCATCTGCACACACTCAACACCACACCCCTTGACCTCCAACAATGTGCAGCAGTGAAGTACACATGCACTGGTGACATTGCACATGCACCCATGACTATTCCAGGGTGGTGGGTGGGAACCAAGGTGCAGAAACACATGACACATGACCACTCAACAAGACTCCTGAATGTCTGACACACTGCACACTACGCTGTACATGGACATGACGGCAATACCACACCAACCAATGGGATCCCAGCCACAGTCACACACCAATGATGAAGCCAAGGTCACCCACAAAGAACACACATAGACAACAACCAACATTGCAGCCCGGACCCTGAGGAGTGCCAGCGGTCACACACACAACGTGTCACAATCACTGAAAGATAACACAAACTGGAAATCACATGACAGGGGCAAACAACAAGTGCCAAGGGGAAACCTGACTGTGACCCATCTGCGTCTGCACACAAACTCAGCCCTGACAGCAAACACACCTATGGGTGACACCCTGATGACCAGTAATTTGCCATGCACCCACATCACAGAGAACCCAGGGAGAAGGCTTTGGGGGAACATAGGTCAACTCAGCAAGCATCACAAACAGGTACAACACTAGGGATCACAGCATGCACAGCTAAACGGAAGTGAACACACAGACATGCACATACAACACACAACTTGGGCGCAGGCAATGTCACAGGTGTACACACTGCCATGAGGGGACTCCACTCCTGTGTGAGGAAAGCTGTGCCATGTGTTGCCTCAGTAGGGCCCCATCATGTCAGCTGAGCACTTGGTCACACAATCAACAATTAGCACCAAATGAGGGCTCCCGTCACATCAGCCTGGTCATGGAAGTGCCAACGGAATCATCAGCACAGATCCAACACACTTGTATAGCAATGTTGCACTGACTACACGGATGAGTCCTTCCCCATTGATGCCCAAACCTGCATGTCCAGTGGAGATGGCCACACGGTCAGGGAAGTAGACGAATTGAACAATGGCAGGCACAACAGATGTGCAGGGGTGGAAGCCACAGATGTGAAATAGCTAATCTAAGTAGGAAATCCCATTGCCAAATACTGAACACATGACACCCTCAGATGCTGCTATGGATGACATGGATACACCACAGGATAGGACACATTCCCCCTGGACCACATGGGTTCCTGCACAGTAACACTTCATTATCATGAGACCAAATATCACCATCACTGCAGCAAGGGCATGGTTAGCATCATCAACAACATGTACATCAGAAGCATAAGCACTAGAGAACAGAAAGTTGCTTTATTCAGCATATGTGTGGAATGAAAACAAAGTCCAGAAAAAACACAAAGGCCAATGGCCAGTCCATTGTCAAAGTCCAAACTTGGTGACAGTGGCAGATGTCACCCTACGCATGCCTGCACATAACCAGGGACAATCCACTAGGAGGGGCAACCGGGGGGCAGGCCAGGCACCGCAGGGACAGGATCAGGGCTCACCAGGAGGAAGCAGGGAAGGGGTGGTGGGTGCTGGAGAGCCACTGACAACTGCAGTGGAGGTGTCTGACATGGTGTGTGCCGGCACAACTGGGGGGCATGACTCAGATGTTGTGGGTGCCGGCACGACTGCAGTGGACCCTGCAGATGGAGTGGACAGGTCCGCCACTGCAGTGCCCAAGTCAGACAGGGTGGTAGTGGACTCCACTGCAGTGCCTACCACCAGGGGAGGAGAATGGGGAACAGGCAAGGTGGGCTGGACAGAGGGGGAGGACACCCTCACCACATCAGTGGCACAGACAAGCGCAGCGGGGGTGTGGTGCCGGGAGAGCAAGTGCCAGGGGAGAAGGCCGGATCCTCTTGGGGATGGTATATCTGTGGGTGGGGGAACCTGGGGCAGGGTGTGGTGGGGGCACCTGTGGAGTGGGGTCCTGAGGGATGGAGGAAGGAGACCTGGTGCCTGAGCTGCAGGGCGGCGGCGGGGTCTTGCTCTTATGACTCCGGGGGGACTTGCGGGTGGGGGCCTCAGTCTGTCTGCGCCTGGGGGAGAGTGTCCGGGGGCGAGGGGCACTCTTCTCCGTGTGGGTGGGCTTCCTCTTCCCCCTGGATGCTGGAGCAGCTGGATCGGAGGGGAAGAGGCCGAGGTCACTGAGGAAGAGGCGCTGGGTCTTTGGGGTTGCAGGTGAGGCAAGGGAGGCAAGGGAGGGTGTTTTGGAGGGAGAGGCAACTGAGGACTGCGCAGTGCCCGTGGATGCGTGTGTGTGTTCCATGGCCCCATCCCCTGTGAGTCTGGTTTCAGTCCCCTGACTGTGCGTGCGTGTGCGTTTTGTTTGTGGCGTGTGTGTCTGTGTGCTGGATGTGTGTGTGCTGGTGTGTGCCTGTGCCGGTGTGTGTGTGCTTGGGATGGGTAAGGTGCTGGGGAGTTGGATGGAGCAGAGGCAGGAGGGGTGAGGGACTGTCTGAGGAGGGACACTGCTGCCGTCAGGGAGGAGTCCATGGACCTATTGCCCCTCTGTAGGTCAGACATGCCCGATGAGATGCCCTCCATGAACGACACCAGCTGAGTCAACAGAGCGGTGTGCGCATGGAGGACACTCAGCATGGCTGTCTGCCCTACATGGAGTAGGCGAAGGAGGTACACAGACTCCTCACTCAGGGCCGCAGGGGACACAGTGGCAGGGGGTGCGGTGCCTGGCCCAAAGGAGACACGCTCCCGAACATGGGAGCCTCCACGGACCTGGGCAATGGGAGCCGATGGGAGAGCGGTGGTGGTGCTGGTGGTGGCGGGGACAGCAACACTAGCTGGGGTGTGGTGGCTGCTGACACCCGCCTCCATAAGGGAGTCATCCTCCGAGTTGCTCTGGTCCTCAGCTGAGGTGGATGGTGCTGAGGACTCCTCGGTGTGGCTCCCCTCGCCCTCCGTGCCACTGGGTCCCTCCGACCACTCCTCGGCTGCTGAGCCAGTCTGGCTCTCCGGCTCCTCCTGGTCCGTGGAGCTGTCCCCTTCAGTGGCCGTGGATGTATCTGCAAACAATGGGGAAACAGACAGATATCAGTCACCTGCACCAAACGCACACACCACTGTGAGCACAGCACATTACAGAGCAAGCCCTGGCATCATTAGTTCTACATTGCTAAAAGTGCCCTAACTGAACAGGAGCAGCCAATTGTCAGTCTGATGCCAACCATGGCACTCACATCCCACATGGCCTTGCACCCATCTGTCTGGTGTCTGTTGGATTGCAACACCCCAGTGTGGACACATGCACCAACTACACAGTAGTTGGACAGTGCAGAGGACACGGTGTAGCATGTGGACATGAACACATCACAGCTCTTGCCACTGAGTCAGTACAGGTTTCCGGATGAAAGGGATGCCCAGAGTCAAATAGGAAATGCATGTGATGCATACCAGCGACAGACACCATGATGCACCCATGTCCTGATAGCCATCGCCACAATGGTGTGCATGTAGCACATGTCACTCCCCTGCAGGATCACCAATAAGTAGACACATGCCATGGCGGAGGCATGACTGCTAAGTCATACATCACTGTCTCAGTGATGTATGACTTGGCAGCCAGACAACAACACTCTGCACTGTGTCACAATAGTAGGTCATGGGGAATGCAAGTCCTGGAGCTGCACAAGTGCACATGTACATCCCCCCCACAACACATCATCTTAACCCTCATCTGTCCAGGTCATACCTATTGGACATATGGGAGACCTGTGACACTACCCTCTGAACCTGAGCCCCTCACAATCTGCTGTGAATGGGGAACAGCTGCCTGAACTTCACATTTGCATACCCCAGTCTGCACGGGCAGCTGATCAAACACCTATGTGACACACAAGTATCGTCTCCTATGGTCACATCTCCAGTGGCATGCTGAGCCCCTACCAAGAAACACCCCAGCAGTCCTGGCAACTAATCCACAGCACACTGACACAGAGGCAGACACCTGAGGGGTCAAATCACTGCGCACAATGTGTCAGCTGATACACGGGAGTGGGAGTACAGAGTGCATTGCATTGCCTGGAGTAGGCATGACTGTCCTGCACCACATGAATGAGGGATGAGCCCTGGACAGTGGATAGCTGGCTATGTATGTGTGACACACGTAATCTGCACACTCCTGGGGCCCAAACATTGTTCCCACCCGCTGCATGGGCGTGTGCCACATACCCCAGGCACATGTGGTGGCTCAGCTCAGCAAGTGGACCGCATATCAAAGCAACACGCAGATTACATGTCCGAACACAGGCGTTGTGTGAACAATGGACCCACCCATGATGCCCACAACAGAGTTAGGGAAACAGATGCTGTCCCCCACCTTTAGTGAAGCAAACTGCAAGGACACAGTCCCAAGTGACACAATTCCCTGAATGTAAGGGCCACACCTGGGTATCAGATGAGGAGTGGGCAGTGCACAATAGAGGGACATGGCTCCTGGACAACATGACTGCTGCACTGTGGCAGTTGAACCAGGCCAGAGGAGGGCACAAAGCATGTAATACAGAGTTCACAGTGCAGTCTTTGACTCACCCCCTCCTTGCTGCTGTCTGGCCTTCAGCTGCCCATCCAGGTCTGGAAACACCACCGCCAGGATCTGGAGCATGTGGGGGGTCAGGGTCCGTGTTCCGCCCCTCCTGCGAGGAGGCGACAGCTTCAGCTGGACCCGTGCAATCCTCCGGGTCCAGCCCCGAAGGTCCTGCCACCTCTTCTGGCAGTTGCGGATCCGGCGCTTGTAGACCCCCACGGACCGGACAGCCCGGACGATGTCCTTCCAGATCTCCTGCTTCCGATGGGCATTAACCTGTCAGGATGACAAAGTGAAAAGGCCATTACTACACATGCAACATATCCGTGCATGACACTGTTGTATATACATGTCTCAATCACAGGGGCACATGATGTACACAGGCAGTGCAAAGCTGCCCATGGACAGTTTGCCAGACGTCACTACATGGTATCATTGCATGGGAAGTAAAACCTTGTTCAAATGCACTGTCACTGCACCATACCTGTCCAGTGCATGTCACTACACACTATGGGGGTGACAACTACTCAGTGAGCCTGCTAGCCAGTGGCGTGCAGACTTTCAGCCTTGCTAGTCAGACAATATGCACATTCAGAAAGGCAGTGCACATAACACTCACCTGCTCCCCTGGTGTCCCATACAGCTTGCTGTACTGTGGAAGTAGGCTGTCCAGCAGGGCCTGGTTCTCCTCAAGGCTGAAGGCTGGGGCTCTCTCCACAGTACGTGCCATTGCAGGGTCCAGAGGGGCAGAGACAGCAGCAGTGCAGTGGCAGATGTCGTCCTGGAGCATGTAGTGCAGGCAAGTGAGCTCTCAGGGGAACAGCCAGCAATATATATGTGCTGGAGAGGCAGATACTGTCCCTTGTGTCCAAAGTGATAGGTCCAAGTCGTTTGCATCTTCTGAATCTGGCCAATCTATGGAATAGCAGCACCAATACACACCCACAGCATCCTTCAAATCTTCAACTTCATGACATACATGATTTTGCAACATTGTTGTGGGTGACCAACTGAATTTCCAGCAACCGACTCGTTCGAAATTCGAAAACGCGTCCGTTGCCAGGCAAGGCCATTGTCAATGGGTGCGCACTGATCGGTCCATTGCGGTACAACGCGTACAGGGGTACAACGCGTACCCGCACACATTGAATGCAATGGGCCGGCCGGGGGCACCGATCGGTCCATTGCAGTACAACGCGTACAGGGGTACAACGCGTACCCGCACACATTGAATGCAATGGGCCGGCCGAGGGCACCGATCGGTCCATTGCAGTACAACGCGTACAGGGGTACAACGCGTACCCGCACACATTGAATGCAATGGGCCGGCCGGGGGCACCGATCGGTCCATTGCTGATCAACGCGTACAGGGGTACAACGCGTACCCGCACACATTGAATGCAATGGGCCGGCCGGGGGCACCGATCGGTCCATTGCTGATCAACGCGTACAGGGGTACAACGCGTACCCGCACACATTGAATGCAATGGGCCGGCCGGGGGCACCGATCGGTCCATTGCAGTACAACGCGTACAGGGGTACAACGCGTACCCGCACACATTGAATGCAATGGGCCGGCCGAGGGCACCGATCGGTCCATTGCTGATCAACGCGTACAGGGGTACAACACGTACCCGCACACATTGAATGCAATGGGCCGGCCGGGGGCACCGATCGGTCCATTGCAGTACAACGCGTACAGGGGTACAACGCGTACCCGCACACATTGAATGCAATGGGCCGGCTGGGGGCACCGATCGGTCCATTGCTGATCAACGCGTACAGGGGTACAACGCGTACCCGCACACATTGAATGCAATGGGCCGGCCGGGGGCACCGATCGGTCCATTGCTGTTCAACGCATCACTGTACAAGTGACTGGCATATGTCACCATGCCTGTCTCAGATGGACATATGCCAGCCACAGATAGCTCCCAGGGAGTGAGGGGCACACCTACATCACGACAGCCTGTCCAAACTTTATCATAAGGCATGTAAGGCTGCATTTCCTATTGTGTGTATGTTGGTGTACATGTTGTCCTGTGGGTGTCACCTGTGGGCAGCCACCCCCAGGCTGTGCACGTGTTCATGGGGACAGGATCCTGGGTGTTATGTGTACATGACCACTGTGATGTGCAACTGTTCATATCTGTGCATGTGCCATGGTCACATTTCACGGTGGTGTATGTGTATGTCATGTCACATACCCCGTGAGTCCCATGTGGGACGGTATGTTTGAGCCAGGGTGTCCCAGTGGCACAATAGTGATGGTCCTCCACAGTTTGTGTGCATGTAGTGTTTACAATGTCTCTGATTTCATGTGCACAATGGGAGACAGTCTCCACATCCACGTTATGTGTGCATGGACTTTGATGTTGTGCGTGTGTGTGTCACAGACGTCCATGTCTGTCCTGCCGTGGCAAGTGGGACCACTACCTGTGGGGGTCATGGTTGTTTTGCTGTGGTGTATACATGATACTCCATGTAATGCCAGTGTCCATGTGGCAATACAGGGTCCCTGGGAATGTACCTGTCGTTGAGCTGTGGTGCCTGGGGCACATCTGTCCTCACATGTCACTGTGGGGGTGATTGTGACACGGCAGCAGGAGATGGGAACTGTGACACGGCCTCATGATATCCAATGGGCCAACCTGGGACTAATTGATGCCACTTGTTGGACCGTGTTGACAGATGTTGGCCATGTATGTACCATACATGTCCTTACGGAACTGCACACTTCATGTAGTTGTGCCTCATAATGATGTATGTTGGGATATTGAGTGTGTTCAATGCCGCATATGTGGGTTGACTGACAATCTTGCTTACTTCTCCTCTGCACTGCAGGGCTCCTGCTGTCCATCGACCATTCCCAGACCTGGCAACGATGGTGGAACGGGACAGCATCCGACTGTACCGCTTCACCAGGCAGCTGATTGAGGATTTGGCAGTGCAGTTGTCCCCACATTTGCAGCCTGGCCGGCCGTATCCTACAGCGCTGACCCCCAAGGTGAAGGTGATGGCAGCCCTACACTTCTTTGCCACCGGTACCTTCCAACATACTGTGGCGACTGCTGGTGGGATGTCACAGACCATGTTGAGCCGTGTGCTCCGCGATGTTTTGGCGGCAATGTTGCTATTCCTGAACCGGTACATCTATTTCCCTAGACTGCGACGACTCACTGACGTGAAGAGTGACTTTTATGCCCTGGGGAGGATGCCGCATGTCATTGGCTCCATTGATGGGACACATGTGGCTTTGGTACCACCACAGGCCCAGGAGCAGGCCTACAGGAACCGCAAGCACTACCACTCGGTCAATGCACTGGTGGTGTGTCTTGCAGACATGACCATCACACACGTGTGTGCCCGTTTCCCTGGTTCAGCACACAATGCCTTTGTGATGAGGAGTAGTCGCATCCCCAGGATGATGGCACAGATGCAGAACCAGCGTGCCTGGCTTGTCTGTGTGTACTGACTTTGTGCCATTGTGTGTGATCTGATCTGTAGTATTCCGCCCACTTTTCCAAGTCAGCTAATGTGCACTTGTCTGTCCGTAGGTGACTCGGGATACCCCAACATGCCGTGGTTGCTGACACCCCTCAGGAACCCTGTGACACCAGCCCAGATGCGCTACAATGAGGCACGTGGTCGGACCAGGAGAGTGATTGAGCGGACATTTGGTCTCCTGAAGAGCCGCTTCCGCTGCCTGGACAAGACCGGAGGGTCCCTCCCATATGCCCCTGCGAAAGTGTGCAAGATTATCATCGTCTGCTGCATGCTCCACAACCTGGCAGTGCGGAAGGAGTTGCCTCTCATCCAGGATGACAATGACCAACATCCACCACCTGTGGAGGATCCTGGCCTGGACCACGATGCCAGTGACGATGATGATGATGATGATGAGGGTGATGTCCGCACACAGCTCATCACCAACTTCTTTAGCTGAATGTGAGTATCCTGAGGTGTCATGTCAATGATGTGAGTTGGCATGATATGTGTAGGTGGTGCTCTGGTGCTGTTGGAGTGTGTCCATGGGCTACTTGACTGGATGTGTGTTGCGATGTGTGCTTACAGGTGGGCTGTACTCCCCAACATTGTTGACATGCTAACTTGGTTCTGGGTGGGTATCTTGTAACATGTATTGTGCATGAGTTTTGCTGTTCTGTCCTGTTCTCCATTGCTTTTGACTGTGTGTCATTTCTGTCCTTCACAGGGTACTTTCAGATTTGTTTGGTCAACTGTGTCCACCGACGACGTGATTGCACTTCCAGGGTGGTAGCTGTTGTGTCCCTACAGGTGATGTGCGCCACACCCATGGACTTCCTTCCGTCTACAGTTGTTGACTGTGTGCCCACTGCCAGGTGGGATTACCTTGCATCTGTAGTGTTTACGACATGTTGCAACTGTGTAATAAACCTGTGCTTCACTTTGTGATGTGCGTTGTCCGTGGTCACACATTTGACTGCCATTTGCTTACTGCACCTGTGGGCTACTTGACTACAACTGGGAATGGGTGTGGTGTCTGTGCATTGCACCGTCTTCCCTGGCAACATCAGTGTAGGCAATGAGTCAGATGGCCTAGGTGTGTATGTGCTGTGTAGCCCTGTTGGTGTGTCTCCCTCATATGTGTCACGTTGCCTTTACTCACATGCCTGTGTTGTACTTGCTGTTGCAGTTCGCATACACAGTGTAATTTTGCAGTTCATCATCCCCATAACAGCACCCACGTTGGAATCACAACAGAGGCAAGTATGGTGTATTAGTGTGTTTATTGTGATACATTTGTGTGAATAGTGCATAGGATGGGTAGTGCTGTACATAAATCTTGCAATCAGAAGTTCCTAGGTGAATTGAAAGTCCTGGTAGACAGAATCCCCAGTATCGGGCCCACAGTTGTCTGAGACATTGGTCCAACTTGTACTCCCCATGCAATGTGTGGGAGTAGTGTTGCCGTCAACAGGGTGAACAGTCTGTGCACAAAGGTGAACATCCAGAACAGGTTCAGGCTTCCTGGGAGTTGCGCTTGGCCATCGGCCTCTCACTTACCCCTCTTCGGACGACCCCTCTTCTTGGGGGGGGGCCCCTCAAGTACAGGCTGCTGCGGTGAGGGGGCTCTCCGCCAGAGTCATCCTCCCTCCCTGTGGCAGTTGCAGTTTGGGCAGCACCAGATGTTGTTGGCACACAGGGAGGTGTGGACTCGTTGCTGTTCATCTGGCGGAGGCATTGTAAAATGTCCCTGTGCACCGCCGTCATCTCATGCAGTGCATCCCACTTGGACTCCACGCGGGACATGTGTGAGTCCACGCGGGACATGTGTGACTCCACGTGGGACATGTGAGAGTCCAAGCGGGCATGATGGGCAGCCTGCTGCTGTTTCATGTCTCTGAGGAGCCCCACTACCTGGCTGAGGTCTCCGGTGCTGGACTGGTACGCATCAGCTATGCGTACCAGTTGTGGGTCATCATGCACACCAGTAACCTCTGCAAGCAGCGACCTCTGTCTCCCACCCCTCCCACCACCCCTGCTGACATGTGCAGTGCGTGCAGTGGCACGCACAGATGACCCTGGTCCACCTTGGAGGTTGGTGGTGGTGTCCATGGCCCCAGGTTGGTCCAGGGTCCCTGTGCTAGTGTTGCTCCTTGTTCTGTCCATGTCGGCAGGGATGGTATTTGTGTTGACAGTCGTTGGAGGGGTGGGTGCAGGGGGTGCAGCTGGTGGTCCTGTTGGTGCTGCAGCTGGTGGTCCTGCTGGTGCTGCATGTAGACTTGCACCGGATGTGCCAGGTTGGTCTTCTTCGTCCGAGGAGGGCAGAGGCTGTACGACACCAGTGAGCTCCGCATCCTCTTGAGCCTGGGACTGGGAGTCCTCAGCGTCTGCTGCTGTGTCCCCATCATCACCTGTTTTTGGGAGACACACACAATGTATGTTATGTTTCTGCAGGCATCAATGGTTGACACACCTGACAGTTGTGACTGTGCCTCTGGGTGCGGGCCTGTACATTGCATTGTCCTAAGTCGTCACAGTCAGGGGTTGATATTGGTGTGGCACATTGTCCTGCATTATTTGGGCATTTCTATGTATTTGTTGGGTGTGAACATGGTCTGCATTGGTTGTGTTTGGTTGACAGCCGGCCCTCCTTCCCACCCACCCAGCCAGTCAGTTATCCCACCATGGACTGTGCTTGCATTGCAGGGAGTGGAAGTTGTCTCTCAGGATGTCAGTCAGTGGTGTCCTGCTGTTTGTTGGTGCACAGTTGCCAGCAGGGCCTTGTGCTCCCCACAGCAGTAGCCAGTGTCAGCCATCTTGTGGGTCCTTCTCCACTCCCTGTGATGTGAGCATGGTTCAGGGTGGTGTTGATGGGCCAGTTGTGAGGGTGACCAATATCTGTGACTGCCACTCCCATCATGCTATTGCCTCCACCCCACTTGCCAGCATTCCCATATACTTACTTGCTTTTGTGGGGAGTTCAGTATGTGTGGGTGTGTGAGCAATGGCAAGATGGCTGACAGTGGTGTCCTGCTGTTGGTTGGTGTGCAGTTCCCAGCATGCCCTTGTGCTCCCCACGACACAGCAACAGTGTCAGACATCTTTGATGGGCCTTTCCACTCTCTGTGGGATGTGCATGCGTGAGTGTGAGCTTGCTGGGCCATGTGGTGGGGGATGTAGAGCTGTGACTACGACTCCCATCATGCTATTGCCTCCACCCCCCTTCCCAGCATGCCCATGCTTCCTTCCTTTTGACTCTGCTTCCCTGTGGGGTGGGCTGGCTGTGCTGACAGGATGGCTGGGAGTGTTGTCCTGGCAGTTGTTTGGCTAAAAGTCCCAAGAGTGTCCCTGTGCTTCACACAACATAACCCAGGGTGGTGGTTCTTTGTGGGATATTGAGTTAGGATGTGAGGCATTGCATTCTACCAGGTGGGTTCTGTGGAGTTTGTGTTGAGGGGGGGGTGTGAGGGGAGGTGCTTGTGACTATGGTCAGTGCTGCAAGTCCTCCTTCCCACCCAGCCAGCCAGATGTCCCACCATGGAACGTGCTTGCATTGCAGGGAGTGGAAGTTGTCTCTCAGGATGTCAGTCAGTGGTGTCCTGCTGTTTGTTGGTGCACAGTTGCCAGCAGGGCCTTGTGCTCCCCACAGCAGTAGTCAGTGTCAGCCATCTTGTGAGTCCTTCTCCACTCCCTGTGATGTGAGCATGGTTCAGGGTGGTGTTGATGGGCCAGTTGTGAGAGTGACCAATATCTGTGACTGCCACTCCCATCATGCTATTGCCTCCACCCCACTTGCCAGCATTCCCATATACTTACTTGCTTTTGTGGGGAGTTCAGTATGTGTGGGTGTGTGAGCAATGGCAAGATGGCTGACAGTGGTGTCCTGCTGTTGGTTGGTGTGCAGTTCCCAGCATGCCCTTGTGCTCCCCACGACACAGCAACAGTGTCAGACATCTTTGATGGGCCTTTCCACTCTCTGTGGGATGTGCATGCGTGAGTGTGAGCTTGCTGGGCCATGTGGTGGGGGATGTAGAGCTGTGACTACGACTCCCATCATGCTATTGCCTCCACCCCCTTCCCAGCATGCCCATGCTTCCTTCCTTTTGACTCTGCTTCCCTGTGGGGTGGGCTGGCTGTGCTGACAGGATGGCTGGGAGTGTTGTCCTGGCAGTTGTTTGGCTAAAAGTCCCAAGAGTGTCCCTGTGCTTCACACAACATAACCCAGGGTGGTGGTTCTTTGTGGGATATTGAGTTAGGATGGGAGGCATTGCATTCTACCAGGTGGGTTCTGTGGAGTTTGTGTTGAGGGGGGGTGTGAGGGGAGGTGCTTGTGACTATGGTCAGTGCTGCAAGTCCTCCTTCCCACCCAGCCAGATGTCCCACCATGGAACGTGCTTGCATTGCAGGGAGTGGAAGTTGTCTCTCAGGATGTCAGTCAGTGGTGTCCTGCTGTTTGTTGGTGCACAGTTGCCAGCAGGGCCTTGTGCTCCCCACAGCAGTAGCCAGTGTCAGCCATCTTGTGAGTCCTTCTCCACTCCCTGTGATGTGAGCATGGTTCAGGGTGGTGTTGATGGGCCAGTTGTGAGGGTGACCAATATCTGTGACTGCCACTCCCATCATGCTATTGCCTCCACCCCACTTGCCAGCATTCCCATACTTACTTGCTTTTGTGGGGAGTTCAGTATGTGTGGGTGTGTGAGCAATGGCAAGATGGCTGACAGTGGTGTCCTGCTGTTGGTTGGTGTGCAGTTCCCAGCATGCCCTTGTGCTCCCCACGACACATCAACAGTGTCAGACATCTTTGATGGGCCTTTCCACTCTCTGTGGGATGTGCATGCGTGAGTGTGAGCTTGCTGGGCCATGTGGTGGGGGATGTAGAGCTGTGACTACGACTCCCATCATGCTATTGCCTCCACCCCCTTCCCAGCATGCCCATGCTTCCTTCCTTTTGACTCTGCTTCCCTGTGGGGTGGGCTGGCTGTGCTGACAGGATGGCTGGGAGTGTTGTCCTGGCAGTTGTTTGGCTAAAAGTCCCAAGAGTGTCCCTGTGCTTCACACAACATAACCCAGGGTGGTGGTTCTTTGTGGGATATTGAGTTAGGATGTGAGGCATTGCATTCTACCAGGTGGGTTCTGTGGAGTTTGTGTTGAGGGGGGGTGTGAGGGGAGGTGCTTGTGACTATGGTCAGTGCTGCAAGTCCTCCTTCCCACCCAGCCAGCCAGATATCCCACCATGGAACGTGCTTGCATTGCAGGGAGTGGAAGTTGTCTCTCAGGATGTCAGTCAGTGGTGTCCTGCTGTTTGTTGTTGCACAGTTCCCAGCAGGGCCTTGTGCTCCCCACAGCAGTTGCCAGTGTCAGCCATCTTGTGAGTCCTTCTCCACTCCCTGTGATGTGCGCATGGTTCATGGTGGTGTTGATGGGACAGTTGTGGGGGGGGGGCAATATGTGTGACTGCGACTCCCATGATGCTATTGGCTACACTGACTTGGCCAGCATACACAGAATTCCTTCCTTTGAGTGGTCTTCACTGTGTGTTGGTGTTGTTGTGGTGGCTACATGTCTGGATGTGTTTGTTAGTTCTATTTGTGCCACTGCCTAGCTGTAGTTGTAGTTGTGTTTGTACATGTGATGGCACGGTTGGATGTAACTTTTTTGATTGCATGTGTTGTGTTTATCTGACTGACATACACATTTTGGGATGATTCTGTTCTGGTTGCTGTGTAATTGCTATGAGTGCATGGTTTGACTCTCCCCTTGACAGTGATGTGTGTGTGTTTTGTGGCAGAATATTGTGTACATTTGTTGTGTACTCACCAGGCTCTGGGATGTTCTCTAGTCCATATACGCTCACTGGCGGAAGGATGGCCCGCACCTTCTCCTCCCAGGGCCTGAGGTATATTGGCTTGGCAGGAGGGCCACTGCCGGTGTATTGGCTGATGATGTAGTCTTTCTTGAGCAGGTCCCGTACCCTCCTGCGCACATCATACCACCTGTTCTGGATGTCGGTCTTTGTGCGCAGACATGGTGATTGTGCGTTCACCCTGTTGATGATCCTCTCCCACATCTTGGTTTTCTGGGAGATGGGGGTCTGTTGGACCAGTGTGCCAAACAGCTGTGGCTCTACCCTGAGGATCTCGTCTACCATGACTTCCAATTCACAATCTAGGAACTTGTGATTCTTCTTGGGGGGCATGGTGATGGGTGGTGATGGTGAGTGATGTGTGTGTTGGTGTGCAAGTGAGGGTGTGTGAGTGTGTGTTTTGCTGGGTGTATGTGAGGTAGGTATTTGTTGGTGTGCTGATGGTGTGTGCTGATGGTGTGTGGCTTGTGTGAGGGATGAGCTGTGGGTGTGTGGTTGCTGTCTCTTGGGTGCTGGCAGTGGAATGGCATTTGCAAAGGATCATGGTTGTGATTTGTGTCCATTATATGGGTGGAGTTGTGGGTGTGTCTTTGTTCTCTGTCCCCACCCCCCCCAGTATTTATTGGCTTTGTAATTGCTTGTTTGGCCTTTTTTGTGTGATTTTTCCTTTGTACTGTCTGTGCATGTTGGAAACGTTCTTGTGACCGAGTCGGACCCTGCATTTGTCTCGTACGGTGTTCTCCGTTTCGTTCACGCTGTGTTTGTGCAGTTTTCTATGCTGCGTACGCGTCGGTCGCGGTGTTTTGTGTTGCTTCGGCTCGGTTTTGTATGCGTGTCGGTCGTACGGCTTGTCCTCCGTCCGACTCGGTCGTGGTTTTCGCGCCTTGCATCGTACTTTGCGGTTTGGAGTTCGCGTGTACGTTTCGGTCGGATTTGTTCCGGGTGCGTGTCGGTCGGTTCGATTCGCGTGTTTTTCTGGCCGGATTGCTGTTTTCCGTGCGGCTCGGTCGTTCGGCTTGGGTTCGGTACGTGTCGGTCGGATTTTGCACGCCTTGCATCGTACTTGGCGTGTCGGGCGCCACAGGTACGTGTCGGTCGGTATAATTTCCGGCTCCGAGTCGGTCGGTGCTTTTTCCGGCCCGAATCGGAATCGACCCCTAAGTGAATCATGGCTTCTAAATGTGGGACCTGGAGTGAGGTGATGTCAAACATGCTCTATTGTCATAAGCTAAGTAATGCATAAAGCTTAGCCTAATGAGTCATAGACATGGCTGAGAAATGATCTATTAGGAAACTTAAACTAAGGCCTCTTACCGCAATTGCTAAATCAGCCACTAAAACTGCTGCTCAACTTGACCAGAACGATGAATAAATCATGCAAGTCAAGGTTAGGGCAAATCACCATCTTTAAAAACATGCGTGACATTAGGATGATTACATACGAACGCTTCTATCCACAGCATTTACATCAACATTTATCTCTCAGTGGCCTCTTACCGACAAAGACAAATGGTCAAGCAATGACAGCCATATTGCCGTCAGGTCTCTCCTATAAACAATAGAATCCAAACATCCGTCAAGTCTTCTGAAAGCCACCACTGGAGGAAAGTGCCTGCACCATGAGCCAGCGTTTCACTCACCATGCTATGGTGTTACAACCACCCTCTTATTTTCTGCACATTGACCTGCAGTCAATCCAGATCACATTCTCATTATGGACATATTGGCTACTTTCATGGGCCACCAGGGCCTTCCCCTTTCCTCAGGCTAAACTTTTTCTCCTCCAGTGCAAGCGTTGTGACTGAAGCTGCCTTACTCTCATCTGCAGCCAAGGCCAACATATTCTCCTCAAAGGCAAAGGTAGTTAGCTGCAATTTCAAGGCCCTCTCCAACTGCCTGTCCTACTGCTTTGAGGGGGACAAACTGAGATAGGACATACCGCTCCCTGCCCTAGACAATGCCGGTGATGCTGCTTCTTGAGTAGAATGTTTCCCTGGCACTGGGGCCTCCTCTATGTCATCCTCATTTCCCTCTTCAACTTCATCCTCATTCTCCTCTGAGGTGTACTGTGGATGACAGATGGCCTCTCAGGCTCTGAGGGCAATATGGCAATCCTCCTTCTTGGACTGCTTGTTCAGCTTCAGCCCTTGTTGCTTGCGCATGCTCCTCAACTCTGCCATGCTAAGGATCCCAAAATTAGCCAGATCCACCTCCATGCTCCCAATCACATAAGCTGCAACAATTGAGTGCGTGTGAATTTGTAAAAAAAGTAAAAAATTATCCAATTAAAAACCAAAAGACAATAAAAGAACAATTTTTAGCTGTCAATTTAGAAAGGAATTTTGAGTTAAATCACTGTGTGGTGCTGCAAAACCGACGTCTTAGATCCTGCCACTGAATAACAATGTAAGAAATTGAATTATTATTATTATTTGAGGTGGGCACCTGCCCACCTCAAGGAACAATCACAACTCTTCTCGGGGTGAACCCGTAAAAATCACTAAATTAACCTTAGCTCAAACACCTAGTAGGTATGTTACAGAGCAGACATACTTCAATTAGGGCAATGCATAAAGTACGTAATGCAGTACCAAAACAGTAATAAAGTTAAAAAAAACAAGCAATACAAATTAAACCCCCACATGAATTAGAAATATAAAGGACAATGTAAACAACAAAATTACATCAAAATGAAAAGAATCCTATAAGGGTAACTGGACATATGATTTTTTAAAGATTTATGTGAAAATAGTGCTAAAAAGTGCAAAGTGTCAATGGTAGTCAATGCTCATGCTAGACTGCGTCCTAGGTGCAATTTGAGAACAACCATGAAGGAGACCTGGTCGTATACACCAAGTGATTTGGTCCTGGTGATAGTCTGAAAGTCAAGAATTTTGAAAAAGTATGAAAGTCCTAATCCAAAAAGGGACTTTCTGAAGAAAATGCTGTCTCCCTCGGAGACATATAAATGAAATTGTACTGCCACCCTGGAACTGCTGGTCGGATACCTGCCGCAGGTCAGTTGCTCTATAGCTCTGGAGCATTTGAGGTTTTTGCTTAAAAAAGTTTCAGACTCTCAAGACAGAAAGTGATTTTATCATTTTTCCAGAGCTGCTGAAGCATTTCGGGGGTGTGAGTCTGAAATTCAGTTTGACACTGTGGGATTGCTGGTCGGCTTCTTTTCACCGTAGGGCCCCTTGACTTTGGAATTCAGGAACAAAAGTTTTCAAAAGTTTCCAAAATGTTTTCTGGTGTGCAAGTGACTATAATATTAGCTGTCTAAACCCCCAGGACCTCAGAGGGGACAGAGGGCACCTAAAGACTCTCAGGGTGTACGGCAGAAGCCACCAGCAAAGTCCAGTCCAAGTTCCAGTTGCCTCTTTTAAGCTGAGAATTGTAGTGAAAAGGCCTGTTGCAGCTTTTTATGTCCCTGTGGCCAGACAGGAGGTCAGCCAACTGACCCTTGGAGTCATCTTCCTTGTCCTGGGTATAAGGGGGAGCAGGGACAGTCCTTCAGAGCTTCTCATAGATAACAGAAGGCAGGTCCAGTCCTAGTCTGTTCTTCCACAGGTCCAGAAAGTGTTCTGTCCAATTGTCTTGGGGTGCCATAATTATACCTTGCACCAGCTAGTGAGTGGAGGTAACTCCCAGGCACTCCCTAACCAATGGGGCAAAAGTTCATGTGGGCAACCCTACCCAGGTGTTCAGGAGTTTATGTTTATCTTACTGCAAATAAGCCCAAAATAGCATGTGTCAGGTCATTTTCAAGATGGCAAAGTCTTCGTCCACACTAAACTTGTGCCTTGAATGATGTGGGTATGTAGGGGAGTGCACAATGGTAATTATCTCTGCCCATTCAGGTTAGCATATTGCGTGGTACTGGGAAGAATTTTTCACACCTCTTTCGCACCTCTTACCAGGCTGAGCTCAGGCTGGGAGTTGCTGGACAGTCAATGCAAATTAGACTCCTGATGCGTCAAGTAGGGAAAGGGTAACTTTTAAAATGTTACTTTTCCTTAATATTAATAAAAAATCCAGCTTCAGAATTGAATTGGATTTTTAATAACCATTAATAATAGTTTAATTATTTTCTTTTTGATGTCTCATTCCCAAGATACAGTATCCGTATTTTAATCTGTAGTCCGACTTTCTATATAGGACAGCTAGGCCTGCTTTTTAGGCCTGCTAAGGCATTGTCACTGTAGGGACATTGTTGCATTAATTTTCTACATGTCCCACTTTTAAATACTGTGCTTGTAGGCTGTAAAATCTACATAGGGGTGACTTAATATTATTTAAAAGGGAATTTTTACCTGCCTAAAAGGGTTATTGTGACAGGTTAAACTGCTGGTTTCACACTGCAGCAGTCAGGCTACACTGGGTAGGCCTGAGGCCCTGTTTGCACTGCCACTATAATGGCTGGCACAAAAGGTGCTGCAGCACACTAGTAGTATTTAACTTCCAGGCCTGGGGTGAATTTTCTACACCAAATACTACAGACCTTTAAGTACCTTAAATGTACCAATCAAGAATAAGCAAATTTAACCATGTGTAAAGGCAGCCTCCAGGCACTGTACTCCTGGTTAGCAGGGGCAAAGTGAACAGACTTCCAAAGTGTTCAGAAAAAGACAGACAATCTGGAGTGACAAAACAGAAAAGGTGGATTTCCTACAGGATGTAAATCCTGTTTGGTACACCAAATACAGAAATATTCCCATTAGGCTCTGTAGGACTTATTTGTAGAAATGGCTCTAGTATTAGCTAGAATTTCTCTGAAGCCATCCAGAAACTCTCTCCTTGGAGGGGAAGGGCTTGCCTATATTTCTAATCACGATCGATCCTAGTATTGAATTTTTGTGTGGGGTACTAATTTAGAATTGTCCTTGTTGAGCGTTAAATCCAATTTTTGGAAAAGTTGCAGGGTAGTTAATGGAGTTCTATGTCACCTTGAATGTTTTTCTTTGACTAACCAATCATTGAGCTACAGAAAAAACATAATGTTCTTGTTTCCTCAGGTGTGCTGCGACTGGAGCCATATACTTTGTGAAGCTTCTTGGGGCTGATTTGAGGCCAAATGGAAGCACTTCGAATAAATATTAGTGGTCAGCCACTTTGAATCTGACACATTTTCTGTGCTTGGAGTGGATAGGAATGTGGAAGTATGCATCCTGTGGGTCAGAGTCAACATAAAGTCTCCTTCCTTCAACAAATGGAGTATTTATCAAAATGTTTGATTATTTAAAAATGTGTTCAGTTGATGACGATCTAAGACTGGTCTCCATTCACCTGACTTTTTCTTTATCAGAAAAAGTGAGAACATTTTTCTATATTTCACTGTGATTCAGGGGCTTGTCCTGTGGCCCTTTTTTTATCATAATGGACATTTCTGGTTGAAACAGCCATAGATGTTGATGTTGTTTCCTGGATGGTAAAGTAGGAGGAGGGTTTTGCATGAATTACAGTGTGTGCCCGAGAAGTATGCAACCATCAATCTGTTGTTAGAATTTTCCATGGCTGACGTAAGAAGAGATTTTTCTGCATACGAAAGATGGGAGATATGATGTGGCAGCCTCTAGACTCCTATCACTGACAATCTAGAAGACAACTAGGGCTTGCCTGTTTCTGGAATGGGTGCAAAAATTGTGACTGTGACAAGAAGAACAAAAGAATGTATAAGCCACTCAAAGAATTCTTTCTCCCTACAGAATACGGAGAAGTCCTCTTGGATCGGTTTGTATGAATGTTTGAAGTGAATGAGACCGAACAGAATTTGCTTGTTGGCACAAGTGATCACATAGGGATTCTGGGTAATCTAGGGGTCTGATCTGATCCTGAGGAAAGCTACATGACCATAAGTTGGCAAAAAAGTCGGCTGAAAGATTTAGACCGAAGTAGATGTTTGAGTAATAGAACAATGAAGGCATCACCTTTTGTTTTTAATCTTGCCACATAGACCCACATTAAAATTCAGCCCTGGGGTACCATGTAGACAATATTAATTCTCAAGGTCCCACCCAAAATACCTAGTGCTCCCTCGAGGGTTGACGTTGCAAGCATGCCCCCATGCAGCTTGTGTCAGGTAGAACTCTATGATGAAGCATGCCACTGTATTGATCAGTGAGTGAGAGTTCTTTTATACAAAAGAAAACCTTTTCTCTTCTAGGTAGATTTTGGGAGTTCTTAATGGGACAACCACTGGATTGACTCTCTCTTTTGATTATTATAGTACCACTCAGGGTGTGTACAAGGGTTCATTCACCAGCCGCATCCCACTATTAATATGATGATATTGGGAAGCTGAATCAGCCCAAGTAAATACTACTTCCTTACTCCCTCTTTTGATTTAGCCCGAGTGGTACAACTGAAGATATGCTTGGTTGGGTTTATGGAACCACAGGTAATTTGTTTTCTTTGAGCCAATGTCGCTGGTTCAGGAAATCTTTAATAGTAACACACTAAAATTAACAGAGGTCTTTAACAAGGTCTTTAATTGGAACCTACATCATGGACTGATTAGAGATCTGCATGCCACCTTCAAAAGGTTCCTCCTTGTAGTGCCATTCTTTTTTGAATCTTTTTGGAGGTACTTTTAAGCACATTTTGTGTAATCTCGTAGACCCAGCAGTTTTACCTCAGAATGTACCCTTTTATGTCACTTTTTAAACTTTTTTGAAGTGTCATCTGAATCTTCTTCTGAAGAAGGTGCTTCCTTAGATCTCACCTTCTGTAGTAAAATTAAAAGCCTTCCCTCTCTGTCTTTTAAGATTTTAGTTAAGAAAACACGTCATATTCTGCACTCCTATGCTTTATGATTAGGGTACAGTCAATAAATACAGTCTTTGTGAGTGTCTTCAGAGTGTAATCTTTTCTTGCCACAAGTTTCATAATGCCTGAAAATACTTTTTTTTTATATGTCAGACTTTGTCTGATTGAAGATGGTAATTCCACTGAAATTTGAAGAAATCTTTATGGAATAGCAAAGTTGCAAGAAAAATACTTTATTTTTTGATATAAATGAGCAGAGCTCAAGGGACTCCCTTCACACATGCTGTGTGGTAGAAATACCAGTTGCTCTTTAATGTAAAGTACAGCAAAAATTGAATTCTAAGTCCTTTTTATCAGACACCCAGTACACTGAAACATGCAGCTAGCTTTGAAGGTGAAGCTGGAACGATGCAAAGATTTTGACCAAGCTAATTCTGGAAAATAGAGTGAAAATAGTCAAGTAAAGGTGGAAATAAAAGCGAACTAGAAAGGAGACCATACTATCCAGCAATACCACATAACAATCGTTTTATTCTTATTATTTTTTTGATATTATATACAAAATATCTCCACATCATATCCCCCATAAAACACTATTAAAATATTTAGCAAATAAATATATCCATCATCAATTGTATATTGTGTTCCAATTTCTCTATATTGTACAAATCCATGCCGTTTACTGACATTAAAGAGTGTTTTGAATGAAGTGGATATATTTTTGTACATATTATCAAAATGAATAATAACAATAAAAAGGCTTCTATATAGCATTACTAGATGTTACAGACCCTATACTCATATTTCATAAGGAGGACCTCCAAGCTGTATAAAGGAAATCAAAGGGAAGTATAGGTATCTTTTATAAAATCATCTGAGACAATCCCCCTGGTCAGAGGCTCCCTTTCTATTAGAATATCCTTCACACCTGTGCTATAAAATCTAAGCTATGGTGGCCTTCAGGGAGAGTAGAGAGCTCAACTCTTACATCTCATTTGCTGAAGTTAGGGGTGTTTCAAATGAGGTGGATATGCTACTAAACAAGAAATGTTGTTGGGCTTACAACCATTTTAACACTGTTTACTGCTTTTTAAAATTACTGGGAATTCCCAGGCTGATGCCTGGGAATGATTCAAGGACATGAGGTATACCAGCACTAGTGAACTGGAGTAACAGGTAAGTAATTCATTTCTTCTCCAGCAATGGATCTTTCATAGATTCATAAGCTTGAATCAGAATTGCAAGCAGTACATAGAATTTGAATTAAGGCGGGAAGCTAGCTCATCTTTACTGAAACAGGTGGTGTAGAACTGCTTGATCCACTGACAAGTCCGCTTCTGCAATTACATCCAGGCAGCAGTGCTTGGTGAAAGTATCATTGCTATTCAACGTGGCTGCACAACAACTGTCCTGAAGCTGCACTCCAGCATACATAGTTCTGTCATCTTGTGTAATACACCCTCAGTCTGTCTAGAAGCTGGTGCTTTACTTTGGTGAGACTAAAGGTAGCTCAAGCTGACAACAAATGAGCAATAACCTGTTTGGACAGTGGATGCCCTCTGCCTGGGTGGCCAAAAGAGATAAATAATTGATCAGATATACAGAAGTCAGTGCTTAATTTGAGCTGATGGTTTCGAGTGCTCGTCACCGGCACTTAATTGTCAACACCGGCACTTATAACTGTCTGCCACATGGTGGTGCTGCTTGTCTAATCTAGAGACGCGCAGAACAACAGTTGTTTATCAATTCAAGATACATTAACAATTGTTACCTGCCACTCAAGCCATTCTTATAGCTTTGGGGGTGTAGAATCGTCTGTATTGTCACACTTGTACGAGTGCAATGGATAGTAGTTGATTTGGTTTTGTCATTTGGTGTTGCTAGTGGCAGTGACTTCCTGGCAAGGGGACTGGAAAGTATTATTTTACAAATTAAGCACCAACGGAAGTCTTTATTTTTTTAGAATCTGATGCATGTATGGACATCTAGGGAATGCAGCTATCTTTCTGCTGATTTGGATGAACTATAAAAAAAGGAACTCAGAATGACAGGTGCATTTAAGTGAATGTCCGATGGGATTGTGGGTAAGATTTCAGTGCATAAAATTATTGCATCTTTTGTAAAATGAAGGTATGGCATAAAAAAACAGGGGTGTTTGTATCTCCGAAGCTCTTTGTGTTAAGGTGAGAGCTAGCTACAGAGCAGTCTTCATTTAATGTAGTCTTGAAGAGCCCTATTGATTCGTTCAAAGGATGGAAGCATAAATCAACTAGGGGCCAGATATACTAATTACTGATCGCAAATTACTGGCTGCAAACTGCAACCAGTGTTTTCTGCCCAGTAAATAATTTTAAGGACCCGACCAATGTGCTAATAGTTCATTCCTTAAAATTCAGAATCATAGTTGGTCGCAATCTTACCTACTTCATGAATATTAATGAAGCAGGTCGCAAAATGCGACGCACTACCATTGGAGGCCATCAAAGGGATGGTACCCTGATAACGTCATTAGACTACCATGTTCTGTGATTGCTTTTCAATCAATTAAACTGTTTTATAAATACGGTCCATTTTCCTTAAAGGAAACAGGACTGTGTTCAAAAAGAAAATTACATTTTGTTTTCTTTTGTTTGTTTAAATGAAGGCTGTGGTCTCCTTGACCACTCCCAAATCTTCAACAAATGTTTTTTTTACATTCACAATGGTAAAGGAGTCCCACGGGGAACTGTTGCCTTTTGTGAACGCATTACCACCTAATTTGAGATGTTAGTGAAATATCAATGTTTGAACTGAATTTCAGTCAGAAAACATAGATACAATACATACCAAATCTGTATTTGGAAAGGACACCTACAACACACTCCTTCAAGGTACCGAATCAGTATCCATTCAGAATCACATTTTAGAAGACGGAAAAACCTTCTTGATTCCTCAAATGGAATTAATACATAAGAGCAAGCCCTATGATTGTCACAAATACCAAATTGGTGCATGTGTGACCACTGAAAAGCCTAGGAGAGCTGACTCTGAAGTACTGTATTTAACCTGATAGTACAAGAGGGTGCCTCACAAGAGGGACCGCCATTAAAAAATCCCTTCATTAAATGTTTGAATCTTCTTTGGACTATTAAGGACAATGATAACTACTTAATCTAGGAATAGTGGCCTAATTAAATGTGACTGAACAGTAACTGAGGCCATTCTAGGCCAGATCTAGCAAGTACAGCAACACTTGATGGAGCTATATTGTTACTGGGTTGAGCCCTTTGTTTTCGCACCATACACAGAAATGCTTCCACTTAGCATTATAATTCCTTTTGTAGCTGTTTCTTGTTCCTGCACCAATATCTCTCTGCTATCCGTCAAGTTGGCCAGGTGGTCAGGAACCAGGCTGTCAGGCTGAGTGACTTAGATGTTTGAAGGAGGAGATCTCTATTGTGTTTGGAGAGGAGCCTGTGATGGATTTTCAACTGAATTTGTGGCAATGTGGACAGTCTCAGTATCGAAAAAGCATAGCCCTCTGATCCCATTTGCTAGTACCTGCGCTGGTGCAGGACAGGCATTCTTGTTTTCTAGCTTGGTGAGCAGGTCTTTCATTGGATCGCCCCATTTCTGGTAGATATGTCACAGTTGATCCTGATGGAGCTCCCAGTCATGGCAGTCAAAGAGGACGGGACTGAGTGCATATGTATTGGTTATTCTGGTCTCATATATGATGTACAACAGGAATACTTTGTTCACTCTGGCCAAATCCCAAAACATCTGTGCCTCTTCTGACAGAGAACGAACCTTCATGTCGCCCTGCTTTGAGATGTAGTACATAGAAGTTGTGTTATCTGTCCTGATCAACACAGCTCTGCCTGCTAGTCTGGGTAGGAATTCTTTCAGACCTATTCAATGGCTCTAAGCTACAAAATGTTTATGTGGAGTGCCTTCTTTGTTTTTGTCCAGAGGGCCCTTGCAGATAGTTCTTGCATGTGGTCCATCCATTCTTCGACTGAAGCATCTGTTGTCATTATTATACTGTTCATTGTGAGTTGGAACTGGAGGCATGCACTGAGATTTGTTGGTAATCTCCACCACAATAAGTATCGTTTGAGCCGTTTAGGAGCCTACACTGTCAAATCCAAGATCCTGTTGCCTGTTTCCATTGTTGATCTAATTCTTGTTGTACTGGTCTCATTCATAGCCTGCAGAAGGGCATTAACTATATGCATGATGACATATCAGCGCAAGGAGAGATTTGTAAGAGATGACAGAAACTGTCTTTTCTACTGCTTGTAGTTTTGTTACTCTTTCTCTGGAGAGAATACATTCCTCAGTTTAGTGTCCAGGATAGTGCCAAGAAATATGAGTCTTGTAATTGGGAGATTGGCCTTCTATTGCATGTTTAGTGACAAACCTGCAGATGGAAAAGACTAATTAAAGTATTATTAGAGGGGCAGGCTTCTTCCTCTGGTAGTACCTTGATGAGCCAGTCATCTAAGTATGGGCCCACTTGGTGTTGGCAGTGCTGCCACGTCACTGAGAATCATAGATTGTGCATCTGATTTGTGTGTATTGGGATGCTGGAGCATGAGTCCTGCAGATCCAGGGAGGTAAACTACTAACCTTCCTGATGTACAGGCGGACGTCCTGTTGGGGAACCATTCAAAAGGACTTTTATAGTTTTTGGAGGTCCAGTATTGGTCTCTACACTCCTGATTTTTCGTGACCAGTAAAACCTTGGAAAAAAAGCCTGACTGCTTTGGTATTGCGTGCTCTTTCTATTGCTCCTTTCAGAAGGAGAATTTACATAGTAGATCTCACAAGTGCAGATGGTGCCACTTCCTGGGAGGCTTTTGTTTGAATTCTAGGGTATTGTCAAAATGTACTAGTTAGAGCACCTAGTGACCTGTAGTCATCTTTCTCCAAGTGGGAGCAAAAACAGAAATTCGTCCCCAATATAGTGTACTTGAGTTAGCTGGGGAGGGTAGCTTGGAGAAGCTGTTTTTGGTTATCCTGGAAAAATGACTGAGCAACATTATTTTTCTTCCCTGATGACTTGTTTTACCGTAGTGTTGGCTTCTGCTGTAGTGGTATCCTTGATCATATCCAGTCTCTCTAGTGCAGTGATACAGCATATTTGACCCCTGTATTGAGTGAAACATCTTCTGTAGGCCTGGGAGTTCATGGAGCCTTGAAAGTAAGCAGAAGGTGTGCGCCGGTACCAGAATGCTACCAGAGACTGTGCAGTGACGGTGCAAGTTTTAATGTTCTGCAACGTATCACTAACATGTTTGCCAAGCAAAGTGTGTCCATCGAAAGACATGTTCTGTATCTTGGCTCGTACCCCGGGACAGAAGGCCATAGATCTATGCCAACCTTGTCTTCACAGGACTGCTGCTCCTGCAAGCTGACAGCAAACCAATATCCATTGCTGCATCAGTGATGGCACCTAAAGTATTAGCCCCTTCCTTTACAATACCTTATTCTCCTCTCTCTCCTGCCATCAGTGTGAAGTTGATGAGGGGCGAAATGTTGTGTAACATCAAATGGTCATAATGGCCTAAAATGACCAAAGCACTTGCCAATTTGATGACATTGCTGTCATCGAACTGAGTCCAACACCATGATTAACTATAAACCTCACATTGATATCAGCTGGTGCGAAAGCCAGAGTGATAGGTTTTTGATCATCGCTGCTGCCTCAATATCAGGGTCTGTTTTAGTATGTCCAGTCAGGCATACCGGTATAGGCTCTGACACACATTTTTAGTTGAGGTGCAGCACCACAACTTGTAACCTAACTGGTCTCAACATAAGTTTGAGACCTTCTTTCCAGACAAGATATTGGGGTGGATTTAGTGGGCTAACCTTTAAAAGCACAGATGCTTCACTAATGAAATAGAGATGTCAAACTGTTTGGCTGCTCATTCCAACAAGGCATGGAAATAGGCAATGTTGTCTGGTGGAGAGACTGGTTGTAGAGGGGTCTTGTCACTTTCTTAGGCAGAATGTAGTCCTCAGATTCTTCCTCATGGTGTCCTCCGAAATCTTCCTGACCTTCATCCATAGCTTCGCCTTCCTCCTCCACCAGGTCCCCAACTGTCAGTGGAACACAGAGTCGCAATTGGTGATGGGGAGCATGGTGGAGGGGGTGAAGCATCCATCTCTATTTGTGGCTGTGGTGGAGGAGGCGGGCAGTGATAGTAGACATGGAGAAAGTGGAGGCATGGTGGTCCAGGCAGTGGACGAAAGGGAGAATAGAGCTGTGGGTGTTGAGGGAACAGCTGTATGAAATAATCTATCAACTATTGAAGTCTTGAAATAAAGGCAACCAGTACTTGCATTACTGGAGATTCACTGCATTTGCACCTTGGTTCATACGAATGGGCATAGCTCCTTGGATGACCTTTGAATGTGAATGTCTGGGATTCATACATCTCATATTCCTCTTGATAATATTCTTCCTGATAAGCCTCTTCTTTGTACTCAGGCTCTACATCTAGTTGCACAGGGTGATACGCTGTGCAGACATTTTTTGTTCTTGGTTGCTGACATCAGCCTCCTGCTGAGAATCCAAGATATAAGCTGGCAGGTGCATAGAAACCTTCAGAGGTGAATGTGAAAAAGCTAATGCTGAATGAGGCATTTCTGTTGTCAACAGGACTATTGATGAGTTGTCATCTGTGAGGTAGTCATCAATGTAATTGTTGTTGTTGATGGTGGTGTCACTGGAGCTGTCGACTGGCTCGTCATTGACAGAGAATTGGCAATTGTTGACAGTATGGCAGTTGACAAGGGTCTCACTGTCAACTGCACCATCGTCAATTGAATCTTCTTGGATGTTAACAATGGGAAGCTCCCATAAGACTTCTGAGGTGGTCGTTGACTGGATGGTCATCAACAATGGAAACCAATTCGTCGATGACAGCAAGTATTTTGTCAATAACTATTTGGGCTGAATGTCCGACAGAACTTAGGAGAAGCAGGATTTTCATGCTACAGGGAAAATTCAACCAAATTACTAAAAACAACTCGCAGTTTATAGAACCTGAAGTTAAGACTGGCTAAAACCCAGGGAAGATGAAGTAGACGCCAAGATGTAGCCGAATTAAGGTCAAATAGAGATGAGAGCAGAGTTCTCCTTTGGGACTCACTCACACAATCTGAGCTAAGATGTCCTCTAGCAGAAGTAGAGAGCGCAGTACTTCCACCTCATTGGCTAAGGTTTGTGTTGTTTCAAATGAGGTGGATGTGCTCCTTAAGAAATTCTTTTGTTGGGCCTATGGCCAGTAGTCCAAATAGGTCCTTCATGGGACTGAACTGAGAGGGAGTCACTATTTCGTTTTAAAAAATTGCTAGATAATATAAGGAGATGGGATGAAAGCCGCGTCAGCAGTAGTGGCTGGCATTGTCGGGGATGGTGGGGTGGGCAAATGGATGGTGGGTAGTGCAACGCAATGAAAAAATATAAAAAAATAAAAATCACTTACCATACACGGGTGGCACAGCATCCTCCTTGCAGCACTTCCTCCTCCTGCTGCAGTTTGTTATTCAGGCAGTCCCCAGCCAACTGCATTAACCAATCCTGGCACCCTCTCACCAGCATGAGAGGAGCACCAGGATTGGAGGGAGCGGCCTCTCTTGCAGCTTCCGAGGACACTGGATGCCTGCACTTGCTCTAACTCTAACTGGGTTAGAGCTTTTAAAGTGCGCATGTCTGGCTGGCCGTCGCAAGATTGCTGGCCAAAGGGACAAGCACACTTTGAAAAGTGCTCAAGGCAGTCCACCCTCCTCCCTGCTGCCGTCACTAAGGAAGCCCCGCCCCGTCCTGACCCGTGGTTTGGGACGGGGAATGAAAAATATAATGGTAATAAATTAACTTTATTACCATTTTATTTTCCATCTAGTAGGGGCTTTTTTATTGCCATTTTACCTGGCGGGCGAAGCTCTTCCACTCTAACGGAGGAGCCGTTCCTGTCCGCCAGCAACAGCGACAGTGCTAGTGATAAAAGAGAAGGATGGCTCTGGTTGTCGTTTGCATTCATGGTCCAAGCTAGTGAACAATTACCCTCCAATGTAACTGTCCACAACTCCAAAGAACTTTTATGCAGCAAAAGAGCTACATTGAGCTCTGGATAAAAAGAGTAAAATAAAGGGAATAACTTTATTAAGCATAGCTGGACAGGGCCAATGGAAGAACAAAGAGATGAGTCAGACAGTGTTGCTTAACATGGCAAGAGACAGGCATGCCCTAGACATAGCCAGAAAATGCTTATATCCTTTGTTGTCTCAATAGTTAGGTTGCAAAATTGTGGGCATCCTACTTCCTAGAAAATTGAGTGGTCACAGAAAAAAGACAAAGAAGTGAGCTAGCACAGCACATGCATGAGGAATTTGACAAGATCTGGGTTGATGGTATGATGAATGGTACTGGCAATGTTGCAGGGCAGATATAATACAAATGTCTAATACAACCAAGAAGAAAGGCAACATTATGGATCAAGAAGCGAGTTGCATTCTGTAGATGGGGAAGCATAATAGCAAGTATTGTATTTCTCATGCAAATAGCCTTGGCTTAGCCAGAAGGCAAACCGTTAAAATGTTAACACTGCAAAGTCTAGTGCTGAATCCAGTTTGGTTTTCCTATTTTTTTAATTTTATTTATTTCCCTTAGAGATAAGAGCATACAAGCATAATTCATTTCATTGTTATATAAAACATTATACCAAACCAGAAGCAAAAAAATAGATAAAATACATTTCATTAACTTTAAAGAGCAAATTCGGTTGAATAGCAGCATCAGATACAGCTTCAAAATACCTCAATTGACTGTGATAAATACCAAAAGCCTCCCATTTTACTCAACTATAAGACATCGTGAGCAAAGGGCTGGGTATTGACCTACTACCCAAATCAACCCTGCTGAGACCAGAGAAGATAGATAATACTATCCCCATGTCAGAAAGCCATCCAAATCAGGTCACACTATATACCGCCATTCAGACAGTGAGCCTCCGCCTACAAGTCTGGTTTCCCTATTAATTAAAAAGTTGTCTATCGTCATTTTCTCAGTTAGGAATCAGAGGCTACACAATCCTCATGTCCTAGGCAGTCTGTTACTCATTTAATCATAGGGGACCAAATAGTTTTACCGCCTCTTAGCCCCCCTACCCTTACAATTATATAGGTATCTTTCCAAATTATATATACACCCATTAATCGACCCAAGCCTGAATTGTAGGAGGCTCAGGACTCTAATTTGTCACAACTATAGAATGCATGTATCGAGTCAGCTGGACCCTCTCCACATCCTGGACACTTACCGTCTTCCCTTTTACCCCAACCAAACAGCTTCGCTGGATTAAAATATAATCTAAAGACAGTTTTATAATGCTGGGTTCCCAAATCAGATGCCAGGAGAACGTTCACTCCTAGTCCAATGCGCATATATAGATCTACATCTCCCTCCCCTAGCATCCTTGCCCAGTTAGCTTCAGCCTTCTCAAGATCATCCGGGGCTGAATCAATCATAATGTCATTCACTTGTTCTATCCTACAGTCTGGCCGGCTTATTGCCTCTAGGAGGTAGACCCTTTCCAGGGAAAATGTGCCTGCCCTGAGTTGACTCAGAAATTCCTTAGTCTGCAAGTACTTAAAAAATGAACTGCCCACTGTTCCAAACTCTTGTCATAATTCCATAAATGGGCATAATTAGTCAGCAGAATATAAATCCCCTATATTAATGAGTCCAGATTTTTCCCACTGCCTACCCACTGCATCATAAACATTGGTTGGAAACAGAGCGGACCACCACAAGGGGGTATACCTACTCCAGCATTTAATCTTCATAAATTTTCGAACCTTACTCCAGACACTTCAAGCATTAATCACATACTTAAACCACACTTTTTAAAAATAGCTCGGCTCATCTTGCCAGAGGAGACAGCCCCAGCTGCCTTGCCAAGCGCAAGCTCATAAATAGTAGGGGAGGTCCCTGGTCATCCATGTTGCCCATTTCTGCACAGAACATTACACCTGTCTGTTATAAGAGGGCTGACCAGTAATACATCAAGAAGCTGGGAGCTGTCCAGCCACCCCGTTCCTGTTGAAGAGTTAAAAATGTGAGGGATGGTCTTATCTTCTTATACTACCATATAAAATGTATGTAAATAGAATCCAAGTTCCTGAGCAAGGGACTATTGACCTTGAGGGGAATAGCACAAACAAACAGAGTACCTTAGTTAGCACTATCATTTTGAGGTCATTACATCTACCAATAATGGATACATGCAAGCCATTGATTGCCTCAGCTCAGTACTAATCTTGTTTATCAGAGGATCAAAATTGATATGGCTTATAGTAGCTACCTTGGGGTTTATCCTGATCCTGAGATACACAACCGTGCCCATCCTAGGAGTATCTGTAAAGACAATGTTGGCAGTACAGAGAATCTGAGTTTTTCTTTGTTCAATGGATACCCGGATTTCCTCCTGTATTCTCCAGCCAATTGCTTGATCTCCGCTATTGCACTCCCAGGGAAACAAGTGACTAATACCGTTGCATCATGTCCGTTAAATGGAACCAGACTTTGAAAAATGTATTCAATAAATGGGTCTATATAGAGGGCAAACAAAATCGGAGAACAGAGACACGCCTGTTTTGGCCCTCTAGTTATATCAATTCTCCCTGACTCTTGACCCATGATTTGAAGTCTGGCATAGGGAGTAAACTACATTGCCCTGATAGCTTTTATCAGGTGTGGACCAAGCCCATTTTGTTCCAAGACTTCCCATGGATAGTTCCATGACACCCTATCGAATGCGTTTTCCGCGTCAAGGAGGATCGTAGCCATCCGATCACCTGTTAGGCACTTTGGTTTTCAGAGTGATCAACCAATATGTAACGAACTAATGGTATGATACGTCCCAATTAGTATTTCGCATGCAAAACTATATATACTGGATATACTGAAAACCTGATTGGACATCATAATTGACTAGATCCATGAGCCCTGAAGGAGACATAGATGGGGAATAAAAGGGATGATAAAACGTCGTCTATAACCATCTCACAAGAAAATGAAAATAATATATAACCGAAGTCTAGAGACACCAGGGTACCTTTGAAGGCAGTCCAAAAGAACGAATCACTTTTATGGATAAAGGCTACACATAAGTAAGATCTTGAATGGGTGATCAAGAACCATATTTTTGCACCTGAATAACCTAACCTGGAATTTAAAAAAACACGTGTTAATCATGCTACTTCCAATATCAAACTTCTTTCAGCTGTGTTTAAGCATTTGCACTGAAGAGTGCAGTATAGAAGTCTACTTGCCCTTTTAAATCATTGTAAGCTATAATTTCTTGAAGCATCAGACTCTGTAGAATAAATCCATAAACAAACGCTTCTATTTCATCGGTTACAATCACACTTTGGTGATAGTCACAATCTTACCACCATATCAGGATAAATCTTATCTCCTCTCAATGATATTTGACATCTATTTGACCTCTTTACACTGCCTCTCCATACCTCCATCAGAGTCTCGAGAAGACTGACGCTGACCGACACAAGTCCAGGAAATGTTGCATCAGGGAAGCGAAGTCCTTCCACAAAGAATTCCTTCTCATTGACCCCAGTATACCGAAGTTTGTAATGTAGCTTGCTTCTGCCCAGCACATGCGAGTACATCTTGTCTAAAAACAAAAACAGTGAATTCATTTACATTAAAATTAAATGCTTTCTTCATGCAGCCCACTTTCACAAGAATCTCACTCATTTCTTACATCTAGATTTCACATCAGTGTACTGCATTATTATGGTGGTATATTATATTGTTAACTTAAAATAGGTAAGCTAACCCAAGAGCTGGCACTCTCTACTGTGAATATTTGCTTTGTGTAAGTAGATTCTTCCATTGGCAATACAGCTCCCTGAAAAGCATAGTACCTGCAGCATTTGTTTTCTTGTAAGCTATGTTATAACTATTTATAGAGCGCACAAATACCAACAAAGGTGTCTCGGCGCTAGCTATTCCTGAAACAGAACAAGATGAAAGAAGACAGTTTAAAAAGACCTAGCTATTAAAAAGCCAAGTTTAACATTTTTTCCTAAACATAAAAAGTGAAGGCAAATCTTTAATCTGACAGGGAAGAGAATTCCAAAGCTTAGCAGAAGCCACCACAAAGCTTCTGTCACCCCAGTTGGATCTATAGGTTCTGGGGACAACCAATAGATTTGCGCCGGCCGAGTGTAGTGACCTATTTGGAGTGTAAATCTTTAACGATTTCTTCAAGAATTCTGGTCCTATATTGTGTGGCTTTATAGGCAATGCACAGTGCATTAAATTTTATTCTTTCTAATAGGCAGCCAGTGCATTCATCTCATTGCATATACAAGTATGGCCTATGTCCCTACAGGTTCTGTGCGATAAGGACTGCATGGGGCAAATAGCTCTCTATGACACACTTCGGTGCCTTTAGGACTTCCATCACTACACACCGAACAAGTAAAGCTGTCTACCTCACTTTGCCTTATGACTGGTGGATAGGATAAAAAAAGGAAGCTTCGTCTTGCATGCTGTGTCTGTATGACTTGGCTTACTGTTAGCTCTGGTGGATAGGAAACTCCTATTCAACACCTCTCCTTGTATGACTGATGATCCCTTGGGTTTCACAAGGAAATGAGCTCTATCTCATCTACATGGCTCATACAACTTTTTTTTACACACGTTAGATGCATGGCCTCGTCCTCTCGCCCTTTGCCTCTGTAATTGTGTCTGGCATGAAGCTCCCTTCCCCATTATGTTTTTATAACTTTGGATTTCTGTCAGCTCATTGCAGCTGGAAGCACCACTCTCTCCTTGTCCCTTATAAGAGGACCTTTGGAGCTCATGGACGATGTCTTACCTGTGGGATCAGTAGACTGCCTCTCACCCTGAGGACAGCAGTGTAATTATATCCCAGGCTCTGGGCTGGCTAAAGAAGCTGAGGCCCACACTTCGAACCCTGAATTGTTTTTCCTCAACCAAGATACAGTTGAGAAGTCTGCTGACTGCACTGGAATAAATCCATGAAGACCAGAACAGTAACCATCTGCATCTTTCCATAAGACTGGCTGATTCTGCTGAAAATCATCCATGGGGAGAGGGAGCAATACAAGGACCAGCTGGAGAGAGAATTGAATAAGAACCCTGACTCCTATATCTGCAAGGCCTGGCTGGGCCCCATCATGTGCAGAAGCCAGAACGTTAAGCCCTGCTGTCAGGATGATGAGCCTCCAAGGGCTGTATCTTTCTCCAAGCATCAGTATCGCCTTAGTGCTAATAAGCTTAAGACCATCAATTGGCTACTGCATTGTCAGCTAATTGCACTCACTGATGCAGCATTATCTCAGCTGAAGCCAGTTGCAGCAACCTACTACACAAGTGGAAGTGCTCATTTACTTTAATTTATTATATTTTATATTTTGAAACAGTGTAAAATGTTTAAAAAATGTTTACTTTTATGTAAATAGACATACATTTTTTCACATTAAATAAACAAAACTATACTACGGAAAAGGTTACTTACCTGTAATTGTAGCTCTCTAGAATTGCCATCTTTCCTATAATCACATGATTGAACCATTCCCGTCACTAAGCCGGGACTCTCACAGTAACATCTTAATAGAAGTTCTATGCTAAAGTAATTCTAAGGCTGAAACAAAGACTGTTTATTAGCCTGGTCCCATCATTTAAAAAGAACCAAACTTCAACCAACCAGAGACCACACCCTGAGAGTCCACTATCGATCAGATTTCATTTAGCACTTGTGTGAAAGAATAGTAGAATTAGTTGAGCCTCTGTTGAGGAGGAGGGTGGGTCCTATGTGAATCTATGAAAGATTCCAATTCTGGAAAACTATAATTACATATAAGTAACTTTTTTCTTTATCAGAATAGCAAGCAGTTATATTAGAACATACAAATACATGCTGATGGTGGGTAAGTACTTTAAAGTATTCTCACCTTATTGAAAATGATGGTGTAGAACTGCTTGTCCAACAGCAGCATGTCTCTGCACTGTCAACTGCAAGCAATAATGCAAGCAATAATGCAGAGTAAATGTGTGCTTGTTTCTCCTAGATTACTGCATGGCAAATGTCCACTAATGATACAGCAGTCAACAAAGCTGTTGATGTTGACACACTTAACATTGAGTGCACTGAAACCGTTGCTTGCAAATGGCCAGCTATATTGTGGAAGCATTTAATGGCAGCAGACACCCAGCAAGCAATACTTCATCTTGAAGAGCACTGCAAGCTGTAAGTAGCTGAACAGATTATCAGAATTTGCTTGTCCTGTCTATATAATACTTCAGACATCGTTTAACATCCAGTGTATGAAGCACCCTTTCTGCTACAGTGCTGGGATCTTTGAGGAAAGTTTTAAGGATTATACACTCATCTACATCTGATGGTAGTTTAGGTATTTAACATTAAATAGTTCTTAAATTGACTTTTGTCATTGAATTCAAGTACGATTTTCTCAATGTATAGGACTGAATTTCAAGTACAAGTCTTGCAGATGTTAAAGCCAGTAGAAGAGCAAGTTTCCAGGATAGAAATTTTATGTCTGCTTTATATATTGGTTCATTTTTAGGTCTCGCCTACGCAGCGCGCATGCGCTGCAAAGGCAAAAAGACCTTTTGAGATGGATTCGGCTTTTCAGCCAAAAACGTGCACGCGTTCCATTGCCTTCAATGGCAACGCGTGCACGTTTGGCGATTCACTTGCGGGAGCGAGCGGCGCCATATGGTAGCAATTATCGCTACTGGCGCCGCTCGCTCCCGCAAGTGAATCGCGCAGGCTCCCTCCTCTCCCCCCTCCCCCTGCTGCCGTGCGAGGCGCGCGCGCTTGTTTATTAAATGAAGCTCATCCAGCTATACAAATGCTTTATGCAGCGCTGTACCATTAAATAAAAACCCTGGCTAGGCCGCCTCCGAAAAGGGTTAATTAGGTTTGATATTGAGTTATTCCACAGGCAAACCTACACAGGAGAACATTTACCTCTGTTTTGGATCATTAAAAATTGAAAACAGTCTGTGGTTTTTGATTGAATAGTTTCAAATAAATACAAATTAGACCAATTAAAAGTGGGCTTTGAAAATAATATAAATGATGCACGATTTCATACAAGCCTGCTCTTTAGTGCTGCTTTACAGAGCCGCATCTCATTAGGAGCACCCTGCGTAAAACACCCAGGTGGCTATTAAGCTTAAATGGCTAAGATTTCAGCTTTCACTCCCTAACAAGGGTGAAGTGTGCTGGGCTGTATGCATCGATTAGAACATGTACAGCTGAAATGGGCCGGCTGACTTATGTCTCGGAGCGCTCTTTTCTTTGCTGCTTCCCAACAGTCACAAATTCGGGTATTTTACGGAGAATAACTGTGTACAGTGCCCATCACAAAGGACTTTTTCGTTTTGCATTCATGGTTTTATGCAAATCATCCGAGTTCTAATCTGTAGAGGTCGTGCTGAGGTTTGCAAACAGCTAAGTGCACCCTGTGTTTAGTCTCTTGCTGTCATTGGTTAGTTTTGCACGTTTTTAATATTCTGTTTTAAATCTCCTGGATTCAACTTTAGTTGGTAGATAAGATACTGGCTGACGAACTAGGGTCGTCGTTGTCATATAGTTCATGTGCTCGCTTTATGGGGGAGTTTTATTTATCAGTGCGTTTGAGATGAAGTGTTTCGCAATCTGCAAATGTATTTAAAGAAAGGTGCCCACACTGTTGTTTTCAAAGGATGTCTTTTCACAGTCTTTAGTTTATGCTCTTCTACTGCCCTCTTATGGATAAGTTATTGTGTCTGTGCACATCGATCACTCGTCGTTTCATCACTTTCACAGACTCGTGCATTTGCCACCTTTTACAGGACATATTTGAATTTTGGTTTCCTACAGCAAGGGCGAAGAATGAACCTTTTTAATTTTATTACTGAATAGTGACTGGACACGTGTAGGAGCGACAAGGTGACCTGTTATTGACGCAGACATTTGAACATCTCAAATGTTTACAAGTTTAAAAAAATGCCAGCCCTAGGAAAAAAACTATTACTGACAGAGTTGAAAAGAGGCATACAACTGTTTGTGCAATGATTCGGCTGTAGGTTTTATCCACTGCCGCCACATACTTCAGGCACCAAATAAAATGCAGCGCCTTGGGAATAGGCCCCATGTGCTGGGTGTGCAGGAGACCCATACACGAGGAATATCAGCACTTCTCACATGCTGCTGTCTGACATCCACGGTCTAGGGCTGAAACCCATCTCTATTGTCCAGTTTGATTGTCTGAATCAAACTGATTTACAGCAAATCCATCTGAGCTTTGATAAATCTATTACAGTTTCATTTCACTTATTTCATTAACGTGAATAAAACCAGCCATGCTTTCTGCATAACTGCCTTTTAATGGCTTGGCCCTGTCACCTGCCTGAATATTAATCCCCTGACTTATTGCTCCACAGAGGGAATGAGTAATGGGTATTTGAATGTGATCAGCACAGTACAATGCAATTAAGGAAGCAGTACTGCTCTGTGCCTTTAATCCTGAACTAATTTGAATTGCAGTTTGATAGCACAGTGAATCCTGCATAATTATGTAGGGTGCATATTAAACTCTGTGACAAACCAGGGAGGCTTTTTACCATCACAGCTATGGTAGACAAGTGAAGGCTGCAGTCAGATAGCCAACTGCTGGACTGAGAGCTCAATTAATAGACAGCCAGTGACAGCAGCAGGCTGAGAATAAAAACTGGCGCAAAAACATTGTTGACAATTTCATGTATGGAGCACCGACTCCTGCAAAAACGTGCTTTGGAGATTTAATTAAATGCCAATTGGAAGTTTTATTTTCCTTGCCTATAAAGCGCTCCGCTGCACCAGGCATCCAGTCCTTTAAAAAGCTAAATGTATTACATGAATTACGTTACATTTTTTAAATATGCAGAAGTACACTAATAGGATGTATATTTTCTTAGGCATTCAGAGACCGCATTCAACCTGCTGGACAAAACAATCTGGAAAACGGGCCAAGCGATTCCGGTCATAGGGGAATCTGATTGGACACTGGCAGGGAAAATGTAGAATGCCCCCAAGTGTGGGGAGTAAACCCTTGGTACATTTTGGGAGTTTATTTCCTTAACACAAATAAGCCTGAGACCGGGCCAGCTCAGCCAACAAATCTTCAATCCTATAAAGGGAGCTGCTGCAGCAGCGGCTCCCTCCAGAGGTAAGAAATAACCATAACAGCGGTGTTTGTCTCACACAAGTTTTTTTTACCGCCCATGAACCTGGGTTATGATGCACGAAAAGAAGTATGCGGTAAGAATTCTGTAGCCGGAAAATAACTTGTAAGAACATAGAGAATCTGACATGGTGGCTTTTGGACATATTCTGATGTATTTAGCATAGGTGGAGAGCTACTGTAATTTTGAGGGACTTGACCCTTTAGAGGTCAAATGTAATTTTTATAATGTCATCTAATGTATGTTCAATCTGCCCCAAGTATACATTTGTAAAAAGTGTATAGTGTCTAATAAATGCACTTTTTCGTTTTCTAAAGAAACAAGCATTGGCATAGCCAATAGGTCTCGCCTTTGGGACCTTATAAATGTTTAGTTATCCAGCACAATATCCTTGGTGCAACAACATCAACTGTTGCATGGCTAAACACTTATAGGGTCCCAAAGGCGAGACCTATTGGCTATGCCAATGCTTGTTTGAGAAAGCACTGTATTGAGTTTCGAACGAATTTGTGGTTGTTTCACCAGCAGAAAATCTCTAAAGAGGCTTTCAAAGAATTCCTCTACAGCCCTGTTCAATAAGAGAGCAGTTTGATCTTGTGTCCTTCTGGGTCATGAGATAGCCGTCAAGTGCACTTTCACTGATGCATGACTGAGACCTGAAAAGGATAATTGCTGAAGGTACGAGGGATGTGATTTTGGTGCAGAGGAAATTTAATGTAAATCCTATTGGTTTGACCAAAACAGAAACATTTCCACTTGGCTTTGTAGGACATACTTAAGCTTTAGCAAGACTTTCTCTACAGTAATCCAGAATTTCTTAGCGATTAAACTTGTTGTGTTCAGAAGCCATGTTGATAAAAGTAGAGATGTTGGGTCTGGATGCAGTACTTTGCCGTTGTTGTGAAAAAGAAGATTCTGAAGAGAAGGAAATGGTGTTTGTGGTTGCTTTGATAGCAGAAGAGCCTCTCTGAACCAACACTGCCCTGACCATCATGGAGCAATTAGTATTATCCGAAATGTGTAGGATTTTTGCAATTAGGGAGAGAGGGGAAAAGCAAATGTCTCTAACTAGCCTTTCGAAAATGCACTTCTCCCATGAACCCAGTAGAGCATGCCAGTCATAGTAAAAGCATTTTGTCTTCCAATTGGTCACAAACACGTACAAGTTTGGTTTTCTGCTGTGCCTAAAGCTCTTGTTCAAATGGATCTGTTGTAGTTACAACTCGTGGCATTCTTTGTATGTTCTGCTTAGGGAGTCTGGCTATGCATTGTCCACTCCTGAAACATGTTTAGCTGTCAATTGCATACGTTTCTTAATGGCCCCAAACCATATTCTTTGGGCCTCTTTGGATAGTGGAAGAGGTCAAGTTGTATCCCCCTTACTTGTTTAAGTTATACATGTCCATGATATAAAACAAGTTACTTACCTGTACACTGTGGTTCTCCAGTATTGACACCTTTCATAGATTCACATGCTTGAATATTACCAGTCGTCATGGTGGGAGCCCCATGGTATTTAAAACAAGCAGTACCATATAAGTACAGTCAAAAACATGGAAAAAAGCAGGTGACATTGTTAACAAGTTCATATTGTTTTAATAAACCCAAACTTCAACCAATCAGAGTCAAGACCCTGAACACTCTTCCTCTGCAGAGTCATCATATTTCAGATTTCGAGCACGAGTGTGATAAATATATATAAATCCATGAGGTATATCAGTGGTGAGCCTAAAGGGGGAGGTGGGTGGGTCACATGTGAATCTATGAAAGATAGCAATACTGGAGAACCACAGTGTACAGGTAAGTAACTTGTTTTTTCTCTAGTATTAAATCTTTCATAGATTCACATGCTTGAATCAGAGTAGCCAGCAGTAAGTCAAGACATGAACCACTGTGAAATAAACCAATCAGATAAAAAAGAATGGGAATACAAGCAAAAAAATAATACATTATTAGCAGAAACATGTCGCAATTAAATAAATGAAAAAATAATCTGTACCTTAATGAACACAGTGACGTAAAACTGCCTGTCTGGCAGAAGCATCTGCTTCTATGCTGAATCCAAACAATAGTGTTTGGTAACGGTATGGGCATTTGACCACGTATCTGCCCTGCAGATGCCTGGAAGCGATACTCCAGCAAATAAGGCTGTGGAGGTAGCCATCTTTCTTGTTGAGTGTGCAGCAACTTTCATGAACAGCAGTCTCCCTGCTTTGTTGTGTCAAAAGGCAATTGCTGTTGATACCCAATGGCTATCCTGCTTCTTGATAGTGAATAACCCTTTCTGGGAGGTGCGAAAAAGATGAGAAGATGATCTGATTTTCTGAAAGCTTTCATTCTGTGAATATAGAATTTCAAGCAACATTTGACATCCAGAGAATGGAGTGCACTCTCCGTAGTGGAAGAAAGGTTCTTAAAGTATTTTGACAAAACTTTAGGTTCATTCAAGTGGAAAGAAGTCTGAACCTCTGGGATGAATTTAGGGTTGGTTCTCAACAATACTTTATCCTCTCTGAATTGTAGAAAAGGCTCTGTGACCATAAAGGCTTGAATTTTCTTGACACTTCTGGCTGATGTGAGGGCCAATAGAAGGCCGCCTTCCATGACACATATTTCATATCCGCCTTATGGATAGACTCAAAAGGCTGTTTTATGACTGTTTCATGAGTTGAGAAATAACCATATTCAGCTGCCAGGATATTGCAGGATATGTTTTCGGTGGGAAGGGCCTAAAAAGGCCCTTAATGAATTCCTTTACCAGTCTAGTGGACTATAGTGAGGTCTCACCAGTCTTTCTCAGAATCTGGAAATCACTGAAAAATGCACTTTTATTAAAGAGTGTGCCAAGCCTGCTTTGCCAAGTGAAGGAGATATGGCACCATTGCTCTGGAGAAGAGTGACAAGGGTGCCAATCATTTTTGATGCACCAGCAACAGAATCTTTTCCATTTCGCCACATATGATTTATTTGTGGAAAAAGCTTGTGACTTTTCCAGGATAGATTTGCATTCTGCCAGAATAGTTAAAGATCCAAACTCCTGGTCATGAGGTGCCATGCAGACAAATTGAGAGTCTTTATTTGAGGGTGCAATATCTGGCCGTTGTTCATGTTTTCATGTTTTCCATCAGTTGGCGCTGGATGTATGGATACACAGACATTAGGAAGTTCTACGTACCAATACTGTCTCGGCCATGCAGGGGCTATGAGAATGAAATGACATGGTTCCCTCTTCATCTTGTGCATCACCCTAGGAGTGAGAGAAAAGGTAGGAAATGCATCAGCAAACATTCATGTCCATTGTATCTGAAAAGCATTCCCCCAATACACTCTCTGAGGGAACCTGCTTTCGAAATGTTTTTGATGAATAGAGTTGCAAAAAAGTCTCCATTTGGGGTAGCCCATTTTTTTAAGACCTGAGACAACTGTTTCTGACTTATTTCCCATTTGTGGCATTGACTCGTTGTCCTGCTGAGAGAGTCCGCTCATACGTTGTCTATGCGTGGGACATGTTCGACTTGTAGCGAGATGCTGTTTTTCAGTAGCCACCTCCATATTTGCTGGGCTTGAGAGGAGAGGCTTTTTGATCTCACACCCCCCCTTGTTTGGCGAGGTAGAACATAGTGGTGATATTGTCTGTTCTCACCAGAACAAAGGAATCTCGAATTCTGGGCAGAAACGATTGGAGTCCTAGGAATACGGCCTTCAGTTCTAGAAGACTAAAGTGCATCTATGCTTCTCAAACAGACCATTTTCAGTGGATTTCTAGCTCTTGGAGATGCACTCCCCAACCTTTCAAGGAAGAATCCTATGTCATTATGAAGCTTGAAAGTGGTGCTTTGAAGGAGAGACCTTAGAGATATTTCCCTTCTGTCCCCACCATGACAAAGCTTGCTTCATCGTAGGGGTGATGTCAATGACATCTTTGAACGAACCCTGAATCTGAATCCACTGAGCATCTAGCTGCTCCTGTAAGTGACCTCATGTGTAGGCAACAGTTTGGAATTAATGGTATGCCCAAGGATGGCATTCCCAATATTGATTTGAACATCCTCACTGAAGTAGACTTATTTTTAGAAGGGAAGAAGCCATTTCTATTATACTCTGAACCCTTTCTGCAGTCGGGTAAGCCTTGGTGACCGTGGTGTTCAGAATGGCCCCCAAGGAACATAAACAATTGGGTTGGCATGAGGGATTACTTTTCCGTATTCAATTTGAGCCCCAGCAACTTGAATAGCTGCCGACAAGCCAAGGCAGATTATCTTGCTGAGTGGAACGTGCATCTCTTGACCAACCAGTCGTCCAGGTAGTGGAATACCTGGTGACCCTTTTTCCTCAAGAAACAAGCTACTGGCACCATGCACTTCATAAAGACCGTAGGCCAAAGGGAAGAACCTTGAACTGGTAGTGGCACTGCCACCTCGAACATAATAAATAAAGAGGGGGGACCAAGGGCAAATGAAGGTCCAGCACACATGCCCCAACACTGGAATATATCAATAACTGAGTGAGCTGTTCCTAGTAGGAGGAAGAGGGGTCCTAATGGAAAGGGGGGGGGGGAGAGGAGTGGCTCCAATAAGGAGCAAGATTGCAGATGGTGTATTTTGGTGAGTATGGATTGATGTTCACACATTTACGATCTCCACCCCTTATTGATCAGATTAGATGGTATTTAGGTCCTCACAAAATGCCACGATTGACGCAACAATACAGGCATGAAACATGTTGACCTCTACCCTGATCCACAACGCTTGAAGAGACCATTGACAGATCTCCAGTAACAAGCACTACAGGTTTTTAACCATAACAGGGAACCCGCAAAATAAAGTTTTCTTGGTGAGTTCCATTAGTTATTTTTACCTTCACTCACCGGATACTCTGCTCACCTTTTGCACATACACCATACAGCCTACACACCCCCACTTCACCAAAACGGCAGAACCAGCAGGTTAAAAGATCTCTGGCAAAGAGCCCCCTCGTGGGCCCATTGGGCATTGCAGCGCGGCCCAATGAGGAGCAGCCCTATGATGAAGCATGACACCCCCTGGGGTGTGTGAGGGCCCTTGCTCCTTATTGGAGCCATCGAACCTCAGGACAGTCGATGTTTCCTGTGAATGGGAATGTGAAAATATGCGTCTCAGAGATTGAGAGACATAGTGAAATCTCCTCTGTTGATCATTAACAAAATTTCTTGCAGAGACAGCATTCTGATAGGTGGCTTTTTTATATACTTGTTCAGCTACCTGAGATCCATAACCTGTCTCCATTTCCAAGACTATTTCTGCATGAGAAAAAAGTTTGAATAGAAACCTTTGCCTCTCTTCCAGAAAGGAACTTCCTCTATAGCTCCCTTTAAGAGAAGCAAAGATTTCTCCTGCTTTTGGAAAGTGAGGTGCTCATGCACTCTCTTGGGAGGGGGATGACAGGGGGGCTTTTAAACAAACTCCAGGGTGTGACCTTGATATTTGATGTCCAATACCCGTTTTTCTGTGGTGATGCTCTTCCAGTGGTTGTAAAAGGTGGAGAGATGGTGGTTCAAAGTTTGACATTGGCGATACAAGGTGACTAGTGCCGGAAAAATGGCACTGTCTTCTTGTTGTATCTTGTGCTTCCCCCCCAGTCGGGGGTTGCCTTTGCACTGGTTGTCTAGAGTATGACATGGAGGAGGTTCTGTATTGCTGTTGTTGCCCAGTGTACTGCGGTCGATATCCTTGTTATGCATACAGTTGACATCTGAAGACTGATAAGAGGGTCTCTGTTCGAATTATCCTCTTCCTCCATGAAATGACTGAAAGCGCCTCTGCTGCAGCATTCCTAGAGAACACAAAGTGTTTTGTGTCAGCCTTGATAGCCTGAAGGGCAACATCCACCTGTTTACCAAATAAGTTCTTCCCATCAAAGGGCACATCCAACATTTTGGCTTGAACCTCAGGGTGGAACGAGGTGGACTTTAACAGCCCTGTCAGTGCAGAAGTGCTGCACCCTCCATCTGTCTAAAAGTGGTGGAGGATATGTCCAGGGCCGTGCCAATAATCTGGGAAGACGTCTTGGCACCCTCTTGCAAGATTTCTCGTGCCTCCTTTTTCTTCTCCCCCGAAAGATGTTCTCGGAGAGATGCAAGATCGGACTACATTTGGCAGTCGTAGCAACCCAGAATGGCCAATGCATTTGATGCCCTGATGGAGGTGGCTGCCATTGCCGTGAAATGCTTGCAAATGTTGTCAAGCCTTCTACCTTCCTTATCTGATGGTGCTGAACAAGGTTCAGAAATATTTCTGGATCATCGCTGTGCAGCCTGCATAACAACTGAATTTGGATGTGTATGCCCTACCAAGCAGGCCGGTGAAGAGTCTGGAGCCTTATATTTTTTGTCCATTCGAGGAACCACATTGGTGACTGAAGCTGGGTTCGTCATCAGCTTTAGGCCTTCTTTCCAACTATAACTGACAATGGGGATAAATCTTACTGATTTTCTCTCAGAGTCTTTAAAATCATACAGTTTGTTTCACTGGGAGAGGCAGGTTGAACCTCTTGGAAGCCCCTTTTAGTAGCTCATGAAACCAACCTATGTCCTCAGGAGGAGAACTTGCTGGTGAAGGTAAAGGTGATGGTGAGTCATTCCACTCCTAGCCCAATGTATTTGGGTCCTGAAGGAGTTCACCTTCCTCAGGTTGATCATCCGGATCACTCTCTATATAATCATACCTGATGGTGATGGGAGTGAGTACTAATCTGGCCTCAAGCGTGCGAACAGGTGTAGGACTCTCAGGCAAAGGCATTGTGAGAAGTGCCTCCGTGAGACCCTAAGTGAGAGGTATTGGCACATGTGTTTCTGGAAAGTGCTTGTAGTAATCATTCAGCATGTGCCTCAAATCGGTTCTTCATAGGTTTCTTCATAAGGATAATGCTCTTGGAAACAGTCATATCGATGGGAAATAGGAAGGCTAGCAAGCCGTGAACAAATAATCCCCTTCCAGGAAAATAGAAGAGGCATTGTTAGGATCGTCTTCATCATCCATCTCCTGGCATTTTACCCTTAATTGAGATGGGCTATATGCTGAACCGAAAAGTCCTTCATCTCCTGATTCCTCCATTTTTAGGAGATGGGCCAGAGGCAACGGAAAGACCTTACTAGGTGATGTTAGGTCTGGTCATAACTGTGTAGAAGCACTCTCAGCAAAAAGTGCTGTGTTTTTCTGCCTCATAGACGACGTTGTCGACAAAGAAATCTTTTTTATTATTGTAATGGTCACCGACACTGGTCTCATTGATGGTGATTTAAAAGCCGTCATTGAAGGAATGGCCGTCGCCGATGCCATTGATGAGGTGGCAGTCATCACGCCTTTTGTCGACGAATCCATCATTGTCGACATGGTCGGAGTGACCGTCTTCACTGTTGTATTTGGAATAGTCATGGAATGTACCATAGATGAAGTTCTCGTCGACAGCAACGGGTCCGTTGATGATCTCATTTTCGTCGATGATGCATCTTTCTGAGTAGTGACAGGCACAAAAAGAAGAAGTGGAAGATTTCTTCTGTGCTGAGCCTAAAGAGGAGTCCTTAGAGGCTAGTTTTTCAGATCTCAATGTTTTTTCAGCAGCTGTCAGTTCCTTGGGGTCTTCACAAATGAGGTGGAGCCCTCATTTTTGCGTTTTTTTACTCTGGTGGAGAGTGGCTTTGCCCCTCCTCTTCATCAGAACCAGATTCTGGTCTGGACTTTTTCTTTTGGAACAATAGTAGTGGTCTGGCATCTCTGTACTTTTGTGTCTTGTTGCAGAAATGGTTCTGCAATGTTTACATTCCTTTAGCTGATGGTTAGGATGCAAACAGTATAGGCACTTCTTACGGGGATCTTCTGAAAAAAGTCTTGGCTTTCCACAAGACATGCTGTTGTAATCCAAGTACATTTTCTCCAAATTCTAGATAAAAGTAAGCTTATTGGAGACAGCACAGTACCAGCCTGAAAGCTAGGCAGGTTTAACAGCTATGTTCCAACCATTCCAATACAGAATCTTAATGAACACAAAGCTGGCATGAGACCGGAATTGAATACAAACACAATGGTTAAAGGGGACTACACAGAATATAACACACATGCAGGCACATGCATCAATAAAAGCTTTTGCGAGTCCTTAATTGCGATTATTAAGGAATCACAATTAAGGACTCTCAAAAGCCTATGCATGTAGGAATCGCTATTAAAATAGCGATTCCTAAATATTCCTTAATTGCGTCTCGCAAATTGCGAGTCGCAATTAAGGAATGGCTTCCCATTCATTCCTATGGGTCTACAGGCCCATAGGAATGAATGGGAAGTACATGCGCAATTTGCGAGTACCAATAGGTACTCGCAAATTGCGCATGTACTTCAAGGGTGCAAAGGTGTCAAAATGACACCCTGTTGCACCCCTGAAATTGTGATGTGCACCCATGTTGCGCACACACATGCCCCAAGGGCATGTGTGTGTGTAACCTGAAACCTTGAAAAATGCACTTTAGTGCATTTTTCAAGATTTTTGCAAAATACAGACCAGAGTAATTTCTCTGTATTTTGCGGCCCCAAATAGCGAATTCGCTATTTCTAAGTGCTTCTAGCATTGCATTTAAGGAATCGCAAATTGCGATTCCATAAATGCAATCGCAATTTAAGAAATCGCTATAAATTGCTTTAATGCATCGCAAAGGGCCTTTTTGCGGGCGCAAACGGCCGATTTTTGCGAATCGCACCATTTGCGCTCGCAAAAACCTTTAATGCATGTGCCCCTTACCCTCTTAGTCAAACAAATAAAACAGAGAAAATATGAAATTAAGGAAGGAACAGAAAATAAAGCAAAACAAAAAAAACCACATATTATACAAAATACAAAGCATTATATATAATCAACAAGTCTGCAGGGAACCCACCTGGAATGAGCTCCAATTTAGGGCCTGATTCCGATGCAGGCAGAAAGGGCTCCGACCGTCGGTCGGAGCCCTCCTGCCCGCATCGGAATGTGCCGTTCGGATTCCTTTCCGACCGAGCCATTCTGATGGGCTCGGTCGGAAAGGAATCCGACTCGGTTTTCCGGTTGTCTTACGAGCCCGTCCGACATCCGGAAACCCTTCAGTACTCCCCCGGCCACCTCTTTCCGGCCGAGGGAGTACGATGGCAGTCTCCCACTGCCTTTTTGTGCCGGTCTTTCCGGCACAAAAAGGCAGTGGGAAACTGTCTTTGAGGGCCCCCAGTAGGGCCCCCATGAGTGCGAGGCCCCTGTTGATCCCTGCACCCGGTGGCAGGCACCGGGTGCAGGGATGAACTGCACCTCTGCAGTTAACAATGCGAGCATGCATTCCGTTCGGAATGCATGCTCCCATTGTTAAGTATAGGATTGCGACCATCCTACTTGCAAGTCTGAAACCGACGACAGGAGGTCAGTCGGTTACAGTTCCTGACCGAAGTCGGACGGACTCCGGTCCGTCCGACATCGGAATCGGGCCCTTAGACTTTTGATGCCACAATCCCATCCTGAGCTTCAAATGGATGATAGGGATGTGACTCTGCTCTATATCCACATTCACACTTGGCCACTCTCTTGATAATCCAAACCTTGCCATCTTGAGTGACTGGACTGTTCTGATTTACTTTGACCACCCGTAGTGCTTTACCAAACCTGGACTCACTTTTGGCCAAAACCTATGGTCTACTCAGAATTCGCCAAGCTCAAATTCAGGCTTCTTGACTTTCCACTTGGCATCATAAGCATGTTTAGTCCTTTCCTGATTCTCTTTCACTCTCAATGCCACTTTTTCACTACATCTCTCATCCTCCTTCTCCCTTTGCCTCCTTTTAAAACACCATGGACATAATTTGGACGCTGATCTCTCCCTTTAAGCAGTCTAAATGTACTAACCTCTGTGGTGGTGTGCAGAGTAATGCGACACAGCCATAATTTCTACCTTAGTATGTTTTTCCATTCCGCTCCCAAACCACGTGCCCACAAGATATCTTCATTCAACATGCGGTTAAACCTTCCCACTTGACCGTCACCTTGAGGCTAGTATGAGGCAGTGGTAACATGACGGATATTGGAATATCTAAGGTGACTCTCCATCTCAACAGACTTCAACTGTACCCCGTTATCCATAATAAGAACTTCAGGATACCCTTCTCTAGCTAACAGTTCTTTTAAAAATTCAATCACAATAGCAGTGGTGACATGCGGCACAAACTTTAGTTCAGGCCATTGCGAGTGGTAATCAACCAGAACCATGGCCAACCTACAATCTTGAGGCACAAAATTGAATGGACCTGATATATCAAACCCAATTGTTTTGCAACTGACAGTCCGGCCAATCAACTGGACTCAATGGTGCAGGAACCACTTTTAACATCTTTTCACTATTGGCACACACATCACACTCCCTGACAACTATGTCCACTAGCTCGTCAAGCCCAAGCCACCAGAACACTGTTCTTACTAATCTTTTCATTCGATGACATTTGTAAATGTCCTTCATGGGCTACGAATAATATATGATCCCTCAAACCAACAGGAGGTATACACCTTCCTTCTTTGAACAGCATATCTCCTTCAACCTCCAACTCTCCAAAACCTTTCCAATATGGGTGCAATCTAGCAGAAATCTCTTTACTTACTGGCCACCCTTTTTTCACATGTTCCATAACCGTTTGTAATAATGAATTACCATCCATAGCAACCTTCCACATCTCCTCAGTCACACCTTCAATACTCCCAGACATCACATCAGCTATGTTAGCTACTACTTCAGCCTCATCTGCTTCACTCACCTCCTCATTCACAGCACAAGGTAGCCTGGAAAAACAGTCCGCTGTAACATTTTTCTCCCCAGGTACATATTCAGCATTAAAGTTGTACTCCTAGAGTCTGGACATTAAGCGTGCAATGCGTGCTATAGCATTACACCCACCCTCCCCCCCAGGAGTCAAAACTCCTACGAGAGGCTTGTGGTCAGTTCTCAAGGTGACACGAGACCCCATACATAACTACAAAAATGCTCCACAGTCCATACACACACTGTTAGAAATGGGATTTTCGGTAGGCTAGGGCATGTGCCAAAGCCAGGCAGAAACCACCACTCTAGTCAGGATAAGGGAGTTACACTCCTAAAATAACCCCTGCTCACCCCCTTGGTAGCTTGGCATGAGCAGTCAGGCTTATCTTAGAGGCAGTGTGTAAAGCATTTGCACATAACCAACAGTAATACAGTGTAGGCACTACAAAAGGACACCACACCAGTTTAGAAAAAATATCCAATATTTGTATATACTTAAGACAAGACCAAAAACGATACAAATCCACAATACAGTACTTAAAAGTCTTCAGTTATCAAAATATGCTTGAAAAGCAGTTCCTTGATGTCGATAGCTCCGTCCGGGGCTATCACGGCGTCGTGAGCAAACAAATCCAAACAGTTCTGGCTGACCATGGCGTCGCGGGCCAGCTACGGTGTCGAGAAGACCCGCAAACAGTACCTTTTAGAAATGCAGGGCGTCGGCGACCTCACGTTGAGCTTCCGAAAGCACGGCGTCTGCAGGCGTCGGTTCCGGAGGTCGGTGCAGGAGTCGTCGGGGCCCTCGAAGTCACACGCGTTGCAGATCGAACTCCTCTCTGTTGAAGACAGGAGCGCTGGCGTCGGCAGGCGTCGGGTGCTGCGGTGCGAAGTGCAGGGGTGCGGCATGCAGTGCCCTCAGGTCACGGTGCGAGCAGCGGCTCGGTGGCGGCGTCAGATTGCGTCGTCAGTGAGACCAGGGTCGCGGTGCGAAGTGAATGCGGTGCTCGTCGCGGTGCTGGCAGGTCACAGTGCAAGCAGCGGCGGCGTCGTTGCTGAAGCGCTGTCTTCGGCTGACGAACTGGAGTCAATGGCGCCGGCAGGCCAAGGCTGCGATATGGGATGAGGGCGGTGCGTCGTGTAACTTTACGAGCGGTGCCCTCGAACCACGGTGCAAGCAGCGGCGTAGATTTCGGCGTGGAGCGTCATTGTCAGGGATACCAAGGCGTCGATGTGAAGCGAGGCGGTGCGGAGTGCGGTGCCCACAGGTCGCGGTGCGAGCAGCGGCTCGGTGGTGGCGTCAGCAGGCGTCATCGGTGAGACTAGGGTCGCGGTGCGGCATTACGGCGGTGCCCTCTGCGGTGCCTTGAAGACACGGAGTCAGCAGCGGCGTCGTAGACGGCGTCGAGTTGCTTTTTCTTCTGTTGCAGCACAAAACACACAGTGCCCAGTGCTGAGGGCAGAAGAACTTGAAGTCTTTGCTGTTCCTGAGACTTCTTGAACAGGGGGGCAAGCTCTACCTCAAGCCCTTGGAGAAACTCACAAAAGTAGATTGCAGAAAGTCCAGTCCAGTCCTTTCACTGCCCAAGACAGAAGCAGCCACTGCAGGCCAACACAGCAAAGCACACAGCAAAGTGGTAGTTCCTCCTCACAGCTTCTCCAGCTCTTCTTCTTGGCAGTCTTCTTGGTCCAAAAGAGTTCTAAAGTTCAGGGGTCTGGGCCCCAATATTTATATATTTATTAAACAACTATGGACGAATCCTGTCTATGTGAGGCACCATCACTGGAAGGCAGTGTTAGAACCCACTGGGTTTGTAAAAGACCCCTCACACACCAACCTGGTTGGTGTCATGCTTCATCATTGGGGTCCCAACCGGGTGGCCGAATGCCCCCCGGTTGTGCTACGACGCCTGATTACAGCGGAGCTGGTGTAGTGCAAAAGTGTGATGTGAATTAAAAATATCTCTGAGAATCCTTGCCTCATTTATATTTATTTCTGGCGGCTCAGGATATCATTAAAAATATGTGATGCAACTAAAAAAGAATTAATTATCTTATAGTTGACTATGTGGTGGGTCTACATGTTTCAGCCTGCACAGGGAAGTAGGAGGGGCTTTCGTCAGGACCGTGCAAATAACGTGAGTGGCAAAAAAAGGGGTGTTGCCACGTGAAAAAGTGCTTAGAAAATTTTGTAAAAAATAGTACCTACACACGCGCTAAGGTGTGTGGACTGTGTGTCAACGTACTTACGGACACGTATATGGTAGAGAACCTGTGGATAAAAAACACAAAACATGCATGCATACATGATTATGACGGACACATAAGCAACATAAAATGCAATCTTAGGTGCTATGGTCCTCCAAAAGGACCTGCCTGGTGATGGTAGCTGTAGTAAAAGACATGCCTATATGGTGAACGTGCTGCATGCAAAAATTTGTGCAGCAGCTCTAATGCTTGACAGACTTAGCATTGTTATGAAGCTATAGGGCTTCCGTGCGGCAGTTTAGTGGCAATATAGGGCCGTGGTCACCGCATTATATCCAATAATTGCGTGACTAGGTGCTGGCCAGGCCACAGCGTTGACAAATAATTCGAAATGGTGAGCGCACTCATAGAGAAGCCGGCATTGTGCTGTCGATCGTGGCGCGCTGATTGATTAAAAACAAGGTACAGACAAAAAACACAAATGACAGAAAGCAACGCTTATAGTTACACTATGATTGAGAGTGTTTTGCTGATCGGGGCTCGGGAGGAGTTCGCTCCTATCTACGGCTCTAGAGGGGAAAAAGGAAACCTCTGAGTTAAGAGAAACCTCTGAGTTAGAAGAAAGACAAAGCTCACGGAGAGCTTGTGAATGTGGCCTCTGGCGCAACCTTACTTGGTATCAGAGCGAACCCGTAAGCAACCTATTCTGGTCTCTCGACGTCCCGGATGAGAATGGGAGCCGGAGTGGGCTCGGTATATAAGGGAGTTGGAGCCATGGAGTACGTGCCAGTGAGGATGTTAGAGTCGGGCTGTGCACGGCTGAAGCGTGTGCGCATGCGTGGTTTAGAATAGTGACTCTTTCTGCATGTGCGTACTGGCTCTCAGTGTATCTGATGCTGCGCACGCGCAGTCGGTGGCAATTCGCTGAAGCTAAGTGATGAGAAATACTAATGTTTGGATGGAGCGATGGTAGAGCGTTCTGAAATAAAACTAAAATATAAAACTAAAATATGGAGGGAGATCTCTTTATCGCATGTGCGCTCTGACATGGCTGGAAAAAATGCTGAAATACAGCTGGAATATGGAGAGAGAGATCTCTTTATCGCGGGTGCGTTCAGGCTACAGAGGTATCTGAGGGTGCACAGTCAGCAGCATGTTGCTCAGAAGGCGCATAAATGTCTTAGCAATGTGCTAAGATGGAGACACTGCGATGAAACAGAGTGGCAAGAGTAGAGCACTCTGAGGTACTTAGATGTGAATAGAGGACCCTGAACTCGGGACATATAAGGGTGCAATGCTCGTTGGGATGTGCGGACAGTATGGGGGAAGCATGACAGAGAATAAAGGGATAGTGTTGAAAGGCTGGGGTACCTGGGTTCTACAGGTGTGTCCTGATTCTAATGGGGTAGGTGTGCCAGGGGAGGTGAGGATCTGAGATCTCTCTGCAGGACAGTGATAACTGTGTATAGGCTTGGTATCAAAGATGGGTGATGCTATAGCTAGAGTCTTCTAAGGCTGTTCCAGGGAATATTGTCGTTCAAGCAGCAGTGAGAAAAGTGCGCAGAAACACTACGCCAGCAAAAACAGAGTCAAAACCGGGAGGTCAGACAGCAAAAACTCAGGGGAAACACGCCAAAAGATGCCAAGTCTAACACATGTCCCCTCCAGCTGAAAGTAGGGAGAACTCCTGGGAGTTCTCTTCACTAAGGCGAAAGAACCTGGACAGACCATCTGCATTGGCGTGTTCTGTGCCAGGACGGTGTTCCACCGTAAAGTCCATTCCCTGTAGGGAGATGGACCACCTCAGCAGTTTTGGATTCTCACCCCTCATTTGCATCAACCATCTGAGGGGCCTGTGGTCTGTCTGAACCCGGAAGTGAGTCCCAAACAGGTATGGTCTCAGCTTCTTCAGTGCCCAGACCACAGCGAAAGCTTCCCTTTCTATGGCACTCCACCTCTGTTCCCTGGGGAGTAGTCTCCAGCTAAGGAAGACTACAGGCTGGTCTAGGCCCTCTTCGTTCAGTTGTGAGAGCACCGCTCCCACTTCATGCTCTGAAGCGTCGGTCTGCACGACGAATTCCTTGGAGAAGTCGGGTGCCTTGAGCACAGGTGCCGTGCACATGGCGGCCTTCAGGGCATCAAAAGCCTTCTGGCAGGACTCAGTCCAGATCACCTTCTTGGGCTGCTTCCTGGAAGTCAGCTCGGTTAAGGGGGCAACAATGGTGCCATACCCCTTAACAAACCTCCTGTAGTACCCGGTGAGTCCTAAGAAGGCCCTCACCTCTGTCTGGGTCTTGGGGGGCTCCCAAGCCAGAATGGTGTCAATCTTGGGTTGTAGGGGCGCCACCTGGCTGCTTCCTACCTGGTGTCCCAAGTACACCACCGAACCCTGCCCGATCTGGCACTTACTGGCCTTGATCGTGTGGCCTGCCCTCTGCAGCGCCTTCAACACTTCACCGAGGTGCTGCAAGTGTTCTTCCCAGCTGGAACTGAACACTGCGATGTCATCCAGGTAGGCGGCACTGAAATCCTCCAGCCCAGCCAACACCTGGTTGACCAACCTCTGAAAGGTGGCAGGGGCATTCTTCAACCCAAAGGGCATCACCCGGAACTGGTAATGTCCTTCTGGGGTTGAAAATGCTGACCTCTCCTTGGCCCCATCGGTTAAGGCAATCTGCCAGTACCCAGACTTTAAATCAAACGTGCTGAGGAACTTGGCAGCTCCCAACCGATCAATGAGCTCATCAGCTCTGGGGATGGGGTGTGCGTCAGTCCTGGTGACGGCATTGAGCCCACGGTAGTCCACAAAAAACTGCAGTTCTGGAGTGGCCCCGGGTGCAGCAGCCTTTGGGACCAAGACCACTGGGCTGGCCCAAGGACTGTTGGAAGGCTAGATCACCCCTAACTCCAACATCTTGGAGACCTCCTCTTTAATGCTGGCCTTGACCTGGTCAGTCAACCTGTAAATCTTGTGCTTCACAGGAGGGCTGTCACCGGTGTCCACGTCATGGGTACACCAGTGAGTAACACCTGGGGTCAGGGAGAACAGTGGGGCAAACTGTCCCAACAACTGGTGACAATCGCTCTGCTGCTCTGGAGTCAGTGTAGGGGAGAGGATCACACCTTCCACTGACCCATCGCGCTCCTTGGTAGACAGGAGGTCAGGGAGAGGTTCACTCTCCTCTTCCACCCCATCATCTGTCGCCAAGAGCATGCTCACTTCGGACCTCTCGAAGTGGGGCTTGAGGCGGTTCACGTGGAGGACCCTCAAAGGGTTCCTTGGAGCCCGCAAATCCACCAGGTAGGTGACATCACTTTTGCGCTCCACCACCTCAAATGGCCCAGTCCACTTGTCCTGCAAGGCACAAGGTTCCACTGGGGCCATGACCCACACTTTTTGCCCAGGTTGAAATTCGACCAGAGTGGCATTCTGGTCATACCACTTCCTCATTTCTTCCTGGCTTGCTTCTAGGTTCGCCTGAGCGAGTTTCCTGAAGCGGGCAGTTTGGTTTCTGAAGGCCAGCATGTAACTAAACACATGCTGGGGAGTTTTCCTGGGAGCTGCCTCCCAGCCTTCCTTCACCAAACTCAGAGGTCCTCTCACAGGGTGACCATACAGAAGCTCAAAGGGACTGAACCCAAGAGACTTCTGTGGTACCTCCCTGTATGCAAAGAGAAGGCACGGCAAGAGGACGTCCCACTTACGCCTCATGGGTTCTGTTAGACCCTTAATCATGCCCTTCAAGGTCTGGTTGAATCTCTCCACCAGACCGTTACCTTGTGGGTGGTAAGGGGTGGTGAACTTGTAGATTACACCACACTCCTTCCACAGGGATGTCATATACTTGGATATGAAATTGGTCCCCCTGTCAGAAACCACCTCTCTGGGGAACCCCACTCGGGAAAAGATCCACATTAGCGCCCGGCCCACCACTAGCGCCGTCGTTGTCCTGCGAGGGATTGCCTCCGGGTACCGGGTGGCATGGTCCACCAAGACCAGGATGTACCTGTTGCCCATGGCTGTCTTGGGATCCAGTGGCCCCACTATGTCCATCCCTACCCTTTCAAAGGATGTTCCAACAACTGGAAAAAGTTGGAGAGGAGCTTTGACCTTCCTCCCACTCTTACCACTTGCCTGGCAAGTTTGGCAAGACCTGCAATGTCCATCTGACTGCCTTCGCATTTGGGGCCTGAAGAAGTGGGTGACAAGCCTGTCAAAGGTCTTGTCCTGCCCCAAATGTCCTGCCAAAGGCACGTCATGAGTCAGACCCAGTAGGAAGGTCCTGAAGCGCTGGGGTACCACCAGCACAGGGGCTGACCCAGGCTCAGCGACCTTAGGCTCACTATACAGGAGACCATTCTCCCAGTAGATCCAATGTGATCCGGACTGATCACCAGTTGCCTGGGCTGTAGCCTGCCGCCGCAGACCCTCTAGAGAAGGGCATTCTTTCTGCTCCCTGCAGAATTCCTCCCTGGTGGGACCCCCTTCTTGCTGCCAATGGGTCAGCTCAGAGATGTCCCCCAGTTCAGCTACCTGCTCCCCTGTAGGCACCGGGGCCTCCCCCTCAAGGTCCGCCTCCTCCCGGTCCGCGGGAACGTCAGGGGCCGGTTTCCCGCACCCCTTGCCCTTTCTCTTGACAGGGACTTGGGCGACTTGGGCCACTGTTTCAGGCTCCAAGACCTCTTGATCACCTTTTCTGGCCGCCATTGACCGAGTGGACACGCATGCCCACTCTGGCAACCCAAGCATCTCCAAGTGAGACCTGAGCTCAACATCCTTCCATAAGGACTGCTCCAGGTCGTTACCTAGCAGACAATCTACAGGCATGGAAGGTCTCACAACCACCCTCAAGGGACCTGAGACCCCCCCCCCACTATAAGGGAACCTGCGCCACCAGACTCTGGCGCTCTGAATTGTCCACCGCAATTACTTGGTGGAATGCCCCTGGGACTACCTGCTTCTCAGAGACCAGGTGACACCGGACTGAGGTCACACTGGCTCCAGTATCTCTGAGAGCCTCTACCCTTTTCCCATTGTTGGTCACCCAGGTGCTGTATTTCTTTGTGTTAGGGGCACCGGGTTTCCTGGGACCATCTCACTGTCCCCTAGTGAGACGAGGGTCATTTCTGCGGGGTCCCCACCCTCCTGTGGGTACTCTTCCTCCCCAAGCGCTACACTAGCCAACACCTTGGATTCCCCACTGGTGGGTGGCTGTGCCCCCTTAGGGCACTTGGGGTCCCCCTTCATGTGACCCACCTGGTCACATGCAAAACACTTGCGGGGGCCAGTCTCAGCAGGCTTTCCTGACGAGACCCCTTGTTTCTTATCTCCTGGGGGATGGGAACCTTTACCCTGGGTGTTAGTTTGGGGCCCTTTAGAGAACTCCTGTGTTTTACCCTTGTCCCCCCACCACTTTTCTGCTGGGGACCCTGCCCACCCTTGGCTGAGTCTCCCCCATACGCTTTCCTGTGGACCCTGGTACTCACCCAGCGGTCCGCCTCCATAGCATGCTTCCTGGGGTCAGTCAGCTTACTATCAACTAGGTGCTGGCGCAGATCTGCAAAACATAGACTAGACAAGTGCTCCCATGCAATCAAATTGTAGAGCCCCTGAAAATCTGTCAAATTACTGCCCTTCACCCAGCCATCCACTGACCTGCAAAACATATCTACACATTCCAACCAAGTGTTGGCATCGGACTTCTTACTGGACCTGAACTGATCCCTGTACTTTTCAGGAGTGAGACCATACTTAGCGAAAAGGGCGTCCTTCATGTCTGGATAGGTGAGGTGATACCCCTTACCCAAAGCTATTAAAGTATCCCTTGCTTCTTCTGGGAAGAGAGGCCACAATCCTGCTCCCCAATTCTCCTCAGGGACCCCATTCATGTGTATCGCTGCCTCGTAACCCTGAAACCACCTTTGTATGTCATCCCCCTTCTTGAATTCCTTGCCTACATTCTTAGGGATGTGCACAATCCTGCCTGCCTGTATTGACAGGTTGCTGCCACCATCTGAGCTGGCTCTACTCCTCTGATCCATCTCCTTTATCCTGAACTCATGCTCTAACATCATCCTTTTCTCCTCCATGGCTAACTTAAGCTTCTCCAGTTCTACTGCAACTCTCCTTGCTTCCCGCCTGTCCTCCAGCTCTTCTGGGGACAGGCCACTGCTGCCTGGCCTGGAGGGTTCCCCCCTCCCAAAAGCAAAACCACCCTAGGAATAGGCTCCTCCGCATCTCCACTGAGATCACCAGACTGCTCGCTGGCATGTCTGGCTGCTACCCAGGCCCTCAGCGCATTTTGTAGCTCCTCCTTCCTCGTGAGGCCTCTGACTTGGACTTTTAGGTTTTTGCAAATTGATTTCAATTTCCTAACATTGTAGGATTCCAACCTATCCTCCTCAAAGGCAATTTCCAGGGATGCAACAGATGATGCTCTTGATTCAGGCATGATGAAGTAGCAAGTTCAAACTGGCAACATCAAAAATAGGCCAAAAAGAAAAAGGACCAGCATGTGGCACGTAATGGTCTGCGATATGGTAGTAGTGCACACCAATCCCTGTACGTCAAGTGCAAACGCAAGTCCTATCCTCACCGCTGACAACCAATGTTAGAAATGGGATTTTCGGTAGGCTAGGGCATGTGCCAAAGCCAGGCAGAAACCACCACTCTAGTCAGGATAAGGGAGTTACACTCCTAAAATAACCCCTGCTCACCCCCTTGGTAGCTTGGCACGAGCAGTCAGGCTTATCTTAGGGGCAGTGTGTAAAGCATTTGCACATAACCAACAGTAATACAGTGTAGGCACTACAAAAGGACACCACACCAGTTTAGAAAAAATATCCAATATTTTTATATACTTAAGACAAGACCAAAAATGATACAAGTCCACAATACAGTACTTAAAAATCTTCAGTTATCAAAATATGCTTGAAAAACAGTTCCTTGATGTCAATAGCTCCGTCCGGAGCTATCACGGCGTCGCGAGCAAACAACTCCAAACAGTTCTGGCTGACCGCGGCGTCGTGGGCCAGCTACGGTGTCGGGAAGACCCGCAAACAGTACCTTTTAGAAATGCAGGGCGTCGGCAACCTCACGTTGAGCTTCCGAAAGTACGGCGTCCGCAGGCGTCGGTTCCGGAGGTCGGTGTAGGAGTCGTCGGGGCCCTCAAAGTCACACGCGTTGCAGATCGAACTCCTCTCTGTTGAAGTCAGGAGTGCTGGCGTCGGCAGGCGTCGGGTGCTGCGGTGCGAAGTGCAGGGGTGCGGCGTGTGGTGCCCTCAGGTCACGGTGCGAGCAGCGGCTCGGTGGCGGCATCAGATGGCGTCGTTGGTGAGACCAGGGTCGCGGTGCAAAGTGAATGCGGTGCTCGTCGCGGTGCTGGCAGGTCACGGTGCAAGCAGGAGCGTCGTCGTTGCTGAAGCGCTGTCGTCGGCTGACGAACTGGAGTCGATGGCGCCGGCGTTGGTAGGCCAAGGCTGTGGTATGGGATGAGGGCGGTGCGTCGTGTAACTTTACGAGCGGTGCCCTCGAACCACGGTGCAAGCAGCGGCGTAGATTTCAGCGTGGAGCGGCGGCGTCGGGGATACCAAGGCGTCATCGTGAAGCGAGGCGGTTCGGAGTGCGGTGCCCACAGGTCGCAGTGCGAGCAGCGGCTTGGTGGCGGCATCAGCAGGCATCGTCGGTGAGACTAGGGTCGCGGTGCGGCGTTGCGGCGGTGCCCTCTGTGGTGCCTTCAAGACACGGAGTCAGCAGCGGCGTCGTGGACGGCGTCGGGTTGCTTTTTTTTCTGTTGCAGCACAAAACACACAGACCCCAGTGCTGAGGGCAGAAGAACTTGAAGTCTTTGCTGTTCCTGAGACCTCTTGAACAGGGGAGCAAGCTCTACCCCAAGTCCTTGGACAAACTCACAAAAGTAGATTGCAGAAAGTCCAGTCCTTTCACTGCCCAAGACAGAAGCAGCCACTGCAGGCCAACACAGCAAAGCACACAGCAAAGTGGTAGTTCCTCCTCACAGCTTCTCCAGCTCTTCTTCTTGGCAGTCTTCTTGGTCCAAAAGAGTTCTAAAGTTCAGGGGTCTAGGCCCTAATATTTATATCCCAAAATCCTTTGATCTCTTAGGCAGAGGGTGTCTGTGCCCAGCCAAAACCAGTTCTGTCTTCTCTGGTGTGACTTCCTGGCAGGAGGTGGAGACGGCATTGTCAGAGGCAGACCAGGCCCTTTGAGGTGCAAGGAAATCTCCTCCCCCGCCCCCAATTGCAGCCCAGGTCTATTCAGCCCTTTCCTGACCCACCTAGACTATCTGGAGCCACTCCTGCTCCCCAGCCTTCTGTCATCCAAAACCCAGACAGGCAAACCACATTCCAGCAGAGGCACCCGGGATGACTGAGCAAGAAAATACCTACTTTCTAAAAGAGGTATTTTCAAACACAGAATGTAAAAATCACCTTCACTAAATGATGCCTCTTTAGATTCTGAGTTCAGGCATACTAAACTTTATTTTCCTACCTAATTCCCCGGGCCAGTTATGTTTATAAGATGTTATAAACAAACTCCCCATTCTGTCCTATGGGGAACAAGTAGCCTTGCAATAGTGAAAAACGAAATGGGCAGTAATTCACTATCAGGACATGCCACACACACCAGGGCATGTCCTACCTTTCACATACACTGCACCCTGCCCACAGGGGTACCTTGGGCCTAGCTGAGGGGTGACTGACATGTAAGAAAAGGGAAGGTTAGGGCCTGGCAAGTGGGTGCACTTACCAAGTCGACATGGCAGTACCAGACTGCACACAGGCTCTGCAATGGCAGGCCAGAGTTACCTTTTACGGGCTGTTCGTGTGGGTGGCACAATCCAGGGCTGCAGCCCACCAACAGCACTTGATTTACAGGGCCTGGCACACGCAGTGCACTTTACTAGGGACTGACACATAAATCAAACAGGCCAATCATGGAAACACCAATCCATAACACAATTTACCACAGGAGCACTTGCACTTTACCACTGATCAGCAGTGAGAAAAGTGCGCAGAAACACTACGCCAGCAAAAACAGAGTCAAAACCGGGAGGTCAGAAAGCAAAAACTCAGGGGAAACACGCCAAAAGATGCCAAGTCTAACACACGCCAACAACTCATTTTCTATCACAGCATAGCATCTTTCAGTATCACTAAGGGTGCGGGACGCAAATGCTACATCTCACTCCTCTTTTCCACTACGCTGTACAAAACACTTCCCACCCAATACAAGCTTGCATCCACTGTGATAATACAGTCTTTGTTTACACGAAAAGGTTTCAAAGTAGGTGCCTCCACCATCTCTGACTTTACCAGTTCAAATGCCTGCGGCTGCCTTTCTTTCCAAAGAAATTCTGTGTTTTCCTAGTTAGCTCCCTTAACTGTTCCATTTTGGTGGCAAAGTCTCTGATGAACTTAGTGTAGTATTCGCACAGACCTGCAAATGAAAGCAACTTCTTCTTATTGTCAGGAGCTGATGCTCTGATATTTACATCAACCAAGGATTTCTTTGGTCCAACCCTTTTTTTGACAAAGCATGTCCCAAATATTCTACAGTTTCACTGGATAATTTGCACTTATTTTCTTTCAAGACTAGGCCATGTTCTCGCAACCAAGGATTTCTTTGGAACAACCCCTTCTTTCGACAAAGCATGTCCCAAATATTCTACCATTTCACTGAATAATTTGCACTTATTTTCTTTCAAGGTTAGGCCATGCTCTCTCAACCACCAACACACTTTTTAAAATGCTCCACATGTTTTTGCAGTTTCCTGGAGAAAATGAGGATATCATCCTGGAAACATTTAACAAACACTTCCATGACTTTAAAGATATAGAACATTGCTCTTTGAAACAAGGATGCCGCAGACGCAAGGCCAAACGGCATCCTTTTAAATTGGAACAACCCTTGTGGGGTCATAAATGCAGTCAAACTCTTTAAATCCTCAGATAATTCAATTTGATGACAAGCCAACCTTAAATCGAGTGTGGAAAACATACCAGCGCCTTCCAACATGCTCACAACCTCATTAATATTCTGTACTAGGTGACAATCAACAACAATATTAGCAATGAGTGCTCTAAGATCAATACTAGCCTCAAAGTTTTATCCGCTTTTCGTACAAAAACTATGGGAGACACCCATTCATAAGATTCAACCCCCACTCAACATTTCATCCAATACACTCTTAAATTCATTTCTCACATTTATGGGGACATTTATTAATTTCTGTTTGACTGATTGTGCCCCTTGCTTGAGACTAATACGGTGAGTATAACCCTCCAACCTGCCTAGCCTCTCAGTGAACACATCCAGGAACTGAGAGACCATCCATGCAAAATTGTCATGTTCACCAATCACCAACACAGGTTCTTTGCTGCAAGGATTACGTATGATGCACAATTTCCACTGGTCTCTTCATCCTAGCACATTGACACCCTTTTCTGCTACACATGGTTTGATTTGTGCTTCTCTTCCTTTGAAGGTTATACTAACCTCAGTATAACCCATCAAATCAATCTCTGAACCATTATAGCTTTGAGCCACAATTTCAACTCACCACGACTCACAACACCACTAAATCTTTCTTCAAAATAGTTCTTAGTGATTATGGTCAATGGAGACCCTGAGTCAACCATGATTCCAATCTGAACCCTTCACTTAGGAGGTTTCCTGACCTCAGTACTCTTATCATCAAATGTACTCACAGATAGCACTATCCCTTTTTCTCTCTCACTGCTGGTCTCCCTACCATACACACAGTTTACACAAGAAACTTCCCCTACACTTGCAGCTCTGCATTTGGATGAATAAACCCCCTTTTTCCTCTCATCTTTGCATACCCGGACAAAATGTCCCACCCTGCCACATTTGCTACACTCTTTCCTAATGCAGGACACTGTAAAAATGAAGCCAAATGATTAAATCTCCTGCACCTATAACAGGTTGCAGCTTTATCATACATCCTTCCTACTTGAGCACCTTTACGAGCAGAATTGTTCACTAAACATACCTCATCCACAGCATTCATACTTGCAGTATTAGTGTCTTGTATTGACTTCATCTATTTCTCAGAATGCTCAAACACTTTGGTTGTGGTGATGGTATCCTGCAGATTAGAGCCCCCATCACCCATAACTGCTCCTGGATTTTCTTACTCCTTACATTCACAAGTATTTGGTCCCTAATAATCCCATCCTTGTCGCCAGTGTTGTAATCCACGTAAATTTTCTCCAAATTGTAGATAAAAGTACGTTTATTGGCGACAGCACAGTACCAGCCTGAAAGTCAGGCAGCTCTAACAACTATGCGCCAACTATTCCAATACAGAATCTTATAGAACACAAAGCTGGCATGATACTTTAATTGAATACAAACACAATGGTTAAAGGGGACTACACAGAATATATCACCTGCATGACCCGAAAAGCCTTTTCTTAGAACCCTCTGACATATTGTAGGTAATTTTGAGAAAAAACAGTACCTCAGAACTGAAGCAGTCCAATGTTTCCTTCCTTGAGAAAGGAAAAAGGGTCAAAAGTTCATAAACTATAAGAACTGAGCCGAGCTCAGGGAGACTCCCTCACAGACGACCTGTGGGTATAAATCTGAGGTATAGTGGCTCTGCAGGGGAAGAGTGGTTCAGAGTCTTGACTGTTTAGTTGAAGTTTGGGTCTATTAAAACAATGTGAATTGGTTAATGATAACACTTGCTTTCTTTTCTCTATGTCTGTACTTATATGGTACTGTTTGTTTTTAAAACCGTGGGGCTCCCACCATGCCGATGGGGAAGATTCAAGCATGTTAATGTATGAAAGATTTAATACTGGAGAATCTTCCCTTCGCTCTTGGGAGAATATATTGCTGACACAGGACAATGGCTCTCATCTCCAGAATATTGATATGGACATGGTTTCATCCACTGACCATAGCCTGCTCATTTCAGATCTTGAAGATAAGCTCCCCAATCGCCCAGGGAATTATCTTTTATCATAACAAAGCTGGACCTCTGTTGAAAGACAATCAATCCTACTGTGTTATGTTTCTTTTGGAGCAACCATTGTAAAGCTTGTCTTATCCTAGGTGTCAAGGTGAAAAGGTTGTAGAACAATTAAGGGTTGCTGTACGACCTTTTCACCTTGACACCTATGAAAAGACACACTTTACAATTACAAACACAATTGTCCAGCTACTTCTGGAAAGGATGCCTAAGCAGGCCACAGTTTGGGATTAAACAAATACAGGATAACATCATTCCTAAAAAAGACTTGTACATTCCCGTGGTGATTTTTGTTTTACTTTTTAAACTGATGCGTTATATTGGTTAATCATGTTACTCTGTCCTTGGATGGGAAGGCATTGTCTATGTTTGTATAAAAGGTGGTTCTCAGAAATTGCAATTTGTTGTAGTGTACTAATATTAATTTGTCTTTGTTGAGTGTTAGACCTAATTTTTGAAAAAGTTGCAGCGTGGCCTTCACAGCGTTCTTTGTCACCTTGAATGATTTTCTTGACTAACCAATCGTCGAGGCAGGGAGAAACTCGATGCCCCTTTTTTCTCAGGCGTACTGAGACTGGGGTCATTCTCTGTGTGCAAATACCTGGGGCTGATCTGAGACTGAACTGAAGCACTTTAAATTGAGATTGGGGGCCAGTCACTTCAAATCTGAGATATTGTTTGTGCTTGGGATGGATAGAGATATAGAAGTATGCATCCTGGAAGTCTAGAGTGAACATAAAATCCTTGTAGTGTAACTATGCAAAATGTTTCCTTATTTAAAAAATCTGTTCAGTTGACAAGGATCTAAGATTGACCTGCATTTGCCTGATTTTTTTCCTTATCATAAAAAAGCGGGAAAAGAAGGCTACATTTCACAGTTGTATGGAGACTGATTTTATGGCCCATTTTTTTAGCATTATAGAAATTTCTACCTGCAACAGCAATAGATGTTGGTGCGGTTTCTTAGATGGTAAAGTAAAAGATTTTTGTATGGATTCTAATGTGTGTCCCAGACGTTTGAGGACCCATCGATCTGTTGTTATCATTTTCTAACGACTGATGTAAATTTTCTGCCTACACAAGATTAGAGACATGTTGTGGAACTTCCAGACACCTGTCACTAACGTCTCCAAGATTCTTGACCTTTACTCTGATTTCAGAGTCTTCTGCAAGTCCATGGAGAATTGTTGGCTGTGGTGGTCTGTAGAGTGCATGACTGGTGGTAGGACTGTTGATGAGGTTGATATGATTGGTATCTGTATCCACCTCTAAATGTTAACTGGTTCCTTCCTCTTGCTCCTCAAAATGGCTGGGTTTAACACCGCTGTAAATATCCTACTGTGTCATGTATGTTTTAATGGCTTGAAGTGCTCTGTCAACATGCTTGCCAAATAATGGCTCACCATCACCAACATCACCAATTGCCTAAATCCGATTGTAACAATGCCCATTGAGGCATCAATAATAACAGAGGAAGCTCTCTCTCCCTTGTGCAAGGTCCAAGTATCATGCAAGGCCAGACCACATTTGTCTGTGGTAGTGAGCTGAAATTGCTTAGGCATTAGACACATTTTTATTGTAGTGTTTGGCAGTGCCGAGAACCTTTGGCCTAGATTTACAAATGTTCTCCATTTGCATTCCAGAGGAACAGAACAGGTGTCATTGGTGTGCAAGATCGTCTATGTGCAGCTTGCATTATCAAGGAATATGTACATGGACGTCCAGTCATGCACACTGGTGCACCATCCAGGACTTTATACTTTCAATCCAGTCTTGGAAACACAGCTGCTATGGTCTATTATTGGGGTTGCTCTGACCATCTGACTAGTTGGTTCTTTGAAGTCGTGGAAATAGTAATCTATTTCCTTAGCTTGAATGGGATGGTCAAATCTATTTGACACACTTTCTATTAGGTTGTGGAAACCACCTATATCATCTGGCGGGTGAAGATGATGGAGGTGGTGCTGTAGCTCCTTTCGCCAGAGCAAAATAATCATCCCATCATGGCCACTGTCACTTGGAGAAAAAGGCGGAGGTTCCCCTTCCTCCTCCGGATCATCCATATAGGTGTCATCATTATTAGGCTGTTGTGGCTGTAGTACATGCAATGCCACTGGTGAGTGAATCACCATAGGCAGCCTGAATGGTGCTCTGAAGGTGTGTGAGGAGTGGTGGATTGGTTTGTGGTGCTGCAGCTGGTGGTGATCCTGGCAGGTGAATTTGTTTTCCTTGATCCAGTGGTGATGGTTCAGGGAATCTTGAGTTGGTGTTTGCGTGCATGAAAACAGAGGTTTTTAATAAGGTTTATTGGAACCTATATCATGGGTTGGTGAGAGACCTCCATGCCACCCTCAAAGGGTTCGTCCCTGTAGTGCCATTCTTGCTCTTTGGTGTTCCTGGAACATTTTAAAATTAACTCTTTACACAGGTATTTCTGCCTTAATTTCATAAAAAGAATGAGGTTGATTATCATTAGTCATCATCCAGTTCCTGATATCTTTCATTGAGCAGACTCCCCAAAATTAAACACTTTGCTCAATGGTAGTAGGTTGGAATTACAATACTAAGGGGCTTATTACAACTTTGGCAGTATTCTAATGGGACCCCCACTGCGGTTGTCCCAGGAAGACCGCCAAGGCCATGGTGACCCTGCCTGCCGGGTTATTAGTTTAATCAAGGGCGGGCAGCTGGAGCGGTGGTCGCACAGCGGCAGCTGTGTTAAGCCCATAGAAGAGACGCAACAGCATACTACTGCAGTGGGAGTGCCTACAGCACATTCCTGCACAGTTTGGCATGCACCATGTCATTCATGCTACACCGTGCTGGAACTAGGGTGCAATTCCAGGGGCGCACAACATGTGCTCCTGCATGCACCCCCAGGCCCAAATTCACCCAGGGGCCCTGTTAGGGCCCCCTACCATGCATATCTGCCATCCTTTTCATAGCGTGTGCTCCGCCATGAAAAGGGAGGTGGATATACAGGTCATAATATGCTCAGCGGTGCCGGCATCAGCACCACCAACCTATTCAGGCCCCTTTACACACTTCCACCGCCGTGGGACAATGGATCCTGGTGGAGTTAGCAGTCCTGTGGCGGTCCCAATGCCACCATCCTAATACGGTGGGCGGTGGTGGTGGAAGTCAGCCCAGTACTGATAAAAGCATAATAAGGCCTTAAATCTTCACTCCCTAAAGTTAAACATTTCCCCCAATGGGTGCTGGGCTGGAGTTAGACCGGTAAATCTGCCTTTTCATAAAATAAACCCTTTCTCTAATTGTAGTACAGTTGGTGTTACAATATTAATTCTGCACTCTCGAAAATTAAATACTTTCTTCAATGATAGTAGGGTTGGAATTATAATAAAAAAATTGTACTCCACAAAATTAAACACTTTTCCCAGTTGGTGTGGGGTTGGTCCAGAATAGTGAATCGGCACTCCCCAAAATGAAATACTTTCCCCACTGTGTGTTGGGTTGTTATTAGAATAGTAAATAAGCTCTCTCAAAATGAAATGCAGTTGCCAATTGGTGTTGGATGGAGTTAGAATAGTAAATATGTACTTCACAAAATTAAACGTTTTCCCATTGAGTTTTGTTTTGAAGCTGGTCTCCTAAATCTACACTCACCAAAATTAATTTTTTTTACCCATAGGTGTTGAGCCATAGTTAGAAAAGTACATTTGCACTCTCCAAAATTAAACAATTTCCAGAATGGTGGTAGTATTGAGGTTGCCATATTAAATCTGCCCTTCCTATAATGAAACAGTTTTTACAATGATAATAATGTTGGAGTTAGAATATTAACTCTGTACCCACAAAATTAAAAAGTCTCCCCAATGAAAGTGGGTTTGGAGTTGGAATAGTATGCTGAACCCCCAAGATTAACCATTTTCCGCTGTGGGTGTTGGATGGGAGTTAGTATAGAAAACATGTGCTCACCAAAATTATACACCGTTCCCAATGGGTTTTGGGTTTGTGTTAGAAGAATAAATCTGTACTCCCCAAAATTAAACACTTTACCAAAGGGGTTGGAGTTAAAATAGTACATTTGTACTCCCCAAAATTAAACATTTTCCCCAAAGATAATGGGTTTGCATTTAGAACAAAAAAACTGAGAACTTTCAACAGTGGGGGTGGGGTTGGAGTTAGAACCGTAACTCTGCAACCTTCAAATTTGAATACTTTCCTCAATGGAGTTTAGGTGGGAGTAAGAATAATAAATCTGCACTCTTCTGAAATAAATACATTCTCCAAAGGGTGATGGGTTGGAGTTAGCACAGTAATTATGCCCTCCTTTAAATGAAAAACTTTCCCCAATGTCTGTTGGGTTGGACTTGAACATTAAACCTGTACTCCACAAAAATTAAACACCTTCTCCAATAATTACAGGTTTGTAGTTGGTACAGCGAATTGGCATTTCCCAAAATCAAATACATTAGCCAGTGGCAGCCGTGTTGGAGTTAGAATATTAAATACAATAGTAAATACATACTCCCCAAAACAAATAATTTCCACAATGGATTTTGAGTTGGAGTTAGAAATGTATATCTGCACTTCCTAAAACGGAAAGAATGATAAATGTGCATTCCCCAAATTAAAATGTCCCCACAACAATGGTATGGAAGGAGATAGAATATTAAATTTGTACTCACCAAAATTAAAGTTTCTCTAATGTGGAGGCCTGATTCTCAAAAGTAAAAATACACTTTTCTGTAAGTTTTCAATTTTGTTTGTATTCACAAACTAAATGTTGAATTTTACTAATAGTAATTGTTTGACTGCAGAAACTCTGCACTCTTGGCAAAGACGCAGCACATTAAAACATACGCTGTCCTATCTTTTTATGTGCAAAGTTCTCTGCCCCGACTGCGGAGTCTTCACAGTCATAAAATTACTATTAGTCAAACTAAACTTGTAGTTTGCGAATAACAAAAAAATAGTAAACCTACATAAAAGTGTACGTTTACCTTGGTGAATCAGGCCCATAGTAGGGTTGGAGTTAGAATATTAAATCTGCACTCCGCAAAAATAAACACTCTCTGGAATGGGTATGGATTGGAGTTATAATAGTAAATATATACTCTCTAAAACAAAACAACTTCATTAATGGGTTTTGTGTTGGAGCCAGAACAGTGAAACTGCAATCCTTAAAATTTTAGAAATGACCAATCAGTTGTGTTTAGATTTAGAATAGTACATTTTCGCTCCTCAAAGTTAAACATGAGCCACCAAGGTAGTACAGTTGGAGTTAGAATATTTAATTTACAACCCCCAAGATTAAAGGTTTTCAAATTGTAGTAGGGTTGAAGTAAGAATAACAAAGCTGTGCTTGTCAAAATTACACACTTTAACCAATTGGTGTAAATTGGAGTTAGGACAATAAATCTGCATTCCTCAAAATAAAAATAAAAATTCAATGGCATTAAGGTTGGACTTAGAATATCCAATCTGCACTCTCCAAAATCAAATGCTTTCTCCGATGGATGTTGGGCTGGAGTTCAAATATTTAAATTAATCAGTACAACTAAATATGGTGTCTAATGTAAAAGTTAGATTTTAGTTATGATAGTATGTTATATAATATATATGTGTGTGTGTGTGTGTATATCTCTCTCTCTCTCTCTCTCTCTCTCTCTCTATATATATATATATATATATATATATATATATATATATATATATATATATATATATATATAACTTCAGAGGAGCTCCTGAATAAACCACTGATTTTGATTATATTGATTCTGCTACCTTTGGTTCTCTATCAGATTTCTGCCAATGTGACCTATATTCTCATGATTTATTTTCATTTTTATGTCCACATGAGGAAAGGAAGGAAATCTCTTTGAGATGTGGTCCGGCTTGTTGGCAGGTGCCCCCTCCCCTTTTCTTACAGTGCATCCATGGTGACGATAGAATTGACATATAAGATGATCTATATTGATATTTTAATTTCTTACTCATCCTCCCTTTAATACACACTCACATGTTTCTGATTTAGGAAGATTTACCAGTGTTTATTGATGACCATGCTCTGACTATGTTGAAACGTGTATATCAATGTGTAATTTATTGCACCCAATCAGGTTTAATCACATCTGAGTTTAGGTGGAATTGTTCCAGGAATTATGGGGCTTTGAAGTTTTCGGTATATACTGGATGAATATGAATATGCACTGGGTACCCATTTTTTCAGTTGTTTACTTTTTCTTGAATCTTGCCATTTGGAATTCATAAGAACAGCTGAATGGAAGCATTATCCTGTGTTAATCTGATTTCCGGGTTTCAATATTATGCCCACTAGGGCCTGATGTGCAAATATGTGATTATCTGACTATTATCCCTTACTTTGGTTTAATTGAGGATGAATAGGCAGTTGTAACATTGTACAATATTCTTTATTTAATTGATGGCAGCCTTCATGAGGAATCATGTGCTTTATACCCACTGGGGCTTGATGTGTTGATGCGTGATTCCCAAACTTAAATTTTTTATTTTTTGTTTTGGCACAATTGAATATTTATTTGAAAATGAAACACTTTGACTTATGTATGAATTGGTTATAAATTACGTACTTCCAAGATGGTGTTCGTTCTGTGGTACTTTACCTAACTACATTAGGACATCATTTCACATAATGATCATGTGAACAAAGCTCCTAGGCCAAAATGCGTCATGTTTGTGTTTGTCGAATAAACAAGGCTTTACAGCATTCTCCTGTGTGAGAGTGTCTATTTGGATTAAATTTAGAGATGAATATATATGTATATATGTATATATATATATATATTACCTACTGGCGGTCGCCACAAGGTAGTTATAGTTAGGACCTTGTTTATATAAAAAAAGCGTTTTTCTTTTGCTAATATCTTTGGCGCCGTCAGACAAATCTTCGCGAAACTTTCAAAACTAATGGCCCACTCACTTTAGCTGCTGTCTTGAAATTTTTGGGGTGATCCGTCAAGCAGGGGCCGAGAAAAAGGGGGGGTCCCAAAACACTTTTTTTCCAAGTTAATTTCCATAGGAAACTGTTGACGCAGCTACAGCCGAACTGCTGAACGGAATCACACCAAATTTGGCAGAAATGTAGCTCTTGGTCCAGATTGCCCTCTTCTTGTTAAATGGTGTAAATCCATTCAGTAGTTCCTGAGAAATGTAAAGATTTCTCAGATATATAACTGTGGCCGCGGTGGATTCGCGAACCCTCCCGATCTCGAGCCTGCAATCTGATTGGCTGCCAAGACTTCAAACCAGGAAGTGTTGGCAGCCATCGTGTGACTCGGTTGAACAGAGTCACAATAAAAAAGGTGAACAAATGATGAAAAACAAGAAAAGGGGTCAGGGTAGAAACACCCTGATCCCCTAGACCTGCTCAGGGGGTCACACAGGGACCACCAGGGCCAAAAAAAGCACTTAAAAAAAGTTTTTCGATGGGGTTTGAGCTGGATTTGAGCTTTGTTTACTTTAGGCCTCTGAGTGGGCCAGGTCCCAGGGGCAATGAAAAAGCGAGATGCGGAGGCCACACGGGGCCCCGCATGCCAGGGGACCGCCACCTCCCCGGGGCTTAATTTATAAGGAAAATGCATGGGGGCTCCTGCACCCCCACGCAGTCCCAGGCACGCCACCCCCCTGGAGCTGATACATTGAATGCGTGGGGCTATGCGGCCACCCTGCAGCCCCGGGGACTGCAACCTCCTCTGGGCTATATTTTGAAAAAATGCATGGGGGGCTCCTGCCTCCCACAGAGCCCCAGGGACTGCCACCTCCCCGGGGCTATGTAGATTCTGATGCATGGGGGGCTCCTGCCCACCCCAAGCAGCCCCGGGGACTGCCACTTCCCTGGGGCTATGTTAAAAAATAAAGTGTGGGGGGGCTCCATCCCCCCCACAAAGCCCCAGGGACCACCACCTCCCCGGGTCTATGTTCACGATAGGAGGGGGCTGCGCAGCCCCCCTCCTGGAGCTGTATATGGCCCTGTGTACCACCACCCCTTGGGCCGGCTCCAGCAATGTCCCAGTGTGCCCACCCCTGGGTCATTGCAGTTTGCTATGGCTTGGCAGGAGCCATAGCAAACTCTGCTTTGCTCCATGGAAGCGAGAGCATTGAAAATGCTCATGCTTCCATGAAGCGAAGCAGAATTGCTTTTGGGCAGAGGGAGCTGCATTATTGTAGCTCTCTCTGCCCAAAAGCACTAATGGCTCCCGTAGGAAGCGGGGAGCCAGCAGGGACCACGGGGGCCTTGATGCTGCCCCCGCGTCCCCAAGGACATGTCCATGCCCCAGGAGATGAGGTCCCTGGGGCAAAAAATGGCCCGGGTACAAGGGCCGCGCAGGCCCCCCATACCCATTTTTATTTTTTAAAGGATAAGGCCTGGCCCCGGGCCGAAATTGGAATCAGGTAAGGGGGGCCGTGGCCCCCCTCCTGTTTAAAAAAAAAAAAGTAGCAAAGGCCCAGCCCCGGGGGATAGGGTTCCCGGGGCAGATATTGGCCTCGTGAGGGGGGCAGCGACGCCTCCCTCCCGTTTTATTTTTTTTTTAAACAAAAAACTGGGTCAGGCCCGGGGGATGGGGTCCCCGGGGCCAAACAGCATCAAGGGAAGGGGGGGCCACACAGCCCCCCCATCCTCAGAAAAATGAAAAAAACAGAAACCGGCAACTCGCCAAGGTCTGCCTCCTTTCTCCACTACTCTGCAAACACACCTCCTGGCATGCTCTTGGTTGGGGGATGAAGTCCCCTTCATTGCTGATGGTCCTTAGGGGCCAACTAGCCCACCTGTTACCTCAAGTAAGCCCCACACAGTGGGATTGCTGGGAGGTGGTCGAAGGCCACGCCCCTTTTCCCACCACTCTGCAAACGCACCTCTCGGTGCACTGCTGGTGGGGTGATGAGGTCCCCCTTGCCTCCTGAGGGTCTCAGGACTAAAGTGGACTTCATTCCCCAAGCAGCAGTGCGCCAGGAGGCGCGTTTGAGGAGTGGTGGAGAAAGGGAGCGTGGCCTCTGACCACCTCTCAGCAATCCAGTTGTGTGGCGCTTACTAGAGGTAACAGGAGGGCTAGTTGGCCCCCATGGACCCTCAAGAGGCAAGGGGACTTCATCCCCCAAATAGTAGTGCGCCAAGAGGTGCGTTTGTAGAGTGGTGTAGAAAGGGGCGTGGCCTGCGACCACCTCTTAGCAATCCCACTGTGTGGGGCTTACTAAAGGTAACAGGTGGGCTAGTTGGTCTCTAAGGACTCTCAGCAGCGAAGGGGACTTCATCCCCCAAACAAGAGCACGCCAGGAGGTGTGTTTGCAGAGTGGTGGAGAAAGGGGGGTGGCCTGCTATCAGACCTCAGTAATTCCCCTCTTGTTACCTCCAGTAGGTCCCACACAGCAGGATTGCTGAGAAGTTGTCAGAGGCAACGCCCCCTTTCTCCACTACTCTGCAAATGTGCCTAGCGTTGCACTACTAGTTGGGGGATAAACTCCCCTTGGCTCCAGAGGGACCTTGGGGGCTAAGAAGCCCTCCTGCTACCTCCTGTAAATCCTACACAGCGGAATTCCTGAGAGCTGGTTGGAGGCCCAGCCTCCTTTCTCCACCACTCTAGATACGTGACTGCTAGTTAAAAAACTTTAGAAATTCACAGAAAAAATCAAAGGTTACAGGGATATTATAGTTAGGAATTAGCATTTAAAAACCTTAGAAATTCACTGAAAAAAACACAGGTTAAAGGGACATTATAGTTAGGAATTAGCATTTAAAAAACCTTAGAAATTCGCAGAAAAAAACAAAGGTTACAGACACGTTATAGTTAGGCTGACATTTTACTCGTACAAAACCAGAGAAATTCAGCCGTTATAGTTAGCTGAGCTAACTATAACTCACGCACCTGCAATGCACTGCTGATGACATCACATATTACATCACTCATGACATGGTCAGTGACATCACTGATGACATCTCAAATGACATCCACCTCCCTGGGGCTAAAGACAAAAGAAATGTGGGAGGCCACATGGCCACCCATAGCCTCGGGGAGCGCCACCTCCCCGGGGCTATATTGATCCATAATGTGTGGGGGGGGCTCCTGCCCTCCACACGCAGCCCTGGGGACCACCACCTCCCTGGTGCTAATTCAAAACAAATTTGGGGGGCAAGCAGCCCCCAGCTCCTCTGGGGACCGCCACCTCCCAGAGGCACAAATGAGAACACCAAGGGGGTCCTTTGCGGACCCCCGGCCCGGGGGACCACCATCCTCCCTGGGGGAAATGTGATCAAAGGAGGGGGGCCATGTAGCCCCCCTCCAGGAGCCCTAGATGTCCCTGGGGACCATCACCCACCGGTGCCTGCTCCAGCAATGTCCTGGGGGGCCCACGCTTGGGACATTGCAGTTTGCTATGGCTTGACAGGAGCACTGCTTCCGCCAAGTCATAGCAAACTCTGCTCCGGGTCATGGAAGTGAGAGCATTAAAACTGCTCTCGCTTCTATGAAGCAGAGCAGAATTGCTTTTGGACAGAGGGAGCTGCATGTTTGCAGCTCCCTCTGTCCAAAAGCAATGCCGGACTCCCGCAGGATGCGGGGAGCCAGCAAGGACCACGGGGGCCCCATGGTCCTTCAGGTTTCCCCCAAGGTCCCCAACGAGAGGCCATGCCCCGAGGGATGGGGTCCCTGGGGCAATATCAGCCCAGGAGGGGGGACGTGCTGGCTATCTCTCCATTAAAAAAATAAATAATGAAGGCCTGGCTTTGGGGGATGGGGTCCCGGGACAGAAATTGGCCTGGGGAGGGGCCCCCTCCTCTTTCAAAAAACAAAACATAAAGGCCTGCTCCGGGGGATGGGGTACCCGGGGCCAAAATCGGCCTAGAGTGGGGCGGCTATGCAGTCCGCCTCCCTCAATAATAACAATACTTTTTTTTCCATGTGATTGGAGTCGCGACTCCATCGCGGCACTTAGCGCGGCCTCTGTATAACGTCGCAATGGATTCGCAGATCTACCAAAAATAAATAAATTTAAATATTAAAATATTAATCTCCCGTTACGTGCATATACTAGTAAATGGGGAAAAGAGATAACGGGTGAATGTCCCGCATGCAAGTACAAGGTAGAATCTGATGTGCATGTCCTGCTTCTTTGTCCGGCCTATCAGACGGCGCGCAAGCGCTGGTTAATACAACTCTGTAAGAACATGGGTTTCGCGCACTGCGCAGTGGCCTTCAGAGTTTTGAAGTATGATACTCACCCTCCAATTGTCTTTGCTGTATCCCGCTTTTTAAACTGTATGTGGCATACTCGGCTGGCTTTTTTAAAGCAATTCTTGGAGAAGGCAGGTATTTTATTGTGGTTCGTGGTTTAGCACTCCCTTTCTTATTATCATAATTTGGGTATATGCTAGCTCATAATTATGTGCAGACGATTGTTTTTACCATGTTTTAATGGATTGTTTGAACTTATATATACAATTTTTATACTTTTTAAGTGGTTTTTAACTGGTGTTTTTTAGTCAATCATCAGGTGTGTAGATCAATTTACATTTTAACCATGAATGTATTTTTGGTTTTTTTTGTGTTTGTGTTTTGTGACTTTTATGGTCCATGTGGCCGAAATAAAGTTATATTGATTGATTGATTGAAAATATTAATGTACTTAATAATGTACTGAGCCATAGACTTATACAAACAGTTACTCATGTACTCACAGATAAATTCATGGATTTATGTGCTCATTCACAGAGCTAATGAGACGCTGATACACCCAGTTACAGATCTAATCAGACAGTGATACACCCATTTCCAGGCACAGATACACCCTCTTAGAGACCTACTGAGTCACTGACATGTCCACTCACTAACCCACACATACACTGACACACCCATTCACCAATCCACTCAGACACTAAAACACCTATTGACAAACCTACTTACACCTTGATGCACCTACTCACAGATCCACACAGACACTGAGGTATCCTTTCACAGACCCACTGAGTTACTGATGCAGCCAGTCCAAGACCCACTCAGATACTAGCGCACCCACTTACACACCTGCTTAGACACTGACACTCTCACTTCGACTATGATGCACCCACTGACAGACCCGTTTAGATATTTATGCACCGACTCACAGATCCACTTATACACTGATGCACCCACTTACAGACTCAGACACTGACACACCCTCTCACATACCCTCTTAGAAAATAACATACACAGTTACTGAGTGACACAGACACATGCATTCACAGATTCACTTACGTAGTCATGCACCCAGTCACAGACGCACAAACATTGATGCAACCTCTAACATACCCAGTCAGACACTGAAGTGGTCACTCACTGACCTATACAGACACTTATGCATCCATTAGAGATCTAGTCAGACAGTGATGCACCTAGTCACAGAGTTAGTGAGACACTGAATAATCCACTGACAAACCCATTTAGACAATTGTTCACTCACTCACAAAGCTACTTGGACACTGATGCACCCACACATATTCCCACTGGCACACTGATGCACCTAGTCACAGACCCAATCCGTTACTGACACAGTCGGTCACTGACTCAGTCAGACGCTGTTCACAATTCCATCTAGACACTGATACACCTAGTCACAGACCCACTCAGAATCTGATACATCCTGTCACAGACCCACTCAGACTATCATAGAGCTATTCTGAATGAGGTACACACTTACATTAACATTTACAGAGTTACATTTTTTTAATATGTATAGAGTTAAAATTACAGTTAAAAATGTGAAATGTGTTGTTGTTGTTCTTTAAATTTGTGCTTTTGCTTTGTGGATCCGCGATGGGTTCGCGGATCCCAAAAAATGTTGAGTAATATATATATATTTTTAAATATACTTTTGACTGTTGGGTTATAGGGTGGCTCTAAGAAGAGCCTTTGTGTTCATTATGATTTTGTTGCAGCTACATATAAGTGCGGATACACAGTTTCAGGTTCCATGTCAGAACGCAGGTTGTTTTTGTAGATAGAGCCCATGTTATGGTCTCTGAGGTATGCAGAAACAGCTTTATTAACATGCTTCCTGGCTTTGTCAATCTGTGGACAGAACTGATTTAACCACTTCCATTTCTGTCTTTGGCCTATATTAGAGTACACAAAGACAGTGTGAGGGAAAAACGACATTAGGTGTGTAAAGGGATCCTTCATTAGGATTTCCAATCCTACCCTAGTAAGTGTGCCCTGGTCAAATAGAGATGGAATAGAATTTTTGATTGTAAAATTTGACCAGATTAATGAAGTAAGACAGACTGGGCATTCTAGCAAATGTTTTTTGCTTGTAAAGGACTTGTATGTTCGAAGACAACAGTTTCCTATGTCTCTAGCATTTGCAGTAACTATTCACAAATCTCAAGGTTTAAGTATAGACAGAGCTTTAGGAAATATTGGAAGTACTGTGTTCAAAGAGGTAATGGCATACGATGCATTGTCGTAAGAACATAGGGCCTGATTACGATAACGGTGGGACCGCCTCCGACAGCCCGTCAGCGGCGGTCCCAACGCCATCACAATGAGAATTCCTGCCCACCACATTAGGATGTGGGGCGGATGGGTGACGGTCGGAGAGACTGACTGCCACGGATCCGACAGGCTCAAGGAGCCCGTCGGACCGAGTTGTATTCCCTACAATGGTGGCGTAGCCTGCCAGGCACTGCCGTAGGGATTACAATGTCCCTTTCCGCCCGCCGTTTAATGGCTGTCATCCCGCCATGAAAAAGCAGGCAGTAAGGGACTTAGGGGGCCTGTAGCGGGCCCCCTCTTCCCTCTTGGCCCTCAGCTGTGGGTTTTTGCCCCCCCCCACATATCCCTGCACCATGTGGCCATGTAGTGCAGGGATATGTTTAGTGTCCCCTTTTTGTACTGCAGCATGTGCTGCAGCAAGCAGCACCCGCCGCAATGCAAAATATAGACATTGCGACGGCTGTGGTGGCGGTCACATCCTAATGCCTATGGCGGGACTGCCGACAGCCTGTCGGGCGGTCCCATTTACAAAAGGATGGCGGTCGGATGAAAGTCCAACAGCCATCCTAATCAGACCCATTGTCCTATTTGTATTTGATAGAATTTGATGAGAAAGAGGTCAGTGCTGATGCAAATTGTGTAAGAGAGTACAATCTCTTAAGAAGAATTTATGCTCCTTATTTAGGTGAATACCCAATATATGAGAAACACATACTATTTCCATAATGGAAATACATGAAACATTCAAGTGAAGTTCAAGATAAGAAAAGCATTAAAGAGAAAGTTGAAGCCGTAAAGTAAAAAAAAGTGGAAACTGATAGTGACACTGTAGGATACTAGTTAGAAAACAGTTCAGGTATCAACTGTTATGTGAATGTAGTTCTAAAGGTAATCTTTCACTTACCATGTCTTCTTAATGAAATCATAGAAAACCATGAAAATAGATTCTGTTCTGCACTACATCATTTACTGAAACGGTTGCTTACTGATAGAACTAAGATACATAATGTTTCTGGTATTCGACATCTTTTGGAAATATGCAGTGGATCAGTGACATTTACTCTCAACATACAACAAGATGCACAAGAATTTATAATGGTCATGCCTGGAGTATTAAAAGTAGAAGGAATAAATATTGATAGCTTATTTGGACTAAGTTACAAATGGGACCATAAGTGTGAAGATTGTTCATTTACTTCTACCACTGAAATATAAACAAAACAATTCCTATACTTAACGATACCAGACTGCAAAACAGTGTCTTTTAACAAATTGATTAAAACAGCAAATCAAAATATGACGTGTTCACATTGTACGTGTTCACATTGTAGATCAGACATGTTGTCTCCATTGCACATGCAAAGATTTGGAAAAAATCTAATTTTAATGCTAGAGCGTTGTAGATCAGATGGAACAAAATTACAAACAGAAATTACAAACTTCAAAGCAGGTCAAATATCTATTTCAGGAAGAACTTATACAACACTGGCTATTATTGTTCACTAAGGAGCTACAATAACATCTGGTCACTATACTGTGTTTTTGGGGAAACATCCATTACAACGCAGTCATTACATTGCACTGCTTTTACAACGCAACTTTAACAACGCAACTGCCTTTACTTCGCATGCCATTACAACGCATGCCATTACAACGCATGTCACACTACAACACATGCCATTACAACCCATACCATTACAACGCATGCCATTACAACGCATTAAAAGGTAATGTTATGTGCTGGATTGAGGCCCTAACATAGGTGCGCTGTTTCAGAGGCTCAAATCCTTCGTGCCACAGAGACAGGCAGGACCTTTCACCTACATTGGCCCTCCCTTTACAAATAACGAGCAACAGAGTCTCTCCCTTATCTGACGTGTGCTCTGGGTGCAGAAGACGGTCCATCCTAAATACGTCATATCCATGTCCAACAGTGACTAACCTATGTCACAACGAGTTCTTAGACAAAGACCCTTCGCTCTTGGGATTTTCCCTAGCACAGGATTATTGATTTCTCCAAGAACTCATTAAATATGCATGAACCACTATTTCCTAAGGGTTCATAACTGACGTCTCCCTCTGATCGACTGTACGTCAATACTAACATTCCAAGGCACATATCAGGTATAAATATACCTCCCTTTGCCCAAGCAAACTAGAGAGGACCGAGACTTTCCATGCTGACACTCTGACGTGAGACGCTGCAACCTGCATCATGCCACAGCTCCAGCTGGCAGAGGTCCATCCACCCATCCTGGGGTGTCCAGCTCAACACCAGGATGAAGTCCCACTGAGGTAATGGGGTTAGACTAAATCCTAGGGGGATTCTTGGCTCTCTAAGACCTACACACATGCTAGGTACACTTAGGTACATCTAGTTAGGCATCATAGGGGTATAGGCTTTATCTTAATGCATTCTGCATTTCATGTATGTGTTCATTACTATTGCACAATGGTAAAACAGTACCATGCATTTTTATTTAACTGCACTGCTGGCCATAGTTCTCTGCTACTGTCCAACAGTTGTCGCAGCCATTATAACCAGTACTAGAACAACAACTGTGCAATAAATTTTATTGTAAACACACCCGACTGTTTCTTCTATGTACTTCTCTGAGATGAGTGACTGAAAAGTAGTATATTGTTTCCACGATCCTGAGGGATCAGGGTTTTATGTTATGTGGTTGCCAGAAACTATTCCCTTCTTGTCTTCAAGAAGTTTCTAGTGGCCTCTGAGCTAGCTGGTACACAGTAATTAAGTTTAATATACGCGATAGGGGCATACCGACCTCAGTCCTATGACAAGCCTATAGAGTATGTTATTCCAATGCGCAGAACCTATTAGGGAAATAGGAACTACACTACAGTAAGTAATGGAGATTTTTAAGTTTTAGGGTGGGTATGGGTTTTGGGGTAGTTGGGAATAGTAATTTGTACCCCTACGCTATCCAACACTTTCCCTACTGTTGCACTCACTGGAGTGGGAATAGTATTTTTTACCCCTACACTATCCAAGACTTTCCCTACTGTTGCACTCACTGGAGTGGGAATAGTCATGTTTACCCCTACACTATCTAACACTTTCCCTACTGTTGCACTAAAAGAATTATGCGTTGTAATGGTATGCGTTGTAATGGTATGCTTTGTAATGGAATGCGTTGTAATGGTAGTTCCTAAAAATGCGTTGAAATGGCATGCGTTGTAAAAACATGCGATGTAATGGTAGTTGCGATGTAAAAGTTGCGTTGTAAAAGCATGCGTTGTAATTGTTTGCGTTGTAACATCATATATTCTGTTTTTGAAATGTAACAGCGGATGGACACATTGCAATGATACTAACCTGAAATTCAAAGCTAGATTGCCTTCTCAGCTACCTAATTCCTATATGTTTTTTCTGCAGCCAAAGTTTTAAGAACATCATTCGGCCTGTTGGGGGGTGAGGTTGTTAAAAAACACAATGGTTTGGATTCTACCAGCATTTATAATAAGTGTTTTCATTATTATTTTGCCTAATGGATATAACATTTTGAAGATTAACTGGAAAAAGCTAGTAAGTAGAATGTATATTTCTTTTCAGTACTGTACCAGTTATAATAGCAATACTTAATGTTTTAAAATCTATTTATGTTAAGTAGTAGAGTTAATATAGGTGAAACTAGTGATTAAGAAATTGTAGTGAGAATAAAGCAACGTTACACATTTATAATGAAGTACTATGCACTTTTGGGGCCATTCTTTACAATCCATTTGGTTGTTTTTTTCTTCACTGTTCGATGATGATGCCACATTCAAATCACCATGTATGGTGAAGCTATATGAAATCTGAGAACTGTAAAAAAGGGAAACTAATACTGGTATCTATTTATAATACAATGTGATTTAAAAAATAATAATATTAATGTGTTTTTTTTAACAAAACATGTTTAAATATTTCATTTTCTTTTTTTTCTTTATAGCAGTCACAGAAGTAGAGATCTGTTCCCAATGCAGGCCTCATGAAACCACTTGAACACACAACTTGATCCCTAGCTGCCCTGTATAATAAACAGAAAGTGATCCATCCAGTTTCTTTTACACATATTTAATGAGGATTTGATGTGAAACAGCGGTAATCTCACATGCATGTTCCAGCTGATCACCCTAACTTAAAAACTATACAGTGTATCATACCTTGTACAAATGTCCTCACATGAGTGTTTCAGCTGATCACCCTAACTTCAAAACTATACAGTGTATCATACCTTGTACAAATGTCCTAACAGCTATGTCAGCATTCAGTCTTAAAACCACAAATCTGTTAACTAGGCAGGACTCACGCAAACATTTGAACACACAGCTTCATACCGAACTGTTTTGTATAATGAGCAGAAGCTGGTGCATACAGCTTCTACTGCACACATTTAGAGGGCATGCAGTGTGGAACAGAGGTAATCTAGTATTTAAAGGGTACTTTATAGTTATCTCACCTCTAAAAGGTAATGACACATTCATTGAAGTCTTTAGAAAGATGAAGACACTTCCAAAAGTGACTTAATAGGACTTAGTCTGTTATTTCGACTTAGGCCTGACAGTGCAAGCTCTGAGTCTCTAATTAAACTGGTGGAGAAAAGTGAGGTTTAAAAGATGTTGTAACATGTACTAACCTGTGTCATAGTTCATATAAATCTCAGCAAACATACAATGGAAGCACACCATAGTGATGTCTGTGCTAGAAATTGAAAAGTTATTCTGGCAAATTTTAATTTCTAACCTGCTTCCTATTAGGCATGTCTGTAGTTCTAAGTGTACTTTATATGTATGCTGTAGGTGATTATCTTAATTAGAAAACTATACTGTCGCTCATAACCGTTGTTAAATATTGACAGAACTACTTCATCTTTCAGACCCAGAACCACACATCTCTTTTCTAAGTAGTCTACATGCAACCATTTGAACATATGAACAAGCTACTTACTTTCGCTAACGCTTTTTCTGGTGGATACAGTACCTGCCTGTGGATTCCTCACCTTTTGAATTGCCCTTGCGCCAGCAATAGCTCTCTCACGTCGACGAGGACGTCACAATAGCACGACTCCGCTCACGACTCCGTATGACATCATTGGAGCCATAAGAAGACCTTGTCGGTGTGTTGACATCAGTTCCACCCATTTTGTCTCTGCCTTCGAGGCAAACTGGTGAACCGATAACATTTCGCAAATATACACAGTATACAATATATGCACCAATATACACAGTATATTATTCAAGGAAGAAAAGAGACTGAAAACACTAGACATTTCATAGCAACAAGCTACATATCATTTCAAAAGACAAAGAAATATCAGTCATGTTATACTCAAAATTCTTTTCGGTATAGGAAGGCAGACAACGGGGAGGCGGGTGGGTCAGTGAGGAATCCACAGGCAGATACTGTATCCACCAGAAAAAACATTACTGAAGGTAAGTTACTTGTTCTTGTTCTGATGCCTGTGGATTCCTCACCTTTTGAATTGAATCCCAAGCAGTCCCGCTCCGGAGGAGGGTGTCCACCTACCAATACCAAAAAATCCTGCAGCACAGAATGAGCAAAATGACCGTCCCTCCTCCCCTCTGAATCCAAGCATTAATGCTTCACGAAAGTGTGGAGGTAGGCCCAAGTTGCCACCTTACAGACGTCTACAATAGGGACACCTCTAGTCAAAGCCGAAGAAAAAGACTGAGCTCTAGTAGAATGAGCTCTAATACCTTCAGGGGGCTCCTTCTTGGCCAAGGCGTAGCAGATCTTGATGCAGAAGATGATCCACCTGGAAAGCATTAGTTTGTGGACAGCTTTGCCCTTCATTCTTCCTACATAACCAATGAAGAGCTGGTCGTCCAGTCTCAACTCCTTTGTCCTGTCCAGGTAAAAGCTGACCGCCCTCCTGGAGTCCAGGCGGTGAAGTCTCTCCTCCTCCTTGGATGGGTGAGGGGGAGGATAGAAAGTAGGCAAGGTGATACACTGCCCCAAGTGGAAAGGAGTAACAACCTTAGGTAGGAAAGCAGCTCCGGTCCTGAGAACCATCTCATCTGCATAGATGGTGGTAAAGGGAGACTTAGAACTAAGAGCCTGAAGCTCACTTACTCTCCTGGCAGAAGTAATAGCAATCAGAAAAACTGTTTTGAATGTAAGAAGCCTCAACGGACAACTATGAAGAGGCTCGAAGAGAGACCCCATCATAAAAGTAAGAACCACATTTAAGTCCCACTGAGGCATAATAAAAGGAGTGGGAGGAAATTTATTAGTGAGACCCTTAATGAACCTCATAACAACGGGAGACTTAAACAATGAAGGTTGGCCTGGCAAGCAAAGGAAGGCTCATAAAGCTGACAAATAGCCCTTAACAGTCGCCACAGCATAACCCTGCTGGGCCAAGGAAAGAGAAAAACTAAGAACATCAGACAAATGGGCCCTCAAAGGATCAATTGAACTCTCTCCACACCACTTAACGATTCTGGCCCATCTACAGGAATAGACCAATTTGGTGGAGTGTCTTCTGTCCGATAATGTAACATCCACTTCATCCGGTGGTAGAGATAAAGAACCCAGGTTGCCCCGTTCAATCTCCAGGCATGAAGGTGCAGGCTCTAGAGGTGGGGGTGTAGAACCTGCCCCTGCGATTGCGAGAAGAGATCTGCCCTGAGAGGGAGACGGAGCGGAGGGTGCAATGAGAGGTGAAGAAGGGCTGTGTACCACACCCTTCTTGGCCAATCTGGGATGATCAAAATGACTTGGGCCCGGTCTTGGTGAATCTTCCTCAGAACCCGAGGAATCAAGGGTATGGGAGGAAATGCGTAAAGAGCTGTGAGCCCCAATCTAGTTGAAATGTGCCCCCCAACGCCTTCCTCATTGGATACTGAAGACTGCAGAACGAACAGCAGTGTGTGTTCTCGCAAGTGTCAAATAGGTCCACCCGAGGAAACCCCCACATCCTGAAAATGCGGTCAATCACCTCAGGGTGAAACCACCACTTGTGATCGGCCGAGAATTGCCGACTGAGACTTTCCGCACGCACATTTAGCACTCCAGCCAGATGATTTGCAACCACCCAAATCTGATGGTCCTGGGCCCAGGACCAGATACAGAGCCTCTCTGCAGAGACGATATGACCCTACTCCTCCCTATTTGTTGATGTACCACATCGCGGTAGTGTTGTCCGTCAGGGCCAGAAATGACTGACCGCGAAGGGAGGGAAGAAAGGCCTTGTGAGCCAATCGTATCGCCCACAATTCTAGAAGATTGATGTGAAGCAATCTTTCCTCTGTAGACCAAAGACCCTTGATCTCCAGGTCCCCCAGATGGGCACCCCAGCCCAGAGTGGAGGCATCTGTTATCACTGTGGCCACCGGAGAAGGAGGTTGAAACAGCTTCCCTTGAGACAGGTTGCCTGCAACACTCCACCATAACAGGTCCACTGCAGTTTCTCTAGAGATTCTGATCACCTGTCAGTGTGCATGGCTGACCAACAGTATACAGTAAGCGATCAGATCGAGCAGGAGGGTAAGGAGGGAGAAACTCCCGGAAGGGAAGGGCTTATCCATTTTCTACAAGATTCAAAACCCAAAGATCTGACATAACGGATTTCCAATTTTGTAGAAAATGGGACACCTGACCTCCCACAGGACCAACATGCTCCAAGATGGGGGATCTAGAGATGCTTCCCTGCAGAACCAGTGGTGGGGACAGGGGAGGAGGAGGAAGACCCACGCATAAGACATCTTCCTTTCCCTCTGTATAACCGATACAGAGGGTTCTGTAGCTGCTGTTGCTGTCAGCCACGGAAAGGAGCTGCCTTCTCAAAGCCCTGGAACCTCCAGAAACCAAAACCCCTAAGCTGTGATTGCAAGCCTAAGGGCCTAGCAGTAGCCCTGCTATCCTTAAACCTCTGTAAAGCAGAATCAGCCTTGGTTCCAAAGAGCCTTGATCCATCAAAGGGACGGTCCAACAACGTGGCCTGGATATCCAGAGAGAATCCTGACCCTCTCAACCAGGCATGTCTCCTAGTCACCACCGAAGAGCCCATCGCCCTGGCAATGGAGTCCGCTGTATCAAGGCCAGACTGGATGACCTGACGGGCTGCAGCCTGCGTATCTGACAACAACTCGGCGAAGTGACCTTGGACATCCTCTGGCAACTTAGGTATCACCTCCTTGGCCGAATCCATCAATGCATGGATATAACGCCCCATCAAACACGTGGCATTTGTCGATTTCAAGGCCATGCTTGCCGACGAGAACACCTTCTTTGAGGATTGCTCCAACTTCTTGGAGTCCCTATCCCCCTGAGTAGAAGGAAAGGAACCAGCAGATTGTCTTGAGGAACAAGACGCTTGGACCACAAGGCTCTCAGGCGAGGGGTGCAATGATAAAAATGCCGAATCCCCCGGTGCCACATTATAGCGCCTTGCCACTGACCTTGAAACAGCAGAGGCAGACATTGGCTTCTGCCATACATCCAAAATCTGACCCGTCAGAGCGTCATTGAAAGGAAGCAAAGACTCCACTGAAGAAGAAGGAGAGCGCAGCACCTCTGTTAAAATATTAGATTTGACCTCTGCCATTGGTAACTATAAGTCTAGAAGGTCAGCAGCCTTTCTAGTGACCAAATGGTATGAGGCCAAATCCTGAGAGGGAAGAGCCTTTGGAGAGCTCCCACTCCGGTGAAGTGTCAAGCCCACTGGCTTCTTGCAGTCCTGCAAAATCATCCATTGGGTCTAATATCTCCCCTCTCCTCAGCCTGCTCCTGCAGCTCCTGAAATTCATCCTCTTCCAGAAGCCTCTGAGCCTCACTCCTCGATCCAAACTTCTGAGTCAGCGTTGGCGGCGCCAAATGCAGTGCCGGAGACCTCGGAGCCGGCATCGACGGAGGACCTTCAGAAGCAGGCAGCGGAAACCGATCGAAGCCGAGACGGCGCCGGAACGGAGCCCAAAGGTGCAGAATAATAGTCCATCCTTCCCTCTTGAGAAGGCATCGGCGTCGAGAACCTCAGCATTGGGAGAGGCCAAGACAGAGCCACTGGCATGAACGGCATGTAAGGAGCCTGGGCATAATGCTGGGGAATGCCCAAATTATAAGAAATCAGACCCACGGGGCCAGCTGGCGCGCCACATTGGTTAGCCGCCCTGGCAAACGTGCCATACATCGCATTAAGAAAATGCGGCGGATCCGCACCTGGAGCTGGGAAAGGTGGAAATGGATCCAGGACTGTCTTACCTGAGACAAAACGATGTTGTAGAACGGGCTCTGGTTGCGGCGCCGGAGACGCCGGATCCGGGATCAGAGCATCTATAGTTGCAGGCGACTCTCCCCTGGGCGTCAGAGAGTCCCTCGGTGTTGGAGAGCCCCTCGGTGTGGGAGAGCGCACAGGAGACACCTGCGGCGAAGGAGAAGGAGAGACGTCATCCTTCCTATGACGATGTCGGACCGGGAACACCGACTTCGACGACTTCTCCTTTAAAGAAAGATGCTTGGACCTGTGTCGCCTCTTTTCCTTAAGCTTCTTAGACTACCTCGAGGTGTGCGGAGTCTGCGACTTCGACTTGGTCCTTTTCTGACCCCTCTTCTCCTTCTTCGCTCGGGCCATGAACAACTTCGCTTGCCTTTCCTTGCGCGCCTTTGGATTCATCCAACGTCACAAAGAATAATCTCCAACATCGTGGTCCGACGACAAACACCAAAGGCAGTCTTCGTGGGGGTGTGTAACCGACATATGGCCCCCACATTCCCTACAGGGTTTAAAACCAGGCTTCTTCTGAGTAGCCATCATTGAAGAAACAGTTTCAGGACAACTGCAACAAAGTAGACTACAAAGAAATGGAGAGACCTAGAAAAAACTGCTATGCTTCGACGGCGTGGAAAAAAGGGAACTGACGTCAACACGCCGACGAGGTCTTCTTATGGCTTCGATGACGTCATACGGAGTCGTGAGCGGAGTCGTGCTATTGTGACATCCTCGTCGACGTGGGAGAGCTATGGAAAAAAGTTTCAGTGGAATGCTGGTGCAAGGGTAATTCAAAAGATGAGGAATCCACAGGCTGATGTATCCATCAGAAATGTTCGTACCCCTCTGTCTTTTATAATAACTAGAAAGTGACCCCCCCTGAAACACCAGCCAGCCCACCATCTCCAACTGGACACCGATCACGGCCGAAGACACTGCCTCGACCATGAAAAGCATCCACTCGGGGGCCCCCACCGACAACTGCCCCCCTCACATCTACCACAGAGCCGCGGCCGCCATCGCACCCGAACTACAACGCACCATCAACACCACCTTCAAAACAGGCACCTTCCCAGATGACTGGAAGCATGCAGAAGTCAGACCCCTGCTCAAGAAGCCCACAGCTGACCCCACCGATCTCAAGAACTATCGTCCCATCTCGCTCCTCCCCTTCGCAGCCAAAGTTGCAGAGAAAACAGTCAACAGGAAACTGACACGATTCATTGAAGAGAACACCGTCCTCGACCCGTCCCAATCCGGATTCCGAAGCAACCACAGCACAGAGACCGCCCTACTCGCCGCCACAGACGACATCCGCACCCTCCTGGACCAAGGCCACTCCGCAGCCCTCATCCTACTCGACCTATCAGCGGCCTTCAATACCGTCTCCCACCGCACACTAGTCGCCAGACTACACAACGCAGGCATGCAAGGAACAGCCCTGGACTGGATCCGATCATTCCTCACCGGAAGAAGCCAAAGGATCAGACTCCCACCCTTCCTCTCTGACCCCACGAAAATCACCTGCGGAGTCCCACAGGGTTCATCACTGAGCCCCACCCTCTTCAACATCTACATGGCCCCCCTCGCAGCCATCGTCCAACAACACGGCCTCAACATCGTATCCTACGCCGACGACACCCAGCTCATCCTCTCCCTCACCAAAGACCCCACCACTGCCAAACTCAACTTCCAGAAAGGAATGCAAGACGTCGCAGTCTGGATGACCAACAGCTGCCTGAAGCTCAACGCCGAGAAGACAGAAGTCCTCATCCTCTGTACCACCCCTTCTGCATGGACAGCACCTGGTGGCCGACCACCCATGGAAGCCCACCTACCCCCTCAGACCACGCCAAGAACCTCGGCATCATACTCGACTCATCACTCACCATGAACCGACAGGTCAACACTGTCACCTCCAGCTGCTTCAACACCCTCTGCATCCTCCGCAAGACCTTCAAGTGGATCCCCCCTGAGTAAAGGAAGACAGTCACCCACGCACTCATCACCAGCAGACTGGACTATGGAAACGCACTCTACGCTGGCATCAACAAGTCCCTACTCCGCAAACTCCAGACAATACAGAACACCGCCGCCAGACTCGTCCTCGGCATCCCCCAACACGAACACATCAGCCAACACCTACGAAGTCTCCACTGGCTCCCCGTGGAGAAAAGAGTCACTTTCAAAATCCTCACTCACGCCTACAAATGCCTACACAACAACGGACCCAAATACCTCAACGACAATCAATTTCCACGTACCCAAAAGAAACCTCCGATCTTCCAACCTCGCACTGGCCGAAACCCCGCACATCCACAGAGCCAGAGCAGGCGGAAGATCCTTCTCTCACATTGCAGCCAAGACCTGGAACGAGCTTCCGGCAGACATCAGATGCGCCCCCTCCCTGAACACCTTCAGGAAGACCCTCAAGACCTGGCTCTTCGGCTAAACAGATCTGCGGACTCCCCCCCCCCCCTCAGCGCCTTGAGACCCTCACGGGTGAGTAGCGCGCTTACAATTCCCTGATTGATTGATTGATTGATTGATTGATCCATGGTGCTTATTTTACACACATTTATGAAGCATGCGCTCTAAAACTACAAGCTTCTTTACATGTGTTATATCACTACTTAAAGGGACTGGCACACTCATTCAGATCTCTAGAGAGATGCTGACACTAATAACTTTGCCACTGGATTCAAGCAAGCCTGGCTGATGACGGCTGGAATGCCAGAAACCGGTCCTAGGATGCTTGTTTCCGGTCCAGGGAAGACATGGCTTGGCAGTTCGTGCTGGACTGTTCCCATGAGGCACAGGGTCAGACTGATTTGCATATGGCCATGTCTGAACTGGGGTGGTGGAGTGAGCTAAAGAATGATGATGGATTAAACCCAGATCAGTTGACTGGGGGTGAGTGTTTGATTGGCTCAAACGTTCCGTCCATCATCCCCTTTTGTATCGCTTTGTTCGCCCTAAGTTGGCGGGGGTATGCCCAGACGTGGGTCCCTTGCTCACTTTGCCACTGGATTCAAGCAAGCCTGGCTGATGACGGCTGGAATGCCAGAAACCGGTCCTAGGATGCTTGTTTCCAGTCCAGGGAAGACATGGCTTGGCAGTTTGTGCTGGACTGTTCCCATGAGGCACAGGGTCAGACTGATTTGCATATGGCCATGTCTGAACTGGGGTGGTGGAGTGAGCTAAAGAATGATGATGGATTAAACCCAGATCAGTTGACTGGGGGTGAGTGTTTGATTGGCTCAAACGTTCCGGCCATCATCCCCTTTTGTATCGCTTTGTTCGCCCTAAGTTGGCGGGGGTATGCCCAGACGTGGGTCCCTTGCTCACTTTGCCACTGGATTCAAGCAAGCCTGGCTGATGACGGCTGGAATGCCAGAAACCGGTCCTAGGATGCTTGTTTCCGGTCCAGGGAAGACATGGCTTGGCAGTTCGTGCTGGACTGTTCCCATGAGGCACAGGGTCAGACTGATTTGCATATGGCCATGTCTGAACTGGGGTGGTGGAGTGAGCTAAAGAATGATGATGGATTAAACCCAGATCAGTTGACTGGGGGTGAGTGTTTGATTGGCTCAAACGTTCCGTCCATCATCCCCTTTTGTATCGCTTTGTTCGCCCTAAGTTGGCGGGGTATGCCCAGACGTGGGTCCCTTGCTCACTTTGCCACTGGATTCAAGCAAGCCTGGCTGATGACGGCTGGAATGCCAGAAACCGGTCCTAGGATGCTTGTTTCCGGTCCAGGGAAGACATGGCTTGGCAGTTCGTGCTGGACTGTTCCCATGAGGCACAGGGTCAGACTGATTTGCATATGGCCATGTCTGAACTGGGGTGGTGGAGTGAGCTAAAGAATGATGATGGATTAAACCCAGATCAGTTGACTGGGGGTGAGTGTTTGATTGGCTCAAACGTTCCGTCCATCATCCCCTTTTGTATCGCTTTGTTCGCCCTAAGTTGGCGGGGGTATGCCCAGACGTGGGTCCCTTGCTCACTTTGCCACTGGATTCAAGCAAGCCTGGCTGATGACGGCTGGAATGCCAGAAACCGGTCCTAGGATGCTTGTTTCCGGTCCAGGGAAGACATGGCTTGGCAGTTCGTGCTGGACTGTTCCCATGAGGCACAGGGTCAGACTGATTTGCATATGGCCATGTCTGAACTGGGGTGGTGGAGTGAGCTAAAGAATGATGATGGATTAAACCCAGATCAGTTGACTGGGGGTGAGTGTTTGATTGGCTCAAACGTTCCGTCCATCATCCCCTTTTGTATCGCTTTGTTCGCCCTAAGTTGGCGGGGTATGCCCAGACGTGGGTCCCTTGCTCACTTTGCCACTGGATTCAAGCAAGCCTGGCTGATGACGGCTGGAATGCCAGAAACCGGTCCTAGGATGCTTGTTTCCGGTCCAGGGAAGACATGGCTTGGCAGTTCGTGCTGGACTGTTCCCATGAGGCACAGGGTCAGACTGATTTGCATATGGCCATGTCTGAACTGGGGTGGTGGAGTGAGCTAAAGAATGATGATGGATTAAACCCAGATCAGTTGACTGGGGGTGAGTGTTTGATTGGCTCAAACGTTCCGTCCATCATCCCCTTTTGTATCGCTTTGTTCGCCCCTAAGTTGGCGGGGGTATGCCCAGACGTGGGTCCCTTGCTCACTTTGCCACTGGATTCAAGCAAGCCTGGCTGATGACGGCTGGAATGCCAGAAACCGGTCCTAGGATGCTTGTTTCCGGTCCAGGGAAGACATGGCTTGGCAGTTCGTGCTGGACTGTTCCCATGAGGCACAGGGTCAGACTGATTTGCATATGGCCATGTCTGAACTGGGGTGGTGGAGTGAGCTAAAGAATGATGATGGATTAAACCCAGATCAGTTGACTGGGGGTGAGTGTTTGATTGGCTCAAACGTTCCGTCCATCATCCCCTTTTGTGACACTAATAACAGCAGCCTTTCATTTTAGGTTACACCTGCCACTGTCAGCTCTGTCTCACTAATCAAAGTGGTCGACAAATGTGACGTTTAAAATATGTTCCCAAGTTTATTAACCACTATCTTATAACTCTTTGCTAAGGTGCACTGCAAGTAGGTTGTAGAAACTAATGTGTGTACTTTGAACAGAAAACATATTCTATCAAGTTTCAATGTCTCACCTCTTCCCTGTCTTACCTATCTCTGTACTTATACCTATAGTGTGGTGTAGCTGATGATCATAAATTGAAAATTAAACAGTATATCATACCCCTGGCCAAATATTGAGAGAGGCATTTCACCTTTCAGTCCCAGAACCACACATCTCTTTTGTATACAGATCTTCTAAAAACAGTTAAACAGAAAGCTTCAAATCCCAGTGTTCTGTATAATAAACAGAAAGTTATCCATGCACCTTCTTTTAGACACATTTATAGAGCATGCAGTATGAAACAGAGGTAGTCTAGTATTTATAGGCTCGTTTATATGTGTCATCTCACCCCTAAAAGCCACTGAGGCAGTGATAAAAGTGTGTAGAGAAATAATGACAGTAATAACAATAGCATGAGAGAAGATGGCCTTTCATATTGGGTTAGGCCTGGCACTGCCAGCTCTTTCTCTCTAATGAAACTGGTACAGAAATGGCGGATTTAAAACATGTTTCAAAGTGAATTAACCTCTATCCTAGTATGTATAACTCTCTACAAAGATACACTGTAAGTGGGCCATTCATAGGGATGTTTGTGCTTGAAACTGAAAGTGTATTCTGTCAAATTTGAATATCTGAACTCTTCCATATCTCAGCCATATCTGTACTTGTGCATGTAGTCTAAGACATGTGGTGTAGCTGATAAATATAACTTCAAAAGTAAACAGTCTATGCTATCCCTGAGTGAATATTGACAGAAATACTTCACCTTTCAGTCCAACAACTACATATCTCTTTTTTAAGGAAGGCTCATGAAAGCAGTTGAACATATAGTTTCATACTCTTCACTCATCCATTCACCCAGGCACACCTCATGTACACATCCATTCACTCTGGTACTACCCATGCAGTCATCCAATCACCCAGGCACTACTCATGCACTCATCCAGTCACCCAGGCAGTACCCATGCACTTATCCATTCACTCATGCACTACCACTGCACTCATCCTTTCAGACAGGCACTACCCATGCACTCATCTATTCACTTAGGTACTACCCTTGCACACCTTCATTCACTCAGGGACTACCCATGTACTCATCCTTACGCCCATGCACTACATATGCACACATCCATTCACTAGTCACTACATTTGCACTCATACATTCACTCAGACACAACCCCTGCCCTCATCCAATCACCCAGGCACTACCCATGCACACATCCAATCACCCAGGCACTACCCTTGCACTCATCCATTCACCCACGCACTACCCATGCACTCATCTATTCACCCACGCACTACCCATGCACTCATCCAATGACCCAGGCACTACTTATGCACCCATGCAATGACCCAGGCACTACCCATGCACTCATCCAATCACCCAGGCACTACCCTTGCACTCATCCATTCAGTCAGGGAATACCCAAGCACTCATTCTTTCACCCACAAACTACCTATGCACACACCCAATCACCCAGTTACTACATTTGCACTCATCCATTCACTCAGGCACTACCCATGCACTAATCCAATCACACAGGCAGTACCCATGTACACATCCATTCACTCAGGCTCTACCCATGCACTCATCCAACCACCCAGGCACTACTCATGTACTCATCCAATCACGCAGGCAGTACCCCTGCACTCAACCATTCACTCATGCGCTACCACTGCACTCACTCAATCACTCAGTCACTACTCATGCACTAATCCATTCACTCAGGCACTACCCATGCATTCATCCAATCACCAAGGCACTATTCATGCACTAATCCATTCACTCAGGCGCTACCCATGCAGTCATCCATTCACTCAGGCCCTACTCATCCAATCACCCAGCCACTACCCATACACTCATCTATTCACTCAGGCACTACTCAGGCACTACTCATGAAGTGATACATTCACTCAGGCATGACCCATGCACTCATCCAATGACCCAGGCACTACTTATGCACCCATGCAATTACCCAGGCACTACTCATGCACTCATCCATTCACCAATGCACTACCGTTACACTCATTCATTCAGCTAGGCACTACCCATGCACTCATCCATTCACCTAGGCACTACCCTTGCATACATCCATTCACTCAGGGACTACCCATGCACTCATTCTTTCACCCAAGCACTACCTATGCACACATCCAATCACCCCATCACTACTATCTGTGCACTCACCCACTCACCGAGGCACTACCCGTGCACCCATTCAATCAATTAGACATTACACCCATGTACTCATCCAATCACCCAGGCACTACTCATGCACGTATCCATTCACTACATATGAAAACATAGGACAACGCATATTTTCCCCACTACTAACATACATATAACAAAAATTATTTCTATCTTCAACCAGAATTGGTGGTTCCAGAAGAACCTTTTTTTTAACTCTTTTGTTTTTTTTAAACAATTTTTAGGTTTTTTTGGTGTTTTTTAAAGTTTTTGAAAAAAAACCTTTTAGACAATGTTTCTTCACACTGCAGAAAAAATTCAAGTACAAAACTAACACTTGTGATTCTTGATAAGTGTTATAACAGCTGAGAAAGACTGCTCTCCAATACACAGGATAGTTTGGCATTTGTGGCAATGTATCCTTACATCAGCCAACTCAGGATATGTCACCGGTTGTGGTGAACTAAGTACTCCACCAGATGAAGTACTAGCTTCTCCTAATTAGCCACATTGAGCTTGCTCTCTTCTCTCTAGCACACTGCTCTCTTGCAAGTAGGGTGGGATGGATGGTTTGAAGGTGCTTCATCATAAATGAAGTTCCACAGGAGTATGTTCGCTCTGACCCTCTGAAAAGTATTTTTCCCCAAAAGCGAACTGGTGACATTTCTGGCATTAACTTTTTTTTCCCCTTTAGGTAAAAAAAGTCCTGACTATACTCTGCTTTCTTTTTTTTAAAGGCTCGTCTTGCTCTTCCAAGTTTTCAAACTCCTCTGCACTCTCTCCTCCCCCAGATGCCATCTTCTCTTTCAAAAATGAATGCAAAACACCAAGAAAAACTCGAAATAGTGAGTCCAAATACAGAAGGTGTGATGCTGTAGTGACACACTCAAATGCAGAAAAAAGGGGTTGGATCTTCCCTCTTTAAGGATAGAAAGCTTCCTGAACCAATCAAATCTCTTTTTTTATGTCACATGACGTCGCAACAGGTTTGCGTTGTCATCGCATTTACGTCGCGCTCCTGCGAAATATATTAAATAGTTGTTAAAACGAAGTTTCTTCATTAAAAGTGATCTTTTTTGCAGTTTCACAACAAATCTGTAAATCTATAAAACACATTTAACTTGTATATTTGCATATATATTACTTGTAAAAATCACGTTGGAGTCACATACACACCGTGCACCCGAAAATACGACCCGGCAAGGTACGCAACGGTGTCGCGGCTCCACAATAACTATTAAAACAGTTTTAAAATAATTCTACTAATAATTATCGAAGTTGTAGTGCTTTGTTAGGAAACCTGTTCCCTAAAATTCAGTATTAAAAACCTTTAAATATTGTTGGAAATGGCCCTTTTTGCAGGGTCACCCCTAAACTTTTTGCCCGCCTCCTGTATTTTTGCTGACCTGTTTCTGTTGGTTTTATGACTCTGGGCACTTTACCACTGCTGTTCAGTGCTAAAGTGCATATGCTCTCCCTTTGTAAGTATGTCTATGTGAATTGGTATATCCCTGATTGGCTTATTTGGTTTACCTGTTAATCCCTAGTAGTGTGGCCTGTGTGTGCCCAGGGCTGGTAAACCAAATGCTGCTGGTGGGCCTGCAGCACTGATGTGTGCCACCCACAGAAGCAGCTTGTAAAGTGTGTCTCAGACCTGCCACTGCAGTGTCTGTGTGCAGTCCAGAACTGCCATCTTGGCTGTGAAGTGCACCCACTTCCCAGCCCCTGAACCTTCCCTTGGCATCATGTAAGTCACCCCTATGGTAGGGTGCATTGTATGTGTAAGGTAGGACATGCCTTGGTGTGTGTAGCATGTCCTGGTAGTGAATTACACCCAATTTCGTTTTTCACTACTGTAAGGCTACCTGTTCCTCATAGGCTAGAATGGGCAGTTTGACTATTACATCCTATAGTCCTAACTGACCCCAGGAACATGGTAGAAAAACGAATTTAGTATGCCTGAGCTCAGAATATTAAAATACATCTTTTAGTGAAGTTTATTTTTATATTCTGTGTTTGAAAATACCACTTTTAGAAAGTAGGTATTTTCTTGCCTAAGCCTTCCAGTGTGCTCTGCTGTTATGTGTATTGGCTGTCTGGTTTTGGAGGGGCAGGGCAGGCTGAGTCAGACCTGGGCTGAATAGAGAGATCTGCATTTAGAGTATGGGGAGGGGTGGCTCCTTGACCTGAATAGGGCTGTGCCTGGCAAGGTGAATGCTGGCTCCACCTCCTACTGTGTGTCTGATAGCAGACCCCTCTTTCTGAAAGGAAGGATGCAGCCTGGTAAACAAAGTGCTCCAGGACTGACCAGAACTGGTTCTGGCTAGGCTCAGTGACTTGTAGCTTCTGAGAACAAAGACTTTTGGGGTATAAATATCTGTGCTCAAACCCCTACAATTTGTATTGCCCCTGGATCTGAAGAGGAAACTCTGTCCGGGCCACTGGAGGAATCTGCAGGAAGTGACTGTCCTTGTGCTTGTGTGTTTTTCTTGCACTGGCCTGCAGCAGTGACCACTGGACCTTGAAGAAGAGGGAAAAGGACTTTTGAGAGAACTTTTATTTTTGTTACAGCAATTACCCAAGGGCTAGGAAAAGAGCTAGCCTCCTGCTGGAGTCTCAGGCACATCAGACTCCACCACCAACCTCCTGCTTCCTCCCTGCGAGGATTGCTATCTGCTGATGAGGCTCCTGTGAGTTCCAGGGCCTCTAGTTTGCTTCAGAGAAAAGAGTGCTGGAAATCGACGCTAACGCACCTTTGCGAGCCGCTGCAGCCCAGAGCGCTGGAAAAATCATCGCGCTGCTGCCGCTGAGTGCTCGCAACACGAAACCATCGCTAACGCCTCTTTGCGAGCCGCTGCAGCCGAGACGCGCTGGAAAAATCATCGCGCTGCTGTCGCCGAGCGCTCGCAACCCCTAAAGAAATCATCGCTTCAAGACATCGCATTGCGGACGCCATGCGTCCGCCATTTTCATCGCTTCGCACCGGATTTCGTCGCTCCCTCGCGGAGCGTCATCTCTTCGCATCGCAACACAATCGCACAGCGCAACAGGATCGTCGCATCGACTTCTCCCTCGCGGCAAGAAAGTCATCGCATCGGCGGCCTAGCGTGCAGAAGTTGGTCGCATCGTCTCCGCACGCATCAGCAGATCGGCGCATCATCCTCCCTTGCGGCAAGGATTTAACGCATCGCCGGCCTCGCGTGAGGAAAATCATCGCTACCACTTCTTTGCGACATTTTGTTGGTTTTGCTACTGAATTCAGGTACTTTGTGAGAGAAAGGGTCGTAGAGACCACTGCTTTGGATTTGAACCTTATTTTTGCAACCTTTGAACGAGAAAGGGTCGCAGAGACCACTGCTTTGAATTTGAACCTTATTTTTGCAACCTTTGAGCTATTTTTTGACAGCCCTTCAACAGCAATCCTATTTTTGACAGTATTGTGGCTTTTACAGTAATTGGTCTTGTGATAAGTCTACATATATATAAAGATACTTATTTGTTATAACTACTTGTGTGGTGTCCCTTTGTAGTGTTCCTCACTGTGTTACTGTGTATGGTCATAAATGCTTCACACACTGCCTCTGAGATAAGCCTACCTGCTCGTGCTACGTTACCACAGGGTTGAGCAGGGGTATTAAAGAGGGTACCCCTCTCACTCTGACTTAGGAAGAAGGGTCCCTACTTGGACAGTGGCCAGCCATTGCCAACTAGAGACCCCCATTTCTAACATTGGTGGTCAGCGGTGATGATCTGGACTTGCATTTATGATCGCATACAGTAATTATAGTGTACACTAATAGTGAGTGCAGACCATAACGCAACGACATACATTTTTGAAGTTTTTTTTTAATTCTATTTTTGATTGATATTGCCCGTGATTGTTACAATGGGCAAGCCTATTTTTTATTGATATTTCTGGTGATAGTACCCGCATACATTTTTGAGAGTTTTTGGATCCTATATTGTGATTGATATTGCCGGTGATTTTTTACCCGCATACATTTTCTTGAGAAGTTTTCTTCTATCTTTTATTGATATTGCCCGTGATTGTTACAATGGGCAAGCCTATGTTTTATTGATATTGCCGGTGATAGTACCCGCATACATTTTTGAGAATTGTTGGATCCTATATTGTAATTGATATTGCCGGTGATTTTTTACCAGCATACATTTTCTTGAAAAGTTTTCTTCTATCTTTTATTGATATTGCCCGTGAATGTTACAATGTGCAAGCCTATTATTTATAGATATTGCCGGTGATAGTACCCGCATACATTTTTGAGAGTTTTTGGATCCTATATTGTGATTGATATTGCCGGTAATTTTTTTACCCGCATACATTTTCTTGAGAAGTTTTTTTCTATCTGTTATTGATATTGCCCGTGATTGTTACAACGGGCAAGCCTATTTTTTTTTATTATTGCTATTGCCAGTTATTGCTACAATGGGTCCTGCTGAAATGAGACCTACCTTGTATATAGATGATCTGTTGACCTACAGTCTAGAGGAGCTAAGGGGGTTCTGTGAGGAGAGGGGCTTAGCAGTGAGTAGGAAGGAGACTCAGCTATCCCTGCAGACATCCCTGAGACTTTGGCAACAAGACAGATGGAGATTCTTGGAGTCCCAGTACACCTACCAAGAGGGTAGTTGGTCTGAGGGTGGCTCTGGAGAGTCTGAAGAGGGGGAAGAAAGTGTTATGGAATATCTCATAGGTGGGGAGTTCCTTGATGAGTCTAGTGCCTATGGTAGTGCCAGATTCCCCTCATGGTCCCCAGAGGAGTTGGTGGACAGGCGGGAAGGTCCCCTAGGTAGGGAGTCCCTTGCTGGGTCTAGTGCACAGGGTAGTGCCCAATCCCCTTCATGGTCCCCAGAGGAGTTGGATAGACAGAGGGAGAGGGAGAACCAGCTAAAATTAGAGAGGCTCCAAATAGAGATTGCCCAGCTGGAGGCGCACCTAGCGCAGATAGCAGAAAAGGAGAAGTTAGCTCAGGAGGGTAGATTATCCCCTAAGCGCAGTTTTCATTGTCTGGACTCACCAGTGAGGGTGGGGTCCAGTGGTGGCAGCAGAATTGAGATATATAGTGATGACAGTGTAGTACACCCACCCAGAGATGTAGCACCTGACTTGAAGGAGGGGTTGATCTACACCAGGGGATTCAAGGATATGAGGTAGCTCCATTAATGTGCAGTGTCCCTGAGGTGGATTGGGGAACTAGCGCAGGGGCCCATAGTCCTAGTGAAAGGAGGGATACTCTACCGACTCTGGATGAGAGGTGCAGGGAGAGGGGTTCCCCGTGGTTGACGTCCTGGTGTATGAGTGTGAGGACCGCCCAGAAGAGTGTGGGTTGAGTGATAGAGACAGTCAGTTAATGTCTCGCCCATTTCAAGAGAGTGGTGTGGGGTACGTGTGTGAGACACTGGATTGTGAGGTAAAGGTTAGCACCTGCGTGGAACTGTGTAATCCAATTGTGGGAGAGCATATTGTGAGTTCCTATTTTCCAGAGCTAAACCAACATGTGTTAGAGTGCGAGTTCTCTGATCCTAGGGAACTTGCGCAGGAGGCAGACCTCTGGGTGAGTACCAGAGGCCCTGTAGAGGCATTAGGGAATGACCCTAAGAGAAGTGGTTCAGAAGTTTTCCAACCCAGAGTGCTGGGAAAGGTTAGGAGTGTTACAGCTGGGTCCCCTTGTTGTGAGGAGGTTGTAGGGCCTCACATCCTGTCTCGTGGGAGCAGGAGTGAGACTGGGATAGGTCCCAAAGTGCCCCAACCTCAGTCTCCAGGACTGGATGGTTCCATGAGGGAACACCAGGTAGGGAGCCTAGTCTGTCCGGATGGACCGTCCGTTGTGGGGGTCTCCCCGTGTTAGGTGAGCTGGGAGTGCCTGTAATCAGACCTCCAGCAGTTCTAGTGTCTGGCAGTACCGCTCCAGTTGGGAGGGTACAGAAGGCCAGAGTGAGGGGTGAGGGGGGGGAAAGAGTCCCCAGTGGAAGAACCAGTGGGTCAGGGGCCAGCCAGAAGGGCTGAGCCTCATAGGATTGGCCATGGTGACGCCACTTCTGTCCTGGGGCATCTTCACGCACTGTCAGAGGGACAGGAGGTCGTGAGCTCTGTGCCAGGCAGACTGTCACACGACACGCTAGGTATGTGTCACCCTCAGGAAGCCCTGGTTGGCCAGGCAGTTGTTCAACCACAGGGGTTGGTCCCTGGGATGGTAAGTCAGGTCCAGGTGTTGTCTGACCTGAAGGGAGGGACAACTGTAAGCAGTGTCCCGACCATTTTTTCTAAGAGCACCACTCCAGGTGGGAGGGTGCAGTATGCTGGAAGGGGGTACAGAGGGAGGGAGTCCTCGCCTCTGACCCCGGTGCAACCTGAGGGTTTTTCAGGTTGGTAGGTCAGTTGCAGGGTCCAGGTCCTGAACTGGTGGAGGGGTGTGTTTCCCTTGAGGGGGCCTGTGTGCTCCCCAGGAAGTCCTGGTTGGCCAGGCAGTTGTTCAACCACAGGGGTTGGTCCCTGGGATGGTAAGTCAGGTCCAGGTGTTGTCTGACCTGGAGGGAGGGACAACTGTAAGCAGTGTCCCGACCATTTTTTTTTCTAAAAGCACCACTCCAGGTGGGAGGGTGCAGTATGCTGGAAGGGGGTGCAGAGGGAGGGAGTCCTCGCCTCTGACCCCAGTACCACCTGAGGGTTTTTCCAGGTTGATGGATCAGTTGCAGGGACAAGGCCCTGAACTAGTGGAAGAGTGTATTTTCCTTGGGGGAATTGGTGTACGCCCCCAGAAGTCCTGGGTTGCCAGGCACAGGCCCAGCCCAAGGGTACAGACCCTAGGTTGGGGGCCAGGTTCAGGGTGTCCCCCTGATCTGGAGGAAGGGGCAACTGCTAACAGTGCCCCTCCCGGTTTGTGTTATGGGGGCACCTCTCCAGGTGGGAGGGTGCCAGGCCCCAGTAAAGGGGGCGGGGAGAGGGCAGCCTCACCCCTGACCTCCGCCCAGTCTAAGGGTACAGACCCTAGGCTGGGATACCAGTTGCAGGATAGAACCCCTGAACTGGTGGGTGAGTTGTGCAGGGCCCCTGCCACAGGTGCCCTGACAATTCTGGGAGGGGGTATCGCTCCAGGTGGGAGGGTACCGAGCCCCAAAGAGGAGGACCAGGTGTGGGAGAGCCCACCCCAGTCTCTGGCCCAGCCGCTGGGTACAGGCCCAGGGCTGGTGGGTCAGTGTCCGGGTGCTTTGCCTGACCTGACAGGAGGGAGAGTGTACAAAAGGTGCCAGGCACCTGGGGTTACTGCCCCTCACTCTCTGATGCCACAAACGTTTGAGAGCCCTGAGAGGTATAGGGCTTGGATTTCATCACTGACTACTGTCAGTGGCTACTGGGGCTTGTTGTTTATCTGTTGGGACACACCTGGGGGCCAGTTAAGGTTAGATGCTGCACAGGTGGTGTCCACAGGTGAGGGGAAGAGTTCCCCATTGGTTATCTTAGTGGGCCCTAGGAGTGTGGACAGAGGGAGCCACCAGGGTTCAGATTGGAGTAGAGCTGGCATATGCCCCTGCAGTTGCGGGCCAGTTCCGTGTTCTATCGCCCGAAGCAGGGAAGCCCATCAAAGTAGTGATTGGTCTACCCTGTGTTTTGGCTGGAAGGGGGTTGTGTTGGAAATGGCCCTTTTTGCAGGGTCACCCCTAAACTTTTTGCCTGCCTCCTGTATTTTTGCTAACCTGTTTCTGTTGGTTTTATGACTCTGGGCACTTTACCACTGCTGTTCAGTGCTAAAGTGCATATGCTCTCCCTTTGTAAGTATGTCTATGTGAATTGGTGTATCCCTGATTGGCTTATTTGGTTTACCTGTTAGTCCCTAGTAGTGTGGCCTGTGTGTGCCCAGGGCTGGTAAACCAAATGCTGCTGGTGGGCCTGCAGCACTGATGTGTGCCACCCACAGAAGCAGCTTGTAAAGTGTGTCTCAGACCTGCCACTGCAGTGTCTGTGTGCAGTCCAGAACTGCCATCTTGGCTGTGAAGTGCACCCACTTCCCAGCCCCTGAACCTTCCCTTGGCATCATGTAAGTCACCCCTATGGTAGGGTGCATTGTATGTGTAAGGTAGGACATGCCTTGGTGTGTGTAGCATGTCCTGGTAGTGAATTACACCCAATTTCGTTTTTCACTACTGTAAGGCTACCTGTTACTCATAGGCTAGAATGGGCAGTTTGACTATTACATCCTATAGTCCTAACTGACCCCAGGAACATGGTAGAAAAACGAATTTAGTATGCCTGAGCTCAGAATTTTAAAATACATCTTTTAGTGAAGTTTATTTTTATATTCTGTGTTTGAAAATATCACTTTTAGAAAGTAGGTATTTTCTTGTCTAAGCCTTCCAGTGTGCTCTGCTGTTATGTGTATTGGCTGTCTGGTTTTGGAGGGGCAGGGCAGGCTGAGTCAGACCTGGGCTGAATAGAGAGATCTGCATTTAGAGTATGGGGAGGGGTGGCTCCTTGACCTGAATAGGGCTGTGCCTGGCAAGGTGAATACTGGCTCCACCTCCTACTGTGTGTCTGATAGCAGACCCCCTCTTTCTGAAAGGAAGGATGCAGCCTGGTAAACAAAGTGCTCCAGTACTGACCAGAACTGGTTCTGGCTAGGCTCAGTGACTTGTAGCTTCTGAGAACAAAGACTTTTGGGGTATAAATATCTGTGCTCAAACCCCTACAATTTGTATTGCCCCTGGATCTGAAGAGGAAACTCTGTCCGTGCCACTGGAGGAATCTGCAGGAAGTGACTGTCCTTGTGCTTGTGTGTTTTTCTTGCACTGGCCTGCAGCAGTGACCACTGGACCTTGAAGAAGAGGGAAAAGGACTTTTGAGAGAACTTTTATTTTTGTTACAGCAATTACCCAAGGGCTAGGAAAAGAGCTAGCCTCCTGCTGGAGTCTCAGGCACATCAGACTCCACCACCAACCTCCTGCTTCCTCCCTGCGAGGATTGCTATCTGCTGATGAGGCTCCTGTGAGTTCCAGGGCCTCTAGTTTGCTTCAGAGAAAAGAGTGCTGGAAATCGACGCTAACGCACCTTTGCGAGCCGCTGCAGCCCAGAGCGCTGGAAAAATCATCGCGCTGCTGCCGCTGAGTGCTCGCAACACGAAACCATCGCTAACGCCTCTTTGCGAGCCGCTGCAGCCGAGACGCGCTGGAAAAATCATCGCGCTGCTGTCGCCGAGCGCTCGCAACCCCTAAAGAAATCATCGCTTCAAGACATCGCATTGCGGACGCCGTGCGTCCGCCATTTTCATCGCATCGCACCGGATTTCGTCGCTCCCTCGCGGAGCGTCATCTCTTCGCATCGCAACACAATCGCACAGCGCAACAGGATCGTCGCATCAACTTCTCCCTCGCGGCAAGAAGGTCATCGCATCGGCGGCCTAGCGTGCAGAAGTTGGTCGCATCGTCTCCGCACGCATCAGCAGATCGGCGCATCATCCTCCCTTGCGGCAAGGATTTAACGCATCGCCGGCCTCGCGTGAGGATAATCATCGCTACCACTTTGCGACATTTTGTTGGTTTTGCTACTGAATTCAGGTACTTTGTGAGAGAAAGGGTCGTAGAGACCACTGCTTTGGATTTGAACCTTATTTTTGCAACCTTTGAACGAGAAAGGGTCGCAGAGACCACTGCTTTGAATTTGAACCTTATTTTTGCAACCTTTGAGCTATTTTTTGACAGCCCTTCAACAGCAATCCTATTTTTGACAGTATTGTGGCATTTACAGTAATTGGTCTTGTGATAAGTCTACATATATATAAAGATACTTATTTGTTATAACTACTTGTGTGGTGTCCCTTTGTAGTGTTCCTCACTGTGATACTGGGTATGGTCATAAATGCTTCACACACTGCCTCTGAGATAAGCCTACCTGCTCGTGCTACGTTACCACAGGGTTGAGCAGGGGTATTAAAGAGGGTAGCCCTCTCACTCTGACTTAGGAAGAAGGGTCCCTACTTGGACAGTGGCCAGCCATTGCCAACTAGAGACCCCCATTTCTAACAAATATGTACTCCACAATATTAAAACTACACAGTGATGCGTCCACATCGCAAAAAGTCAAAAGATGGGCACAGTTAGCATTCCAACTTAATGCCCTCACCACAGAGTTTGGTCTGAGGGCAGCTAACGGAAGAACTCCATCGGACAGTCAGGGCGCAAACACTTTTAATAGAGCTAGCTGCCCGTCACATATTGATTATATCTTATTAGACGTAAGGCTCTGGGGAGACCTGATAGATACGAGTGTGGGCACCACCACCGATAGCGACCACAATCCCCTTTGCGCAACTATGAAGCCTCTGTGGGAAGCTCTTTATCAGCTTGAGAGCATCCCAACCTTAGCCATCTCTAGAGAGATTGTTCTCTCAATTGTAATAGATTCTTAAAATGGCGTATGGTAGCACTGCAAGAATCTAAGATCGCTGGCATACGGCAAGTCCTGGCCCTGAGCACCACAGAGCTTCAGGCTGCAGCTTCCGGCCCACGGGGACTGGCAGATGTACCTACTGTCCATTCTCGCACAGTGGAACAACTGAGCGCATATTTCCTAGCCCCCAACAAGGGTAGTAAGCCCAGTTTGCCTTCCAAAGGCCCCTACTCGTGGTACACGAAAGACTGCAGGCGCAAACGATTGCTCCTAGCTACAGCAATCAAAGATAAGAATTGCCCCTTGATTAAAGTTGCTAGGAAGAACTATAGAGCAGCTTTGCCCCAAGCAAAGATAACATGGGACGAAACACGCTGGCAGCAACTGAAGGAAGCAAGCTTAGCCAAGGATACCAACTTATTTTGGACCCTAGTTACCCGGGGCAACAGGAGAGATGCATGCTCACCCCCTTATCATATTCCAGACCACGAATGGCATGACCATTTTTTGAAGCTTTATTCTGCACCTGAGGGTACGCCACCCGTGGAGTCATGTGACTCTTACGACCTTTCCAATGCTGATAGTGAACTTTTCGACCTGGCTGAGATTGAGGCTGCGTTAGGAAAAATAGTCCCTGCCAAAGCAGGCGGACCAGATGGTCTGCCTGGTGACCTATTCCTTGCAGATATTCCAAATTGGGCTCGCTACATTCTCCTCCTCGTTAATGCCATTGCCAGTGGCAGCCCAGTAACGGGGTCCTGGAAGGGCGCGGAGGTGGTCCCGATTTACAAGAAAGGCGCCAGAGAAGACCCCTCAAATTATAGACCAATTAGCTTGATAGATGCACTGCAGAAGGTCTTCGGTAGAGTCCTGCTGCAGAGGATACAACTATGGGCAGAAGATGAAGCTATCCTCTCTCAGTATCAGGCTGGCTTAAGGGCCAGCACCGGAACGATCGACCAGGTTTTTAGGCTGCTCCTCATTTACTGGAAAATAGTGGCAATCGGCAAGGGCAGTCTTTACCTCGCATTTATTGATCTAAAGACTGCCTTTGACCTGGTCCCCAGGAGCAAGTTGTGGCACATACTTAGATACATGGGTATTCCCCCCCCTTATCCTCAACTTGCTGATCCGCCTCCATGAGGGTAATTATGCTCAGGTGAGATGGGGGACACAAGGCCAGCTGACAGAGCGGATCCCTGTCAACAGGGGAGTCCGACAGGGTTGTGTCATGGCTCCCACCCTGTTCTCCTTATATATGAATGGGGTGGTTAGTTTCCTGCAAGAAGACCCAGCAGATGCACCAACCCTGACGGGCGACAAGGTACCGACCCTCTTGTTTGCTGACGACACCCTGCTGGTGTCTAAGACCCCAGCAGGACTGCAAAGACTACTCAATAGATTTCAACTTTTCTGTGACTCCCAGGGACTGGTCATCAACACCTCAAAAACTAAGTTCATGACATTTAACCACCACAAATCGTTTAGAAGCAATATCTTGCTGGGTGGAGCACTCCTGGAAAGAGTCGGTACCTTTGACTATCTTGGTGTCCGACTCTCTGATAAAATGTCATGGAGACCCCACCTAGCAAAGATGCTCATGGGGCATAAACGTGTGGCCGGAGCACTTGGAAAAGAACATCGTTCCTCACACAGCAGGCCAGTTGCACCGGCCGTCATGGGATTATGATGCCAAAGCAGTCAGCACAGCTCTTTACGGAGCCGAGCTATGTGGGTTTGACAATGTTGATGACATCCGTAGATCTGAACATAAGTTCCTTAGGGACCTGGTGATGTTGCCCCGCAACATTCCAATTACACCTTTAATGCTCGACATGGGCAGGCGGTCGATTGGAGACACAGCAAGGCTGCGCCCACAGCTCTTTTGGGCTCGCATCAGGCAGACCCCCGAACTTTCTAATTATGCCGAAGCCCTCACTGAGGTCATACAAATAGATGCTGGCCGCAAAATTGGATGGATTTTAAACATTAGGAAAACATTGTCAGCCCTGTGTTTTCAAGGAGATTGGGACAGGCAGGAACCACCAAGCAAAGAGGAGCTCAAACGGTTGTATTTGGAATGGGTGGATAGCCAGGAAATCTGCAATCCCAATGTGGGCAGACTGACGGCAGATTTTTTTTTACATAACCAAACTAGATGCCTTGAGCCTTATTTAGACATAATCCAGGCCCCGAGGGAAAGGATGCTGTACATTCATTTTAAGTTCGGCACAAACAAACAAATGTTAGAAGCACATCATAGTTTAAAATTACCATTTTAAAAAACATTAGAAATTCACTGAAAAAGCCAAAGGTTACAGGGACGTTATAGTTAGGAAATGGAATTTAAAAAAGTTTCAAATTCACTAAAAAAACAAAGGATACAGGGACGTTATAGTTAAGCTGACATTTAACTCATACAAAACCAGAGAAATTCAGCAGTTATAGTTAGCTCAGCTAACTATAACTCGCGCACCCGCAATGCACTGCTTATGACCTCACATATTACATCACTCATGACATGGTCAGTGACATAACTGATGTCATCACTGATGGCATCTCAAATGACGTCACTGATGACATCATCCACACAATCTGTGATGCACCCACTCACACCCCAATATAACCTTTCATACATCCACTCCAACTTCCACACTGGCATTCTCGAAACCACTGACACACCCATGTCTGTACTTACACACCCACTGATTCATAGGACTACACACACATCCCCTCAGGCACCCATACAGCCACACAGATACCAACTCGCTCACTAATACAGCCTCTGATATATCCACTCATACACTCATACAGCCACTCACACACAGTCAGTCGCTCATAGAGCTACTCACACCTACTTTCTCACCTATAGAGTCAATCACATAGCCATTTACTCATCTATTCACTTATACACACACCCACTCATTTATTCATACAGATACTAACACATACTCACTCACCTATAAAGTCACTGACACACGTACACATTCACCCATAAGGCCACTATCACAATCACTCAGTCACACATACAGTCACTCACATACTCCAACAGTCACCTCTACTGCCTTTCACATATGCAGTTGTTCACCCACATGCCACTGACACATCCATTCACTCACCGACACAGCCATACACATAGTCACTCACCCACACAGCCCCTTACACACACACTCACTTACCCACCCACGCACTCATCCATACAGACAGTTACACATCCCCTCACCCACCCACACAGACATTGAGACACCCATATAGGTACTCAGACAACCAGTCACTCACCTATACAGAAACTCACGTACTCAGTCACACACCTATACAGCCACTTAGACACCAACTGACAGATACAGACATTCTCACAACAAGTCACTCACCCATACATTCACTGACACACCTAATTACTCACTTATACAGTCAGTCACACACTCACTGAATCTTCCATACAGGCACTCATACACCCACCTATTCCTCAATACACCTTGGTATATATATTTAACACTCATAAACATTTTTAAAACACTCACAGTCCCTGGATGATGTAATAAGTGATATCATTTGAGATGTCATCAGTGATGTCACTGACCATGTCATGAGTGATGTAAAATGTGAGGTCATAAGCAGTGCATTGCGGGGGTGTGAGTTATAGTTAGCTTAGACCTTATCCCCCCACCAGTAGAGGGGACCTTATCCCCCCACCAGCAGTGCGCTGAGAGGCACGTTTGCAGAGTAGTGGATAAAGGGGCATGGCCTGCGACTGCCTCTCAACAATCCTACTGTGTGGGGCTTACTGGAGGCAACAGGTGGGCTATTTGGCCCCTAAGTACCCTCAGCAGCGAAGGGGAATTCATCCCCCAACCAAGAGCGTGCCAGGAGGCGTGTTTGGAGAGTAGTAGAGAAAGGGGAGGGGCCTACAGCGAGTTTCTGGCTTCCGATTTTTACTTTATTTTTATTTGAGGATGAGGGCTGTGTGGCCTCCCTTCCCTTGACCCTTCTAGGCCCCAAGGACCCAATCTCCCGGGGCCTGACCGATTGTTTCAGTTTTTTTAATTAAATGAAATGGGAAGGGGGCCCCCTCCAGAGGCCAATTTTGGCTCCGAGGACCCCATCTCTCGGGACCAGGCCATTTTTTTTTCAAGGGAGGGGAGCCGAGCGGCCCCCCTCCCAGGCCATTTTCGGCCCAGGGGACCCCATCCCCTGGGGCCAGGCCATTTATTTTTATTATTTTCTTTTAAGGGAGGGGGGGCCATGCAGCCCCCCTTTTCAGGCTAATTTAGGCCCCAGGGACCCCATCCCCCGGGGCCCGGCCATTTCACATTTTTTAAACAAAAATGGGAGGGCAGCTCCCTCTCTGGCCATTTTCGGCCCCGGGGCATAGGGTCATGGCCATCTCCTTGGGGACGACAGGGGTGCCTGAAGCCCCCGTGTTCCCATCCAGCTCCCGCCTCCTGCGGGAGCTGCCATTGCTTTTTACACCCAGGGAGCTGCTGACATGCAGCTCCCTGGGTGAAAAAAAAAAGTGCTCCACTTTGCAGAAGCGAGAGCAAAATGCTCTGGCTTGTTCAAATCGGAGCACTTGTTTGCTATGGGAAGGCGGAAGCAGTGCTCCCGCCATCCCATAGCAAATTCCAATGTCCCGTGGGTCAGCATCCCGGGACATTGCTGGAGCCGGCCCTGGGGGGGTGGCAGTCCCCAGGGCCATTTACGGCTCCAAGAGGGGGCCGCTAGGACCCCCTCCCATTTTTAAAATAGCTCCTGGGAAGTGGTGGTCCCCAGGGTTGCACGGGGGGGCCGGATCCCCTCTATGCATCTTATTTCATTATAGCCCAGGGGAGGTGGCGGTCCCCGGGGCTGCGTGGGGTGGCTTGAGCACCCCCACACATTTTAATAAAATATAGCCACGGGGTGGTGGCGGTCCCCGGGGTTGCGAGTGGGAGCCAGAGCCCCCCTATGCATCTTAATTCATTATAGCCCTGGGGAGGTGGCGGTCCCCGGGGCTGCATGGGGTAGCTTGAGCACCCCCATGCATTATAATAAAATATAGCCCCCGGGAGGTGCGGTCCTCCGCAATTCAAACTATTAACCCCGGGGAGGTGGTGGTCCCCTGGGCTGCAGGGGCCCGCGTGGTCCCCTGCATCTTTATTTTCAATTGCCCCCTGGTTCTGGTCCACCGAAACCAGGGGGCCTAAAGTAAATGAAACGCAGGAGTCTGCGCTTGTTTTTTTTAACATTTCCGTCTGGATTTGTGGATTCAACGTGAATCCAGGCAACATTTTTTTTAAAATGCTTCTTTTTTTTTAACCCTGGAGGTCCCTGTGGGACCCCCTGAACAGGCATAGGGGGTCAGGGTGTTCCTACCATGCCCCCTTTTATTGTTTTTTAACGTTTTTGCTCATTCAACCGAGTCCCAAGATGGCTGCCAACACTTCCTGGTGTGAAGTTTTGTTAGCCATTCAGATCTCAGGCACGAGATCGGGAGGGTTTGCAGATCCACCGCAGCCACAGTTGTATATCTGATTAAATTTCTCAGCAACTACTGAACAGATTTACACCATTTAACAAAAAGAGTGCTTTCTGGACCCTTTATGCCAAAGTTGGTGTGTTTCCATTTAGCAGTTTGTACTGTAGCCGCGTCAAAAGTTTCCTATGGAAAATAACATGGAGAAAAAGCATTTTGGACCCCCCCTTTTTCACGGCCCCCGCTTGACGGATCACTCCGAAAATAGTTTAGAAAATTTGGGAAGATTCGTCAAACGGCACCAAAGTTATTGGCAAATCAAAAAATGCTTTTCCTATGTAAACTAGGTCCTAACTATAACTACCTACTGGCGACCAAACGAGCAAAAAGTGCCGAAGCCATCTCTCGGAATGCCTGTATTTATTCACAAATTAAAGGTGGCAGTATGCATATTCATCAATGTCCTCCTTCCTAACGCGTTTTGGCTTCGGTGCGAGCCTTGTTCTCAGGTGAGGCAAGTTACTCTGTGAGAGTAACCATGTGGCTTTAAATGCAGACTCCATTGTGCCACAGCAGTCGAAAAATAGAACATCCAGCATGTATCTGAGTGAAATACTCAATTTTAGCAGCATATTAAAGGATATATAAAATACAGGATAAATGCCGTTTCACCATCGTACTTGCTGTTAAATGTCCCAAATTCAAGCTGCTGGAAAACATGAATAAAGTGGCTACGTGCATTTGAAGTTTTATTATTTGATTTTTTGACGCATTATGCCACTTATTAAAAATAGTCTTTATAAAGAGGGAAATCTGGAAACAGACGAGCGCAGTCCATGCTGCTTCTTCCTCCCTTACTTGCCTTCGGATGTAATGATCCCAGGAAAATCCTCTTGTTGACACAAAGGCAAGCTGGATCGTGCCCCCAAGTTCGTTCGAAGAGTAACGAGCGATCCTTCCATTTTAGGGGCCATGGGCCCATGCAGGGCTGCTTCGTGCAAACGGGTATCGAAAACCCGTCTTTAAATCCAAACGAACAAAAAGTGCCGAAGCCATCTCTCGAAATGCCTGTATTTATTCACAAATTAAAGGTGGCAGTATGCATATTCATCAATGTCCTCCTTCCTAACGCGTTTCGGCTCCGGTGCGAGCCTTGGTCACAGGTGAGGCAAATTACTCTGTGTAGGTTCAGCAGTGAATGCACACTCAAATGAAGCTCAAGCTGTTAAAACACAGCGTCTGGAAGTACATAGCTCTTGAACATTAGACTCATTAGAGCTGGCGACTGAGTCTTACTAGATAGACTTGCCTGCATACATGGTGGATGCTAAAAGCACTGTTCATTTAATATGGACTGATTTCCTAAATCAATTAGTAACATTTGTTATGCAGGATGTGGATTAGCTTGCAACCTCCCTATTACCTCTTCTGCAAGTGTCTTGGGTATACTCTTCCCTCCCATCATTACTGTTTTCATATAGTACCATTTTTCTTTCGCACAGATATTCACTAAACATATGTTTATTTACAACAAAGTCCTCTGAAATGACCACATGGCAACATGGCTGGCACTAAAAAAACAAACTAAAAAAAACAAATGCATTATCAATTTAGAGAAAGCAGAATATCTGTCCCTTACATATGTCAAAGTATGCTACACAAAACTCTTCCCTATATACATCAGAAATAGCCCTCCTGTAGCGCGGCGGGACCACGTGGGGACTGGGGCGCAGCAGCGCTCAAATTATGGGACACCGACAGGTATTGCTACTAGTTTGGCGGGAAGACCTCGAGCGGTCCCCGGCCGTTTATTTTATCCCCTCGGGTCGAGCCCGCCCCGAGGGGTGTGTGCGTGTGTGTGTGTGGATACATTGTACTAGAGAGCCCGGATGGCTCTCTACATCCCTCCTTTCTTTTGGTTCCAGACCATCGGATCAACCCAGTTCAGGGAGACGTATATACAAAGTCTTTCAGTCTTTGGCTTGGCGCAGGGTTCGGCTGGAGACCATACGTCTGGCTCCGGGAGCTGGAACTGGCCACTGCGCGAGATGGAGTGTCCATGGACGAATCAGGTGCTTCACCAGAGCGGGCTGACCCGGCCACGGGGGCAGCATCCGTGCTCACCCGTCGGGATCCCTCCGGTAACAGACTCTCCCTCCCTGGCGAGGCAGGGGAGAAGGAACTCGGGATTGTCTCCAGATAATCCGACTCTTCGTGACCGGACCAATGCTCGCCTGTCTTCTTGAAACTGGACACGTTTCTCGTGACAGAGTGTTGTCCTCTCTGAGCAGTGACCATGGTCCCTTGAACGCCTACGACAGTCCACACCTCCGGCTCGTAGGGCGTCCGGAACTTCCACCCGGGGTGTCGGTCTTTGATCACTACCCGGTCACCCACTCATAGCTGGGGCTCTTGTGCCCGACGGGCTTCGCTGGCCTTGCGGTTCATTGTCTTCCTCCTGACCTGGACTGCTTCATTGTCTCGCTCCGAGGGCACCCACGTCGGGTCCGAGGGGATGCTGTCTCGCGGGGCCCACTTGAACAGCAGGTGAGACGGCGCACACTTGGTGGTGCTGTGAGGCGTCTGTCGATAGGCACCAAGGAATTGGTCCAGAGCTGTCTCGGCATCTTCTCCTTGGTCCACGGCGATGCGCAGTGCTCGGTTGAGTGTCCGCATCAGACGTTCCACCTCCCCGTTGGCTTGAGGCCACAGCGGGGTGATCTTCCAGTGATGAATCGCCTTCCTCTCGAGATATTCCCGGAATTCCTGGCCCTGGAACGGAGGTCCGTTGTCGGACTTGATCTCTTCGGGCAGCCCCATCATTGCAAAGGTCTTGTCTAGAACTCTCTTCACATGAGGGACGCAGTTGAGCGTTACCACCTCCACGATAGGGAACTTCGAAAATGAGTCAACCATGACCAGCATGTGACGTCCATCCGGGAAGCTCCCGAAATCCAGGCTGACTTTTGCCCAGGGGGCCTCGCTCGGTTCTTCGGTAATCACTGGCGCTGGGTCTCCCCCTGTGATTGTGCAAGCGTGGCACTGTCTCACCATCTCTTCCACCATAGCGTCCATTGCGGGGAACCAAACCTTATTTCGCAGCCTGGCCTTTGTCTTGGCCATCCCCTGGTGACCAACATGTGCCAGCGTGAGAATCCGCTTCTGCAAACGTTCTGGAACCACGATCAGGTGTCCTCGTAGAACAACTCCTTGCTCTCCCACACTGAGTTCGTGGCGAACTTGCCAGAGCTGTTGTCGTGCATGGCTGATCTCGGTTCAGAGCGGGCGGGCTCCATCCATGAAGTGTGTCCATCCATTGTTCTCCAGTGCAGCTATCACCCAGGACAATGTCTCGTCTTCTTTGGTTGCACAGCCGATCTCCTCGAGCGTCATGGCGGTGGGGCACGCCCCTTGCGACACCATTTTCACGAATGCTTCTGCGCTGCCCGCATCCGTTGAAGGATCTGGAGACGACGCGGATTCCGGGTGGCGTGATAAGTAGTCAGCCGGGTTGTGGGCCCCGGGACGGCATACAACCTTGAAATTATACGCCTGCAGCTGCACCGCCCATCGCTCAATTCTCAGGGGCGCCAGTCTGGATGAGCCTGCGAAGAGCGGGAGTAGAGGCTTGTGGTCGGTCACGACACGGAACTCTTGGCCGCACAGGTAGAGGTGAAAATGTTGACAAGCCCATTTAATGGCCAATGCCTCCCTCTCAATTTGGGCATATCTGGTCTCCGTGTCGGTGAGGGCCTTGCTTGCGTAGGCTACTGGCCTCCAAACCTCAGGGCTGTGTTCTTGAAGGAGGACTGCTCCCAGACCCACAGGGCTGGCGTCAACAATCAGTTCCATGCGCCGCTTTGGATGGAAGTAGGCCATTACCGTCTTGTCCAGCAGTCCTGCTTTGATGTCATTGAACGCTTTGTTGGCGGCTCCGGTCCACTGCCACGGGTGACCATTGCGTGTGAGAGCCCGGAGTGGCTCCGACATGGCAGCAAGGCTTGGAATGAAACGGCCACAATAGGTGGCCATGCCGAGGAAGCTTCGTACTTCTGTGGGGTTCTTCGGCATGCTGGCTGCCCGGATGGCCGCGGCCTTCTTGGGATCTACTAGGAGCCCCGCCCGGGTGAAGGTATACCCAAAGAAGTCGACGGTTTCTTGGTAAAACGAGCACTTGGACTTGTGAAGGGTCAGGCCACATTCCTCCAGTCTCTTTAGGGTGGCTCGGAGATGATTGTGATGAGCTTCTAACGTGTCCGAGAATACCAGTATGTCATCACTGAGGTTGATCACGCCTTGCAGCCCCGACAGTGCTTCTCTAATGGCGTTTTGAAAGACTTCGGCCGCCGACGACACCCCAAAACTGAGCCGCTTGTACCTGCGGAGGCCAACGTGTGTCGAGAATGTGGTGATATACCTGCTCTCGGGCTCAAGTTACAGCTGATGGTAGCCGGCGTTCAAATCCAACTTAGAGAACCATTTGGCGCCGTTCAGGTCTGCTACTATGTCATCCATTGTAGGAGTGATGTGGCGCTCTCTTTTGACGGCTGTGTTCGGTAGCCTCATGTCCACACAGAGCCGTATGGCTCCGGGCTGTTTGGGTTTGGGAGCCACGACCAGCGGGGACACCCATGGGGTAGGGCCAGACACTCTCTCAATCACATCGAGATCCTCGAGTTTTCTCAGCTCTTCTTCCACCTGCGGGCGAAGATTGAATGGCACTCTCCGGTGCCTGAGGGCGACCCGGTCTCACAGAGGGTCAATGTGGAGTTTGAACTTCTTGCCCTTGAGCTTTCCTAGTCCTGTGAATAGAGCTGGGAATTCCTTCAAGATGGCTTCGGCGTGTGAGTCATGGATCTGGTTCGCAAAAAAGACAAGTCCCAGGTCTTCAGCTGTGTGGCAGCTAAGCAGTGTCCCTTTTCTCCCCTCGGTGATGTGGAACCTGGTTTCCGTAGTGTGCTTTCCGCTGGCGACTTTGGCCTGGATGACTCCTCGGAGAGGAAGCGGGTCGGTCCCTCCATAGGTATAGATCCGTACCCTGGATGGTGCAAGCGGGGGCCGTGGTGACAGGCGGGTGTACTGCTCTGAGTCCATCACGTTGACAGAGGCGCCGGTGTCGATGAGGGCCTGCACCGCCATGAGTTCCACAGAGACGGAACACATTGGAGGCGGCCTTCGGCAACAATCCGTCCTACTGACATATGACACCACAAACACCTCATCATCGTCTTCAGACGCAAGATATTGTTCCTGCTGCTGAGCCTCCATTATCAACGGCGAATCGTCGAGAGAGACCTGGCGAATGCGTTGTGTCATGCCCCTCGGCTTCGATGGAGTCTGCCAGGACCGTCCGCCTCGGCACACCTTGGCGTAGTGATTGAGCTTCCCGCAGCGGGAGCATGTCTTCCCCTTCGGCCCACAGACGGCTGTCGCTGAGTGGTTTTCACCACAGTATCCGCACGGCCCTCCAGGCGGCGGTCTTGGGGCTTGACGAGCTGTGTTGGGGTGCCTTTGGATAGCCTCAACCCTTTCTTCTTTGATCGGAGGGTGCCTTGGCCCATGTGAGGCGGCAACTGGCGTGTGCAAAGCAGCCTCCATTTCCTCAGCTCGGACGTCCGACAGCTCGTGGGAGCGGGCCAGGACAAGGATCTCGTCCAGCGAGATACCCGGTTGACGAAGGATCAGCTTCGGCAGGAGTTTGGAACAGCATCCCAAGATAATTTGGTCCCGTATCTCTTCCCGGTGGTCCGTGAAGGTGCATGTGCTGGCCAGCCGGCGCAGCCGTGCATAAAACATGTCGACCGATTCCGAGTCCATCTGCGACGCCCTCCGGAACTTGAACTTCTCGAAGTCGGGGTTGAGTTGGGGGTCAAAGTGCCTGTTGAGGGCAGCGACCGGTGCCTTGTAGTCGTCGTCGTCGCCCGCGTTGGGGAGTGTTTCGAAAAGGTCGTAGATCTCTGGGCCGCCATAGTAGATGAGTAGTGACCTTTTTACCGTGCCATCGGTCTCCCGGGTGCCTTTAAAATAGTGGGTCAGTCGACCAACCCACGCCTTCCATCGTGGGGCCGCCGTGGCGGGATCCGCGGCTTTGCTGAACGGCGGCAGCGGGGCGACAGCCGTGTGACTGGGTCCGGGGGGGGGGGGCGCAGCGGCTGGAGCCGGGTCACCCATGGCGTCTCACGCCGGTATTCAGGCGCAGTGGCGCAGCCTTGTTACGCAGACTCTGTGGGGGTGCGCGCGCCGACACGTGGCCACATGCGGCAAATGGGTCCTTTGGCCTTGTTGGCGTGTGCAAGGTGGACTGCTCCCTCGCCACACCTCGGGTTGACAGGTGCTGACCCAGTGTGCCTTCCCCTTCTGTGGTGTCTGTGGTGGCTCCCCGCAGCTCCTCAAGAACCCAGCCGGAGCGTCTGTCAGCAGCACCCAGGGCAGCAGCGTGTGACTAGTGCCGAGGTAGAGGGGTAGGCGGTCTTGAGACACGTGGCTGCTGTTCATCCTGGGCCTGGCACGTGAATGCAGGGCAGAGGCCTCGATGGAGCGGGAGCGCAGGGTGGCCTGCAACGCCACCCCGGCAGAGATTCCGGCCACCGCAGCACCGCCGGCGGAACACGCTCCCGCTGTACTGGGGAGGCGTGTGGGCGGGCGCAAGGTGCAGCGCCAGAGAGTCTGTATACCACTCGCGCCGCCGGCTGAACACGCTCCCGCTGCTGTGGGGAGGCGTGTAGGCGGGCGCAAGGTACAGCGGCAGAGAGTCCGGCCACCGCTCACGCCGCCGGCTGAACACGCTCCCGCTGCTCTGGGGAGGCGTGTGGGCGGGCGCGAGGTGCAGCGGCCGAGGGCCTGGGGCTGGCTCCCGTGTGCAGCAGCGGTCGCCGGCAGGGCCGAGTGCCGCCGGAATGCAGTCACCTGCAGCGACGCAGGGAGGCCAGGCAGGTCGCTCGTCGTCCGGAGGCAGGAGCGGAGCGTCGCGGGTGAGCTTCGCGAGCTCCCAGTTGGACGAGGGACCGGAGGCAGCGCACGCGTGAAAGTGCGACCGACCTCGTCGCCAATGTGGCGCGGCGGGACCACGTGGGGACTGGGCCGCAGCAGCGCTCAAATTATGGGACACCGACAGGTATTGCTACTAGTTTGGCGGGAAGACCTCGAGCGGTCCCCGGCCGTTTATTTTATCCCCTCGGGTCGAGCCCGCCCCGAGGGGTGTGTGCGTGTGTGTGTGTGTGGATACATTGTACTAGAGAGCCCGGATGGCTCTCTACACCTCCCTCTTATCCTCTTGTGATTTGTGAGGTTAAAGAGTTTCTTTGATAAAACGTTCCATATTTCCCAGCCATTCATTGGATTTCTATTTCTCTTCTGGATCTGTAATCCTGTCACAGCAGATCTTTATCTCGTATACCACATCAGATTGGTGCTCAACAGCAATAGCCTGTGCTGTGACTCATACGATCTGCATTAATGGGTTTGTTAGGTTGGTCATCCCACTTTCTGAAGGAATACACTAATATTTTTGAGGTCTGTAAAACAATTCCTCCTCTACAAATAACAACGAGAATCTAGCTGACTTCTGCGGATCATGTTACCCGACCTTTGCATCTGTGATGGCATTTAAGCAATGGCCATCACTAAAATCCCTTTCGCATGCATGCTAGATTTGGGAAATACCAAATAATTCATACTGCACACCCCTTTCCATTCAATGCCTACACTGAGGATTTTTTGCATAGTCTCATGGGCTAGTGAAGAATTCAAATTATTAATTCCGACGGACTTAGTTTCAGGCTTAAAGCTTTAACAGCTTGCATCGGCATCTGTGCTCAGAAGGAGGAGAATTATGAGCTTCAGTGTTATATTTGGCAGATTATTTTTCTTAGCACCTGCTTCATGTAAGAGGAACTGTGACTGAGCACCAAAACCCGGCTCATCCTGATCCATGAGCGCTGGATCGAAGCCACATTTCGAAAGGTGCTAGAATAGCCTAAACCACATGTCTTTTCTACAGCTATTAGCTCAGTAACTGCAAATGTTTTTTATGAACAGACAAATGTCCTACTAATATATTCCTTCCAACTGCAAATAAAGCAAAATTATGGTTTCAGTCTAATGGGTCCGAAAAATAAGAAAGCTTTTCCAACACCACGAATGGAAGCACTCATTTGATAGCCTAAAAGAAGAATTTGGTCCTGAATTAGAATTTGGCAGGCAGGGTACAACATTGCAACAGTGATGGTGTACTCTGTCCTTCAAACTCTTCGTCTGGCCAACCTATTTTGAGCCAGCGGACCACTGGGTTTACGCTGAGGAAGTAAAATGTACTCCTTTAGCATAAACCTTCTTCTGACAGCTCGCGGATGTATGGGCTGTCAGAGGTAAGCCATTCGACCATCCACTCTATTTATAGTGACAGGCTGAATGGCTTTTCATTTACTGTCTGTAACCGGCAGGAATAGCCTGGCGATGAGGCACAGTAAAGATAAACAAGCACTGGCAAATACAATAGCTCGCACCTATACGAGAGTGAATGGCTTTGCCAATGTGTTTTAGCCATGTTGTACATCAGTGTTGCTGCTGTTCAGCATGGCTAAAAGTTAGTGGCGCGGTATGAAGTGGAGTGGCGTGGAGTGGTGTGTCGTAGGTGTGGAGCGGCATAGCGTTGAGTAGAGTGCCATAGAGTGGAGTGGAGTGGAGAGGTGCAGAATGGAGTGGAATGTCATAGAGTGGAGTGCCGCAGAGTGGGGTGGCATAGAGTGGAGCAGAGTGTCCTGGTGTGGAGTGGAGTGTCTCGGAGTGGAGTGGCATCAAGTGGAGTGGCGTAGAGTGGAGTAGAGTGTCATGTAATGGATTGGTGTATAGTGTAGTGGAGTAGAGTGGTGTGGAGTGGAGTGGTGTGGAGTGGAGTGGCATGGACTGTCATACAGTTGAGTAGAGTGTCTTGGAGTAGAGTGTCTTGGAGTGTCATAGAGGGTCGTAGAGTGGAGTGTCATAGAGTGTAGTGGCGCAGAGTGGAGTGAAATGGAGTGGAATAGGGTAGAGTAGTGTAGGGTGGAGTAGAGTGTCATAGGGCCTGATTTAGATCTTGGCTAAGGATATAATGGGATTTATATTTCGACGGACAGGATATCCGTCACCGTTGTGGCAGAGTAGCCTGTCCGCCATGATCTAAATCAGACCCACATAGTAGAGTGGCGTAAAGTGTAGTAGAATGCTGTAGAATGAAGTGGCATAGAATGGAGTGGCGTGTAATGGAGTAAAGTGGCATTAAATGGAGTGGTGTAGAGTGGCATAGGGTGGAGTGGCATAGAGTGGAGTAGAGTGCTATCAAGTGAAGTAGAGTGAAGTGGAGTAGAGTGTTGTACAGTGGGGAAGAGTGAAGTGTTGTAGAGTGGAGAGGCATAGACTGGAGTGTCATAGAGTGGAGTGGCATAGGGCGGAGTAGAGTGGAGAGGTATACAGTGAAGTGTCATAGAGTAGAAGAGAGTGGAATGTTGTAGAGTGGAGGAACGTGTCATGGAGTGGAGTGGCAGAGAGTGGAATGGTGCAGAGTGGAGTAGAGTGTTATAGAGTGGACTGGTGTAGAGTGTAATAGCATGGAGTACAGTGTTGTAGAGTGGTATACAGTGAAGTAGAGTGCCGTAGAGTGGAATGGCATAGAGTGGAGTATAGTGGAGTTACATACAGTGGAGTATGCATAGTGTGGTAGCGCTCTGCCATTACAGACAACACATTTTCAATTGAAATTGCCATTACATTTGCACAGACATACAATTCTACTCATAAAACTATGCAGCACACAAACAATAATGTGTATAAATCAACATTACCTAATGTACTGATTTGTTCTGATCGTATTAAAATATTTGTTTCCATTACACTTCAGAATTACAAAAAACTATGCTTCGTTTGTGTTTTCCTAAATCTGATATATGCTAAAATATTTGTACACTTTATTCACGGGCATTTAAATTTTGCTGTGTGCTACAAAACAAATTACATCTGGCAGCCTTTTCTTTCAAACACCCACAGTACCCAGCAAGATTGTCACATAAATCCACTCACTTTGCAGTCAGAGAAAGAAAAGTTAACACCAACCTCCCTTGGAAGCCAGAGCCTAACATCTGACCTCTGTCTTTGAATGCACAGCAAATGTGTTTATTGCTCATTCACTCCGGAACTCCAGCATGGTTATTTTGGGGTGCTTCAGCACCCTCTCTACCCTGCTTCCAGTGCCTATGGAATGGGTGTGAAATTGAGGAAGAGGATTGTTTAGCTCATAAACAGAACATTGTTCCTTACAAGCTTGCAAAATTGATGAACTGGTAATGGCAGAGGTAAGTGGAACCAGTCAAGAGAACTTAGGAAGCAGGAAACCTTTTTAAAGAAATATACACATTTACTGCTTCCTGATCTAGCATACAAGGAAGACAACTGAAAACACATGTACTCTAGAGGAGCACCTCATAAAAAAGAAATAAAGAGTTCCCAGAAGAATACAAGCAGCCAGTTGGAGAGGTGGTAAAAGGACTTTGTCTGTGGGCAGGACAAAGACATGGTGGGCAGCCTAAAACAAACAAAGCCATCAAATAGAAAGAAGGACATGTTAGTTACACAAAGCTAATGGTAGGCAAGGGGTGGAATGCATTCCTAGAGAAGCTGCGCTGTCTGTTAGGCATCAACCTAAAAATGAGCCCTACACCATGGGAGAACACTCGCAAGGTTTTGAGGCCATTAGTTTTTTTCTTATCCAACAACAAACTTTGAGAATTTGTTTTTGGAAAAAAAAACTTTTAAACATTTGGTGTAAGCATCCGTCACCAATGACGGACTAACACCACATTTTTAAATGGCATGTATGAACTGCCATTGCGGCAATTCATACAAACCCATAGAGTTCTGGAATGGCTTTTACTCCATCTGTCAACCCCTAAATATGGCCCTTGGCTAGCTTAGGCAGCTATACTGATAGGTCTTTGAAGAGGTTAGGCCCACATTGTTAGCTCTTGATTCTTTACTGCATGGTATTGTGAATAAAACTTGAATAGTACAAATGTAGTGCAGTGATATTGATGCTGGAATGAGCCCCTGAGCGACCGTCCCACAGGATTCTACTTTTCACTGTAAAATCTCGTCACTTCTTTTGTGAACACAAAAGTCAGTAGGTTAGGAGTATAAATAAGGCAAATTGTATCCCTGTGGAAGTTTCAAAGATTGGTGTATCAAAGTCATCTGACAGTCATGAATACAATTTTCTAAGCCATCTACTTCCTCATTTGTTGTACTCTAACAAGTAAGGCAGGGTCATCCAGTGAATGATATAACAATACCACTTGATAACCTGTATTCATAGCCGGCCTTCCAAAATCTTTATGGTGAGTCAGATTGTGTCTCTTCTGGCGAGCAGATTAAAGAACAGGTATTCTATTCACTCAGAAAGTAAAAGAGCAGTAAAGATGCCTTTACATCTTGTTTTTAATCTTGTCACATTTGCACTGCTTTTAGATTCAGTGGTGAAATGTCAGCTTATGTCGTACAAATTGCATAAAGAGAAAGAAAAGTAAACACAACCTCCATGCTAAAATAAGCAGCTAAGTCAGAGAATTTTGTAAACTGACAATTGTGCTGCACAAAGAGTGTGAAATGCATGTTTGTAGGATGTCAGTTTGTTTTTCTAACACACAACATTTAAATAGCTTGTAAATGAATGGAAAAAGCATTTCGAAATGTATTTTAGTAGTTATGAAAGCACTTTTTTCTAATTCTGTGTGGTGAAAAAAAGTTTTTATTCGGATGAAAACAAATCAGAATACTTTACTTGGTGTTGTGGACATAATAAGCATTTTTGCTGAAACCCAGTTTCCCCAGCTTATCGTTTATACGATATATAGTTTTATCAGTAAAACTGCATGTTGGTGGGAAAGTTTGTGGCCATTTCAAAGGAAAAGGTGCTGTTTGTTAATGCCATGCGCTACCGAATCATGCTTTTGTAATGCATTTTTGAAAAGTGAGTTTTAAACATGAACTGAGAAATATTCTTTCCCCGCCCTGATGACAATGCTATTACGTAACTAAAAGGCAGGTATGGGGTAATTTGTGCCCTATATGTGTACCCTATATGTGGGCTAGATTCTTATTATAAAGGTTTAGTCTATTAAATCAAACAAAATAGTTTTTGCACAGCAGAAATGCTGAACTTTAATATTTGAAGGAGCTCTCACATGCGATACTGAAGAAAAAGGCAGCTCTGTGAAATAAAATATTTGCTAGGATCACACAATTTGAGACCAGATTATGGGTCAAGTACATTTAGATTGAGTAGAATATTTAAGTCACTAGACCTACAGGCCTAGTAATATTTTTATGATTTTTCAGAAGCCTGCATTGTGGCTTCTGGTGATGCAGGATTGCTTAAATTGAATACATTTTTCTTCATACCATGGCTATTCGCCAATTTTCACAATGCCTAGGAAATCCCAAACTTTATTTCTCACTTCACTGTTTTGTGAACTAGTTGATGTTTGCTATGCCAGTCCATAAAAAGGGATGCAACATGTAGTTGTTGGAAAAGTGACCATTGGTGAACATGTGCTGTGGTAGTATTTTATGGAACTTTAACTTGCAATTTTGCTCTTATGTCAGTGATAGAGGCCATGGCAAAATCAACAACTATTCAAACCTATTTTAAAAACCTTCAGCTCAAGGGATAAACAATTCAGACCCAAAAACACTGAACTGTGTCACTCATGGTGAGCTATGCAATCATAACCCCCTCCTATCCATTTCAAGGAGGAGAGGTGCCCCATTCTTGAGTTGCTATTTGGGCATTGGGCCTCCAAGAAAGGTCTGCAATATTTGCTTTGGTTTTAAACTACAAATAGGAGCACTCACAGCATAGACGTGTGTCCCCAAATGTCTCTCTGAACATTTCATACCATCCGCATCAACAGATAACGGGAGAGGAATTCAACAGAATTATTAACACTCTTTGAGACCTGAAGTCTTTCTAACCTGCTGATGCCCAGAAACATTTCACATTTTAAACTCTTTCATCAGAGATGTCAGTACATTTTTCGATTAGTTAGTAGAAATGAGATTCACAAACACAACATTAAAATATTTTTTCTATAATGCAAACAGTAGAGGAGAAGAAAAGCTAATTATCCCCTTCAGAAAGGTTCTTTGAAAAGGTTTCCTGATTCCTATCTTTCAGGGAGAGTGGCCCTTCAAGAGTTAAGAAACCACCAAGGGCCATATGTATCAACCAAAATTGCGATCGCAAACGCTGAAATTCGCAGAATTTCAGCGTTTGTGATCGCAATTTGGCTAAGTTGTATGTATGAAGGCAAAACTGCCTTGCAAAATAAGGAATCGCAAAATTTGCGATTCCCTATTTTGCGAATGCATTTAAGGAATCGCAAATTGCGATTCCTTAAATGCAATGTAAGCACAAAAAAGTGTAATTTGGCCTTAGGAATCGCAAATTACCATCAACTTCAAGTTGGTGGTAATTTGCGATTTCTTTGAAAAATGCACTTTTTGCATTTTCAAAGTGCAATGTGGCGCACATACATGCCCTTAGGGCATGTATGTGCGCACATGTGCACCCATGCTTATTTCAGGGGTGCAACAGGGTGTCCTTTTGACACCCTTGCACCCTTGAAATTGCATTCTCAATTTGCGATTCTCTAATTGCTAATCGCAAATTGAGAATGTCTTCCCATTCATTCCTATGGGCCTCTAGGCCCATAAAAATGAATGGGGAGGGTTTCCTTTATTGCGAATCGCAATTTGCAATTTGCAAATAAGGAATATGTAGGATTCGCAAAACTTTTTGCAAATCCTACATACATCGCGTTTTGCGATTCTCAAATAGCGATTCGCAAAAATTCGCTATTTGAGATTCGCAAAACATGGGTTTGATACATATGGCCCCAAGTCTGTTATTAATTTATTTTCTATAGTTTTATTTTGAAAAGTCGGTTTTCTTAAAGAAAACAGGGCTGCTTTTAAAAAATAAATATTTTTCAAAAACATTTCTCTGAGAATTAGAAGGGACTCCCGGACCACTGCCTAATCTCCTAGAAACTTTTTTCACAAATCCTGAAGAGGAAGGTGTCCAAAGTGGACTCCTTCCCATTTGCGTACTTAAGGGTATATGTACAAGAAAATGGCACAGCGCTGTGGCAAATTTTGCAGTGCCCCGCTGTGTCATTTAAATAATGCAGGGATGCCTAGTATTTACAAGAAAAATGTGCACCCAAGTGTTTTCCCTTGCGCTGGAGCTAAAAATTGTTGTCTAGCACCAACACAGACACCCTTGAACCATTGTGCAAGGGTGCCTGTGTTGCCAGGATGATTGTTTATGTGCAAGACGGTGTCCCTTCCTGCACATAAACAATGATATGTGTCCTGCATTCTGCAGCACACAAAAAAGTAGCAAATCACCATTATTTAATGATTGTTAGGTCTCGCCTACGCAGCGCGCATGCGCTGCATAGGAGAAAAGACCTTTTGCAATAGATTCGGCTTTTCAGCCTAAAACGTGCACGCGTTCCATTGCCTTCAATGGCAACGCGTGCACGTTTGGCGATTCACTTGCGGGAGCGAGCAGCTGGCGCCATATGGTAGCAATTATCGCTCCTGGCGCTGCTCGCTCCCGCAAGGGAATCGTGCAGGTCCCCTCCTCTCCCCCTCCCGCAGTGCGAGGCGCGCGCGCTTGTTTTGTTAGAGGCCACTTGCCCAGTGCTGCAAAATCAAGTCCCAATCCCCACAAACGAGTGTTTTGCATTGATTTTCTTATCTGCATTCGTGAAGCGCACATTCACTGCTCGGGGCATCTTGGCACAGACTAGCATATCGATTTTTTCCTAACTAAATGGTACTAATTTTATTGACCTCACGAGGATGAAACGCAGAGTAGCCGTGCCCGGATTCTAAGTTTTAAGCGTGATGTGGATACATTAGTTCACGGAGCCTCCAGACCCAGCCTAGGCGTTTATAATGTGCCTTTCCTAAAACAGACAGCTATTCAGAACAATGGCAGAACGGCTAACTTAGCATAACATACTAAACTCAACCAATCGAAGGAAATCCCAAAGCAATGTGAAAATGGCACCCAGATGAAGAGAGCGCAATAGTGCCATGCTGATAGTAAAGGCGCTATACAAGTGCTTGCAACACAACATGTCATTAAAGCAAACATTCATCCATTCCTTTACATTCCCCGAGGCTGCCACTGATGGCTGAGAGGTCAGCATTCATCCCAGCGTCTTTGCAGTTGCTCCGTGCAGACGGTTTGTCAATGTCTGTAGAATGCATGCTACAAGCCTACCTCGGTGTCGAGGCCGCCAGTGAATGCATAGCTCATTCCAGTGACTTTGCGCTCAGGATACTCGAGCGACAGTGACTGTTGCCGTATACACTGTGCCCCTGACCAAGGAAGGGCTCAGCACACACAGCACAGACTGCTTGTTTGTAATTATCCTGACTCCATCTCATTAAAGTGGGAATCACTCTTCTCCCGGTATACTCCTTTCACTCATCCTCTAAGAGCGCCGTAAACTGAACTTCAGCCACGAGACTCGCGGGGTAGGCAGACAACATTCTGACACGATTTTCATGCATTATTTGTTTTCGTTGCAAAGACTCATGCTCTCCCTTACCTTTGTTAAAGTTTGCTTGTTATATTTTAGCCTCGAGCGAGTATAATTATCGAATTGTTTCACTTCGATGTATAAAATTAACTATGGTTAGTATTCACATGACCTGTACTAGACAGTCAGTGTCAGTCTCCCGGCAGCTAAACACGGTACCGCGGGCCCCGCCAGCCCATGAGAGGCTCAGGCCACAAACTCGACCCTGGAAGCCACGGTCCGGTCCGGACTCACCAGCATCATTGAGAGAGGCTGCAGCAGGCACCAGCACTGCAGCGACCCGGGTCCCGGGCCCCCATGGTGTGCCACAGCGACCCCCCCTCGGTAATTGGCAGCAGTGAGTGTGTGTCAAAGCCGCGCGGCGCCCGGCGTCTTCAGAAGGGCACAGGAGTGACGCCGTCCCCGCTCCGAAAGGAGAGCTCACCTCTCAACACGTGGCATGGCGGGGGTCGGATTTAAAGACAAGCATTGGCATGGCCAATAGGTCTCGCCTTTGGGACCTTATAAGTGTTTAGCCATGCAACAGCTGATGTTGTTGCACCAAGGATATTGTGCTGGATAACTAAACACTTACAAGGTCCCAAAGGCGAGACCTATTGGCTATGCCAATGCTTGTTTTTGTATAGGAAGGGACACCTTCCTGCACAAAAACAATCATTAATGGTGTTTTGCTCTTTCTATGTGTGCTGCACATGTTCCACTGTGATGTTTATCTTGTTAGAAATGTTCCAATTCCACAATAGCTGAACTTCTTCCGAGAGTGATCGGGACTGTGCCCATCCTTGCTTGGTTATATAGAACATAGATGTTGTATTGTCTGTTGTGACTAGGACTGATTGACCTGTTAGTCTGGGAAGGATTGCATGCAGGCCTAGGCATATGGCACGGAGCTCCAGCAGATTGATGTGAAGTTTCTTTTCCGCACCCCACCATAGGCCTCTTATAGAAAGCTCTTGCACATGAGCTCCCCATCTGACCATGGAAACATCCTGTGTAAGTATCATCTTGTTTGGTAAGGGTAGGAAAAAAAGTTCTGCATTCAAATTTGTTGGAAACATCCACCATAGTAGTGTGTGATTCAGCCTTCTTGTAAATTGTACTGTATCTTCCCAGGACCTTTGACTTGTTTCCATTGCAAGTCCAGTTCCTGCTGAACAGGCCTTATGCAAAGTCTACAAAGAAAATCAGGCCTGTACATGAAGACATCAGACTAAATTGAGATTTGTGTTGTCTCACTGTTACCAGCTATTTTGTAGACATGTTTCTTGCCAGTCTGTACGCCCCTTCCTGAGATGGAAAAGCTTTTCCCAGATGCGTGTCGATCAAAGCACCCAAGAACTGGATCAATGTTTGCGGTATCAATTATGATTCTTCCCTGTTCAATGTGAGGCCTAGTTTTTTGAAGAGTTTAATGTAGGCCTCCATAGACCTTCTTGCCCATTCCTTTGGTGGTGCTTTGACGAGCCAGTTGTCGAGGTATGGGTAAAGGTACTGCCTTGAACTGGTAGTGTCGTCCCGCTAACAAAAATAGGAGGTATTTTCTGTGTTTTTGATGAGTAGTTATGCGGAAACAGGCTTCCTGAAGATCAGAAGGGTCATAAACTCTCCTTCTAGTATCATCAGGAGGACTTCCATTAGAGTAACCATCTGGATAGACCGTTTCTTAAGAATTTGTTGAGCTGTCTGAGATCCAGGATTGGTCTCCATTAACCGGTCTTCTTCTTTATCAGGAAAAACATGGAGTAAAATCCATGGTTCCTTTTTGTAACTTGGGGACAATCGCTATAGCCCCGTGAGTAAGAGCTTTGAAGCTCCTGTAAATAGAGATAATGTTCTTTCTTGAGTGGGGGTACAGGCGGTCTCTGAATGAACTCTAATTTATGACCTGAAAGAACGATGAGCCTCACCTATTTGTGTGCAGTAATACTCTCCCAAGCAGCAAACTGAGAAATTATCCCACCCCCAATTGTAAAGTAGGAGATGAGAGGGGGGTAAAGGTAGAGTGTCAAGCTCTCTTTTGATTGTCATCGGTACATGATTGAGAGACACCTCTGTTTCTTTCTGATAGTCTTCCATATGACTGTCTCCGATTATGGTTGTAGGACTATACTTGATCATATCCTGACTGCCTTTGAGGATATTATGAATGTTGACTTCCATACTAGTTGAAATCTCCACTGAAAGTTTGAGATCTTCTTGAACCACGACAATTAGAAGACCCATATCTATTTCAATAATGCATAAGGCCCAAAGCCTTGGTCGTATCTGTATCTTTTTTGAGGCCTTGAAGGGCCTCATACACATGTTTGGCAAAAAGAGTAAGGCCTTCAAAGGGCATTTTTAAAATCTTTGATTGCACCTCAGGATGAAAGGCTGTGAACTTCAACCAACCTTGTCTTCTTAAGACCATAACTCCTTCAAGTTGCTGAAAACCTGTATTTGAGACATCCATTGCAGCATCAATAATAAAAGAAGTGAGTTCTCCTTCCTTAAGGATAGCCCTTACAGGCTCCCTTTTATCCTCAGGAATAAGCTCAATTAATGCTGCACTATCATGCCATAACTGACGATCATATCGCCCTAGAATCGCTAAAGCACTGGCAGAATTGATAGCGGTCGCTGCCATAGATGAGATTCTTTTACCCAAATTATCTATAAGCTTACTAGCTCTGTCTGGATGACTAGAAGATGGTGTGATCAGATTTTAATTCTTCTTTGGACCACTGAAGGGATAACTGAGTCTGGCTTAGCATGCCTGGTGAGCCATGCTGGATCAGTATAAGGACTTTTATACTTCTTCTCCAGATAAGGTATCACCGCTGGAACTGAGGCTAGACTTTTCATTAGCTTAATTCCTTCTGACCATCCAAAATCTAAAATTGATATTGCCATTACAGACTTCCTTGGTTGCTCCTTAAAGTCACAAATAAACCATTGTGATCAATGGGTTTCATTAGTAAATCAAGCTTCTTTGCTGCTTTTTCCATTAGAGAATGAAATTTTTAAATGTCATGTGTTGAGTCTTGTGGCACAGGAAAGTCATCCAATGGAATAAATACATCCTCTATAGGATCGCTTTGTCCTGCATCATTTTGTGGAAGTTCACCTTCCTCCTCTTCCACATCTGAAAACGTAGATGTATTGGAGTCATCATCATTCATGTCCTCAAATGTTGGAGGAACCAGTGGTCTTTGAACCCCTCTAGGGGATGGCCCCTTTGGTGCTAGGGAAGGCAATGGTGATTGTTATCTAGGTGTAGTAGTAGGCAAAGGATTATGTGGTGGCAGAGGATTATTAGCTGTTTGCTGCGGTAATATTTTGTGAAAGTTTCCATCATCTATTGAAACGTAGTTAAGAAAGCCTTAGGCACTTGAACTACGTCTGGCTGCCTGTATTGATTAGGTGATCAATAAGACCTTGAAAGATGAGGAATATAATCCTGCTGATAGTCATATTCAGACTAACATTCATTTTCCTCCATGTTGCCTTCAAAGTCTGGGACATATTTTACATTTAATTGTTTTGAACTATATGCAGACGGGGCATAGTCATTATCCTCTTCCTCTTGATCAGATGGTAAAATATAAGTTGGTAGCAAAGGTGGCACAATTGATGGTGGAAATGTGTCTGTTTCTCTTAAAGCTGCAGTGGACGGCATCGCCATCGATGAGATCACGACCATTGACAACATCGTCAATGACACCAGCAAGACCGTTGTGTCTACAAAGAAGGGGAGCTCAGGGCTTTTTTAACAGGTGCCCAACGATTGATCAATACAAAAGGGTATGCAGTTCCTGACTGAATCAAACAGGTTGCATAAGAGAGCAGCCGCTCACTTAATATCTAGATAGAGGAGGGGAATTCATCTTGTTGGAATTAAGGCCCTCACACACCCAGCCAGCTAGTATATAGTTCCTGTGTGACGAGGTGGTAAGCTGGTATGAGAGGCCTTGGCTGCTACCGGTCACTGCGTGTTCACAATAAGGGTCCAGAAAAGGTGGACAAAGTCCTCGTGCCCTGAAGAAATTGCCACTACAATTTACAGGCAATGAAACATGTCGGCCCAACATTACATGGTCTGCAAACATGCAGTATGTTTTTATTTTGAGTAAGCCCCCGAGTTGAGAAGAAAAGTAGCTTCCTGGTGACTGGGTGGCTTACCTCAATTTTAATTACACGGGGTTGTTCTGTGTTACTGTATACACATGTTCACTGGTTTCACTGGGTTTCTGGACACCGATTTCATTTATATTTTTTGTTTACGAGGTAGTGACCAGTGATGAGAAACGTGGGCATAACTGGTGATAATTAACCAGTAAGCTCCTCTGGTGGTGCGCACGTGAGGTGCTACCTCGTGTTTTCACAATTTTTTCACATTGATGCACATTTGTGTGTTATATATACCTGTTAAAGTGTAGGGTATGTTGTTTGAACACAGTGACTGTTGACTCATGGGTCGGTTCTTTCTTTTTTATACAGGGCGAGTATGAGTTGGGACAACACCTATAAAATATGAAGGGTTGCTGTTAAGGAAGAAAATAAACTTCCATTCCCACTCATGAAATTAATAAGATTTGTTGGCCCGAGCTGATCAGGTCTTTTTGTTGTTATTTTGATTTTGAGTGGAGGCGACCTGATCTGAGTTTTCCCTCTTGAGCTCCTTTTTGTGTAGAAGAAACATATTGACCCTAGTGCGCGGTACCCTGTAACACTACTGCAGGGTTGCGCCACACTTAGTTTTAATCAGGAGAGGGGCCATACTCATTAAAATAGTTCTGATTGGACCCCTTTTTCCCGTTTTAGCCTCACTTTCCTTAACATCTACACTCACTAGGCCCCTCACACGCACTGCACCTTACGGCAAGGAATTAAAGATCTCCGCCAAAGAGCCCCTTCGTGGGTGCCCGTCGGGTATTGCAGCGCCGACCCGACGAGGAGCAGACCCAATGATGAAGCATGACACCTAGCTGGCTGGGTGTGTGAGGGCCTTAATTCCAACAAGAGGAATTCCTCTCCTCTATCTAGATATTAAGTGAGCGGCTGCTCTCTTATGCAACCTGTTTGATTCAGTCAGGAACTGCATACCCTTTTGTATTGACCAGCAAGACCGTTGCCACTGGCGATGGCACAATCAAGACTGCTGAAGGAGTCGACGTTGACGGTGTGGTCGCTGTTGATGCTGAAGTGGTCACTGATGACAAAGTCACCATCAACAGCAAACTCATTATTAAAGAGATCGCCGTCGACATCGACGAGTCTGTCGTTGACTTTGCATTTTTACAGATTTTTTCTTTTTCAAAACAGGTTGCCCCATGGACTTTATTTTAGACAAAGATTATTTAGAGGAATGTTTCCCATGCTTAATGGTAGAAGAGGTGGCTGCAAGCACTGATCCAAACATGTCCAATTCAGTAAACTTATTAAGTCTCCTTTTTGTGTTGCTTTCATGAAAGTGCTTGGAGGAGCACTCTTCACGATATCTTCCCCTATAGAGGGGTATCTCCTTTAGAAGAAGGAATATTATCCTTATCCGTCAGATGCAATACCAACCTTGTCTCTCTGCTTTTTAGGGTTTTAGAGGTAAACGTATGGCAAATGTCACATTTAGATGCCTTATGACTTAGAATATGGCAATAAATACATTGAGAATGTGTATCATCACCGTAAATTTTTTTAAGGCCACAAAAAGAACAGGACTTAAAAAGTGGTTTTTTTCTCTGTTAGCCATGGTGACAGTTGGTGACAGCTGGCTGTCAGAATTAAAGATCTCTCTGGTCCAGAAATTAATAAAATATGCCTAAAAACAACTCACAGCACTTTAGCTAAAGATAGGTATGATTCAAATTCAGAGCAGATCAAGACTGTAACAGAAAGTGAGGTTCAGTGACAAGTTAGAGCAGAGCTCTGCGAGGGGGCTCCCTCACACACAACGTGTGGTAGAAATCTGAGCTATGGCAGCCTCTAGGAGGAGTAGGAGAGCTTGAACTTCTACCTCATTGGCTGACGTTTGGGTGCTTTCAAATAAAGTGGATGGGCAACTAAATGTACAATGTTGTTTTAGGCTTATGGCCATTTTGAACTGTATACTATATGCTCTATACTGTGACAGTTACTCATATTGTTCATTGGCATGGGGCATCTGCAGCGTGTGTGCTCTTTCTGAGCATTATGAGTGGAAAAGTGTGTCTTGGCTTTAATGGGCCGCAGGGAAGTGCCTTGTGGTTTGAATGCCAAAGAGAGTGAGAAGAAATGTATATGATGAGAGATTGAGAAAATGAAAAGCGATTGCCCAATGAATGAATGCATTAAACTGATACAGGAAAGACTGACACCCATAATGGTCCACTGGAATTGGATTCACAAGTGTTGAAATTCAGAAGAGAGAAGAAGGTAAAACCATTACCACAGCCTGGCCACAGCACACCTCCAGCCTATCAGTGTCCAAAGCTCAACTCCTTATGCCCTCACATGCCCCATTTCTTCTCAATCCCCATGCCACCCCATCACACAACTGCTCTCTTGTGCAGCGCACATGGGTATTGAGAGAGTACTGCCTTCTAAAGTGCATAGGCATGAAGGTAGCATTCTCTTCATACCTTGGTATCCAATTTCTGCCATGGGAAATCCACAGAATTGCATGGGAGATGCTGGCAGGGAAGCAGGGCTGCGTAGCGTTCTACATTTTAGCTAGGGGCATGCTGATACGGGCCTTGGTTATTGGTGCTTGGTCCCAAAGAGGAAGGCCAATGCCTAGGTTCCACCCCAATTTATCCATGATTCAACTGCCTATATATTCTCATAGAGTGACATCTCAAGAGGGCCTAATGAAGAGATGCAGAGGGGCATATGGATAAAAGAGGGACTAGCTTATCAAAGCATTCTCTCGAGATAAATAAAAAATGACCGTCATCTTAGAATGGGGTTTTCACTACCTGTACTAAAAAACCCATTCTAAAATGGCCACCATTTAGCATTATAACTGTGGAAAAGTCGCATCACAGTGTAGATAGGAAGCCTGTCACTGTTGGACGGCGCAAGTAGGTTCTACGCAGTTGCCCGCAATGCACTCTGTGCAAGTGCTGACCATTCTGGTGTGCCGAAATACAGTGTCCCGGAGCGCAAAGCCTCAAATGGAATATTTACTATGAGAATCACCAATGTAAAATATAAATGGTAAAAATCTAGACATACTCAAACGTCTGTGGGCTGCTCCAAGCTGTAAACAGCCTTAGATCCAGGCAATGGTTGAAGAGGGCTAACCGATGTCAACTAATGGTTGAAATGGGCTGACCCAAGCACCTCTCTGTGTACTGTTATTGTATTGACATGATCTCTGGTTTACAACTAAAGCAGCTTATAGCTAGACCTAAACATTTAATGCTTCAAAAGATGGGTGAATCTACCTTTTTACAGTCCTTATCTAATCAACCATTGACTTTTAAGCAAAAGTTCCATACTAATAGTGTACTCATTGTCAGCTTCCTTACACTGTTACTAAGCTAGATTAAGGGCATGTAAAGAGTTGAAAATGTTGACTAAGACAGAGTAAACATTCCCATTTTATGGACTTGGAGAAGATATTTTGTCTGTCGCAGAAAACAAAAATCTTAAATACGTGAATATAATTCTAAGAAGCATTGGCAAAACAAATAATGTATGCAGTTGAAATGCAACTACACAGCTATTGGCTTTGCCAGTGTTTGTTTCTAAAGCATTGCCAAAATGAAACTCACCCCTATTAGTTCATTCTACACTCTGCTACCCAAGTGATCTATCGCATAATGATCTACACTGACCTAAAATGACTGACCTGGAAGCCCGCAGCTCATTTCAGACAACCAGTATCACATACATAGCACTACACCCAGGGCCGGACTGGCCGTAAGGGGCACCGGGCGTTTTCCGGTGAGCTGGAGGGGATGGCAGTGCTGTAATAACGGCCCCTGACACAAAATAAAAGCAGCAGCGGTGCTCGCAACTAGAGCTTCTCAGTTACACCCCACCCCCGGGGGCGGTCGAGTGGAGTTGCCAGGGCTGGTATCTCTTCCCAGTCCGACTGTGACTACACCTTGGCGTTCCTAAAAACCAGACAAACTAAATGAATATCTCTGCAAGAAATAGAACAGCTAGAATGAAAGTGCTACTTTGTCCAGAAATCCATAGGCTCCTTCGCTGGGAATGCCCTCAAAATCAGGAACAATATGCAACATGCCACACTTCAAGGGGATTCAAAAGAGAATTAAGATTCTCGTTACACAATGACTTTGAATATTGTCCATGAGCCAGTGTCAATGGCATTTTGACCCAAGGGGATAGTAGGGTTGTCATCAGAACAAACAAATGATAAAGCTTGAAAGAAAGTGGAAGAGCAGACCAGAGGTCCTAAATCTAGGTGGTATGGTTCCAAACGTTAGGTAACTAGACATATGACAATGCATTGAAAGATAAATGGTTCATTTTGCTGCCGTAACGGGGTTTAGTCTGCTCACTGATGATATTTGTCAGAAAAAGTTGCATCTACAGGAAAAGTTGATGGGAGGGAAAAATTCACCGATCCACAGTGGACTGGGGAATTTTTGTGCTGAAGGAGCACAACCCGTCTGGGAACAGTACATAAGAGAGCTGGTCTTCAATCTGTTGGGGAAAGCGTAGTGCATCACCAGAAACAAGAGCACGTTGAAACATCCTTGGTGCAATGTTACGATGTTAGCTCACTATTGAATGTCCTGTGCAAACATTAGAGTCCTATGTGGCCATTTGCTTTTGACTCACGCTTGTTCATCTACTGTTAGTGTGTGAAACACTATGATAATTGAGTCAATACATTTTCACAGCTTGCTAAATATGACATGATGCAGCTCGTTTTGCAGATTTGGAGGATAATGGTAACTTGGACAGGTGAATTTCTGAATTCCAGAGACATATACCTCTGTTTGAGTGATCGTAGCACTGTCCGTGCACCATAAATAGTAGAGTGTTCATGTGACTGAGCTTTTCACGCGCACTCTGAACTCGGAGGCTAATATCTACCAAAGGTAAGGTATGTTGTGCTATAGAAAGACAATTCCACATTCCTCTCAAAGTGCCGTCTTTAAAGGCAGGACTTTAACAGGTCATTTACACAGCACACTGTATACTACAGGGATCAGCCAATGCTTTTGGCGTACTGCAAAGCCTTTATATATTTTCTTGACATGCACAATGGCCCTTTCTTCAGTGCATTATTAAATACATAATACAACGAACGTATTTAAATTATACACGTTTTAAAATACAGCTCTTGTCCTTGGAGTGATCTTAGCTGCTGGCACATATCAGCAACAGTGTGAGTAGTTTGTGAAAGCCCAGACTTTAGAGAATGTATTTTCTTAAGACATCTTTCTTAACAGCATGTGAAATCAGCTGTATGCAGTAAAATATAGCATTAAACCACAGGGCAGGTGCGATACGGCAACAATTATGGAATAATTGCCATTGTTAACCTTTTCCATCTGATTTAATGCTACTAGTTGGTATCCCAGGAAAACAACTGCTAGGGGAAAAACACAAGATGGCCGCATATATGCGTGGCCATCTTGGAAACGGTTTGTTAACATTAAAAAGCAAAACCTATTCCAAGACCATTGCAATGCATGCAAACATACAGGCGGCCCTCTGAGAATCATTTTAGAAAACATTTGAGCATGGCAACCTACAGAATCCGGCGTCCAGCGTAGGAGTAAAGCTGTGGGGGCGAGAGCAAATATGTGCTTTACATAAAGGGTGGGAGAGTGAGCTTCCCTAAGCAAAAGTGACAGAGAGAAAATAGTCCCTTAATCTCTGCAGAAAAATGACACCAGCAGTAGGAGGATACAACAGAACCATTCAAAACACAGACAGAACAAAAGGCACCTTTGATCGGGCAAAAGCAAGAATTGGGAGGAAAGCCATTGAATCAGGAGCTGAGAAAGCGAAAAAAAGCCCCCCGCCTCCACGAGGACATTACGCCTACCAAGCCTCACTTCGGAGCCCGGTGCCATATCTGTAGTCTGATCGCAGTGTCCCACAGTACTGAGGGACCGATAATTGGCTACGTTCATCCCGAGACGATTTTCCGACTGTGGAGTCCGTCTCATTTTACTGCATCTCAGACTGTATTCCCAGCCTTGATTCCTACTCCCCCTCTGGGGCCTCCCACGCATTCTAACTCCTTCTCACATGTAAGCTTGCTCCTTGAGCAAATTATTCTCAGTTTTCTTAAAACTTTGCTGAGCCGATTTTTTATTTCTTTTTTCTTCAACCTGCCTTAAGCTCGAGCCCCGTGAGTATTATCCTTATTATTGTTACTCTTTGTTGATTTTAATTCTCAGGGCAAACGGCCTCTATTCATGTGGTGCCGCTGCAAGCACCACTGCACTCTTCCATTTCAATTTGCCAGCAATAATCCACTCGGAATATTGATTTTATGATTGTTTGCCCTGTAAAAACCAACCCCCCCTCAGGTCCATATTACTTTGTGACAACTTCTTGCAGTCCTCAATAGATGTTCTACACACAGGCACTGCTTTTTGATCAACCAGTATGTATTCTACGTATCTTCTTCATTTTCCTTACCAATTGAGTCATATACCCCTCACGCTGAATTTCCCTTTTATTTACCAGTCCCCCAGGTCATCTACAGTTCTGATGAGACCCTCCCTCATAGGGTCGAAACGCCATCAACATCCTCACAGATAGAGCTTTTGTTCTTACTGTTGTTACTGTATTTCTCTGATGCTGTGACTGAATGAGGCTGCCTATTTAATACCAACATACCATTTATTTCACACACTTAGGGGCCGATTCTGATGCGGGTTGGAAAAGCTTCCCGACTGAATCGGTTGGGAAATGGTGTCCGACCCACTCGGATCGGGAAAGTCCGACCGGCGGAGTAGGATGCATCCGGATGCTTCCAGATACGATTTGGTTGAACTCCCATTGACTTCAATGGAAACATTTGTTCCTAACCGCATCAGAATTGGGCCCTCGGTCGGGAAGACACGTTCCCGATCCGATTTGGAAGGAGCAAATGCCGTTGGGAGGCCCTCGGTCGGGAAGCTTTTCCAACCCGCATCAGAATCGGGCCCATAGTCACTATTTTCCTTTTTAGGTCTCGCCTAGGCAGCGCGCATGCGCTGTCTCTCCGAGACATCAAGTAATCTGTATGTTGGGTGAAACTCCGCCCATTGCCGGAAAAATTGTCCTGCCGCTTGCCATTAGTTTAACTGTGGCATTGCTCTTCTTAGCTGCCTTTTCATTGGCTGTTGATCCGATGCTAACTTCCGTTTATTCCGGAAGCAGCACCGCCTGACTACAGTCTCGTTACGCTTAAAGCATGGTAATTGTTCTTTGGAGAACTCTTTGTTAATTATTGCTTGTGGCAATGTAATCACGGCACTCCGGTGTGCGGGCGGCAGATGTTTTTTACTGCTCCTACTGCTGTGTACGGGGGCAAAACTGCCCATGAGAGGGTGCCCCGGAGATACAGGATCAAAGAGGGTAGAGACGCACTGTACATTAAATATGCATGGGTGCGCGGCGCCCGCTTATTTTATTTTCATTGTTTCCTCCCTGGCGCTGCGATTTAAATTTAGCACGGCGCGTGCTTTGATTGTTTCCTGCCTCACGCCCAGTTTCACCATGGCGGTGCATCACCATGCATTGCTTCGTTACGCTTAAAGCATAGAGTGGGTGTATGTTAATCAGTCAGTCAGGTTTCAGTGAGAATAAATCAATGTTGTGCTCTAACGCATTATCACGAATTTAGAAGGTTTATTTTAATTTTCCTTCTGATGCTTAAGACTCCTGAATGTTTAAAGGCATCAACACTTCCACCGCCCACCCCCTCCCCCTGTCCTTTCTACGTGACCTCGTCCACTGGGCATTACAGATTTTTCCTTCCTTTCATGACCACTAGCCAGCGATTGAATTTTGTTTCCTTTGCCCAATGCTTTTTAAGAGTCCCCTTTTACCAAGTAAATGGTGCACTCTCTAACATAGCTCTCTGTTGAGCTGTGGTTTTGTAAGTGTTGTTCTATACTTTAGCCAACATTATATGACGTAATATAACCCCAAGCTTCTCTGTGCAATGCTTGAAAGATGGGTTTAAGCTACATAAAGACCTCTAATTAAAACTACAAAACGTCGAGCATGCCTGTGCATTTTTGTGGAAGCGGGAGCCCTGTGTATAAAAGTAAGGCACTCGCCCGCTTCTTCCGACCTCAAAATTGCTTTGTCAGTACGGCCGGGTGCTTTCCGGCAGCTGCGCTTTATATTTAATTAAGATGGAGGAAGCGGGCGAGTGCCTTACTTTTTTTGTGTGTGCAACATCTCGACTTTCATTGGCTATGTGTTTAATAACACAATCAGGCTGAACGCATTAGGTTCTACAGCAGGGGTTTCTCGTGTCACTGGCGGTACTTGTGTGTGTATGAATGAATGTAAGCATGCCTCGTGAAAAGAAGGGATGCTGAAAATGACTCTTAAACAAACGAAATTGAACAGGGATCACAGTCTTACATGTTGGTCAGCGGGCTGCACAGGTATTGCGTTAAGGCGCGCAACGCCCATTGGGCTCAAAGGGCTTCAGCCCCCCCCGTCGTGTGTGGCAGCCCGGGCTGAGACAGCTTCCCGGACACACACAGCCGCACCAAGTACTTCACAGGTCTTTAAAAGACCATTTGCTTGTAAATGAGGCTCTGTTGTTTTTCACCCCTTTTTAGAGCCTCTGCATCCCCACTCATCCCCACTCAGCCTATTGCTGGAAGAGTCAGCCCCCCCCGAAATTGTTTCTTAGCCCCCCCCGAAATTTGGCTCTAGTTGCGCCTCTGATTGCGTTGGCTCATTGGCACTTTTCGTCGATAAGCTCCTCGTTTTCGAATGGAGTACCGTAGGCACAGCAAACTTCCATCGGCCGATGCCACGGCAGCGCTGCCCTTATGTAACCCCTGTGTGACAGCTTCATTCCACCTTCTCTGCAAGGTACTTGCCGCTGGTGGTGGTGTGGCTTCTGTTTGGAGTATGTCTTTGTAGTTTGGATACAAAAAGGTGTTCTTGCATGACTGCATCTGTAGCTAGTGCACCTGTGAATGAGGTGTTACGTGGAAGTGAACGTGTTGAATGAAGTGCCACACCTGTCCAGATGTTGAAAATGAGTAGCCATCGAGAGGCTCTGTAACCTTATGGCTAGTGAGTGACCTACATGACCTTAGAACTCCAAGTGACATTAAGTAATCTTGGGAAAGTTGTATGTTGTGATACTCTGTTCTAATAAATGTGGGGTATCATGCTGTCCTCAACATCAGTCCTTAACAGTTCTCTTTTTTGCGTAGGTGAGGTGGGCTAGATTTATGTATGAGAAATGAACTGTTAGCTCTCATGTTAACACTTATCAAATACCACCTGTTAATAAACACTGCCTCTGGTGGTGAATGGTTCATTGGTGTGGCATATAGGGTGGACTCAACAGAACTGGTAGATTGCTTTGGTGGTGCAAAGAAAGCCCAGGGCAGTAAGTGGTGAGAGAAATTGAGTTGGGGTGGGTGGGTGGGTGGGTGGTGAGGGAAGTGGAGCAGATGTGTTGATGGGGTGTGGGTTGGAGTCAATCCGTTTCTGAAATGGATGGCAGAAGAGTTGTAGTGACTCGTTTACTGAAGCAAGGATGGTTGGTTTTGGTTCCAGTGAGTTGAATGATGTACCATAGTCAGGTGTCTCGCAATTCTGTACAAATGGGCTCCTGTATGGGTGAGGTTCTGTTTCTATAGAACTTGAAGTGGTGGATTGGTTGTGCATGAGGAAGTAATGGTTCGCTGCAGAGGTATCTTGGTTTCTCTGTTTAAATGGCTTCGTGGGCACTACAGAGGTAGTTGAATTGTAATCAGAGTTTGATTCTAACCGTGTTGCTCCATCATAGGCCATCTCTACCTTTTTCATGCAAGATTTCTTGTGGTGTCACCTAGTCTGTGATTGTGGAAAGTCCTTACTTGGTTGTGTATCTGTCTAACCAGCCATCAGTTTTGCATTACTCACCTTAGTTGTTTTGTCCGCTCTGCTGTTATGTAAATATCCTCACCTCCTGCAGCAGCATATTGGCTCTACGCCTGTAGGAATAGAACACATGGGTACTGGCCGTCTAAAATTGTCCTTCGTAAATGCTGGCGTCTTGACTGCCCCTCAAGCTGCAGAGATTGTACAGATCCAGGCTTCATATGTCAAACATAGCTATTCCAAGTACACAGGTATTATAAGTCTAGACGTTTGTGTTAGAACAGCAAAAATTGTTCTTAGGTTTAACAAATGATAGCTCATTTTATTATTTAATGCTCAATATTTAGGTAAAGGTAGCAGTCATTTAGAGTGAGAGTTTAAGCTATTAGCATTGTAAATGAAAATGCCTTTTATGTAGGTTTTAAAAACCAAAACATAAATAAGAGACATTGTCACTTACAATGCCAATGGCTCAAACTCGCATAAATGCGAGACCTATTGCATTGCAAATGCTTGTTTAGTTATGGTTCTTTCACTTAGGGCTCTTTAAGAACTTCCCACACCTATCACAAAAATGCATAACCTTGCTCATGCATTTTGCATTTCGTGCTTATAATAAACTCAATTTGGATTAATTGATTTCTACTACTTCATACTGGTTATCTATATGCTCTTCTTTAGTTATTGCAAATAGAACAATTGATGGACAGAATGCAGAACAATGTCATACCTTCACCCCAGTACAGAGATCTGGGCCTAAATCCATCGTTTTTTTGCTCACCATGCCATTCCAGTTTGAACCCAGCCATACGCAAATCAGTCTTGACCCTGCGCCCAATGGGAACAGTCCAGCCCGAACTGCCAGGCCAGGTACTCCCTGGACTGGAAACAAGCATCCTAGGACCGGTTTCGGGGTTTCACCCCTCATCAGCCAGGATAGCTTGACTCCATTGGCATGGAGAGTACAGGACCCACGTCTGGGCATAGCCGTCCCACTTGGGGTGACAAACTCAAAAAGAAAAATTGATGGACAGAATGCAGAACAATGTCATACATTCACCCCAGTACAGAGATCTGGGCCTAAATCCATCATTTTTTTGCTCCCCATGACATTCCAGTTTGAACCCAGCCATACGGAATTCAGTCTTGACCCTGCCCCCAATGGGAACAGTCCGGCCCGAACTGCCAGGCCCGGTACTCCCTGGACTGGAAACAAGCATCCTAGCACCGGTTTCGGGGTTTCACCCCTCATCAGCCAGGATAGCTTGACTCCAGTGGCATGGAGAGCACGGGACCCACGTCTGGGCATACCCGTCCCACTTGGCGTGACAAACGCAAAAAGAACAATTGATGGACAGAATGCAGAACAATGTCATACATTTGACCCAGTACAGAGATCTGGGCCTAAATCCGTGGGTCCCGGGCTCACGGTGCCACTGGAATTAAGCTATTTTGGCTGATGAGGGGTGAAACCCTGAAACCGGTCATAGGATGCTTGTTTCGGGTCGAGGGAGGACCTGGCATGACAGTTCGGGCTGGACTGTTCCCATGAGGCACAGGGTCAAGACTGATTTGCATATGGCCAAGTCTGAACTGGGGTGGCATGGTGAGCAAACAAATGATTGATTTAACCCAGATCTCTTGACTGGGGGTGAATGTTTTGATTTGTTCTGCATTCCGTCCATCAATTGTGTGTCTTTTGCTTTCTCCCCCTAAGTGCGCCGGGTATGCCCAGACCTGGGTCCCTGGCTCACTGTGCCACTGGAATCAAGCTATCCTGGCTGATGAGGGGTGAAACCCCGACACCGGTCCTAGGATGCTAGTTTCCGGTCCAGGGAGGACCTGGTTCGGGCTGGACTGTTCCCATGAGGCACAGGCTCAAGACTGATTTGCATATGGCCAGGTCTAAACTGGGGTGGCATGGTGAGCAAAAGAATGATGGATTTAACCCATATTTCTTGACTAGGGTGAATGTTTTGATTTGTTCTGCATTCGGTCCATCAATTGTGTGTCTTTTGCCTTCTTTAGTTATCGTCTGCCTTATTATATTTTCCTTGTGAATGAGTTCCATGCGAACGCTTGTTTAAAACCTAAGTTAGATACCCATGTTCACATGGACATTTGGGTTGCTCTTGTGTTAGAAAAATTAATTATAATAAAAGTTGAGTTGGACCTATTGCTCTGGTTAAGTCCTTTGTGCCAGAGGGCATTTGATGTTTTGGTAGTTATTTCATTAGTCAGGGGTGGGGGGGGGGTCATTTAATACTGATAAGCTTTTCTCCTAGCATTTCTAGTGATAACCTTACCTGAAATGCTCGAGTAGGCACTCTTGATAATCCTGCTTAGGGTGTTCATAGTGTAATGTTAACATTTGTAGTTACTATTTTACAGTGATAAGGACTTTGCTTGAGCAGAAGTAACTTTCAGAACAGGAAAGGTTGTACCGTGGGACTCCCACTTCGACAACAGGGAATGATTCAAGTATGTGAATCTATGAAAAAAATCCCAAACTGGAGAATCTTCATTTTCCTGCCTCATAGTTTAGTCAACCTGATGTATAATTGGGGCCTGTTATGCTGCATGATTACAATGGCTCTGGGTGTAGTTATAAAAGCTGACACATGCATATATGATAAAATGGCATGACTCGGCTTAGACATGGGTCCTTATTGGAAGCATTCAATAAAGTGAGCTTGATCTAGGGACTTGGTTGTGTATAAAAGAGCATGCTTTGTGCTGCTGCAAGACGTTGAATAAAACGGAAATGATACCTACTTGCAATACTGCTACTCCACTGCCATATAATGAAGGTGCATGTCTCAGGAAAGCACAACCCCAGTTCTTCAAAAATTCAATACCTGCGGTTCATAATGCCCCACTAGAGTGTGCGTACATCAATACAATGGTGATCATTCTTACTAATAAATGGCTATGAGGACCCTGACCCTGAGTAGCAAGACAGACTTCAGCACCTACCCACCTCACAGTAAGACCAAATGCCCCAAACACGTTGGTTCTCCATCATCACTGTAGGCACAAGTGCTGCAGTCACAACTGATGTGCAGAAATTCATGGACAAGCCAGCCAGCTGCCCCAGCACACCTATCGAAAGTCCCTCACACCCTGTGAATGGTTCTTTGTTTTAGAAACATTTTATAGGAGACACAAAGGGACAAAGAAAAGTGTGCTACTAAGAGAGAAGTAAGCACAGTGACAGGTAGGAAAGTGATACAAGGACACTACGAAAGCTGCATAATATGTAGTTTTGTCAGGATGTTAATAAACAAGGGACATGGTAACATGGTGTGGGATTGTCCTTACTTTGATAGAGAAAAACTGCAATCTTGTCAGAGTCAGTTGCAGTAATATGAAGCAGCAAGTGATATCCTTTGGGAAGTTTTTCTGGGCCACGAGTTCTCAGTACCATCCGAGACATGTCTTCTAGATCTATAGTCAAACACAAAGAATTACTGAATAAACAAAATGCAAGACAACCATCAGCATCATCAGCTGCTTGGGAACAAAGCAATACTACACACAGGAAAACTCAGTCCTGACAGCCACAGTGCTGTGGTAATTCAGAATCCCACACCACTTAAAAGGATCACGTTTTTACAACACTTGGGGCCAGATGTGCGAGCATTATGAACAGCGATTTCCTAATTGCGATTATCTTCGTATTGGTGTTAGTAAATCAGTACTCCTAAAACAACTTTTTTTTTATTAGCTATAACCAAGCTAGGCGACCCATTAGGAATGGCAGCCATAACAGGGATGGTGGCCTGCTGGGCCAGCGGTCCACCATGTCTGTGACTGCTTTTTAATAAAGCAATCTTTTTTTTAAAAATGCAATCCATTTTACTAAAAGGAAAAGGGGTGTGTTAAAAAAAAGAAAATGAAACATTTATGTTTCGTTTTTCAAGAGTAGACAGTGGTCCGTGGGACCACTGTCTGCTCTTAAGAAATTCTTTTTTTTTTTTACATTCCCATCGGAGAAAGGGTCCCACAAGGACCCCTTCCAATTTGGGAATGGGTTACCCCCACTTTTTAATTGGTGGTACATTATTAATGTTTTGCAACCAGAATGGTTGCAAAACATTAAAACATATTACTGCGGATCAGTATTTAGGAGGTACGCCCTAAACACGCCTCTTCCAAATATGCAAATCATGATTAGGTAAAAAGTTGCCAAATCGTTATTTGCCTTTTGTACATTAAAACAAGATTTTTGTGGTTGCAAAATTCCCGATTCTGTGAATCGGGCCATTTGCGTCCTCAATAGACCTTTGTACAGCTGGTCCTAATTGTCTTATGGCAATCTTGTTTTGCTTCCCCAAACCTTATGGCGAAATATTCCCAGATCCCTCACACTCCTGTGATTGACCCATTCCGCAGCCTAAAACCCTGGGGTGAACCAGCTCTAAATATACTACACTACCATGAGAACTTGTTAAGCAGTCTGCCAACCCTCAGAGGTGAACTCCACATTGCCAGTCAACCATTACTAGAAGGACCAGTTTCTGATTTCTCTCTATCATAGATATTATTCCTTTAGTAGAGTTTAGGCCAATGTAAAGCATTTCATGCAGTCCTACAGATTCATGTACATTATAGTATATTCGGATACTGTAAGCTCAGTTATCTAGGACAATTTGGGGCAATGGCTCGGGCATAGTTAAAAGAAAGAAAGGTAAAAGAAGGCCAGCCTGTGTTTTAGCAAAGTTCTGGGCATTTACTATTCACCTTTTTGGCCGAAAACAATGTCATCATCGCCATCTCTCATACGAGATACTGGGCTGTCCTTGTCACAATTCACTAGTAAGATGGCTCCCTGCCCCTTCGGTCCCCATGTCCAGGAAGCCTGCAATAAAGAAATATCTCACATGTAAATACATTTATTAACAGAGTACTCCACTGATCACAAAATGTGAAACTGCTAAACATCTTGTTTGTTTTGTTAAAGGAGCTAAGGTTGAAGGAGCAGAAAGGATGCACAGGAAACCATCTTTATTAAATCCTCTTGAGTGTTACCCATCGTGTGTTCATCAGTCAGCTGATGTGTAGGGGCTGCTACTGTCCACACTTTTGGTATTCATCAGAATGCGGGGGAGGGAGGAACAATGGCGCCATGTGGCTGCACGCACCTAGAAACCGGTGGGTTAACTGATCATTCTAGAAATTCCGATGCATACAGTAAGGATAGCTTATGGGAACAGTTTTGGAAAAATCTGTTAATAAATAGAATACAGTCTTTCTTTTTATTCTAAAATCGGCGCAGTGTCTCGCGCATTGGTGTAAATCATTAAAAACGTCCTTAGAGTCAGGTTGCATTGACATCAAATAAGGTTTGCTTCGTTGTACTTTTGTGGCAGATGGTTATGTTTGTTCTGTTGTGTAATTGTAATTCCCAGAATCCATGCCATATGCCTACATATTTTATCGGAATCACAAAAGTTCCAGGCGTCCAGAACGCTACCATCGTGGAGAGTCACGAGGGGAACATTAGAATATGACTGAAAGGTAGTGCTGGAATTGGAAACGATTTCCATAAACTGTAGATCAAGGTGTGGAAGAGCAAAAGGGTAGAGTCATGAGTGGCAGAGCTTGAAAAGCAGAGCCTGACAGTCAACTCCAACATTTATTTAAAAAAAAAAAAAAAAGTGCTGCGAAGAAATTGGCAACAAGTACAAATTTGACAGTAAATCTGTTCTAGCTTACTTAGTTGGTCACAAAAAGGCTGCAGTTTAAAATACCTTGTAGGGTTAAGACACCTGCTGCAGCGATCTTCGTGTGCCCAGCAATTCTGAGGGAATTATAATAGCAGTAAGAAATTTCTGGTGGTTAATGCAGTTCTGAGAGTGGTCTGTGTTTTTTCCAAACACGGTTTTGACTCCTAAAGTATCACAGACTGTCAATGTGCCTGCTGCAAAGCACATTACGTAACATGCAGACCTCAGATTAGTGTTTTATGTAGATAGGTAAGTGACTTATTGCTTTTGACACAGATCATTTTGGTACATCTGCATCATAAGTGGCAATCCTACTAATATGGCACAGTGATCTATTTACATGGATCCAGGTGCTGCATGCAAACTGTACATAATGGGTTTAAATCCTCATTGTTTTTTTCGCAATCTGTTGGTATGCTAAGATTGGTAAGAACAGTTCCTTTGAGAGTAATAAAGTCTTGTTAGTACAGACAGCCGTAATCAATACGTTAAATTGTATATCCAGACTTTCTTTCTCCTGACCATTCAATCATAACATACGTCTACGTGTAATAGCAATATGTGATTCCTACACCTGTAACCCAAATTGTCTTGTTTAACATTTCCTGTACATTGATTTACACTCTTGTATGATTTATTGTGTCTGTGTGTGATGTAAATCGCTCTGACGCTCTACACTGGAATGAGTAGCACTATGAAAGAATTAAATGGAAAAAAATAAATGGCAGCATTGAAACCATTATTTGTGTAATTACTCATACACACAGATACTTCATGCATTCCTACAGTGCATGCACATCTCTTACATGGGCATTTGAAGAAAGTGAAAAAACCGCATCCACGTCATATTTTCTCTAGTACTTATGAAGTAATAAGCTGTGTGCCTTTGTTTCCTTCCATTGCATTGGTGTCCTGGGGTCAGATGTGCGAAGCATTTTACAGCTCACAAACGTACAGGTAAAATGTTTTTGGGCATGTACCAACCGTATTTTGTGAGTCAGTAACCTATTACCGACTTGCAAAATAGGGGTTTGCGAGTCGCTATTAGGTAGGGGTGTGTTAAGGGCGACCCTTCCTAATAGTGAGTCTCCCTGGTATGTAGGAATGTTTTGCAACCAGGAATGTGGTCGTGAAACATTCGCAGCTACCACCAATTTCAAGTTGGTTATAACTAGGGCTCCCGGTTTTCCGTTTTTACGGATTTTTACATATAAATACAGACGGAAAACTATATTTCCTTTGTCTGTATTTATATTTAGAAACGGCAAAATACTAGAAAATTTTGCCGCGCTGCCGAGCTCCAGTGCAGAGTTTCCCTGCCACGCCCTGTTTATCCCTCTCGCAGCCCCTCAACCATCTAATCCCCAGTAAACTCTCACCCGCGAAACTTTCGTCCCAGTTGTCCGACTCACTACATATGCACGAGTCACCTCACTCATCCTGTTCAAACCACTTGTCCTCCCCACTGCAATGGTGTAACATTAGCCACCAGAGGCTGAGCACGAGCAGAGAGCAGCGAGAGGTGAACCCAGGCTGATGGAACAACCCAGGGGTAAGCAGGGCGCAAAGGGTTAACAGGCTCCAAGTGGCAGAAAGAGGCAGAGGGAAACTTTCCAGGAACCCGACCACTTAGTGCGCCTGCCTCAGCTTGACACAAAAGCCTCACAGCGTATGCATATTCATTGAACGTGTGTGTGTTCATTTAGACTTCCTATTCACTGCGGGGTTGTGACTTTTCATGTTGTTGTGAAACCCGTAACTTGAGGCCAAAACACCAAGGCTCATTTACACATCAGTTCCTGGCATCCTTTTGAATAATACAGTTTTCCTCTGTGAAGAATCCCCCCCCTCCCCCCCCTACCTCTGAAGTTAGGACATTCTTATGCGTGACTGTGAAGCCCCCTCCACATTCCGTTCCCGTTGTTGGCGTGACAGCGGTTTGTTTAGAGAGTGTGGCTGTCTGGGTCACCAGGCGCTGGTGTGGGCAGAGGCCACTGATGACCCCCGGAAGGTGCTTGTGTTGTGATGTCTCATAGGTTTCTTTTTTGTTATTTTTCTGTAGTGTTAAGATGCTTAATGTGGGAGTTTCAGAGCCCACGATGTAATGTGACATCGACCAGCATGTGTTCTTGCAGTGTGCCCTGACTATTAGTCTGGGAGTGGCCACCATGGAACAAGCCTCCCCATGCACCCTCGAAGTGTAGGCTGGTGTCATTGCCAAATTCTATCTCCTCAGTTAAACATTTCACATTGACCTAGGAACTGCCCCATCTCCCTCAGAAATCACTTCTGGTCAACACTCTCAAAGGTGGATTTGGGAGTAAATATTCATCAAACCCCGCTCTTTATTACTTTCTAATATCGTATTTCATGTAATCATCCCTTGTTAAAGTGAAGAGGCGTTTTCTCCAAAATCTGCTTTGGCCCTTGAGGCTGTCCTGGCTGCCCGACAGGATCCAGGACAGACTGTCCCACCCTCCCCACGTGCAGGAAGCTTATCCGTGCTTGTCTGCTCGGTGCCTGCCCTGGGGTGTACAGAATGCCCCAACTGCTTGATCGCTTTCCTCCAGTTACTCCAATTATACATTTCATGTGAAGCTCGCAGAAGCATTCAGTTTTAGCAGGCGCTATGAAAAAAAGATTGATCAACAATGGCGGTTTACCACTGTACACTCCACTGGGAAGTTGGGGAGAAGAAATGATGGATAATGTTGAATTGTCTGTTTCTCATTGAGATTCATATACGTTGTTGCATTGTTGTTATTACTTCCTGTTATACTTGTTGAATTCTTCTATCAATGCTATGTCTTGTAAAGCACTCTGATACCCTCGGGTCTAGCCAGCGCTATATAAAATCAATTAAGCCCCCGCGGTGCAGTGGGCCCCCCCCGAGCCTCGTTAACAAGTGAATGGTCTTTTAAAGACCTGTAAAGTACTCGGGTGCAGCTGGCAGCTCAAAAACTGTCTGTGTGTGTGCCTGTCAGCATCGCCACTTCCCCCCTCTCTGCCCAGGATCTTCTGTGCCCGCCCAAGTTCATCATCAAATGATTACATATTAGGTGGACATGAAACCTGCATTCATACATCGTCCTTTCAGTCGGTGTATCTCCCAGTTCCTCTCTACCTGCCTGAGGGTGCACTGTCTGATTGTTTTTGCATAGGGTGAGACTGAGTTCATGCCTGTCTGTACTTTGTCTGTGTGTGTCAGCCTCTGCGTGTTGGGTTGTGGTTATAGGTACCTGACTCTCCCTTGCTTGACCTGGCATCCCTCACACTCCTTGCCCCCTCCCCCCAGACTTAAACCTCCTGCAAATATTGAACGGGTTTTCAGGAGTTATAACTAGGGCTCCCGGTTTTATGGTATTTATTTTTTTGCCATTTCCGTCTGTATTTATCCATATTTATTTTTGGGGCATTTTTTCTGTATTTATCCACATTTATTTTTGCCACAAGCAAAAGACGAAGCTACAGCTAGTATTTTTCCACATTTATTTAAATTGACAATGCACACATGCGCTCACTTAAACTAGCGATTTGTTGTGGCTTTAGCAGTGCTTTAAATGGTCCGGTACTGAGTAATTTGAAAAGGAGAGTACCTGTACTTCTCAGTTCTGCTATAAAAACACTTTAGGTTAGAGTACAAGCACTTGTCAGGAGCAAACATGTGCCAGCGCTTCTGTATTTCCATCTAAAGCCAGCTAGAAATCTGCCTCCCGTATGATTAAGTGACTGTCAGCCACATTTCCCAGAATCCTCTGCGTATCTCATGAGTCACCTAAGAGATACTGCCTCCTCGGTCTGCAGAGCTTCTTTAGAACCATAGAAAAATATGGAACTTGTCATGGGAGCCATTTGGCATTTTCAATTATTTCACCCATGATTTTTGCATTTTTCTCTGAGGCTCTTTAGCAGGTATGATGTGGGTGGATATAGCCCACTTGGTGACAGATTGCTATTGGTGTCTGACAATTTTGCATTAACGTTTACACCAAAATGACCAGTGCACAAACAACATTAATTGTTCCTTCAGTTGTTGCAAACGTCGGTTTTGCAGCGGTCATTTAGTGCAAATTTCTCTGCAAAAGTGTCTTATACTATTTTATTTTTTGCAGTCTGACTCAGTTTGGCCTGCATATTGTTTATAGTTTCAGCTTTCTGTTTTAGCAGATTCTTATCAGGCGGTAAACAGGTTAACATTTACACAAAACTGGTATATTTTGGTCCAGGAATTTGCTACTCACCCCAGAGCACAGTATCAGGTTTTATTTCAGAATCATTCACAAGAACGCAGAAAAATATTGTTTTTTTTCCGCAACAGCTTAAAATATTGTTCGCAGGGATTAAATGAGACGTTTCCAATTGTGGAGCTCAAAGCGTGTGTTCCTGAACAGATGACAGGAAAATCAATGCAAATGCAAACATCTTCTGCACACACAGGAGCTGGCGCGGGCGGGCTGTGTAATGCCCGACTTCCTTCTTTGATGAGTCAAGGGAGGTTATCACCAGTGAGGGCAGCAGACTAGACGGAGCCTTAATACCCCTTTAAGTAACCGAAACCTTGAGGGCGCGAAGTGTCATATTAGAATACTGGAGTGGCTGCTGGTAGGCTTCAAAAATGAGCTGTGCGAACTGCTGTTAGATATCCGTCCTGGTTTGCTTCTAAGCGCTGTGCAGTTTGACAGGTGTACCTAAGCGCACTGTTTGTTTCCTAATTTCCTGTTGTTTTACTTTGCTCCTGCACCCCTTCCCGCAATGCCAATGCTTGTTTTTCTCCTGCTGCAGCACTGTGAATTGAAGTGCTTAAAACGTGCACTGTATGGGGCCTGGGACAAGAGGAGTCAGGGGCGTTGGGGGAGGCTACGGCATGGGGTGAAAGAACAATAAAGCCTCGCTAACAAGTAAATGGTCTTCAAAAGACCTGTGAAGTACTCGGGTGCGGCTGTGTGTGTGCCCGGGAAGGAATTTCCAGCAGCAGGAAGGGGCGTGGCGAGAACTCTGGATTCGAGCATGGCAGTATTTTGCCGTTTTTACATATAAATACAGACAAAGGAAAAATTGTTTTCCGTCTGTATTTATATGTAAAAATCAGTTTAAACGGAAAACCGGGAGCCCTAGTTATAACCCATTCGCAAAGGGGAAGGAGTCCCCAAGCGACCCCTTCCCCTTTGTGAATGTGGGCGCCTACATTTTGTAAGAGCAGGCAGTGGTCCCACAGACCACTACCTACTCTTAAAAAATGAAAAGGTAGCTTTTCATTTTTATTTTTGAAATGCATCTAATTTTCCTTTAAGAAAAACGAGCTGCATTATAAAACAAGCATTGGCATAGCCAATAGGTCTTGCCTTTGGGACCTTATAAGTGTTTAGCCATGCAACAGTTGATGTTGTTGCACCAAGGATATTGTGCTGGATAACTAAACACTTATAAGGTCCCAAAGGCGAGACCTAATGGCTATGCCAAGGGAAGCTAAACCCCCACTGTACACTTATTACACATATGGCTATTCATTCTATGCCGAAACGGAACATAAACTTGTGTAACCCAAGGAGAGTCTGGATCGTCTGGAGAGTGTGGAGAGAGAGAGAGAGAGAGAGATTTAGAGAGAGAGAGATTTAGAGAGAGTGAGTGTCTTCCACTGGCAACAACAACGGAAAACAATATTTAAATAGCAACAGTAATGCGCATCTCTGCTGTCTGCAGCATACGTGTCATTGCAACGTAAGCAATAACTTTGCAATATTTCGAGACGTGGTTGAAAACAGCTGTCCCTCGATTTCAAAGCAGGCGAAGCTTTAAAAGTGCAATACTCACACTTCTACCTTCCTCCCAGATAATCTTTCGCAATACTCAGAGGCCTACAGAAAAAAACAAAACTCACTATATTTCAAGACTGCTCTCCTGGTCTCGTGACGGGAAGAGGGCCTCACCTATTGGCGGAGAAGCAGGACAAACACCGAAAACAGCGTCCCAAGATTAACGCGGCAGACAGAGACCAAAATCTGACGTTTTTTTTACTATTGGAATTATCATTATATGAATCGTTAGCCTGTTTTGTTAGATGTTGGGCTTTAACTCACCACATAACTCTACGGAAAAAGGCACCGACACCTGTAGAATATGTAGGTGGAGATGGATATCAGCCAAGAATGTAAACAGTACAAAAAGAGGCCATAAAACGTTCTAAACAAGGGACCTGAAGGTCAAGAGCAACAGGTACAGGAAGCAAAATCAGAAGTTGAGGATGGTAAGTAAATACAAGCATCCTGACACGGGCACTCGAGCATTCCAGTCTGATCCTGGGCGAAAGAACAAGTGTAAACCAGGATAAATAGGGGGAAATGTTTGGTGGGAGCAGAATGAACTGTGAAATGGAAACGGTGAAAGAATTAGCACGCGGAACAATGTAAATGGTGGGGATAGGCAACAGGGACAAGAACAGTGGATATGTGGGTAGAAAATTGAATAACAGTGCAGACTAGGTCTAATACCGAATAGCTCATTCGGCCCTGGATGTTTTATTGTTAATTGTAGTCCTCTTTCTTAATGATAAATTCAGAACTACGCGTACCAGAATGCAACGGAAAAATGAACTATTTGAACTACCCAGGCACAAACCTAGAGAAAGGTGGAATTGGAAAAGGGTGAGATGGGAACAGGTTGAAAGGGAAAGGCGCAAGATGTCAGGACCGGCGTGAAAGGTGGAATAGAAAAAGTAGAATTGTCAGGAAGAGGGCGGAATGTGCAGCATGGGACTGTGCGAAATAATATCAGATTTAGTGCAGGAAGGGCGGCCGAGCTCCTATTCTTGCACCACGCATTATTACAGAGACCCACGGAAGAAAAGCGAGGGCGTGTAAACGGGAACAAGGGGTGTGAATAGAACTGTGCTGTATCATGGTGGCAGCGACCCTGCCTTAAAATTACCGCAATCACGTTGACGAAGGTGGTCTTGCCGCTGTACTGAAGCCCCACCAGCGTAAGCTCCATCTCCTCCTTCCAGAATAGGGACTTGAACCAGTCCAACAGTTTATTGATGAGGGTCAGCATGTCAGCGGTGGGAAGGGAAGCACCCGCAGAGCTCGAGCAGAATAGGGGCTATAGGGAAGCGCCGCTCAGGCAGCAGCAGATGTCATATGACCATTACACGTCACAAGACAACAACTCGAGACGCGACAGCAGGCGGAGTTTAACTCCCTTTGGCACCCCCGGGGTACAGACAGGGCTTAGTGCCCGGGGGATACCAATATTACGCCTCTGGGGTACTGTTGGAAAGCCTACATTATTTTACTATGATTTATTCCTAATGATGTGCCCTGGATGCGTCTAAAGCACGCTCGAGACGCCACGTTTCTTCTGAGCACTGCGGAAGTAAGGCATCCTGGCTGTTTATGCTTGTGCGAGACTTTTGGCGCATGCGTACGATATAAGGAAGTGCGCGCTTGTTAATGCGCACTACTTTAAAAACAAGCATTTGCAATGCAATACGCTCGCATTTACGCGAGAGGTATTGCATTACAAATGAGAGTGCGGCCATTTAAGAAGGCAAGAACGGGAGTAGAGGGGGTGATGGGGGGTCGAGAAGTGACAAACTGCAGGAGGGGGAGGGGGGGACATAGGGCATATAATAATGTTTCAGTAAAGGGGCCAATAGCCTCGGATGTGCACAAATTACGCCATGGCCGTCGGGAGGAGGGACTAACACGTGCAAAACCAATCAGAAGGCAGCATTTAAAATTGAAGCCAATGAAAAACATAGAAAAACATAGACGGAAAGTGGGCGGAGCTTCCCCCCACAATACTCTGTACAGCATCTCTCGACGAGACAGCGCATGCGCTGCCTAGCCGAGACCTAAAAAAATAGCTTTATTTAAAAAGCAATCACAGACATGGTGGTCTGCTGACCTCAGCAGGCCACCATCCCTGTAAGTGCAGGCCATTCCCAATGGGTCGCAAAGCGAGACCTACCTCATGAATATTAATGAGGTAGGTCTATTTGCGACCCACTGGAAATCGCAAAATGTGTCTAAGACACATTTGTACATGGGTGTTTGCGATTTCCTAATAACAAATCGCAGAAATTCGTAATTTGGAAATCGCAAACTGACTTTTTTGTACATCTGGCCCTAGGTGTTATGCTCGAGATGGCTTTGTGTCAGCATGATACTTCAAGAATTAATGGCCCTTAAATCAGGTCTTAGTTTGTGCCTTGCTGGAAGTCATAAGAAGAAAGCACCCTCGTCACCTGCAGGGTGCTGCTCCGAACAAATGGAAAGCAGACAACATATGGGTGATGCTAAATTGGGTCCTGGTGTCGAAAAATTTCACCAGGACAAATTCTGCATATTTCCCTGGGTCAGCCAGATCAGAGATCCGGACCAGAAATGACTGCGGGAGCTGGTATCCGGCAAGATCCCCCTACTTTCCAGCAACAATAATAACAATTATCTTTTCAATTACTCCACATTCATTCAAATGTAAATTTAGAGGTGTAGGTCAGGGTGGTTTTCATTGAAGGTCAGACATGCATGTTTAAAAACCTGTGAATTGGACCCACAGTCTCATTTATTAAGCAGTTCAAAAACTGAGTGTCACTTTCTAGCCTTTGCTTCTTTCACAATCTGATAAATAATACTCTCAAACAAACAATGGGCAAATTACTTTGTTTGGGTTGTTCTTTTCCACAATTCCATCACGATCAGCATCAACATCCAAGGAGATATCTGAACAGGAAAAAGAATTGATTAGTTTTCACTTTGTCATACAGAGACAGAGAGAAGAGAGGTGGAAACGAGGTGAAAAGGAGAGACGGGCGAAAAACTACAGAAAGCAATTGCTACTGCTGTAAGCAAAGCATGCCCATGCATGTGCGTCTGATTGGCAGGCAAATGAAACACGAGAAAAACTTGTTCGAAATTAAACTCAATCGCTTCCCTTACATGATTGTAAATATTGTTTCTAAGCGAGTACTTTTGTCAAAATATTATGGGTGAGTACTTAGCTACATAACTACATCATTCAAGACCTGCGGCCGAATCATAACAGCTCTGCGTGGAGCTCAGTGCTTTTTTTTTTTTTGCTTTTTGTGCAGGGTGTCTAAAGTTCAAACAGGCGAATCAGAATTTCTCCAAGTTAACAGATGAACTTTAAACAGAACAACTCTGACACAGTGAGCAGAAGATGCCTCTGTTTCCCACTTGTTCTAAGCTCTTGCATTAACTTAGAAAAATTCCAAGTAATGTTTTAAATTCAGACAACTCACATGCAAAACAAGCATTTGCAATGCAATAGGTCTCGCATTTTTAGGTCTCGCTTAGCGTTGCGGCGCGAATGCGCTGCCATCGCTTTGCGAGGCATGCAGTATACACTATAGTGTGGAAGCTTTGTGGAAGCTCTGCACACTCTCTGGCCCATCTTTTTCATTGGCTTAGGTCCTAAATGCTGCCTTCCGATTGGTTTTGGGCATTGTTAGTCCCTCCTCCTGATTAGCATGTCGTCATTTGTATCCTTCCACAGCTATCGGCCCCTTTACTCCTGCACTATTTTCTTCCCTGTCTCCCCCCCCACCTCCCCTCCCGCAGTCTGTAACTTCTCGGACCTCCCCCCCCCCGCCCTGCCCGCTCACCACCGTTACTCTAGGGAGAGGGGTGCCCAGGAGCAGCGTTGCACCTTTGCCAATGCTTGTTATTTTCTGCGCACCGTGCATGCTTTCACTTTCATTGTTGTTTCACAATGGCGGCCGCCGCACACACCACTCGCAGGACCCTGCCCGTCTCTGAGCTCCCGCACAGCCGGTGACATCCATGAACCCACTTTTTGTTCACTCTTAATATAACTGCCACGTCTCACGTTTCCATTCCTACCAAGAGCTTCAATGCGGGAGCGGTGCAGCCGGGGGATGAAGCCGAGGCTACGCTCACTTTGGCTGCACGAAACGTGGTTTGAGGTCGCCGGTCTACGAAGCCATCGGACTTAAAATTACCCGAGCCCGCGAAATCTCATTTACTTCGTGTTGCGTGCGTGTGTGCCTAAAAAATGTGTATGCAACTGCGTGTGTAAATTTCAAGAAATTATCATTTTTGTGCAAGAGAGCACGTGTATTTATTGTATGTGTGTGATTAAATATTTGTGTGTTTGAACATTTGTTGCTGCATGCCGTGCGTGTGCACTGCTTCCGTGAGAGTACGTTTCTAAATATAGCCATATGTGTGTGTGAGTATTGTATGCTTCAGAGTGCATTCCTACGCACACGTGTATACGTTAGCTGTGGAGACCTCGAGACATCAACTGACATTAGCTTGGGTTTGAACTACTTGTTCAATTACACGGCTTTCACTCGGAGGCTGTGTCCGCAGTTTAGTGGACAAATTGGATCCATTGAGTGATTTTGTGTTTGGACTGTAACTGATACGAGTGCTTTCACAATCTTGTAGATATTTCTTAGGATTGTATGCTTTACGAACAATCTTTTTTGCCTACGGACGTCTGAAGTTTTGCAGTGATTTGTACACTATGCTGTTGGGGCATTATGGGAATAGTAGTTCGTGCATGACTTGGATGTAACCTCGAGGCCGGCATTTGAGTTTTAAAAGTACACATTACGTGTCTTCAGCCTCACGTCTATAACAGCTTCATGCTTCATTTCCCCAGGATGCTCAGAACGTAGGTTTATGACCATTTAATTCGGCTACGAACAGTTTTATTTTCCAGTCTAACGACACAAGCAAAGGTCACGGGCTCGGCCCGGACGAGTCTTCATACCAATTAATAAAGTACTGATGGTTGAATAGGTCTCTCCAGTGTCACACATAGTTTGTTTTTTTGCACAGCACGTTTTAATTTATCAGTAAGGACTGAGGGGGTTTGCGCTTAAATATTGGGTTTTTAAATTTGATATGGTATTTTTACATGCCCCTACATTGCAAGAAGATGCCTTCTCTGTGTAGTAGTCAATTTTGTATATGATGTACACATAGCAAAGTGGTCAGAACATCCATTACGCGTTTAATATGAGCATTTCGTGCACTATGCATTTCCATGTTTTCAGCTGTAGTAGTATCCACTAGCCATACATAACGCACTTATCATGAAGGTATCTCTCGGTTTCCCACACACAGGTTCAAATTTTTCAATGTGTGACCATGACAAAGTTTTTCTATGTCTATGAATTTTTTCCATGTCTATGAGGGGGCTATGTTATAAATGTTTGAATGTTATTGGCGCTTACCAGATTGAGAAAGGCTGCTGAGTCAGCCGAAACGCGTCTCTCCAGTCGCTGGGTCGGAGGAGGCCCCATGAAATAAAGAAGCCTTAAACCCTACAGCCCTCGTGTGCGTGCTCTCATCCTAGTGGAGCAGGGGTTGTTTGTAACGTATGAAATATATATGTTTGTATATATATATATAGATAGATATATATCAGACGCATTTGTAAGAGTGTTTATGTACATGTGTGTCTAAATATGCGTGCAACCATATATGCATATGTGCGTTTTATATCCGTGTGTATGGTAATATCTATATATTTACAGGTGTTTTGTGAGTGTGAGAGAGGGTAAGGGAGCATTTAAGTGCATAAATATACACACAGGTATATATATATATGTGTGTGTGTGTGTGTGTGTGTGCGCGTGTGTACACACACACACATTATCTACTGGCGGTCGCCAGTAGATAGTTATAGTTACAACCTATTATCCATAGGAAATCCGCGACATTCTATTTGAAATAACTCTCTTGCCGGTTGACGTATCTTCGCGAAATTTTCAAACTTCGTGGGGCGCTCCGGTCCGCTCCTACCCTGAAAGTCTCGGGGTGATACGTCAAGCGGGGGCCGAGAAAAAGGGGGTCCCAAAACGCGTTTTCCCCATGCATTTTCCCATAGGAAACTTTAGACACGGCTACAGCCCGAACTGCTGAACGGAATTACACCAAATTTGGCAAAGAGGTAGTTCTTGGTTCAGAAAGAACCCTTTTTGTTAAATGGTGTAAATCCGTTCAGTAGTTGCTGAGAAAATGAAAAGTAAAAAGTTAGTGATATCTAGGGACGAGTAGGGTCCGCGTACCCTCCCGATCACGAGCTGCATGTTAATTGGCTGTCAGCTGGCTGTCAACATTCCGATTCAGGAAATGTTGGCAGCCATTTTGTCCCTCGGTAGAACCGAGGGACAGAAACAAGTGCGCAAGCGCACAAAGGGGGCAGGGTAGAAACACCCTGACCCCCTAGGTTTGCTCAGGGGTCCCACAAGGACCCCCTGGGCAAAAAAATATATTTTTTTTTTTAAAATCGGCAGGATGCGCTCAGGGTGCGCGAATCCTGCCGGAAAATCGAAGCGCGGTCCCCGCGCTTCGATAGCACTGGCCTCGGGTGGCCCAAGTCCCGGGGGCATGGTGGGGGATAATTTAATGTGTGGGGGCCTCAAGGGCCCCCAAGCCCCGGGGACCACCACCTCCCCGGGGCTTTTTTACAAACATTATTAAACCTGTGTGGGGGCTCCAGCCCCCACACGCCCGGGGACCACCACCTCCCCGGGGCACTAAACATTTTAATATGGGGGTCCGTTACGGACCCCAGAGCCCCGGGGACCACCACCTCCCGGGGCTGTGTACTGAATGGGAGGGGGCCGCGCGGCCCCCTCCTGGAGCCCTTGATGGCCCTGGGGACCACCACCCCCAGGGCCGGCTCCTGCAGTGTCCCGGGTGCCTACCCTCGGGACACTGTAGTTTGCTATGGCAGGACGGGAGCCTCGCAGCTCCCGTCCTGCCATAGCAAACTGCTTTGGATTTTGGAAGAGAGAGCAGGGAAACCTGCTCTCTCTTCCAATATCCAAAGCGATTGCTTTTCCACATGGGGAGCAGCATGTCAGCTGCTCCCCATGTGGAACAGCAATGCCGGCTCCCAAGGGACGTGGGGAGCCGGCGGGACTGTGGGGGATTGGGGACCCCCCACAGTCCCCAACGGAGAGGGCCAGCCACGGGGGATGGGGTCCCCGGGGCAAGTAGTGGCTCGGGAGGGGGCCACGCGGCCCCCTCCCCAAAAAAGAGGAAAATTTAAAAAAATAAAAAATGGAAAGGCCGGCCCCGGGAGATGGGGTCCCGGGGCCTTAAAATGCCCAGAGGAGGGGGCCACGCTGCCCCCTCAAAAAAATAAATATAGAGGCCATGCCCCGGGGATGGGGTCCCCGGGGCCAATACAGGCCCAGGGAAGGGGGCCACGCGGCCCCCTTCCCGTTTTTTTTTTAAAGGTAATTTAAAAAAGGTGTAAGGCCCTGGGGGATGGGGTCCCCAGGGCCCAAAAAAGAAAAAAGGAAGGGGGCCACACAGCCCCCTTCAGGGAGAAAAAAACAAAAAAAAACAAAACGATCGGGCCCGCAGGCCCCGCCCCTTCATTCACCACTCTGCAAACGCGCCCCTGGCGCGTTTGCAGAGGGGAACGAATTCCCTTGAATACTGGGGGTCCCTGGGAGCCAACTAGCCCACCAGGTACCTCCAGTATGCGCCAGGGGCTGCCTTGCAGAGAGGTGTACAGAGGCCACGCCCCTTTTACACCTCTCTGCAACGCAGCTCTGTGGCGCTTTTTGGAGGTATATGGTGGGCTAGTTGGACTCCGGGGACCCTCAGGATTCAAGGGGACTTAATCCCCCAACTTAAAACGCGCCACGGGCGCGTTTGCACAGTGGTGAAGGGAGGGGCGGGGCTTCAGGTGACATGTGTGCAAACAGGCCCCGTGGCGCGTTTTAAGATGGGGAATTAAATCCCTTCAATCCTGAGGGTCCTGGGGGCCAACTAGCCCAACAGGTACATCCAGAATGCGCCACAGAGCTGCGTTGCAGAGAGGTGTAAAAAGGGGTGTGGCCTCTCTACACGTCTCTGCAACGCAGCCCCTGGCGCATATTGGAGGTTCCTGGTGGTCTAGTTGGCCCCTAGGGACCCTCAGGATTCAAGGGGACTTAATCCCCAACTTAAAACGCGCCACGGGGCGCGTTTGCAAAGATGTCACCTCAGGCCCCGCCCCTCCCTTCACCATTGTGCAAATATTCCTCTAAAATCAGCCGAAATAGGAATTCCGATTTACTCACCTGTTATCAGGAGAGACCTCAGTGCTGCATCTTTCAGCCCAGTACTGATCCTGAAAAGTAATTTTAACCGTACTTTACCGGTAACTTGAATTTCCTTCATAGGCTAACATTGACTGGTTTCACTTGGAAATTCTTCTAAGTGTGGAGTTTTGGAACTTTAAAATATTCCTCTAAAATCAGCCGAAATACGAATTCCGATTTACTCACCTGTTATCAGGAGAGACCTCAGTGCTGCATCTTTCAGCCCAGTACTGATCCTGAAAAGTAATTTTAACCGTACTTACCGGTAACTTGAATTTCCTTCATAGGCTAACATTGACTGGTTTCACTTAGAAATTCTTCTAAGTGTTGATTTTTGAAACATACAAATATTCCTCTAAAATCAGCCGAAATCCGAATTCTGATTTACTCACCTGTTATCAGGAGAGACCTCAGTGCTGCATCTTTCAGCCCAGTACTGGTCCTGAAAAGTAATTTTAACCGTACTTACCAGTAACTTATATTTTCTTCCATAGGAATCCATTGTCTGGTTTTCAGCAGAAAACTTTCAAAGTGTCGATTTTCACAAACTACAAATATTCCTTAAAAATCGCCTGTATGACTTAAACGCATTCATTCAACTGTTTACAGGAGATGCACCAGTGCTGGATCCAGGATCCAACACTGAGTAAGAAAAAGTAACGATAACAGTTTTTACCTGCTAAGTGAATTTCCTTCCATAGGATAACATTGGTGATTCTATGAGAAAAAGTTTCCAAGTGTCAACTTTTAAAATACAATAATATTCCTTAAAAATCACGACTGTAACCAAAACGCTTTTACTCAACTGTTTACAGGAGATGTACCAGGACTGAATCTAGGATCCAGTCCTGTGGTTAGAAAAGTAATCCATAAAGTAACTAATTGCATTTAACTAGAAATTCACATTGAGCTGAATGTTGCATTGTGTTTGAAAATGTGTTGCCCATTGCAACAACTGTAACTACTGTACTTAAAAGTCTATTGCCTATCTGCAAAGTATTTAAACTAAAGTAATTCATTAAGAGAAAGTATTTTTTGTAATGTAATGTATAATGTAATTACAATGTAATTTAAAAAATAAAATATGTAAAAAAAATTGTTTCTAAAAATGTACTAAATCAGTATGAAAAAAATTAATATAACAATTAATACATTTAAAAATTGTCATTTACAAAACCTTTGAAATTCACTAAAAAAAACGTAGGTTTCAGGCACGTTATAGTTAGAAATTAGCATTTAAAAAACCTTTGAAATTCACTGAAAAAACCATAGGTTTCAGACACGTTATAGTTACAAATTAGCATTTAAAAAACCTTTGAAATTCACTGAAAAAACCATAGGTTTCAGACACGTTATAGTTACAAATTAGCATTTAAAAACCTTTGAAATTCACTGAAAAAACCATAGGTTTTAGGGACAGTTATAGTTACTTGGACATTGCACTCGTACAAAACCCGTGAAATTCCCCCGTTATAGTTAGTTCAGCTAACTATAACTCGCGCCCCCGCAATGCACTGCTGATGACGTCACATATTACATCACTCATGACATGGTCAGTGACATCACTGATGACATCACTGATGACATCTCAAATGACATCACTGATGACATCATCCACGTGATAATCTGATGCACCTCCTCACACCCTAATATAACCTTTGATACACCCACTCTAAATTACAGACTGCCATTCGCAAAACCATAGACACTCCAACACCAATAACTACATACCCACTCACTGATTCTTAGGTCTACACACACACATCCACTCACTCACCCGTACAGTCACTCATACTTACGGTCACTCAGTACAGGACTATCATATGCACTCTTACTCCTATATAGACACTCAAACAACGCCACTCATCCATAGAGATACTCACACACCTAGTCAGTCATGCAAATAATTAAACACACTGCCATTTACTCACCTATACAGTTATACACACACCAGCTCACTTACTCATACAAATAGTAGCACATTGTTACGCTCTTATACAATCACTGATACAAGCACACAATCATCCATACAGCCACTATCACAATCACTCACTCTTGCTTATAGCTATTTATATACTCCAACACACATATATACTGCCTTTCACATATGTAGTTACTCACACGTGTACCACTGGGACATACATTCACTCACTAACACACTCTTACACACACTTACCCACCCATACAGTCTATCACAGATGCACTCTTGAAACCATCCACCCAGTGAATCACCCACTCACACATCTATGCATAGAGTTGCACACACCCCTCCCACACAAACACTCAGGCACCCATACAGATACTCAGACAAGCATTCAATAACTCATATAGACACTCATTTAGCTATTCCCAAACACATGCAGCCACTTACACAGCAACAGACAGACGGATACAGACATACACCCAGTTTAGTCACTAACCCATGCATTCAGTAAGATACGTTAAATCACTCACTTATAGAGTCAGTCACGCACCTACTAAATCATCCATACAGACACTTACACACCCACTCATTCTTCAATACGTCTTTTCCTATATATTTTAAAATATTTAAACTTTACAGAAACACACAGTCACTGGATGATGTCATCAGTGATGTCATTTGAGATGTCATCAGTGATGTCATCAGTGATGTCACTGACCATGTCATGAGTGATGTAATATGTGACGTCATCAGCAGTGCATTAGTGGGCGCGAGTTATAGTTAGCTGAACTAACTATAACGGGGGAATTTCACGGGTTTTGTACGAGTGCAATGTCCAAGTAATTATAACTGTCCCTAAAACCTATGGTTTTTTCAGTGAATATATATATATATACATATATATTATGTGTATGTTTGTGATGTGTGTATGTGCGTGAACTGCATTCTGTGATAAGTAATTGAATCGCATTTAAATAATGCTATCTCTGTACGTTAAAATGTCTCTCCGTTCATGTGGGGTTGGCGTTGGTCCACAGAAAGCTGCCATCGCATTCAAAGAACGCTGAGGTAAAACCAGATGTCAGCGCCTCCTCGGCCCCTATTAGGCACCTCAGCCGACCCTACAGAGACCGACATGATATTGAAAGCTGCCTGCTCCAACAGACACACAATCTGTTCCACTCTCTCTGGATTGACAAACTCCGGGCGCTTCTGTTGTCTTTGAAGTACTGTTACTTTCCATCCCCTTATCCCCAGTTTTTCTTTTTTTTTTACTCACTAGAAATGGGTGAAGTCCGAACGGCTTGGGGGGGGGGGGGGTGAGGGGGGGTGACAGGACGCAGTCAAGCTGACAAGTGTTCTGGTGGATAAGTCTGCTGGCCTATGCTTAACAGCCAATATAGGACGTGGCGTAAGGGTCAGAGCTCCCAACTTTGCATCTTGGGAACCAAAATCGAGTCTCAGCGTCAACTCAACATCCTGTGATTCTGGGCAAATCACTTGATCTCCCTGTTCCTACCAAAATGAATTTGCCCTTGTGTAATGCACTAAGTTGCCAAGTTGCACCTTTGCCAATGCTTGTTATTTTCTGCGCACCGTGCGCGCTTTCACTTTCATTGTTGTTTCAAAATGGCGGCCGCCGCACACACCACTCGCGGGACCCTGCCCTTGGGCAATGGCAGCCGCATGCAGTACGGTGTCTGACTCTTGCCCATCCACCATTCCATGCTCTTCTCAGCTTGCAAGGATAGAGTTCTCCTTTTCGGAGGCATGTTCAGAGGTGACACAGTTTCACAAACACGTCTATTGCGGTGTTAAACTGCAGGATTTCCATTCTAGACATCACTGTGAGACCACCCGGAACCCGTTTATTTTTAATTAGTTTTAATGCTTTTTGTAAATAAATGTACATTTTTACACAAGTCTTTAATGGCGCTGCTGAGCTGTGTGAGCTGCGGGCGGATTGTCACTGTCGACACAAGATACTCGCTACTAGAAAATGAAATATTGATCAGCCTGTACCGGAAGCGCTGATGGAGACACACGGGCAGATTATGTGTCGGGGGGAGCTGCATTTAATGATCAGTCTGTTGCTGTGTGATTAAAACTCTGCACGCTCCGGTGTGACTCTAGAAGAGCAGTCATCTGTAGACCCCGGAGCCACACAGAAGGGCCCACAGGCTATAATTAGCGTGTAGCGCGCAAACGCACTCGCGCTCTCTACATCACTCATGAAATGTTGGCCCACATGTGTTCCATTTAGTCTGCGACTCTGAGTACCTTTTTTTTTTTGTTTTGTTTTAGATGTGTGCATCAACGAGCCTGGACTGTGTCTCTAGTACTGCGTATTGTACACCCATGTCACTGGGTACCCAGTGCCCCGGGGGCCCTAATGCAGTTTCTCAAAATAGCAAACGTGCCTTTTTGAGGTTTCCGTATTTGTGAGCCCCAAGTACGATTTGGAGGTAACTTCCCAGTCAGGGATGTTTTCAAATAGCCAATTACTGTGACAGGACCTAGAGGAAATATTATAAAAATATATTATTCGCATGGATAGAGTTCTCCTTTTCAGAGGCATGTTCAGAGGTGTGTTCGTCCGAGTGAGGGGGGGGGGCTCTTTCTGACACAGGACGAATCGGATGCCAGCGCATGAGAGGGTGAACAATGCTTCTTGATGTCTCGTACTGTGTGTGTGTGTGTACAATCAAACCCAAACACCCTTCCATCTTGGCACGTGTGACAGACTCGGGCTAGTAAGACAACACGGTGGGCTGCGTGTTCACTGCAGAAATGAATGTGTAGCGCCAAGAAGCTGCTTGAGGCGCTTAAGGAATCATTAGTACAGAAGGGTAGAGTTGTGGTGGGCTGGACATGAGCCTAGATGATGCCCTTCAACTATCACATGGCACACTGGGTGGCACGAATATGTATGTGCTAGCGCCACTGGCTGTCCACGCTCCTAGGCGCTAATCATTGTGCATATACCCTGAGTATACACATCATTTCATTAAGTTCAAACATCGCAAACGCTGACAAGCGATGCTTTCTGTGATGAAGTCAAAGTGCGGATTGCAAATTCAAAAAGCATTGGCAAAGCAAGTCACTGTCGCCTTTTGGCTTTGCGATTACACACCTATTGGCTTTGCCAATGCTAAAGAGCATTAGCAAAAACAAGGACAACATGCTTGCATGCTTGGGCGTGCACCAGCCATTTTGTTTTATTTGAGGATGGGCAGCAACAGAGGAGGAGCAGGTAAAAAAGTCAGTGCTGTTGATCTCTCCCTGGAGGTTCAGACACTTTCTGTGCCTTCCCTGTGGGTGCCTGGCCGCTCTCTCTCTCTGGGTGCAAGGGGGTGCGGGCTCAGCCGCTTGCTCCGGGGTAGGTTCATCTCTGCAGAGGTTCCCACAGGAGGGAGGTGTTGGGTGACAGGCTCCTGCCCCTTCCGAAGGTGCACCGGGCTGGTCCAGGCAGCTCTCCTTTTGTGAGTCTTTTTACACGGTCACCTTCTCGCTTCTTTTCTCTTCTGTTAGGTGCTTGGTTTACTACTCGTGGAAAAAGTGAGGATGTAGCCTCGTGGCTAGAGTTGCTGACTTCAGAGCTGGGGAACCAGGTTCAAGCTTCGGCGTCGGCTCAGCTTCCTGTGATTCTGTGAAATCACTTAATCTCCCCGTGCAAACCAAAAATGAATATGTCCTTGTGTAACGTAATCTTTGTATTTTCACTTTCCGTTCATTAATCTTGTTTTTCTCTCTACGTCTGCACGTCTCCCATTTTACTTCTAACTTCTTTTTATATTCTCCTTTCACTTCTTTTGATGTCTCCTCTTGTTATCCGTTCGAATTCGCATTTTTTTCTTTTACGTTCTTTTCTTGGTTTTTTTTTTTACCCTGATTTATAATTCTGTGTTTAGCGTGTGCTTCACTTCCTTGGGTTTAAGGTTTGCAGCATCCTGTTATTTCTCGCAGCAGTATAGGTGGCAGGACCTCTGGAGTGCAGTGCCGCCGGCAGCAGGAAAAGACCTGACTTCAGGACAAGTGACAGGAGGGAGACTATAAACCAGCTTAGGGACATCTTTGGATGTACCTGTAATACCGGTTTCCAACCCGCTTCCAATAGTGTGTAACTACAGGTTACTGCTCTGAATCATAACTGGGCAGGGATGAGTTGCTGCCTTCTGCTGCACCACCGTGGGTGGAGGCATCACTGATAGGGATCGCTAATAGCTATTAGATTCAGTATTTTTTTATAACATATCTTAAACACATTGGCAGTGCCAATAGCTCTGGCTAAACACTTACAAGGCCCCAAATTCGAGACCGATTGCATTGCAAATGCTTGTTTTAGTTAGAGCTATTGCGGTTGCAAATGACAATGTTTTATTTATGTGTTTTTGTTTGGAGTATACTGGATGTATGAATAGAGATATAGCTGCAGCACTGTATAAACTACTTAGAATGAGGAATTACCACTGGGACTAGAGAAGCAGCTGCAGTATTGTGTACAGGATTTAGAATGAGGAATTACCGTTGAGGGCAGAGAAGCAGGTAGCAGCAATGTGGAGAGTATTTAGAATGAGGAGTTATCGATGGGATAAGAGAAGCAGTTAGGGACACTGTTTAGAGTAGTTAGAATGAGGAATTATTGACGGGAGGATGTAGAATGAGGAGTTATAGATGAGAGCAGAGAAGCAGCTGCAGCAGTGTGTAGAGGAGTTAGAATAAGGACTTAGTATTGGCACCAGAGAAGCCTGTAGCAGCACTGGCTACAAGACTAAGAATGATGAATTACAAGTGGGAACAGATACAGATGCAGCTGTAGCACTGCTTAGAAGAGTTAGAATGAGGAATTACAAGTGGGTCTAGAGAAGCAGCTGCAGCATTGTTTAGAGGAGTAAGAATGGGGAATTATTATTGGCATTAGAGAAATAGCTAGCAGCAGTGGCTATAGGAGTACGAATGAGTAATTTCCAGTGGGAAGAGAGATGCAGCTGCAGTACTGCTTAAAGGATTAAGAATTGAGAATTACTATTGGGAATAGAGACACAGGTGTAGCAGTATGTATAGAAGGTAGAATGAGTAATTGTCGATGGGCCCAGAGAAGGCTGATTTAACAGCAAACAAATCCTGGACGCAAATACACAGAACAAAAGGAGCAGCGAACACGCCTGCCACACTGGCACACATAGCAAACATAAACACAGTGCTCAAAGGCCATTACTAGAGGTTCATGTTTAAAAAACAAAATGCAAAAAAGCAGTGGTACTGCATTTATCAACTTCAAAAGGATGAAAGGCTGGGTGAACACCCCCAGGATGCGAATTTTCAATTTGGTAATAGGCCCACAATCTCAGTTGGAAAAACAAACAACAAAATATATAAGTTGTGCCAAATGGACCACAGAAAGAATAATAATCTGGCCACCACAACACATAGCGTCAGAGGAGGTGTTTGAGTTTGGACTATGGAACGTCTTACGACAAGTCCTATGGTCTAAGGACTGTATCACAACACCACTGAAGCAGTCAGCGTACATTATATTATCACATAGGAAAGGCATGTCACAGACATGTTCTAATAAGCGAATTAAACACAAAAAATAGCTCCCTAAATAAATAAAACCAAATGGCAAGCAGATAAATGAACAAATAACGAGCGGAGTTTGGAGCATGAGAATTTCACATAGCAAACATAAACACGGTGCTCCAAAGCCATGTGTGGTGGTTAATGATTAAGAAGGAAACACGAAAAAAGCAGCAAAGAAATCCTGCACAAATGAACACAGAACAAAAGGAGCAGCAAACATGTCTGCCACACCGGCACACGTAGCAAACAAACAGTGCTTTTTAGGTCGAGCCTATAGCGGCAGCGCGCAGTCGCTGCTCAGTTTGCGAGGCATGCGGTATTCAGTATGGAGTGGAAGCTCTGTGGAAGCTCCGCCCACTCTCCGCCCATCTTTTTCATTGGCTCAGTTCCTAAATGCTGCCTTCCGATTGGTTTTAGGCTTGTTAGTTCCTCCTTATGACGGCCATGTCGTCATTTGTATCCTTCCATGGCTACTGGCCCCTTTACTTTGAGTGTTGCACAGTATGTTTTATTTAGATTGTGAGCACTATTTTCTTCCCGTGCCTCCCCCACCCTCCCCCCCACACTCCGTGCCTTCTCGGCCCCCCCTGCACTAGTTGTTCGTGCCTTCTCGCCCGCCCGCACTCCCGTTTGCAATGCAATAGGTCTCGCGTAAATGCAAGTCCTATTGCATTGCAAATGCTTGTTCTTTAACCCTCTCCTCGCTGCTCACTGGCGCACAACTCTGCTTTCAGCTCTTTTAATCTCCTAGTGCCTCCCCCTCCACAACACCTCGCAGCTTCTTTTCTTTGCCCTCTGCTCGCGGGCGCACGCTGCTGATTTAACTTCACTGAATCTCGCTGTGCCTCCCACGCCCCCACAACTCCTCCCACCCCTCGCAGGTTCTTTTCTTAGCCCTCTGTTCGCGGGCGCACAGCGCTGTTTTCAGTTTGCTGAATCTGCTGGTGCTTCCCACTACTCCTCCCACCCCTCGCAGCTTCCTCCAATCTAACCCAAGAAATAAAACCTCCCTGACGCTCCCACTGCTTTTGCCTCAGCCGAGCTGCACACCTAACAACAAACTGAGGTGTGTATACTCGATACAAGTTTAGTGAGATCCCCAAACCAAAGTATCTTTCAAAAATGCTGCATTAACTTAACCACTAAAGATCACTGACAAAATATCGATGGACAAAATATCGTGTTCCCAAAATATCGGGACATAAATATCGATGTCAAAAATATCGACATCCTATCTACATAATGGTAAGTACTAAAATATCGAGAAAAAAATATAGTTGTTAAAAATATCTAAGTAAAAAATATCGATTTTTAAAAAATGTATAAAAAATAATGTAAAATAAATTAAATAATACATATAACTTAAAAAAATATTTAGAATTATTATAAATTGTTAGCAATTATAAGTAATAAATGTAATGTAAAAATAAATTAAACATACATATATAAAATGTAATATATATATTTACTTAATAATAATTAATAAATAATTATTTTAATAAATTATAAAATGTTAGAAATATATTAAAAATTATACATACATATATATATATATATATATATACATACACCTGTAACATAAAAAAAAATATATATATATATATATTGTAAATTAAATTATTAAAATATTTATTAATTTTTAAAACTACATTTTACACTACATTAACTGCAACAGTAGGGAAAGTGTTGGATAGCGGAGGTAAATAAATTACTATTCCCACTCCAGCGAGTGAAACAGTAGGGAAAGTGTTGGATAGCGGAAGGGAATAATTTACTATTCCCACTCCAGTGAGTGCAACAGTAGGGAAAGTGTTGGATAGCGGAGGGGAATAATTTACTATTCCCACTCCAGGGAGTGCAACAGTAGGGAAAATGTTGGATAGCGGAGGGGTAAAAATTACTATTCCCACTCCAACGAGTGCAACGGTAGGGAAAGTGTTGGATAGCGTAGGGGTAAAAATTACTATTCCCGCTCCAGCGAGTGCAACAGTAGGAAAAGTGTTGGATAGCGGAGGGGAATCATTTACTATTCCCACTCCAATAAATGCAACAGTAGGGAAAGTGTTCGATAGCGGAGGGGAATAATTTACTATTCCCACTCCAATGAGTGCAACAGTAGGGAAAGTGTTGGATAGTGAAGGGGAAAAAATTACCATTCCCACTCCAGCAAATGCAACAGTAGGGAAAGTGTTGGATAGTGGAGGCATAAAAATTACTATTCCCACTCCAGGGAGTGCAACAGTAGGGAAAGTGTTGGATAGCGGAGGGGTAAAAATTACAATTCCCACTCCAGCAAGTGCAACAGTAGGGAAAGTGTTGGATAGCGAAGGGAAATAATTTACTATTCCCACTCCAGCGAGTGCAACAGTAGGGAAAGTGTTGGATAGCGGAGAGGATACAATTACTATTCCCACTCCAGCAAGTGCAACAGTGGAGAAAGTGTTGGATAGAGGAGGGGAATAATTTACTATTCCCACTCCAGCAAGTGCAACAGTAGGGAAAGTGTTGGATAGCGTAGGGGTAAAAATTACTATTCCCACTCCAGCAAGTGCAACAGTAGGGAAAGTGTTGGATAGCGGAGGGGAATAAATTACTATTCCCACTCCAGCAAGTGCAACAGTAGGGAAAGTGTTGGATAGCAGAGGGGTAAAAATTACTATTCCCACTCCAGCGAGTGCAACAGTAGGGAAAGTGTTGGATAGCGGAGGGGTAGAAATTACTATTCCCACTCCAGTGAGCGCAACAGTAGGGAAAGTGTTGGATAGCGGAGGGGTAAAAATTACTATTCCCACTCCAGCGAGTGCAACAGTAGGGAAAGTGTTGGATAGCGGAGGGGAATCAATTACTATTCCCACTCCAATGAATGCAACAGTAGGGAAAGTGATGGATAGCGGAGGGGATAACACCAAAGATTACAGCTATTGAACCAAAAACCACAAACAAAATAAAAACAAAACAATTACCAAAAATATTTATAAATTAATAAATGACTATTAATGATCAACTATTGATTAATTTATTTAAACTAAATTACTTTCCACCCTCTACCCCAAGAAACACCAAAACACACACCTAAAAATATTTCCACAATTTTCATAACTAATTTTGCATTCATAAATTAATAACAATTAACAACAAATCATTAATTAATGTAAAAAAAATCTTCCCAACATTTACAACTATAAACCCCACAACTCACACATCAAAATAATTCCACAATTAGCATATTTAATATTTAATTAATTAATTAGCATTAATTAACAAATAATTAATTAATTATAAATAATTTACCTACCACCATATTCCCCTATAAATGACACCACCAATGTTGTAAAACATGACACAATTAACATAATTAATTAACAATTAATTAATTAATTGATAACAATTAAGAAGCAAAATAAAAACAATTAATAATAAATTAATTCACACAATAAACACTATAAAATAACATTAACTAAATATTATATTAAAAATATTAAAAAATGTATTAAAATTAAATTACTTCCCACCCTACTCCCCTAACACAAACCCGCTCCTAAAATAATTACACAATTAACACAATTACCAATTAATTAATAATTAACAACTATTTAATAAATAATTAATAATAAATTAATTACCACAACAATAAAAAATATAAAATACATAAATATTAATTAATAAAAAATATTAATTAATTAATTGAAATTTGATTACTTCCCACCCTACTCCCCATCAACCCACAACCCGCTCCTAAATAAATGACACAATTAACATAATTACCAATTAATTAATAATTAACAACCAATTAATAAATAATTAATAATAAATTAATTACCACAATTAACAATAAAAATATTAAATACATAAATATTAATTGATAAAAAATATTAATTAATTAAACTTAAATTACTTCCCACCCTATTCCCCTATAAACCCACAACCCGCTACAGAACTAAAACGTAAAATTTACTTAAAATAAAATTAATAACTTCTAAAAATGTAATACATATATTAAAAAACAAATGCAATACTTAGACAAAAAAATAGAACACATACATTTAAAATACATACTAAAATACATAACACTAACTAAAACAACAATATTTTTAACAACTATATTTTTTCTAACGATATTAATTACTTCGATATTGTTAAAAACTGTATTACTTACCTTAGACTCGATATTCTGTACCACGATATTCTGACAGTCGATATTTTTGTATCCCGATATTTTGCACTCGATATTAGTGCAAGTCGACAATAAAAACTCGATATTCTGACTGTTAACCCCAACAATATATTTAAAATTGTTTATTTATTAATGGGCGACTTTCCACCTACTTATTGGCAAAAAAACGGACTCAAGTTTAAAATGGCCGTACCTGAAGATGAGCAGTCTAGGCTCTCACATCATTACGTTCATGATGTCTCTCTCAAAGGCCTCTCCATCTGGTTGTGCGCCTGGGTGTTGCCGGGGACCAACTAGTCACAGCTGCAGGGATATACCGCCTACGGGTAGATAATCCCAGCACTTTTAACATTTCTGCAGCTGCTGTCACCGGCACCACTATAATGATAATAAGTAACACCGGACTCGCTCCCATTGCCGTTTTCCATGTCCACCCCGGCACGTATGCAAGCATCCACTTATAATATCTGCTCTATCCGCCAAATTAAGGGCGCCTTTGAGGGTTAGGGAACCGCTGCTAACCTCACTCCAATCTAAGCATTCACATTTACACTTGGAGAGGGGGTCCCGGTCAGCCTCCTTCCTTAAACTACAATTAGTGACTTTCAAGATGCCTGCTGCCCTCTCTACCCGCCCACCAGGGAACGAGTCGGGGGTACACGCGGGTGGACAGCGTCCACCCACTTTTTTCACAGGGTGGACACCGTCCATCCTGCCAAGAAGTTGGGCCCCACTGAAAAAGATGCTGACTTCGTCCCGGTGTAATTACCAAACACCGGGACACTTTCAGCAGCGCCTGCACGTTGTTGTCTGCTTTCGATCTCCAACAACGTGCAGGCGGGGATGGGGACCTCTTAACGGACTCCTGCTGGGCCCATAACAAAGGCCGATTCTGAGGGGTCATCAGGCCTCCTTTTGTTGGAGTCTCCTGGCTGGCAGCAGTCAGGAGCCTCACACCTGATACAAATGCAGCAGAGGGGAAACAAAGGCTCACACCTTGTTAGCACTTCACACATAGTTAAAAGAGGCAGCTTTTCACTTTGTTCAGGCTCTGTTTAGAAGATAAGCATGCACTGTAAGAACCTCAGATGTGTTGTTCTTTCCCAGTATTTGCACAAAATAAGTCGCATTTATATAGCGCATATTACCCCTGAGGAGGCGTTGAAATAATTTAAATATCACTATTTTTTTCTTTTAGAGCACTATGGGTAGAGGAAGCTTTACACTGACAAAAGGCAACATTGTTTTATGTGAAGCTTACAAATGTGTGAATCTTCTGCCCAAATCAGGAGGGTTTGCAAGTATATTCGAAATGTGCTCAAATGTACTCATGATAGACCTGCTAAACATATATGTGAGGGCTTAAGATCTGATGTCACTTCTTGTGATGTCACTTCCTGTGATGTCACGCGCCTCACGCGCCGTGATGTCACGTGCCGTGATGTCACACGCCGTGATGCCACTTGCATACTGATTAATTAGGTTGGTCCTCCCACTTCTTTTTTTAGGACTTGTGCCCTGCCGCCCACAATACTGACTGTCACGTGGGCCGCCGTCACATGCTGACGAACAATAAGAGAAAGAGTTATAATATTAAGTCACGGTCATATGTGATACACAAGTGCAGGAAAAGGTATGTGTTTGCAATTCCATTTATGTAACGTATCTTACCCCTTTTATACAACTGTTAGCAGTTGTTGCAGTTGTCTGTTACAAGCGTTCTACATGTGCGGTCCACAAGCCTTTTAAAATAGTAACGCTGTAAACATGCAACAAACATGCCGTGCTCCAGATTTAGAGGCTGGCAGGATATTTTATGTGGCTCCCGCCTGGGGATGCCACTTCTGTTAACAGCCGTTCTCGGTCTGTCTGTGGGTCGAGGCTGGAAATATACCAAACAGACAGTGGCGGCTGGTGCTTTTTAAAAGTGGTGAGCCAGAAAGGTTTGAGTTGAGTATAAAGTGCATGCGAGCGACCTTCAATCAAACACTGGGGGTGGTTGAAAAAAAAGGTACAAATAACCTCGCAAAACCTAACTCATGCAGAGTGACACATCACTCAGCCTGCACTCACACAGACACATTGCTTCACTCACCTTCAATCACAGGCGCACACTGCTTCGCTCATCCTACACTCACATAAGAATCCCGCTGACCCTGCACTCACAAGGGCATACCATTCATCCAGTGCATTCACACAGTCACACAACTCACTCTGTGCTCACATAAGCACACCATTCACTCATACAATCTTACTACTCAACCAGTGGGCTCTCATTACTCACCCTGCGCACTGCTCGCCCTGCACTCAAACGCACGCAACACACTCTGCAATCGCACACAGTCACAATATTCACCATCACCACACACCATATACGCACACAGACCCCAGGCTGCAGCAGAACTAAACGCTCCCTGCACCCACACTCTCAAGCAGAGTCCTGCAGTGTGTTGGGGGTGTGGGAGGGGCTGTGGAGGGCCAGCAGAGGAACTACAAGGCTACAGTCATTTCAGGAGTCCGCACTGATGATGACCCCCTTGGAAGTCCAGGCCGGTAGAACCATTAGGAAAATCTCTGAAAGCTGGTATTTTCCCCAGTACATACTTCCAAATATCAAAAGAAGAAAACACTTTAAAACCTGCTTATAGCTGCCATAATGATTTCCTACTGAGTAATGCATGACCACAGATTGCTTTACTACATTAAAAATCCGGAAAGGGGAGTTGGTTGACATAGTAAAATCGTTAGGTGGCCCAGCTCACATCTGGCCAAAAGTTTGAATCCTGTAATTTTGATTTCATCTTTCCGAGGTCGATAACGTGTATTCTGTTAGTTTTAGTAATACACCTCTATGTGAAAATACTAAAGAAAGCATGAGCTAACACAAGGATTGTTCAGCGTGACCCCATGAAACCAAGACGTGTTTTCAGGCCAAAAACAACACAATAAATGGAAGAGGCGAGCCAGACAAGAATGCGGGTTGGTGGCAGTGGCTTCTCTCGTCCTGTGCGAGCACAATGCACCTGGCAGCAGTGGGCATGAAAAGGCACTAAGATGTATTTACAAGGAACAGTAACTGTTCCAAATCTACATAACAGACTGGGGTGCGGACTGCGGACATTAGTCAGAGGTTGTCAGCAGAGAGGCACCAAGGCACGCTGACTGTATGGCGAGTTGAGGCAGGAGCTGAATGGTGGGGTTGCTGTGATATATATGGGGCTTTAGGGCGGGGTCCTGTGCTCCGGACCCAGTTTCTTTGAAAAGCTGCGCACGAGCTGCATTAATTCAGCTCCTTTCACCACTGAGCTCTCTCTTAAGCGGACAAGGCAAGACGGGAAAGGCAAAGGTGCACTCCACCTGCCCTCCCTCTCCCCTCCTCCCTCATAGCCGGGGCTCTCTCCCTCCATCCATCTCTCCCTTCACCAGCGCTCTCTCCGTGCCTTCTCTCCCCCATCTGTCTTCCCTCAGTTCTCCCACATCACTTCCAGTCTCTTTATAAAAATAAAGTTACCTACCTTACCGCCGGTATCGCGCCGCTCCCGCATTTTCTGAATCCTGAAGGAAGTTGGAACACAGGAAGCAGCCAGCAGGCAGCCTCACTCCCCTACCCTAAGCCAATCACAACGCTGCAATGGCAGCGTTGTGATTGGTGAGGCGCAGGGGAGAGCGCCCCAGCCGGGCCATTTTCTCCTGCATAGTGGAGTGTGTGAGAGTGTGTTAGTGGAGAAGTGTGGCTCAATGGTTAGAGCGGCAGACCCTGATGCAGAGATCTGGCCTGGGACCAGGGTTCAATTCCCGCCTCGGCGGGACTTGGGCTCAACTTCCTCGGACCTGATAATTCTCGCCTCAGTGCCTATTCTAATCATGGGTCCCACTCTGCAACTCTGGGCAATAGCTTGCTTAATCTCCACAACGGCCCCACCAGCGCTGGGATGCCTGGCTTCACCTTGGGGGTGCCCAGGAGTGGACATTTCACAGGGAAAAGCCAGGAAGGGTTCCACAGCGGTATGCGTTCAGCGCCAGGAAGCCTCAGGGTAGCAGTGCGCTTTACAAGTACAAATTCATTCATTCATAGAGAAAAAGGGAGAGTGGGCGGCCGTGCTCGAGGGCAGGGGGGGAGTGGCTTACCCACTGTTGTGGGTACTGACTGTTTGGTCGGCTCCAGGGGCCGACCGAACAGTCAGTACCCACAACAGTGGGTAAGCCACTCCCCCTGCCCTCGAGCAGGACCGCCCAACCTCCCGCCCCCAACCAGGCACTTTGCTTTCTCGCATTGCGAGAAGCAGAAACATAAAATGGTAGTTTTTACCATTTTATGTTTCTGCCTTCTCGCACTGCGAGAAAGCAGTGGGGCGACGCCCAAACGCCCCTATGGAGGAGCCGCCACTGCAAACAGAGAGCACTGTGTCACTCAGTGAAAACCTAAAATAATGCTAATATTTTCTTCTCTGGGAACCGCCAATGTTGCTCTTTCATTCTATTGTACATGAATTCGATATGGCTCTCTCTAAAAAAAATAAGGTGTTTCTATGTTTTATCACTCTGTTCTACGTGGTGCTAGCCTGTGAAGTCGAATTATGCCGTTCACTAGTAAAACGCACTGCCATTGCTTTAATTTTCCCCTTTGTGTATTTTTTAGACTTCTTTTTAACTGGACGGCAATCTTTGCTATTTCAAGCGCATGATTAACGTCTTCAGTGGCATAAAAGTAAAATGAATGCATGCATTTGCAGATTTGGTGCATGATAAACCTACTCCTTTGCCAGCAAGCGTTGCTGTATTTATTTTTCTGAACAAATTGTTCTGCTCTTATTCAAATGAAGGTTTGTGCTGCCACGGAAGTAGTCGTTTTGAATAACTATATCAATTAAAGGAGTGAGGGTGCCCTCTTCGCCCACCGGGAGGATGATTTGTTTAAAACACTAATGGGTGGCAGAGTTGGTTATCTCTCTCTGAAGTCAATAGTATTGGCATTCTGCAGTTTAGTGGTAAGAGCATCTTTTCCTAAAGCAGAAAAAGTCAATTCATTTTTTGATCAGCATGATTTAATTGGATATTTCTATTGTTATTGATTGTATTTAGTCTATGCCTGCATGAATAAATACTTATAAGGTCCCAAAGGCGAGACCGATTGCATTGCAAATGCTGGTTATTAGTGTGTGAGCGGCGTTACTTTGCTGTTTGTGTGTTACATTTAGCTTTTTACAGCTAAAAAGCAGCATGAAAGCCGCGACCTAAGCAAAGCTGGTTCCCTCTGTGCCAGCTCTTACGTCACCATTAGGTAACTCTTTAAAATTGGTTACAGCGATTCTATTGTGTAATTTTTCTGTAAAGATGCTCCTTTTAAATTGGTGCAGCAGACAATGCAGAATTTCGAGATAACATTAAAGAAAGTCTGGAGTCTAATAAAACGAGGCAACTCAAAGTTCAGAGGTCACCCACTGTGAGTCACTGCAAAGAACGGGGCGACGAGCAGGAAACAATTTAAAAACAAGCACTGGCATAGCCAATAGGTCTCGCCTTTGGGACTTTATAAGTGTTTAGCCAGAGCTATTGGCTTTGGCAATGTCTTGAAGCTATGTTGCATTAAAAAGCTAGACTACACAATCTGAGGAAAATCCAGAAAGGCAGAATTTGCTTCACTGCCACGCTCCTGTAACTTAAAAAATAAAGGTTATCGAAAGTTTGCAAATAAAAAGGCAGAAGGAGCAGCTGTGTGACTGCAGAGCATTGCTATTCTACCTGAGAAATCCTCGCAGGGCGTGTGCTCTCTATTTGACCTCTTCCTCCCCTGTGCTTAAGCCTCCTCCCCCTTCATCTGATGAAAGAACTTAGGCACTACATCAATAACCTAGCCGTCGTCTGAAAACGAGATCATGCAAATCCTAATGACTTAACAAATACAGCAAAGTATAACACAGTGTAAAAGGCAATATTTCATAAAGTGCAAAGCAGTGCTGCAGCAACAGCTAAATATAAAGCAGCGCTAAGCGCTGTTCGGCTAATCAAAGTAAAAAAAATAAAAGCACAAGATATAGCACATACAAATGATACAAACGTGAACCATTCACCTGATTTTATTAACCCTTAGCACACTTCTAATACACCATTTTTCTCCAGGCTGTGTTCACTGGCTTCGATTCGCGCCTCCCTTTTTCATCACCCACATGCTAATAACACTGTAAACTAGTTTCGTTGAAGCACTACATAATAAAATAGGCCATTGCGCGATTTAAAAAAAAAAAAAAACAAAAAAAAAAAACAAGCTGTGGGAAACATGAGCCTGCTATAAATTGCGATGGATGGTTGTGTTCGGGCGTAAAGCCTAAGCAGCCCTGCTCAGGAGCTGACAGCGTATGCCATGCCTGCGAGGGTATGAGCTGCGGATATTCCGTCCCCCCTGCGGGTGGGGGGCTTCCATTGGGAACCCTTCAGCCCCATAACCCCCACGCCCCCCGTAATTTTCGGTCTACTTGTCTGAGTGCTGGTGGTTTAAATCCAGCGCCTTGAAGTCGCTGTTCGCAGACAGGCGCTAATGATCTGCAGGGTAGACCCCTGAAGGACTTGGATTGTGTGATGGCCTCTGTGCCTGCTACGGACTTCAACGGGAGTGGGAGGTACGATGCGCTATAAAGAAAAGCATCCCCCTCAGAGAACAGCTGGAGCCTGGGAGAAACTCTGAATGTAATCTTTGGAACAGATGAAGTGCGGCAAATAAAGCGGCTGCGCATTTTGCTTTAATCAACACAGCGCCTAAAGTAAACATAAAAATAGCCTTGAAATGCACTGCGCCCGTTCTTAAAGAACATGGAGACTAAAGTCAACAAAACACAAACACTTATGAGCCCAGCGCTGACAGTAAAAAAACAAGCACAAGCGCGCGCGCCTCGCGCAGCAGCAGGGGGAGAGAGGAGGGGGCCTGCGCGATTCCCTTGCGGGAGCGAGCAGCAAGGCGCGATAATTGCTAACATATGGCGCCGCTGCTCGCTCCCGCAAGGGAATCGCCAAACGTGCACCCGTTGCCATTGAAAGCAATGCAACGCGTGCACGTTTTTGGCCTCAAAACCGACTCGATGGCTAAAGGTCTTTTTCCTATGCAGCAGCGCATGCGCGCTGCGTAGGCGAGACCTAACAAGCATACGCAACCTGTACAATTAACACATTTATTAACCTATTCCTGCAACTCTCAACTAAACCGCCCGTCAAAATTATATTCCTATGTTGCCAACACAACATAACCTAAGCGTTTGTTACCCCTGGGTGTGGTCAGGAACCTCTTGGTACCCCGCAGTAAAGCCATTGTGGGCTTCGAGTCAGCAATTAGCCTGATCCGAGGGCCCCGGGTACGAGGTTTTTCCGCAATGACCTCAATGGAGGTAGCCCTGTTGTCAATCATCGTTCACTTGCAGCTCTGGCGGCCCTCTTTTAGAGATTAACGGATTGCCTGTCAAGCCTCCGCATCGGTGCTGGGAGTTCGGAAAACTCAACAGGAACGGTAAATACTTCATTTCATAGAGAATACACTTTATATTTGAAATAACTATTTTGGTGGAATTCATTATTACAATGTTTTGTACTAAATCATTAATCCTTTTTGAAAAGAAATTTTTAATTTACATTTTTAATGTGGTCTCGTTAATGGTTCAACATTGCCATGTCTCCGCGCTGTTGGTCAAGTACGGCAATCAAAATCCAAAAGGTCACGTGTGTCCCTTTCCTTGTGACCATTTAAAATGAGGACTGGCGAGATCGGCAGCACGGCACAAAAAGTAGTGTTGTGAAAAGCACAGCTCGAATTTACAATTAAACAGTAGCGCTTGTGAAAACCACAGCGCTAATAAAAAAAAATAACGTAAGAAGAAGTTAGCAAAAGCAGGCGGCCCCCATATTGAAATTGAAAGCGCAAGCCCGGTGCATTGTCCAGATACGTAATTTGACCCAAGAAAAAAAGTAGTCCTCAGAGGAATACTTAAACTCTGACAGTGTAGGGAGATAGTACTCGGCCAGTGCGCCGTAGCTGGAAAGCCGAAATAGAAAGGAGGGAAAAGAGGAACAATTGACCAGTAGCAAGGAAGGATTTTCAAAGGACAGCAGCAAAGACAAATAAAAAGCGAAGGCAACCAGGGGGTGGAGTTTAACTTCACAGAGCCTTCACAGAGCATCTACAACAGGTCGCTAAGCGACAGCGCAAGCGCTGTTGCGCTCGACCTAAAAACAGGCTCTAGGCTATTCGGTAGAGGCATCATGAAAGACTCCTCTGCCTAAGGGTACAGGCGACAATCTATTTTTATCCGCATACAGGGTTTCATTTACAATATTTTGACGCACAGCAGCGCAGCAAGCCTTACTGCTGCACTGCTGTGCCTCAAAATAAAGGGGCAGGAATGCGCCGTATCTACAAGATATGGCGCATTCCTGTTCTTCTCTCCTGCACTCGCACACAAACAGCAGCCGTGCGCCAGGGCAGACACCCTGCGTCATTTTGCAAAAATGCCTGCGCTGAGGGGATGATTGTTTTTGTGCAGGAAGGGATACCTTCCTGCAAAAACACAATAATTAAAGGCATTTTCTTCCTTCTATGCGTGCTGCGCAGTACGCATAGAAAGAGGAAAAAATGAGAAATAAAAATATTTCTCCTTCCCTGGGGAGGCGTAGAATTCTGACGCATTCCCAGATTTACAAAGTGTTTGTAAATCTGGGAAAGCATCAAGTTCAATGGATGTAGCGTGGGAACACCCACAGTAATACCCGTGGAACGCCCCTTTCAAGCAGAGTTATGCGTGAAAGGGAAACATATTTACAAGGCTATGAAAAGTCATGCAGGGTGACTTTACATGGCACATGGCATTGTAATTATGGGGAAGCAGATTGCGCTACCGGTGCGTGAATAAAAGTGACGCACCGGCGGCGCAATGGGCTTGTAAATAAGGCTCGCAGTGCCTAAAGTCAATTCATTTAACACAATATTTCCCTGAGTTAGAGCTTCATTTTTAGACTGTGCAGATGGGAAATGGTGAGCAAGGTTTGCCTTTTTCTGTTTATCAGCAGTCCTTGTTAAAATAATGCCCTGAGTGGGAGAAAGTTAGAGCTTACTTAATTGACTTTCACCCTGGAATGTTTAAAAACAGGCACTCTGTCCAGCGCTGAGCCGGGGAAGCTCATTGTGCCTTATTGGCAATCATCATCCCTCACGGCCACTCGTTTTTCACACAGCACCTAAAACACAATGTCAATCAGTTGGATAAAAAGAGGTAAAATTGTCATAATTTCAAAATAATGTATGGCATCCACGCAAAGATCCCTTAAACCTAATTTATTTATGAACCATTTTCTGGGAACTCGTGTCAGTCAGACGAAGACTGTTGTTGCATGGCGGCCAGGCAACAGTAGCAACTGGTTTTGAATATCGTAGGGTCTAGAGGACTGGCTGCACTTCGGAAAGCATGTTCCCAGAAGCAGCGTCAGCACCACAGAGTTAAGTTATTGTGGCTGCACGGTAATTCCCAGGAGATATCCTTCACTCACTAGGACAGGTCCCACTTCACACTTGTACTTGGTGCGGACTAGGGAGTCATGGAAACAGCAGATCTGATGTGCGACTACCTGTTTGAAGTCAGGGAACACTTAGCCATGCTCTCAAAGAAGAAGGTAGAATATAGTTGCATCCAGAAACGCCACTAAGGTCTGAGCAGACAGGCAGTCTCCAACAGCAGCCCAACATTCTCAGTGACACATTCAATGACACGGTAACAGTCTGTACAACCCTCAAGCTAAAGGCAGCTCCTGAGTGGGTGTTCTTCATGGTCGTGGCGGTATCTTCGGTGGTAGCAGGTTTCCGGGTGGTGATGGTGGGCTGGTTGTTGGTGGTGGAGAGGGGGGTGGTGTCTGGAGTCTGTTCGCTGAAGTTGTTGTAGAGGGCCTTGATTTTCAGGTGGAAGTAGGAGCTGAGCTTGTTGCAGAGGTCCTGGGATGGTGTGACGTCTGTGGCTTCGCTGGGGAGTTTGGTGAACTGCTGTATGACGTTGAAGCGTTCTTTTGCGTTACTGGCGTTGGTGTGGATTTTGTTCTTGATAAAAGTCCGCTTGGTGGCTCTTGTGCGCTGGTGGTATTCAGTCATGGCGTTCCTGTAGGTGTTCTGGTCTTCGGTGGTTTTCCTGTTCCTCCAGAGTTTTTCGAGGCGTCTGCAGGAGCGCCTCGCTTCTTGGAGGTCAGTGGTGAACCAGGCGACCTTCAGGGGGCATTGTTTGACAAGGTTGCGGAGAGGTGCGAGCTTGTCTGCGCAGCTGGAGATCCAGCGGTGTAGTTCTTTGGCTGCGGAGTTGGCGTAGGTCGTGGCGGAGGGGGGGTCATGGAGGAGGGTGGTGTTGAGGTGTTCTTCTGTGATCTTACTCCAGTTTCTTCGTGGTGGGCGCAGGCGGGTTTGGGTGCAGTGGTGGTGTTGAAGGTGAAGTGTACGCAGTGGTGGTCTGTCCAGAGGGGCTGCGTGGTGTGGCTGAAGTGGATGTTTGTCCCTCCTGCGAAGATGGGGTCGAGGGTGTGTCCGGCTCTGTGGGTGGGGGTGGTGACGAGCTGCTTCAGTCCGAGGTTGGCGAGATTGTCAAGGAGGGTGGTGGAGTCGGGGTCGCTGCTGTTGTCGAGGTGAAAGTTCAGGTCTCCGATGAGAATGTAGTCCGTGGAGGCGATGGCGTGGGGTGCGACGAGGTCGGCAATGGTGGTGGCGGAAGAGGCGCGAGGCCCGGGTGGTCTGTAGATGAGAGTTTCGCGCAGCGTGGTTCTGGGGCTGGTCTGGATCTGGAAGTGGAGGTGCTCTGTGTTGGAGAGGGGGTCGCTCGTGCTGGAGGTGGAAAGTCGGAGGGAGCTCTTTTGTGCGATGGCGAGTCCTCCTCCTGGGCGGTGGGGGCGGTCCTTTCTTTGGATCTTGTATTCATCAGGGATGGCGGTGGTGATGTCGGGGGCGGAGGTGGCGTTGGTCTATGTTTCCGTGAAGAAGGCAACGTCTGGCGAAAGGGTGTCGAGCAGGTCCCAGATTTCCATGGCGTGTCTCTGTAGGCAGCACACGTTGAGGAGGATGCACGTCAGGGCTTCGGTCGTGCGGGCCTCCGGCGTGGGTTCAGCGGTCGTGGGGGGGCTGTTGATAGTGAAGGATTGTCGGCAGTGTCGGCAGGAGAACTGGCCGTGGGTGGTGTTCGGCGTCGATCTCTGGCAGTTGTTTCTTCCGGGGTTGAGTGCAATGAGGGCAGCGGAGTCGTAGCGGTGGGGGGTTGTAGATCCAGGGTTCCTGGCGCTGGCCGCGGTTGGGTCGCAGACAGGCGCAGAGGAGCTTGCCTTTGGTGCGCCAGCGGCGCGGCCGCACAGCAGCCGCCATTAAGTAGGGGAGGGGGAGGGAAGCGCAGCTGGGAGGCGGGAAGCGGTAACCGGCAGGGGGGGAGGGGCCGCGGGGCCAGCAGCGACGAGAAGGGCACAGAGACAAAAGACGGCTAAGTAAATAGAGAGGACACAGGTGCAATAGGTACAATGAAAGACAGAGAGGAGGCAGAAAACGGGCACAAGAGAGACAGAAAAACAGAAAAAGGCACAAAGACAGACAGGTACAAGAGAGACAGAAAGAAGCTTACTCGATGGATGTTTCCATTCTTGAACACACATACATAATGGCTCCGTTTCTAGCATTTCACACATGCAGCATTTTTCGAAAAACAATTCCCACTGTTGGACGAATGACTCAGATGCCCATTCAGGTTATACTTAAATGTACTGTCTGTGCACATACCTTCATCCTTTCCCCTCCTTTTTACCCTCTGCATTCAATTATAGTACTTTACTTTTTTCCTCCACTCACATCCTTGCTTTTGACAAGCTGATGTACCACATTTCCACAATCGCTATAGTTTACTTCAGCTGTAGATTCATAACTAGTAGTTTCTCTAGCAGTATAGGCTCAGTAGTGCGCCTCAATATTTGATTTAGATTCTGTAAATTCCCCAAATTCACAAGCGCAAGCAATGTTCCTTGGAAATCCTACATCAGTTCCCCACTCTTTCTCTTCTGTCTTGCAGTCCTGCAAAAATGTATGTTTTTCCAAAACAACGATTAAACACTTATAATGTCCTTTTAGTATATATATATATATACTAAATATATAGCTGGGCTAACCATAACCATTCTCAGTAGTCAGCTTCTGAACATGTTCATAGATGTGCCTCCCTTCCTTCAGTCCATAAATTATGCAAGAGCACCCTATGTCTCCTCACATATGAAAATATCTCCCCTCCTATCTAAATCAAATATTAATTTCTTTCATGGTTTATAGGGTAGGAGAGGCTTGTCATCTTCTCAGAGAAAGAGATGTGGTTGAGGCGCACTTGTTGCTGCCATGGTGATTCAGTTACAACCTATCAATATTTTCTTCAACATAATAAACCTGAACATCAAGCTAAAATAAAAACACAAAATAATAAACTATTATAATTAGCTCAAATAACAAATGAATCTTTGGAAATAGTCCAAGGGCTGTCCACCGTCTGCCGCATTACTACTTCTAAAGTCGATGCGGCGGTGGACCGTCGGCTGCGCCAGGGACAGTCATTCCCTGGCAGTGGCGAAGGAGCGCCACAACGCAATATGCTGAGTGGGGACTGGCACCGTCCCGCTCAGCATATTACGAGTTCCTGGACCGCCAGTATTTTCATGGTGGAGCCCGCCATGAAAAGACTGGCGGTGCAGGGACAAAGGGCGCCCTACAGGGCCCCTATGCTCAGCCCGCCATGGGGATACATTCAGGGGGGCGCAACATGTGCCCCCCTGTCTGTACCCCCACAAAGTTCCAGCACGGCATGGACATCCACATCCATGCCGTACTGGAACTTTTTTGCTGTTCCCTTTGTGGGGCCTGTTTTACAGGCACCGCCATAGGAATAGCAAAGAACCGCCGACCGTATTACGAGTTGTGCATTTCCAACTCATAATACTGTCTGCGGTCCTTGGGCGGTTTTGCACGGGTTTGGCGCAGCGGAGGCGTAGTTGCACCAGTTCCGCTGCGCCAAACTCGTAATCAGGCCCTAAGTTCTTAAATTGGCACAAGCAAATGAACTCTGTGCTCCTATTCTATCCACAATAAAGAAATCGTTCTTATCCCCAACAGTGTTCATGAACCAATTCCTTTCACTTTTTAAATACACAATATTCCTAAACTGCTTCATTAGCTTTGACATGCCAATACTACTCACTTCCTTCATTGCATATAGTTACCACCTAGCTCCAACACATTATTTGCAGGGGGTACATGTTGAGCAGCTCTCCGCAGCCTTTATCATTATCTCATCGTTACACCAGTCGTATGAAGAATGGTGCCCAGCCAACATGTTTATGCTTCTTGGTCAGGAAATTCGCAACATAATAAACTTCCTCAGCACCGGACTACTAAGATGGATGTCAGAATGTCATGCATATCCATGCCCATGCACACTCATTTGGTCCAACGTGGTTTAGGCAATCTAGATCACTATCAATCTTCTATGGTAAGGCAACACGCATCACTGTTCTGAGACAACACTGGCTGTGTTCACATGAGGCTAAGACCAGTTTTCCTTTCCACAAGCCTTGCCAAGTTCTGCAAGGACAAGTCAACATTAATGACTATTTCGACCCCCTTAAGTAACGCACCCTGGTGATCCCAAGGGAAGGTTTCTTATCACTCACTGTTCATAATGCAGAATTGCAATCTCTGATAACCCTTCCTCCCCATAGATGGTGCATGGATTTTGTAGTGAGCCTGTCCCCACTCAGGGTACTCGTTGTCATTTGTTAAGTCCATTTCCACTCTTCACCTCCAACGAATTCTTAAACAGGTTGTGCAAAAATAAGGTTTAAGAAAGTTACTTACTTTCAAGAGATTATTTCCTACCAACATTCATCGATGCAAATATAAAACTTTCGCATTCCTCCATAAAGAACTATAAAAAGAGAGCCGTGTGGCAAGATGGCAATCTGAGCCTTGAGCTCCGGCTGTCAATGGGAATAAAACTTCAAAATTCTATCTCTTTGACTTACAAATCTATAGCCAGTTAATGTTTTTGCACTGATACAGACAGGTTGGTGTTCAGAAAGAAGGTGATATGGGACTACTATAGCTGCTAAGGTTGAAGGTCTAGTGACAAATCCCTGAACCAGCCCCATACGAGGGTAGAGGAATGCAACAAGTGCAATGGAAGCGATGGAAGGCGACATGAGAGCACACTTAATTGATTGACTGGTGGAAAGAGAAAAGGCAGTGCGACCGCTGGGCCCTGATGAGGAGCAGCCTATTATAACGGACCTAGAGCAGTGCGAGTCAGGCTGATCGGCACACAGCTGTTGGTATTTTCAGCTGTGGCCAGATTGTAGGCTAGGCTCATCGGGCTGCAGGACATGGAAGAGCTGGGCCATGTGACAAAACTCACAGGTGCTGAGACCCTGTGTGCGTATTTCCTGAATAATAGAGGCTGATAACCGACCAGAGGTTCCAAACCCAGCAGCAATAGGAGACTCAACTGGGGTGCAGTGAATTGCATGCCGGCTACATCCTGAGGAACATTTGTCAGCAAGAAGTCACCAGGATGCTGAGGAAAAGAAAAGACACAATCCAAAGGTATGAGTGAGCCAACAAGGGACACAGACTTGCCAAATTGGGTGAAAACCAGTACGGAGAGAAAACAAAAGACACCTGGCTCAAGGGAAGCTGCGAGCCACGGGAAACAGCCTTTACAACGCGGCCTTAAGCATGCTTGCAGTTTCCCAGCAAGCTAAACAGTGTTTGCCTTAACTAGGCGTATGCCTTAACCGCGCATGCATGGTTAAGGCAGTCGGCGTCCTAGCTGTCTAAGCGGGCGGGGAGAGGAACTGGAAGGATCGCTGCAGGAATTACCGGGACACGGCGTGGTAAGTTGGGCTGGGACTTGAGCTGGCGGGGGGGGGGGGAGTAGGTTTTAGGGGAAGGATTTAGGGCTCAGGGCAGGGGGCTGGGGTAGGTTTTAGGGCAAGGGGCTGAGTTTTAGGGCTCATGGCAGGGGAGAAGAGGCAGTTTTCAGGGTAATGGGCAGTTTTTTGGGCAGGGGTCAGGGTCGTTTTTAGGGCAGGGGGCTGAATTTTAGGGCTCAGAACAGGGGGAAGGGGCACTTTTCAGGGCAGGGGGCAGTTTTTAGGGGCTAGAGGGCCGGGTTTTAGAGCTCAGGGTAGGGGGTCGGGGTAGTTAATAGGGCTGGTACGGGTAGATTATAAAACAGGAGGGCCAAATGTTAGGGCTCAGGGCAGGGGGGCTGGGGTGGGATCTTTACCACACATATACCATTACCAAACAAGCCTTTACAACGAAATTCATTATAAGGGCATGTGTGGTAAAGGCATGCGTGGTAAAGATGCCATTGTTGCAAAGACCCCGTGGTTAAGGTGTGCGTGGTTTAGGCATGCATGGTTGTGCTATACAAGCACGAACCACAGATCCAATGCATGTGCCAATCCCAAATGATCAGCCACATCCTCACTTGTGGCATTTATCCTTCACTCACCACATAAGCCCGAAGTTGGCCAGTATTTGATGGACACTCCTCAAGATACACCACAGCCACATATGTGCACTGACAAAATGAGGTAAAAATAATGGAGGAGGGGAAACATATGAAACCTGGCTGAGAGGAAGATTGTGAATCTTACACTGCTCTATCTTTGACAGCCAACATGGACATTTAGATTTAACAGCCGTCTCCTCGCTGGGTGCACATTCTCCAAACTCAAAATGAAAGCCTGAAGGAACTCTGACTCCATCAGCTCTATCTCAGGACAATCCTCACCACAACTGTGAATATCGACCTGACATCCTGCTACAAAAGCTGTGACTGTGGCTGTGAAAATAAGCAACAAGGGTGTTAATATTATATATAGGCCCTGGAAGTTGGACCACCACACAATTGCCATACCTTCCTACCAGCCACTTAAAGGAAAAAACAAATTCCGTTTTCTGAACATTGGAGAATGCTTTCAGGCATGCTGGGCATTTAGCACAAAATGAGAAAGAATGATTCCAAATAGAGGACTATGGCATTTGACAAGAAAGGTGCCAGTTCGAGCACAGCAGACTCCACTCCCGAGGTAGCGGGGAATGGCGGAAGAGCTGAAAAACATGCTCCAGGAGATGAAAAGAAGCCTAGCCCCAATCAATGGTAAAATTGATTCCCTCACCTTGAAACTCAACCACACGAAAGAGCAGATCGATAGGCATGCATCTTTGCTAAACATGGCAAGGAGATAAATATCTGAGGTGGAAGATAATATGAACGTGGCCTATGACAAATTGAGCAAACTGGATAAAACAATGGAAAGCACACAACCCAAAAATGAGGACTTGGAAGGACAACCTTACTATAGTAACATTAAAATCCTTGTAGTACTGGAAACACGACCACTGGCCTGTTGGAACACTATGTTGAGTAACTACAGACATCAATTTTCGGCCGAGTCACAGTTCTTCATAGTTAAACATGCACAAAACTCCCAAGCCACCTCCTAGCCAGACACGAAGACCAATCATTCTTGGCTGTTAAATTATATAAAGCAAACACAAGGAGATGATGGACGGAGCGCTGAAACTTTTCAGACACTCACCCCCAGTCACAGATCTGGGTTGAATCCATCATCGTTCTTTAGCTCACTTCGCCACCCCAGTTCAGACACAGCTATATATAGCCCAAAACCGGTCCCAGGATGCTTGTTTCCGGTCCAGGGAAGACATGGCTTGGCAGTTCGGGCTGGACTGTTCCCATGAGGCACAAGGTCAAGACTGATTTGCATATAGCTGTGTCTGAACTGGGGTGGCAAAGTGAGCTAAAGAACGATGATGGATTCAACCCAGATCTGTGACTGGGGGTGAGTGTCTGAAAAGTTTCAGCGCTCCGTCCATCATCTCCTTGTGTTTGCTTTGTTAAATTATATAGACAAAGACACTGTTCTCTAACTTACCAAAGCAAATCCATCGTCCAATTTGAAGGATCAGAAATATCCTTCTACTTGAAACATGGCAACTAGCCTGTTGGAACAGTTTGTTGAGTAGCTACTAACATCAATATTCAGTCGAGACTCCTTGTCACAGTTCTTCATAGTGAAGCATGCACAGAGTGCTAGTAGCCAAGCCACCTCCTAGTCAGTCATGAAGACCAATCATTGCTTGGCTTTTAAATTATAGAGATAGAGACACTGTTCTAAAACTGATCAAAGTAAAAACATCATCCAGTTGGAAGGATCAGAAATATCCTTCTACCTCAACTTCACAGTCACAGTTCAAGAGGCTAGGAGTTCATTCCAAGAAGTAAAGAAAAGGCTGAAGAAAAATTAGATGAAAAATGCAATGTTATGTTCGGCCAAACTGAGGATTAAATAAAAACTCACTTCATTTAGCCTCTAGAAACTGCGACCGAGTCCTTTCAATATCAAAGAGAAGAGACACGCCACCGCACCCAAATGCAGCTTTGGTGAACAGGGGAATGCTTACAATGAATAATTATGAATGACTTTCTGAAACATGATACTGCATGTATAAAACCCATTCAGAATACAAAAACGGTACTGCAGCATAAGCTGCCGCCCAGCTAAATAGCTAGACACCATTGTATTACTAGCTTGTAACGATCAGCTAAATAGAAGAGCCTTTGAGGAATGCTGGTGACTTAATCAATGGTCTGCTGAATTGAATCATAAAGTCTATATACATGGACACAAAATATTATGACACAAAATGCTATAAGGATGAAAGCCTTTCGGGTAAGGTCAAAATATTTCAGGTCTGTGCAACAGCTATAAGTTCAGGCATGCCTTTTACCCCCCAATGCATGTAGCTCACATATCCGGAGCGGCTACTCCGTTATGGCGGAGGAGCGTCATCCCACTAAAAAAAAGCATTTGCAATGCAATAGGTCTCGCATTCACGAGAAATTGAGCTATTGGCATTGTAAATGACAATGCCTTTATTTATGTGGTTTGAAAACCTGCAAGTGATGCGTAAACACTTGTAAGCAAGGACTATACGTACAAAGTATGTGTTTACACACCACTTGCATGTTTTCAAAACACATAAATAAAAAGCATTGTCATTTACAATGCCAATAGCTCAAATTACCGCAAATGCGAGACCTATTGCATTGCAAATGCTTGCTTAGCAGTAGTGGGAATGTTTTGTGGCCAGCTAGAACAGTTTTTACTATTGATTTCCCTAATATCAACCCCCCCCCCCTTTTTTTAATCTATCTGCCTCGCTGATGGGGACTACTTTCATTTTGGTGCCCGAGACTATATTTTGTCCCATCCGACCCTGGACATGAAGTCAGTACCACGAGCACCTTTGTTAATAGCTCCTCATTTAACAGATATAAACAATATTTCAATCTCTATGAATACATTAATACAACACGTCAAAAACAACTTGCCTTCACCTGCTTTGCCTCAAATGAGATATCCAGTATTTCAGGATGAGGCGGCTGAATTGTATTTGGTAAATTAACCTAAATTAGTGCGATATGTTAGGAGGAGGAGCTTTAGGTTGGTCCCAGTCTTACTCGATGTACCAGAATTTTGTTCTTCACACATTTAGCCAAGGATCACACACGGTTGCTAAATGGAGAACGCATGAATGCTTCGCTGTGCCTTGTTTAGCGTTTAAATGTAAGTTATTCCTACTTTAGAATTTTGTCTTCATGTCTCACAAAACCCGTAATGGTCTTAATTAATAAGTTACTTCAGTTTGCTACATTTTAAGTTAATGTTTTAAATATTTGAGGCTTGGAATTGCAGTCCACCTTTCCCCTTTGCTCAGCAATTATAGCTATTCATCCAACGACAGTCTTTTCAGTGCGCACATAGAAGAAATGATGAATCCTTAATTATTTCTAACTGCCAAATACCCTCGTCTTGTGTGCGAGACCTTCGGTATAGCGCCTACGGGGAACCCTTGTTAAGCTTGATACCTTCGGTCACTTTATACTTTGTATCTAGCAGCACTTTGAATTCTGGGTCTTGTAGTTTCCAGTTCATGATTACTAGTGTGAGTTTAACAGTCCCATGATTGAAAATGTGGGTGACTGATAAACCAGCACATGACACTTTTGGAGCGACTTTGAAGTTGTCCAGTAGCAAACGGCATTAGGTATACCACGTCAGCCCGTCTATGCCATAAGTGAAAGTGGCCGCACCTCCATGTAGAAGCATGAAGCAAATCGTACTCGCCTCACGGTAGATGTAGTTTAAAATAGGATTTATTCCAGGAACATGGGCCATGACAGATCGCTGTGAATTCTATTACAGGACCGGTGGCTTCGTATTATGCTTCTCTTTCTATTTATTGCCACACACAGCAGCCAATGAAAACTTTGTTTAATGTAAATAAACTACATTTCCCATGATGCACAAGTCACACATCACATCCTGTAAAGCCCCATAAGAGCCATCACCACCGGAACTCGTCCTCTTTCTTTGCTGCTCACGCAACCAGTTAAGTGCACTGATATTTTTCTCCCAATTACTTATGTGCGATTGTATTGTTTATCTAGGCTCGCCGCCTTGTTATTGTGTGGCGCGATTATCGCGCATGCTATACCTACCCTGTGGTTGTATTTATGCTCTACGAGCCTCGCGCTCGATTTCCGCCGAGCGCCGCACTCCCGCTACCATCGGGAGGTGCGCGCTCCAGCTGGATAAGAAACAAAGCATTTTTAAATTTCCCGCTTCTACGGGACGATGTTAGCGCTGCGGCACTTTGATGATATACTGTTCTTTACTGTTTGCGGTACCGCTCCGCCTTAGGCGGGGAGATCTATTTGTATTTTACATGCGCGGAGGCTCCCCTGATAAGCCGAGTGCGCAGGAGCTTTCCACTTTCACTTTCCCTCGGTCTCGACGTGCGTAGCCCAATTGGGCTATTTCTAGTAGGTTTGGGCTACGCACCTCGTTACTGCCCGTTTTTCCTCGCGTTTCTTCGATCTTTCCCCTCATTGCATCCTGCACCTTCCCCTGAGCAGATCTGGACGCCTGGCTGGCTGCAAGAATGATCTGGGCCTAGAGGGAGCACACCTCCTATACACAATACTGCTCTTTGGCTCCATTTACGCCCTGGGGGCTGCAAGAATTCTATTACAGCTTCTGCTGAGGAGCTAGGTACCGGTCTTTATCTCTGTGCTTGGGGTTGGCTCCCCCCTTACTCCTCTTTGACTGTTGCTGTACGAGCAAATATATATACAAATTTGGTCCCACGATGGAGAGCTGGGTCCATTATCAAGAGGATGACACCTTATATGAAGAGGAAGTGCCTAATCCTTCCTTGGAAGACAACATTGTTGAGGCCCTGGACGCCTCAGTCCAGGAGTCGGTCAACAAGGCCCTAGAGAAGGCAGTTCCGGGAACTGTACAGCAGGCGCTGGCTACTGCTTTGAAACCCATAACCAAACAGCTTGAAAAATTCGCGAAACGTCACGCTTTCCCTGTCCCGGTACACGTTCCCACGGACACCCCCCACCCTACACCCTGGCCTCATTCAGCCTCTTACTCTGCCCTGTCTCAACAGGATGCTGCCCAATTTAAGGCTCCTGACACAGACCTGGATACTACGGGGACTGACACCCCAGATGAGTCCCCCCTAAGAAACGCATGAAAAAAATCAAAAAACGTGGTTACACCCCCAGCTATTCCCACGCCCTTCACATTTAATCCGGCGGATGTAGTTCATCCCAGGTCGTCGGAATGGTTGCCCGCCCCGGAGGTTGCGGCATATCTACACGAAAATCTTCATAAAAGCTTCGACAAAGGTGCGCAATAGACTCCGTTCAGAATGTCCTCGTCCGGACATTTCTGATAAGGTGGCTGAAACCCCAGATATAGACTCCAGTCTCTTGACCTTCCTAAAAAAGTTCGCCAAGTATCCCAAGAAGGGTATCGATCGCGCCTGGCGTGGGTGCCAGGACAAACTCTTGGACGTTGTGGGCCCTCTGGCAAAGATCCTGGAAATGGCTTTAGAGGCACAGGAATCCGGGACGGCGGCAGACCCACATGTTCTGGCCGGATGGACCCAACGGGCCATATGTCTTTTGGGGAATGCTAACTGCGCCATCTCCACAGAGCGGCGCAAATCAATCCTCATGCGTATGGACTCCAATCTTACAGAATTGGCTGCAGCAGAGCCTGGTCCTCTGGCGGACGCGAACCTGTTCGGGGACCGTTTCGTCAAAGACGTGGCCAAATATGTGGGCACCTTCACTACACTTGATAAGGCGCAGTCAGGCATTAAACGAGTGTTTCAGGCTGGTGTTTTCAACAGGGCCGGACGAGGCCGAGGACGCTCGTTTGGCCGTCAGTTCTCCCAAGGTCCTCACAGGGGATACTTCGGTCGGGGCAGGGGAGAGTGGGACTCCACCCGTGGCGGAACCTTCTACCCCACCCGGCAGCGGTTCAATAAGAGGCGATTCCACAGAGGATCGTACCGTGGAGGTTTCCAAAACCCTGAGTCTTCAGGTAAGCGCTTCGGACAACTTTGTCCTACCTCTGGGGGGACGTACTCGTTATTTCTATCACAATTGGGTTCAACTATCTCAGGATGCTTGGATATTGCAGACAATACAGGGTTTTCACCTCGATTTCTTTCAGGTTCCTTCTCAGGCCAAACGACCCAGACAGCTTTCTTTTTCCCAACTAGAGTGCGATTTCATAGATGCCGAACTCAAAGAATTGCTGCAGAAGCACGCGATAGCATCCTGCGACAAGGGCCCTCGCGGTTTCTGCAGCAATATTTTTCTGGTACAGAAGAAAGGCGGAGGTTACAGGTTGGTACTCAATTTGAAGGATTTCAATCACTACATGACCTACAAACACTTCAAGATGGAAGGTATCCATCTTTTGGCGGATCTCCTGAAACAAGGGGACTGGATGGTCCGTCTGGACCTGAAAGAGGCCTATCTGTCTATTCCCATTTTTCCTCCCCATCGCAGGTTCCTGCAATTTCAATGGCGGAACCAATGGTACAAATATTTGGTCCTGCCTTTCGGACTTTCCTCGGCACCGTGGTGCTTCACCAAGGTGTTGAAACCGGTGATAGCTTACCTCAGGGAGCAGGGAGTTCGTATGATCGTCTACCTAGACGATATCCTCATCATGGCTCAATCCCCGCGTCTGGCTGTTCAACATTTACGCATGACCATTGCTACTTTTCAAAACTTGGGGTTCGTCATCAATGAGCCCAAGTCGGTTCTGTGTCCTACCCAGACGATAGATTTTCTAGGGTTTGTCATCAATTCCCAAACGGCTCAGCTGAGTCTTCCACGCTCCAAACTGCGGGATATCAAAAAGGAGCTGTGCTCCCTATTATCCAAACGGATGGTCTCACTCAGGACGATCGCCAGGATAGTGGGCCTTCTGGCGTCATCTATTCAAGCAATTTCCAGGCCCCTTACATTATCGGGCCCTTCAGCGGCTAAAGATTCAACACCTGCAGCAGAGTCTGTCTTATACAGACCTGGTACCTCTTTCCCAGGAGGTACGACAGGAGATTCAGTGGTGGCTTGCCCACGTAGAAGCATGGAATGGCAGATCCATTTTCGGCTCCCTGCCAGAAATCGTCATAGAATCCGACGCCAGCCGTTGGGGCTGGGGAGCTCTCTGCGGAGATATTTCCACAGGGGGGCGTTGGTCCCTCGGCGAGCTAGACCTCCATATCAATTGCCTAGAACTCCTTGCAGGGTCGTTCGCGATCAGGACTCTCTCACCCAAACAAGTCTCGTGTTGCATCCTTTTGCGGATGGACAACATCTCGGCAGTCCAATACATCAACAAACTGGGAGGCACGAGGTCCTCAATGCTAGTGGAAATAGCGAACGATTTTTGGCACTATTGCCTAAGTCACCAGATCTCGGTCATAGCCGTGTACATTCCGGGCCAGTCCAATGTAGTGGCGGACTGGAACTCCCGACATCGCAAGGATTACAGCGATTGGCAACTCCAACCCCAGATAGTGCAGTGGCTACAAGCGATCTGGGGGCGTTGCGAGATCGACCTATTTGCCTCCAGGCTGAATCGTCACATGACAAAGTTTTTCAGCTGGAGGCCGGATCCGTTGGCCCTGGCGACGGATGCTTTTTCTCAGGATTGGACTCCCCACCTGAATTATGCCTTTCCTCCCTTCATTCTAATTCCCCGAGTGTTCACACAGATAATGCGCCAGACGGCAGAGGTGATTTTAGTGACCCCACTGTGGAAGTCGCAACCTTGGTTCCCAATACTATTGGAGGTGAGTTGCGACCTTCCCAGGATGATTCCATGGTCCACCACAATGCTCCAGGGCCCCCAGGGAGAGTTGCATCCAATGATGGTATCGGGGCAATTGTCCCTGATGGCCTGGCGACTTTCCGGCAACGTTGGCAAATGCCAGGTTTTTCGGAACAAGCTTCAGACTTTAACAACCAAGCTTGGGCCCCATCCACGAGGAAAAGGTATTCTTCAGCCTGGGGTTGTTGGGTTAGTTGGTGCGTGGAACAACACGTGGATCCCGTGGGGGAAGACTTACCCTATGTTGTAAATTTCTTGTCCGAAAAAGCTTCTGAGGGTTTGGCTTATCGATCCATCAACAACTTCCGTTCAGCCATTTCGGCGGGTCACTCCCAGATTCAGGGCAAACCAATAGGAATGCATCCATTAGTTTGTAAACTCGTAAAAGGCATTAGAGTAGCTAATCCGCCCAAACCCAAGTATTCTTCCTTGTGGGACGTCTCGCTCGTTCTTTCCTTGTTCAATAATTGGCCGAATAATGATATGTTGACAAGAAAGCAACTGTCCTCCAAGTTGGCCATGCTGTTATGCCTGGCGGCATGTAGACGTTCATCGGATGTTAAGGCTCTAGATATTACAGGTAGAGTATTTACTCCTGAAGGAGTTTCTTTTAATATCACTTCCAGGACTAAGACTATGTCTCGCAATGTGGAATATCATGCCTTTCCTGATAATACCAAACTCTGTGTAGTTCAATGTCTTAAGGTCTATGAAGAATGTACCAGGTCCATTCGACCGGAGGGTGTGGTGCAATTATTAATTGCTTTACAGAAACCTTACAAGGCCGTCACGGCCGCTACTATAGCCAGATGGGTAAAATCTGTTATGCAGGAAGCAGGTATTAATACTTAAGTGTTTGGGGCACATTCTGTTCGAGGCGCCATGGCTTCTAAGACATTTATGTTGGGTTCCACTGTTCAGGATATTATGCATTCTGCAGATTGGTCCTCTGAGTCAACATTCAAACAGTTTTATTATAAACCGGTGGGTGATATATCTTCTGTGGTTTTTAATCAGCGTTAAACTAGCATAATACGTAAGCCTCCGGTCCTGTAATAGAATAAAAATTAGCTAGCATTCGCGCCAAGAATTTTCAATTCTATTAAGGACACGGAGGCGAGGATTATCCCACCCGGTTAAATTACAGTATTGTAATTGTTACCCACCCGTTTGTATTTATATTCTGAGTATGCAGAAGTTACGGGTTATTTTTATCTACTATTCTTCCAGGGCCCGAGAAGAAGATGGAATAAGCGTTTTCTTGCTAATGAAGAGGTTCTTCCCAGCTGGACTGGTTTCTTCCACGTTGGAGGATGTTATTTTGATCTTCAGTTATTGTTGGACTGTTAATGTTCGAAGCAAAGAAAGAGGACGAGTTCCGGTGGTGATGGCTCTTATGGGGCTTTACAGGATGTGATGTGTGACTTGTGCATCATGGGAAATGTAGTTTATTTACATTAAACAAAGTTTTCATTGGCTGCTGTGTGTGGCAATAAATAGAAAGAGAAGCATAATCCTCGCCTCCGTGTCCTTAATAGAATTGAAAATTCTTGGCGCGAATGCTAGCTAATTTTTTATTCTGAAGCAGGGTGAGGCATGGAAAGCGTTTAACTTTTCGAAGGCAGTGACAATTAGAAAAGTCGGTAGTGATCACCTGCTCGTGATGCTACATTCAGAGAGACTCACAACAACTGTGCATCTAACTTAGGTACCAAACAGCCACAGCTGCAGGGCACTTCAGTAAATAGAAAGCCATGCCAAGTAGCACGACTATCTATTGAGATAAGTTTTTACATTACGAAAACGTAGAGATCAAGGTTTCGTGCTAAGAGCTTGATCGAGTATTCACAATCAGAAGTGTGGCCGCACTTTCCTCTGAGTTATAGAATGGCAGAAGCCTGGTCACGCTGTCTCTGTGAATGGCTGCATTTTGTATTATCAACAAAAGTGGAGAGCAGCTTTGAAAAACAAGAACCCCCTCGCCGGGCGTGAAAGAAAAACGGGCACGGAAAGCAGCACATAAATAATTAAATGAAAATACTGCACTTTACTGTAACACCATGAGGCCGAGGGAACCAGCAATGAAACCACACACTGCACGCCACCACAGCCTACAGAGTTGTGTATTTGCGAGCGTTGCATACAGAAAGGGGCGCGGCACGGGCGGATTAGCAAAAACAAATGCTGTGTTAAAATAAATACGGCGAGCCGCTATAAAGAAAAGCAACTGCCGCCATTAAAATTAAAGTGCGGCATGGGGGCGCTTTAACAACAAATAAAAGATACTTTGCTAATGTAAATACAGCGAGGGCACGCGCCTCCATTAAATTGAAATAGCAAAAAATACGTCGTTAATGTAAATAGGGCGAAGGCGCACCCCGCCATTAAATTGAAAGCACGGCATGGGGGAACTTTAACAAAACAAACAAAACAAGCGCGGCCCCGCGGCCGCAAAAGTTAAAGCGACGCTGAGGGCACCAGGCGCGTTTCCCTTGCGGGAGCGAGCAAAAGCACCATCTGTTTGCAAGTTAATTACAAACAGATGGTTTCAAAGCTCGCTCCCGCAAGGGAATCGCCAAACGTGCACGCGTTGCCATTGAAAGCAATGCAATGCGTGCACGTTTTTGGCCTCAAAACCGAACCGATTACAAGAGGTCCCCCCTAGGCAGCGCATGCGCGCTGCGTAGGCGAGACCCAATAAAACGATAATAAACCACTGTATTATCATTTTATTTTTTACTACTCCCAGCCGAGGTTAGGGCGGGGGCGGGGCTTTCTGTCAAGCGTTACGCTGCAAGAGGAGTGTTTGGGCACGTGTAAGTGCGCATGTCTGTTTGGCCGGCCGTCTCAGCCCAGCTAAACAGACATGTGCACTCGTGTTTCTCCAAACCAGCTGTGTTGTACAGCCAGGTTGGAGAAAAGCCCCAGGCTCCCTGGGACTGAGCGAATGTCAAGTGAGCCCATTCAGGTATTACCAGCATTACAGCAGTGCTGTGATTGCCCCCTGGGAGCCTGTGCAGCGTCAGAAGAGGAGCACCGAGGTGACGGCCACAGGAGCAGGTACTTTTTTTATATCATTATTTTCCCCTCACCCCCATCTCCAACCTGCGTTGCCCCATCACCCCAAAAATAGAGCAGCCGCCACTGCTCACATTAAACAGCTGATGATTGTCCCTGAGATGCAGTTGCACCTCGGGTTTAAAGTCTGAGGGGATAGTGTTGACAGAGACAAAATCCAGGCATACATAGCAACCTACACATCACAGAGCGCGAAACTTTGCCCCACATATGATCCGCAGCTTTGTGAGAAACACACCAGGGGAGATATTAATACCCAACTTATGCTTCGATTCTTAATGTGGAATGTGCAATGCCTTAATAACCCGAAAAAAGGGCAAGTATTCACAGGCTAGGACAGACCCTACATTGATTTAGCTATGCTATAAGAGACTCACTTGTATCTCAACACTCAAACGTTCTTTGTTTCAAAACGGGGAACTCGCAAATATTATTCATCCTACAACGCCCCTTTTAGAGGTTTGGTGGCCTTGGTCCACAAAAGACTCTACTTCCAGTCTTAGAAATAGCTCGCAGCCAGCCAGGACATACATATTATAGTAGAGGGGTGGCCAAGTATGGCTGATATGACGCTATTGGCTATAAGTTAATCAAAATACTACTTCCACTGACTTTTTCGATGGAGTGCTGAATAAGTGCTGCAATCTACAGACAATATATGACATATTGGGAGGAGACTTTAATAATATGCCAAACATACAATAAATAAATACTGACAGGCGTAACAACCTCCATTCGTAATCTGCTAAAACCATAATACACATAATGCAAATGAATAGATACATGTTCATAGGGAGAGTTCAACGTATAAAATAGAACTGCTCACCAGATCACTTTCATATCACTCCCCGATTTGTTCGACACTTCAAATCCCACCCCCATGCTTTGGAAAACCCGGCAGTTTTGACCAGACGATTTACTTTACAGTATCTTAAAAACAGAACTCTGGAAAGCCGTCATACACCATTTTGAAATACATACCAGCTCTGTCGCCATAGCAGTAATGACTGGGGATGCATTCAAATTAAATATATGGAGTACCTTTGGAGCCAAAGCTGCTGCATACTAAACACTGAGAAATAAACTATATAATCTAGAGATCAAGTTCTAATGGTGGAATCTGAATATGAGGAGAGCCATTAAATCTCTGTATTGATGGAGATCAAAGGTACTATTTGTAAATTTCGTGAGGTAGGAGACCACGCTGTACAGCTACTGGGCAAACATGCTAGGGCATGGTAATTAGGGAAAGGCTATAGACCAAGCAGAACGCTCGTTTTTACACTAAATGGTCTCCAGGGGAAAAGCAGTGTCTTCCATACATGCGCAATGGATTAGGACCTAACCTACAAGCTATGAGGCATGCTAGACACATTTGTCGACTACTACTCCTGCTTAAATGTGTCAGAACAACTGCCACACCTACATAAATATCTGACTATGTAGAGAACATCGCTCTGGGATGGATCTATGAGGAGATCAAGGGCCAACCTAATTGACTCCTTTGGGTAGATTACATTAAACAGCAGTCAACTCACTAATTAGCGATGAGACATCCGGCCTGCACGACATTACAACATAATCTTATAAAGAATAGATAGACTTATTGGTCCCCACTTCTTGGCTATGTACAAAGGGGCACTGAAATCAAGTTTCCTTCCTCCAACTGTTAGAGAGGCAGGTATTGCCATTTATCTAAACCATATTACACTATGTTGGCCTGAATATACAAGCAGCTGTGCCATTTCTTGACGCAGAGAAAGCATTATTTTTTTTAGTTTGGCCATACACGCTCAAGATACTGAGGGAAAACGGAGTGGTTACATTCTTTTTGAAATTGGTAAGCTTGGTATACTCTGATCCTACTGTCAGCATCCAGATAGATGGATAGTTATCAAACCACTGGTCATGAGCTGCTGCTCCAGGCAGTGGTGCCCACTGATGCCCCCATTGTTCATTCTGCCAATGGAACCAATTTCATATATATGGCAGGAGATTCATCCACATCTGGGATTATACATTAAAGACCACCTATTTATCATCTCGCTATAGGCAAATGATTTGAACACCGAAACAAACGTCAATCCATTTTTCCAGGAAATATATAAATTTTGGGAAATTTCCAGACTACCAACAAACCTGGACAAATTAAAATGTTTCCCCCAACAGAGATAGCACAACAATGAGTATGGTGTGAACAGATTTGACAAAAAACCTGGGTATACACATATCTGGAAGCTCTAGTGAATGATTCATAAGAATTATGGCAGAATGATAGTCAGGTCAATGTCACAAAAGTTGACTCTCTTTGACTATTTCAATGATTGGGTGGATAGCCAGAATCAACATGAAGGTGCTGCCTAACCTCCTTTACTTGGTTCTCAACATTTCATTGCCTACATTTCTTCCCACTAAACTGAGGACGATCTTTTTAAGACTAATCTAGGCAGGTAGACGTGCAAGGATGCATTGAAAAATGTTGACCAAACCAAAGGAGAGGGGAAGACTGGCAATACCAGACTTGCAAGTATATTATCTAGCTCCATAAGCATAGTACGCAAACTACGGGTTTCAACCACCTCACTGCAAATGTATAAATAGAATGAAGGCTGAAGAATAGTTAAGCAAAGATGCACACTGTAAGCACCACGCAATATGCCTGCAGTGAGATACTGACACTGCACTAAGTATTCACACCATTACTTCCACTGGTGAATAACCTCAGCATGCTACCTGCAATAGATACAGGATCAAAACAGATCATAAATAAATTAAGTATGACTAAGTTTGGATATTTGATCATAAATGATGCATTTATCTCGCTACATACTTTTAAAGAGCTATTTTATTGTATTATAGGCAAAGTTAATCAACTAAATTGGCGTGGTGAGATTTCCTGCTTTCTCCTTTGAAATGTGAAATATTACAGAGTTAATTGTGAGAGATGATGCTAAACACTTTGTCATATACATATATGTGGAGGTTAACAAGGCTTGCCCAACTGAGGATCCAAAAGCCAAACAACTCTGGATTGCAGATGTAGGGCTCCCTCTGGTGGAGGAGAAATAGAAATATAGCTATGCACTGGTCAAACACACTGGATTCAGCAGCTGACATAAAAGGATACACTTTATAATTCTTGAATAGACTCTATATTACCCCTCAAATCATATCTAAATAATATATGACAATAAAGAATATTTGAAAAAGGAGTGCATTTTTTAACCTTGTACTGATCTGCCTACCTGCCACAATATTTTGGAGGGAGGTATTTGATTCATGACATGGCATGGGCAACATGAACCTATCCTTCTCCCCACTGGTGAAACAGCTGGATACGAGGCAGATTTTCCATACCCCTACAGAAGATCTGTGTCAATGGGACTGTGGCTAGCAAGGTAGAGAATTGCAATGAGATGAATATGTAGAATGCATCCTAGACATAGAGCCTGGATTCGTGAACTAGTACACTGCAGTAAAATTGTAGACATATAGACAGCAAGATTTTTGGGACTCACTGAGAAACTATTTGATTAGCAAAGATGAGATAACTTTGAAAAATATCACCTGAGATGGTCGCTGACACAATAAATTGGTGGGGGAGGAAGTCAGCAGGCTAGACTTTAAATCTGTTGGAGATGGGCCTGGAGGTGATCGCACACAATGCTGAACTCAATAATGTCAACAGGTCAGTTGTCGTCTGGAGGTGGCTAACAAATGCATGAGGGAGCCTGTCTTCAGTAGCCAGTCGTCGAGGTATGGGAAGACTGGTATACCCAACCTCTGCATATGGGCTACAATGACCACCATCACCTCTGTGAGCACCTGAGGGGCTCTGGTAAGGCCATGGAGGTGCATGGTAAACTGAAAGTGCTCTTTGCCTATCTGAAACCTCAGGTAGTGGACTGCAGGATGGGGATGTGGAAATAGACATCTTGCAGGTCCAACGCTACCATCCAGCCTCCTGGACACAGGGCAGACAGAACTTGAGCCAGGTGAGCATCTTGAACTTGTCCTTCCATGAGAAAAAGATCAAAGGATGCAGATCGAGGAAAGGATGAAGGCCACGGAAAGTAACGGAAGAAACAGATAATCCTGATCTCTGATGCTTGCACCCTTTCCATGGCTTCCTTGGCCAAAAGAGCTAGAAATTCTATTTGGAGAATGGACAAGTGGCCCTCTGGGAGGTGGTGTGGTGTGGGTGGCATATCTGTGGGATGGGACAGGAAGGGTGTGGGAATAATCATGTTCCACGCTCTGAAGCACCCATTGTCGGATGTAATGCTCCTCCACATAGGAGATAAAAGGTGATGCGGCCTCCCACTGGGCTATCACGTGCTGGTAGGGGCAATTTAAAGGGGTTTTGTGGCAGCTGCGGGTTGGGGGATGGTCAGAGCATTGCCCCTGTGGGGCTGGATACTGTCTGCACCTCTGCCAATTCTTTTTTTCCACATCTGCAGTAGGTAGGGTAAGGTCCAACACTCCTCTGTTGCCATAGTTGGGTTCAGGGAGGATAAACCACTGTCTGGCGAGATGTCCACCCCACTGGCATCCTGCAAGTTCAGGAAAAGGTTCATCATCAACTGCTTTTTGTGAGGTGTCTGAGTAGGAGTATAGGTGATAAAGCTGCGACCATGTGGGAGGAAGATTCTGAGCCTCAAGGCCTGATAAAAGTATTGGTTCCATGTCTGACATGGGACGTGGTACTGAGGCCTGGGCTGCGGCACTAAGAGTGGGTCAGGCATGGCACCGGTACTGGAGTCATGGACCTCGGTTCAGAGGAGGAGCAGTCCTCAAAGCCAGATTGAGTGGGCAAGTTGGGGTCAGTATTGATCTGCCAGCGGTAACCAAACTGGTGGTCACCTCAGATACTTAGGGCCCAAAGGTGCTCCAGAAGTGAATCGGTGGGAGCCAAAGATGGTATCGAAGGCCTGCTTGAGTTCACAGAGCTGATGAAGCATCACCAATGGGCCGGGGAAGTTGGGGTGCATTGAAATATGCACTGGAATCAGGTCCAAAATGGGGAACTCCCTCCGTGGCTGGAGGGGCCGAGGTGTCACGCAAGTCTGAATGGTGGGAGTGATGAGAAGAGGGAGAGCTAAGTTTTAAACTATTATGCTTGTTACTTTTTTTGCACTTACCTGAACTGCCTGACTGTGTCGATGATAAGTTGCGAGATCAGCCTTAAGAGCAAGAGCACATCCATGCCCTTGACTTTGACACAGACCGGGCCTTATTCAACTTTCATCGAAGCTCCACGACTGCAAGTTTGGCTTCGCAGATGGTCTTTTTACTCATCTTGGGGCAACAGTTGCATAACGCTGAGTCATGTGTGGGGGTGAGGCATCAAAGAGAGACGTTGTAATTGTCCGTCACTGACATCTGACCATTGCAGTCCCTACATGGCTTAAAGTCTGTGGTTTCAGGTGGGGACACTCTGCACACTGGAAAATAATTTGGAGGGAAAGACGTCTGACAATGTTCCAGAAGCTCTGGATCCATGTCAGAAGGTGCAAAAAGGAAGGAACTGACATCGGTGCACGGGGTGGCGTGGCTATAGAAGCCCTGACATCAGATCTGGGGTGGTACGGATCCGCTGCGACGCTGCATGATGCCAACTGCTGAAGCACAAGGGAATTTCTAGCCAAAGTTGCAGGATCCAGTCTAGTGCCTGAGGAATTCACAAGGTGCGGAAACTGAGGGTTAGAAGTCTCTATCAAAAAAGTAGATACTCAATGCCATTCAATGTGTACTTTAAGAAGTACATACCTACCTTTTGAGTCCAATATTTTAATAGCAATAATCTAGAATTTACACAATTTCCAAGTGAGATTAATGTACCTCTTTTTTTGGAGATAAAGGTACTTTCCAAAAGATGTGATAGTGTTAATAAAGTGACACTGCCGGGGCACTTGGCAGCAAGCTTTTTTATTTTTCTGTGAATTGAAAGTTACTGTAATATTCCAGCTTTGACAATGGGGCAAGATACCATAATGTGGAACTATGAAAAATGCAATGCTGTAGAAGAAAAGCTTTAAAAGGATGCATTCATCAGGTCTTATTGTTGTTCAAACATTCATTGTCCTAGAGATTGAGGAAATCATTAGCCATTATTCAAATAAGTCGCTGCACTAACCAAGATTTGTAGCTTCCCTAGAAGTACTGTGTGGTATACTATCTTCAGTTCCAGTCAGGTGTGTCTTCTGTTGCAATCTTGTGTGGAATGTTGTGAGTCATGTGGAATGTGTGATATCATTAGTATCAGTGTTCTATCCCAGACAGCTGGGACTGAGCTGGTTACGTCTTAGCTCCTTGCAGGATTCCCCTACTTTTAACTTGTTTTTTAATAAAATACCTTTTCCTGTACCTACCTGCCTTCTGGGACTCCCTCCCTGTGTGCGTCCTAGAAATACAACATAGGAGTCAAGTGAAAGCCAAAGGTGCTTAAAGGAGACCATAGTGGAGATCCATGTAACTGCCAAGCTGAAGAAGGAACCTCACCAGTGCCACAAGACGTGGCAACCCCAAAGCAGAGAAAAACAGCTGTATGATAAGTGAGCTGTATGAGTGTGCACTAAGGAGAGGAGCTGATTAAGAGTGCTCCAAGAAGGTCTACTGATTCAGTTTAAGTAAGGTACTATTAATGCAAGAAACATCAGCCTGGCAGTGCTGAGGAATCATGATCTAGGACAGCTGAAAAGGTGTTTGTTGCAAAGGTTTTTTTCCAGTGTTTCATTAGGAAGGCCTGACCCATTTCTACCGAGGATCACAAGGTGTATCGGCATAGTGTGGTGAGGGTGAACAGAACTGTGGTGCAGAGAGCTTATGTGTTACTGCTGTACAGTGAAGGGAGTGATGAACTGATAGAAAAGTGTGGTGCTGCATTGTCATAAAATGCCAGCTGTTTAATACTAAAAGAAAGGCAAAGTGTAGTGTGAAAATATCTAGTTCATATAACCTCTCTGAAGTACTTTTGCAATGTATGAATGTGGACCAGTGAGATTTAACTTTCACTAAGGGCCCTATTACGAGTCTGGCGCCCCAAGGACTGCCAGACTCATGGTGGCGCGGGGGTGGCGGATCCAGCCCTCAGCACTGGCGGTTCGACCGCCCGATTATGACATGGGCAGTCAGACTGCACTGGGACCGCCGGCTCCGCAAGGGAACCACCATTCCCTGGTGTTGGAGCGGCAGTCAGAGGCCGCAATATGCTTGGCGGAACCACCACGATCCCGCCAAGCATATTACGAGTTTCCTCTCTGCCAGGGTTTTCATGGCGGTTCCACCACCATGAAAACCCTGGTAGAGAGGAAACAAAGGGGGCCTTACAGGGCCCTCTATGCCTCCACCGCATGTGGATGCACACAGGGAGGCATAACATGTGCCACCCTGTGTGCATGCACATATGTTCCTGCACGGCAGGGACTTTTGAGTCCATGCCATGCAGGAACCTTGTAGTGCGTTCCCATTGCAGTGCCTTTTTCAAAGGCATTGCTGCCTTTAAAAGAGGCATTGCCTTGGGACCGCCATGCCACCTGCCTGCCAGACTACTTGTAAGTTGTAATCTGGCAGGCGGGGCGACCTTCGGCGGAGTGGTGGCACGGCGGTTTGCACCGCCGTGCCACTGCTCCGCCGAAAAGTTGTAATCTGACCCTATGTGTTTTTGGCGGCCTGGCTAGTTGTAAGTGGCCTACAAAAGAAACAACTGTCATTGAGTGCATGCCATTGCAGAATGAATAAAACTTCAAGTGGTGGTGTTTGAAAAAATAACTGTTGAACTTTGCATGCTCACCTCTTCTGACAGGAAAGACTGGTATGCAGTGCTCTCTCAGCAAGGCAGATGCCACTTGTGTTGTTATCGTACATGCAATCAGCATTCTGGACCTGAAGTTTCAGCAATTGAAATTCAGTGAAATGAAAGACACACTATCCAGTCTACCAAAACTGAAATAGGGCTGATATTACATTTCATTATTGAATTTTTTTTGCCTTTTGTGAAACTGCCTGCCATTAGAAAGAAGATGGCAAATATTAATTATCAGGCTAGACTTCCGGTCTCCATGCTATGCTGCGGTGTTTTGAGTCCGATGGGTTCCTGTTCTTGCTCCCGCTTCTGCTCCTTCCTCAGCCCCTTCCTCTCTGGCCTCTCGCCGGCTTGCCTTGCCGTATCCTGCCCTGCCTTCAGCAGTGAGCCGGTGAGGGACTGGGTGGTCAAAAGCAGGAGCAAATTGGATTGAGGATTGAGGTGCAGCGAGATGAGGCTTGGCTAGACGGTTGAGCCGGAAGGGAGAACAAGTGGCGGGGCCAGGACCTCAGAGCGGCTGCACCCATCCGTATGCTTTCCCGCCCACCACCATCAGCTTTACATGCCGAACCCTCCTCTGACTCCTTGGAAAAAATTGGACCCCAGTAGGACTGTGTCTCCACGCGTCCGTTGGTGAAGTGGCAGCCGAGAGTAGGGGGGGGGGGGAAGAGTACTGCGATACAGAGTGTGCTGTGTGTGACCCGTGTTGGTGCAGTACGGTGGACCGGGGGTGTGCTGTACGCCTCCAGCAGTTACTCTGCACTGCCCACCTTGGCATTTTGCGGTTGCCTCTCGCTGTCTCCTGCAGCTCTTCTGCCGGTTGCAACATGATCCACTCTGTCAAGTATTTCTGCCTGAAAACATCTTTGCTGTTACCACCTTGTGGCCAACCAACCTCAAGCACTCTGAGAGCCCAGACAGTCCTGTAAAGGTTAACGGGGGCCCTAGAAGCAAGTTAAACCTTCAAGCCTGTTGAAGGGGCGCGAGGCGACAGCAGTGGGAGCAGCATCTCAGCTCAGACTCAAAGTCAGGACTTAGCAGCAACCTTGGGGAGTGCGCGCTAGTCCAGACCTCGCCGGAGCTTAAACCCTGTCCTTGTCTTTGACATCTCTGTCCCCCTGCATGCTGTGGCACCTGGGCACTCAACCAAGTGGGTAAGCAGATAAGGGACAACCCAGGAGGGGCAGGAGTTGCAACAGTGGATCCACAGTAGTCCCTTTTACTTTTAGCACTGTCTAGGACTATTGAAGATGGGTACTTAGAGGACATCTCTGGCAGTACTCCCACCCTTGCTTCTCCCCACGGAAGCCCTTGCTGGGCCTCTCATTGGTTTACATCGCCGTCACCCACAAGTTGGATCATGAGATCCAGGAAAGTTAGAGTTTCCCCCAAATCAACCACACGTAGAGGTCAGAAACATCAACTGCCCCCATCACTCAAACATACCAAAATTAACAGGGCACAGAACACACAGTGTCGTATCTCTCCCATATTGAGGATGTTCGAAAAGAATTGAAAAGACTTCTTCAAATTTTCACTCCTCAAGGATCCAGGAGCCATAATTTTCTCAGCAACAAGCAGTGAGGTGGCAGAGCTGCCATCTCCAATTAGTCAATTAGTCAAATTATAAAAACTCTCTCACACTTCAGCACAACCTCTGATATCAAATGTACAGCTCCAACATATTTTACAGCTGATCCAAGTACCTGAGTAAAGCCCGAATGCCAGGTGTAACAACTCAGCCCCATTTCCACAGCGATTTCTACATCAACATCTGTATTTTCAACAACTGTTGGCAAATCTAATTGTGTTTACCATGGGAAATCTCCCCTGGAAGGCACATCTTGGTTTACCACCAATCAAACATCACTATCCCTCAAAGTAACTTCATTTTTCATTGACGAGCATATTCCTGCTTACTATGGAAACTACGGAGAGGACCAGACAAACTGGGACACTGTATGTAGCTCCACTTCTTGAGCTTAACTTTGAGAATATTTCAGTGGATGTGTCTCAATCACCTTCATTTGAGGGGACACAGGACCCTGACCCAGATAACAAGCAGGGTTTAGGAGCAGCATCTGTGGCTCATACCGTTCACACGCCTCTCACACTTACTCAATCCTCAAATGAAGTAAGGAATGACGCAGGTATTCCCTCCTCCAGTGCCTCGGACCTACTGTTAAAAACGTTCAAGTCTATGTTAGACACTTTAAATTATCAATCTAATAAAATGGACCAACAAGTTGACCTCCTGAATGAACACATTAGCTGTATTTGTCACTGGTATAGACCCAAAGCTCGGTGAGCTAAACAATCTAATAACCTGTGCCTAGTCAGGGCACATGCCACAGCAGATAGCATGTTCCTGTTCACTGTTCATTGATAAACTCAGTCCTTTACCTTCTATTACTTTCACCAAAGGAATAAAAGCGAACCTGAGGCCCCTACTCAATACATGCCAGGACACGTATCCAAAGAAATCTCCTGTAAAACTGCCCCCTAATCACTCACTCCAGCGATGCTTGTCAACTCTAGCTGCTAACTTAGCTCCTTCTAGTCAGGGGTAGTGCCAAACCACTACTTCAAAAACATTTGACGAGGATCCACAGATCACCTTGGGAAATTGAATGAAGGTCTCTGACTGCAACATTCAGGAGAGAAAAGCACAAGCAATAAAATTCCAAAGCAGATTCATCTTTAATGGCGACACGAAAAAAGATGAGATAATATTCCAGTATTACCAATCTCTATAACAAAAAGACAAAGGAAAGCCAGGAATCAGAGGCGCAACACAGTATTACTTATTCAGACAAATCCTTGCCTTGGTGCCCGTAGTACCAACACAGATCTGCTCATGGAGGAATCATGCAGATCTCTCCCCGACGAGCATAAACAGCCGGAAGAACTAAAAGTTGGATCTACCAGCTCACTATGGTTGTTTAATGTTTTTTTCCCCATGTTCAGGTCTGTATTAAACAAACCGGACCCTGCCTCCATTAAAGTTAAAGCGGAACATAATACACAGCCCCTGGCCACTGTGCAAAGGGGTAATCGCAGCCCCACACATACTAACATTCTGGGTCCAAACAATCCTAATGTTTCAACTATAAGTACATCTCATACTGAAAATGAACATTGGGAGTTGTCAAAACATGTCGATTACAACGAATATAACTCTATTCAGCCAACTTCCTACAGTCAATAAGGTGACACCGTTAAAAACATCAAAAAGGGGCAACCTCCTCTGCAGTGACCGCGTTCAAGGTACAAGGGACACAAGTTTAAGTACCACATGGCCAGTTAGGTATGACACGTCCGGGTTACCCCATATCATAAACCCTCAACCTTGCTGGAAAACCTTGACAACCATTTTGCCACCTGCTTCCTTAGGCTCTCTGCCTAAGGTCATTATAAATGAGCAGGTTGTTCCAGAATGCTCAAATTTAACAACGGCTTAAGATCTGCCCCCAATTGATAACAACACAACACTAGTAGCTGGATTAAAACCTTCCATACAGCGAACAGGTGGTCAAACAAAACACATAAAGAGTAAACAGCCGGTCTGCGAAGATCAGTATGTCAACATGAACGGGAGGGAGAGTGGAGTCAGACCAGGAAGTAGAAAACAACTATATCTGCCCGACTGCCAGGGAGCCGAACTGCTCCAACTGTAGAGGAGGGCTTTGTTTCAGCGTCCCGAAGAACTTCTGGAGAGCGAGTGACTGAAGCAGTAACACCATGGCGGACACCCAAAGAAGCAGCACGCCGAAGGAGGTTAGATTGTGATGCCCGTTGTTTTGGAGGAGAGGGGCAGGACCACAAGCTCCAGTGCTGCTTACGGCAGCTGCCGTCCACGGGAAGGACTCTCGCGCCCGAGGAGCGTACTTGAGCTGCTCTGGGCTCCCGCAGCACGGGACACCCAATGTTTTAGAGGAGAGGGGCAGGACCACAAACCCCAGTGCTGCTTGCGGCAGCTGCCGCCCACGGGAAGGACTCTTGCACCTGAGACGTGTATTTGACCTGCTCTGGGCTACCGCAGTGCGGGACACCCGTTGTTTTGGAGGAGAGTGGCAGGACCACAAGCCGCAGTGCTGCTTGCGGCAGCCGCTGCCCATGGAAAGGGCTCTCACACCCTGAGGCGCGTATTTGAGCTGCTCTGAGCTCCCGCAGCATGGGACGCCCGTTGTTCTGGAGGAGAGGGGCAGGACCACAAGCCCCAGTGCTGCTTGCGGCAGCCGCCGTCCACGGGAATGACTCTCACGCCCATGGCGCGTATTTGAGCAGCTCAGGGTTCCTGCAGTGCGGGACGCCCGTTGTTTTGGAGGAGAGGAGCCGGACCACAAGTCCCAGTGCGGCTTGAGGCAGCCGCCGCCCACGGGAAGGACTCTCACACCCCGAGGCACGTATTTGAGCTGCTCTGGGCTCCCACAGCGTGGGACGTCCGTTGTTTTGGAGGAGAGGGGCAGGACCACAAGCCCCAGTGCTGCTTGCAGCAGTCGCCGCCCACAGGAAGGACTCTAGCGCCCGAGGCGTGTATTTGAGCTGCTCTGGGCTCACGCAGCGCGGGGTGCACGTGGGACCCGTCTGGGCGCGTGCCAGGGAGAAGGCCAGGCCAAGAGCAGGCCCATCTGCGCCCGTCAGCAGCCAGTAGAGGCTGGGCTGGGCCAGGTCTCTAGGTTCGCCACAAGGATTAAGGTACTGTTTTCCTTTCTTTTTTTTTCCCACCTTCGAACTGCTTCGCATTTTGGTGCTCCCTGATGCACTTTGATGGTAGTCTCCTGCAATTTGAATGAGTGCCCTGCCCTCTCTTGTTTGTTTAAAGACCCTGCATAATCTGTTGCTGGGTCACGCTAATTAGTTGACCTAAGCTGTTAAAGCTTATTAGGGGGTAACCTACACTCACCATATTCCTGTGACTTCCCAGTTTTTTAGGTCTCGCCTAGGCAGCGCTTGCGAAGTCTCTTCAAGACATGCTGTATTCAGGATATGGGCATAAAGCTCTGCTCACTTTCCGCCCACCTTTTTAATTGGCTCCTGTCCTTTGTAAATGGTGGCTTTTCATTGGTCAATAGGCTTAGTATCGCCTTGTCTCTTCTTGTAACTTTCCATGAGGACACCCCCTGTTACATGTGTTGTTACTCCCTAGGTTTTAATTACAGCCTCAAAGCACTATTTTCTTAAAAGGCTTCAGGCAGGACAGACACTTGGTCCTAAGCTAGGCTGGCAGTGGTTACTTCACTCACTAGAACATCTCACATTTATATGAGACCGTCTATAAATTTCCCTTCATAAGCTCTACAGAGTACAATCTAATCCGAAATTAATGTAATCATTCTTTTGTCACATTTCAAAGCTACTAATTGTATAAATGGACATAGCTATTTGAATGTACTCGTAGTACTGTCTTGCATGCAATGCATTATGGGTAGCGTGGATTTACCATATCTTCTGCAGGGTGCAGTACAATATCTGACCAAAAGAGGTCCACTTTTGGCCACATATGTTACTGCACCCTGCAACATGGCTAGGTAAAAAACATTGCCATTTATAATGCTAATAACTCCAACTTTGTAGACATGCAGTGCTGGTGCCTTGCTCACTAGGGACCTCAAGGAGCAGCTTGCGGTACTGCACCTAGACATGCAGTGCTGGTGCCTTGCTCACTAGGGACCTCTAGGAGCAGCTTGCGGTACTGCACCAAGACATGCAGTGCTGATGCCTTGCTCACTAGGGACCTCTAGGAGCAGCTCGCGGTACTGCACCTAGACATGCAGTGCTGGTGCCTTGCTCACTAGGGACCTCTAGGAGCAGCTCGCGGTACTGCACCTAGACATGCAGTGCTGGTGCCTTGCTCACTAGGGACCTCTAGGAGCAGCTCACGGTACTGCACCTAGACATGCAGTGCTGGTGCCTTGCTCACTAGGGACCTCTAGGAGCAGCTTGCGGTACTGCACCTAGACATGCAGTGCTGGTGCCTTGCTCACTAGGGACCTCTAGGAGCAGCTCGCGGTACTGCACCTAGACATGCAGTGCTGGTGCCTTGCTCACTAGGGACCTCTAGGAGCAGCTCGCGGTACTGCACCTAGACATGCAGTGCTGGTGCCTTGCTCACTAGGGACCTCTAGGAGCAGCTTGCGGTACTGCACCTAGACATGCAGTGCTGGTGCCTTGCTCACTAGGGTCCTCTAGGAGCAGCTTGCGGTACTGCACTGAGACATACAATGCTGGTTTCTGGCTCACTACGCAAGCATTTGCAATGCACTAGGTCTCGCATTACTGAAAGTTTGAGCTATTGTCGTTGCATTATTATTTGCAATGCCTATACCAGCAACTATCAGGAATGCGAGATCTATTGCATTGCAAATGCTTGTTACTATAAGTGCACAAGGCCCATAACAATGGGCAAACGGAAAACGACTATTGTGGCAACAGGGGGTGATACTGTAACTACTATAGACTCCTTTTTGATTAGGGCAGCTAACATTATTTCAAATGAGATAGCCCTGACCGAAAGGAGGATCTCTTTGGAAACCAGGAAAAATTGCACAGGACCTGACTTTAATGGACAATCACGAGGTCGAAGGAGTAACAGCTGGTTCTGTTTCACCACCTGCTGCAATATCATCTACCGTTGTCTCTAACACCAAGGCTGGTCAGACAAAGGCGGATGATGACACAGTCCTGGATGGTCCCCCAATTAAAAGGAAGAGGACTGGATGTAAAAGAGCTCCACAGAAAAAGTCACTGCCATTAGCTAATACTGACTCTGAACAAATTTTAGACATTCTTTTACCTAGGTTGGAATCTCTGTTTAACATGCTGATAGAACCCATACAGCTACGGTTGGAAGGTATAGAGGCGAAGCTCGATTCCTTTTCTCTGCAGGTACCTGGGACCCAAACCCCTGGTACGGAGTCCGCGGCTGAGGGTTCAGCCGTATGGTTGTGGCCCATACCCATGGGATTGATTAGTACAGGGGTGCCATCTGTTGTGATCAGTAGTGCAAAACAGGTGACTCAAAACATTATGCCATCGACTCAGAGGGAGGCCCAAGGGTCTGGGACTACCCATGCTATCAATAATTCAGACTCCTCCGCTCAGATGGTTTGTATGCAAGGGGCACGATCATTAAAGGGGAGTACAATCCACACATCTACTATGAATAGATCTTCAATGACTCAAGTTGGTGCTGCCCCCAGAATCAGCACCACTAGTTGCAATCTTATTGGGAGTTCCACCAATCACAAACGGATCGAAAGAATCCACATTGGAACGTATGCATAAGGTCACTAACTGGTGTGACACTAATGTAGTAAATGGTCAACATTTGTCTCCCCATATTATCATGGCCTGAAGAGTGGGCTGGGTGGGTCAAAGGGTAAGGAAAAATGTTGAGGGGGACTGTGTTATAGTCAATGTAAGACATCTTGCCCACGCTAAAGCGTTTGTTGAATGTAATTTTATAGGAAGCTCTAGAACATCGATCAAGGTTGTCCCCCTTCAGCACTTTTATCCCACTAACTCTTTCTGTTTTGACCACCCCTGGCAGCCTGTTCTTAGGCCAGTAAGGTCTGTCCAGGACAATAATGGTAGATTTGTACTTCCCCAAGTTAACAGATTCAAACCTTTGCTAAGTCTAGATGGGTTAGATGGTAATGATTGACTATTGCCTGCTCAGGTTGAGTTGCAGGGCAGGAGGCCTGTGGGCCAGGTGGGTAATCTTACCCTCCAAGCCAGCATCCATCTTACCCCCAAGCCAGCCCTTACCACCCCAGGTCCTTTTTGTATTAAGATTCTGTCCTGGAACATAGCAGGACTGAGGTCTAAAAGAGATGATGTGCTATGGCAGATGTCCATTTTATGTTGTCATCTAATTGCCTTGCAGGAAACTTGGGATACAACCAAGAGTTTTTTCTTAGATGGTTTCACCTCGTTTTTTAAATGTGCATCTCCATCAACATTGGGCAGAGCTAAGGGGGGGTCTTCTTGTACTGGTCTCACTTAAATCTTCCTGTAAAACCAGAATGGTAGATTGTCATTCACCCCACCTGTTAGCAGTTGAGCTGTTGTTTAAGAACCATCCCCCTTGTTAGTAGTAAATTTTTATAATTCTTTTACTAGAAATTTGGAGATTGAACACTTAGTAGCATTAGAGGGGTTTCTTGAACAATACGGGGAGAGGAAACATTCTTATTATGAGATAATAATCTTAGGTGATTTTAACACTCTCCAATGTCATCTTGAATGTATTCCTGTAAAGGGCCATGTGGATTGCTTACCACTGGCAGCCCACTTTGAGCACTCAAAATCAGGCACTTAGAAGAGCTCCTTGCAGCCAATAATCTGTCCTGCCTAGAACAAACAGGAGTGAATGTTCCTGTTCCCACATATACAGGGAGGGGCTGTGCCAGCACTATTGATTTTATCATGCTCTCTGTACCTTTAGTATCCGCAGTCCATAAGATGAGTGTTTCCTGGAGCAGCCACAGCGACCATTATGCCTTAATGCTTGAATTGGTTTACTCCTCTGATTCACACGGAGGGTAGGGCAGGAGCATTCCAAATTCTGTCATTAGTACAAAAGACCAAGCGCGTAGGCTGGAGTTGGGAGAAGGTGATACCGGAGACCTTCCTTGACAACGTGTATGCAGAGTGCGCAGGCGAGATCTCAGTCTGTTTGGATACGAGAATGCAGAATAGAACCGTCCTAGATGCTTTTGGTAAATTAACCAAGCAGATAGCTGATAGTCTAATTATTAAGAGTAGGTGTAAAGGGGTCAAGGAGAAAAGGTGGTTTGACGGTACCTGTTCCAAGGCTCACAGAAACTTAATGCTGGCACTAAAACAAATCCCGAGGGACGAGGTTGGGGTTAGGCTTTGCAGGAGGGCCTACAAACTTGCAATTCAATAGAGGAAGAAGCTCATTAGGGAGCAGGCTTGGGAGACCCTCGGTCAGGCAAGTGTACAGTCAGATAGCACAAAGTTCTGGGCAGTGGTCAATAGCCCATTTTTTCTGATTCAGCAAATTCCAGAACAGATTATGCTATAGCTGCAGAGAGATGGGTCCACCACTTTGAAGGGATGTATAATGGTGATGACTTAGGAGGGGCGGACGCAAGATGGGACCTCGGCTCAGCTAGTGTGCCATTGCATTTCAACATAGATGAGGTACACAAAGCTATCCTGGCCACAGCTGGGGGGAAAGCGCCGGATCCGGATGGGGTTCCTTCGGACCTGTATAAGGCTGATCCTCGGGCCTGGGCCAGGATATTGACAAAGGTTTTTAATGTGGCCTGTCTGTGTGGTTTCCCCCTCTCTTGGGCTAAGGCTATTATCATACCTATTTTTAAAAAGGGTTCAAGGGACGACCCTGCGTGTTATAGAACCTATTTCTCTTTTAGATTCGGCAGCTAAAATTATGGGTAAGTGATTTTGGACCGCCTAACCTCTTGGTTAGAGAATTTTAATGTAATTTCTGACCTGCAGTAGGGTTTTAGGTAAGGTAAAGGGACGCTAGACCAATGTATTAACCTGCACTTGGTGGTGGGGAAATACACAATAGCGAAGAAGGGATCCTTGAATATGGCATTTATGGACTTAACATTGGCGTTCAACCGTGTTAACAGGTCCAAACTGTGGTTGATTCTTTTGGATCTGGGTATGGAAGAAGATTTGGTGGCTTTTTTACATTCCGCTCATAATAACACCACTGCGGAGGTGAGATAGAAAGAGGATGGTGGCGTGTCAGCTTCCTGGGAAGTCAAGAGAGGGGTCCGGCAGGGTTGTATTCTGGCCCCTTTGCTGTTTACTCTTTTCATTAACAAGTTAGGGGACTTTCTTTCAGCTAGCAGTAAAGACATCCAGAGTGCTGGATCTAAACTGATTCCCGCATTTTTATATTCAGATGACGCAGTGTTGTTTGCCAGGACTGCCGTAGGTCTTCAAAAACTTTTAAATGCTTTTATCGATTTTATGGATTCACTCGATCTTGCCACTAATTTTTCTAAATCTCACACCATGATGACTGGTACACCGAAGGCTGCTAGACGCAAGCTCTTTTGTAGGGGGGTAGAACTAACAAAAGTTTCAACCTTCCCTTACTTGGGTGTGCTGTTTGATGACCGAGGGACTTGGGTTGTGCAAAGAACACACAAGAAGAATGTTTTGGCAAAGGCAGTGGGGGCACCCAAGTACTTTGCAAAAAGACTAGGGACAAAGCCCATACCTGCCCTGCTAAAGGTGTACAGACAAAAATGTATCCCTATGGCCACTTATGGCTTTGTTGTGTGGGGATACAAGGACGTGAGAGTTATACAGGGGCTGGAAAACAAATTTATGCGCAGGCTCCTCGCTGTCCTCCAGCCTTTATGTTGCATGAGGAGCTTGGCATGGGATATAGCTCTGATCTTATTGCTGTTGTGCCCTTACTGCGCTGGATGAGAATCTCGTCCTGCACCGCCACCACCTTAAACCAACTTGTTATAGCGGATTGCACTGCACTTGAGGGGGCTCTGTGTATACCCTGGTTAAAGTACATAATGGAGCAGACAAGGTGGCTAGGCTGCCCTGACCTGTATACCAACCCCAGGCCGTTACGCCCAGCAGATATTGGGAATATCAAACATTTGTTTCTGGCTAGGCAGCAGGGGGTAAGGGAGGGCAAGGAACTAGCTAAGCCAACGGTGAGAAACTATATCACACTGAGTTTGAGTCCACAGGTGCAGTCTTATCTGTCACTGGTCATCAACGTGCACCATCGCTTTGTGCTAACAAGATTCAGATTGAACCTTACACACTGGTTATTAGCCTTTCCTAAAGGCTACACGAAGCCTGGTGCTTTAAAACTATGTCCATGTGACAATTTTTCTGATCAGGACACTTTACATTTTACGTTCTTCTGTGAACTTTATGACCCCCTGTGTAAAAAATGTATTCTCCCGCTCCTTAGATATGGCCAATTTGTTCAAGTAGGCCTGCATTATTATATTTACAAATGCTTTCCTCCCGTACGTTCTGTTTTGGGGTCGCAAGTTTCTTTACAGGGGCCTTAAGACTTAGGTAGAAGATGCTTATGGTGTAGTTAGGCTGAATCAGTCTAATGCTGTCTGGGAAATATACGTGCCCATTTTTAGGTCTCGCTGAGCCAGCGCGCATGCGCTGCTCTGCGAGACTTTAGTAAGGGGCTTTTAAAAGTGCTCCCAAAGCGGCCACCAGCGTGCGTTTACGCGCACAAGCGCGCGCGCCTCGCTCCGCCTCTTCTAATCACTGCTGCGCACGCGTCATCGCGATCGCGATGACTTTCGCTTTCACGGCCGCACGGCGTTACTTTTACGCCGCGCGGCCAATGCTTGTTTCACCATGGTTTCAGTGGCTACATGTGTGCCTTTTTTTTTCTCTCGGCTTCACATTACTTTTCACTGCCTCGCTCCTCCTCCCGCTCCGATTCAAAACCCTCTCTCTCCACCTCACCATTTTCTGTCTCTGCCTCAACTGCTTCACTCTCTGCCTGGGTCAGTTTCACGCTCTGATTGAGCGAGCATTCCACCATTCCCTCGGGGCACAAGCAGGGACCTCCTTGCAGGCTCCCATGTTCTTTGTACACTCTCCGGTGCACCCAAGGCCAAAGCAGGCATCCACATCCGTGTGCCTTTGTGGTGCGGAGGGCTTCCTCGAGACCGGTGCACATGTCCACTTGTACATATTAATTTGGTGTGTTTAAAAGCGCACCACTTGTTTCTATTTCTTTCCTGCTCGTGTTCAGCTTTGGCGCCGTATTCAATTGCGCCATCCCTCCTGCCCCCTCCTCCTGACCCCTACAGCGGATGAACAACCTCGCAGCTTCTTCTAAGGATGTTCAGGGAATTATATTTGAGAGTTTTCCTTAAAAAGTGTCATATTAATATAGTTACTCTGCAGCGTGCGGTGCATGAACATGCTGGACTGCCTTCTATAATCATGGTGTAAACATTTCCTTCTGTACTCTGGCAGCCTCGCATTGCAGTTTGGGCTTTTTTAGGGATTCTTTCGGCAGGAGGTGGGTCGCTTGGCAGGGCCTGGCTCCTCCGGGCATGCGCCGTGCATCCCATCGTATCCCTTGTGCTGCTGCTCGCTGCAGTGATTCCCAAAGACCATGTTGTTGGATTTCTGCCTGCATTCCAAAAGGTAAAAACTACAGGCGGATTTAGCGTTGGCCAAGCGCGTTTGGTGATAAGTTTGGAAAAGGTTTTGGGTCCTGTAATGTTGTACGTGGACGGACCACCGAAAGAATGCGGCCGACTAGGATTTGAGAGCGAGTACCAGAATCCCTCACAGCAGGCCTCACAGCTGGTGTCATTTAACCAACTTCACTCGGGTCACAGGGTATTTTAAGGGCTGAACCGGGGAGTCAGGTATTGTTAGACATCTTTGTACTAAATGACAGCCCTTCACAAAGTCTGGAAGAACTTTAGATAAACAAATCTAAGCATCAGCAATGTATGGTCTTTAAAGCTCACGTGATCAAATTAAATGCATCACACATTGCAACAAAATCATCACGTAAAGCCCCCAACATGCAATTTGTGGGATTATTGAATTCAAATTGTGTTTTTTTTGTTAATTGCGTACCACCTTCAACAGAGGGATTCGCAAGGTTTCCATTGGTTGTTAGATTTGTTGTCATATTTTTGCAGTTGGTGTTCACAATGACATTTTGAATGATGTTTTAGTTATCTGAAATGTTCTAAATCTCTACAAATCCCTCTCGCGTAGACTGTTGTCCCCAAAAGAAAAAGATTGTCATTATAATTTTTTGTAGCACTCTAACACAACCCCAAGCCCTTATCCCTCCCACCCCGCCTCCGAAGTGTCCATGTCGCGCTATGACTTCCACCCCTTATTGAAGAAAATTATACCTTTTTTATTCTCCCCTTAAATGTGTTACTTTATGCAACCCTTAACCTGGGAAGAATTAGGAATAATTGTTACAGTAAGATTGGTGTGTACATAACTGGTGATAATCACTTTCTACTTGTTGCCTTCCATCTTTGCAAAGGGTAAATACGTTTGCATAAAGTTGGATTCAGTCCCATCGTCCCCATCCCACTCATTGGAAACTTTATTCACTGCCTGTTGCCTTTATACCGAAAGAGCACTGTGTTTCCCTCACCTCACAATATCTTTAGAATTAATGAGCAAAGTTTGATATCAAGGAATAGAAATAAAAAAAAGAAAAGTGTTTTGTTTTCCTTGACCCCTCTTTCATGGTTCTGTGTGCTTTCCTTTGCTTTTAGGTCAAGAGGCTGAAGAAGACATATTAAAACAAGCCATTAATCCATTAAAATGTAGGGTTAGATGGCTGAAAGAGTTGATAATGTGCCTATAAGTGTCACAGCTTCCGTGTTAAAGAACAGTAGATGTTGCAGCACCCAGGATAATGTGATGCATGGCTAAATACTAATAAGGTCCCAAAGGCGAGACCAGTTGCATTGCAAATGCTTGTTTAGCATGGTATGGCATGATTATGTAGCTTGTTTACCCTGCCAATGCTCTGTCATTTTTGCACTTTATTTGATGAATTTTATACTTAGAGTGGCATTTTGTATTCGTTTTTAATAATGACCTTTTATCCCTATCTGTTTGTATACATAGAACTAGACGTTATTGTATTTTAAGTGTTTTGTTTGTGTGCTTTTATGGCTTTTAGTGGCCGAATAAAGAATCTTTCACTGACTGAACTATAACAATGGTAACATTCACCTACCAGTAACCTCCACTGGCATGCCCCAGCATATGCACAAAATTGAGCACGCCATGGAAAGGTTTAAAAATCTGCTGCAACCGAGATACATATCACTCAAAGGGTCTGCTTTATATTTATATGAAGTGTTTATGCATTTTTAATACTAATGATATTGACAGGTAGTTTATAGGCATCAATGCAGAAGTTAAAGTACAGTTTGGTGTTGAATTTTCTCCATTGATGAAGTATACCAATATTTGTGCTCGTGCATGGGTTTATTTTAATTAATTATTTTGCAGATGGGTTTGGCATCCATTGCTGTTTAGGGTACATATGTGTTTAATTGTGTGAGTCATGGAACATGTACCTTCTTGCCCAACTTCCTTGCCAATTTGATTGCTGTATGTCTTGCAGTGTTTTATTGTGTTCAGAATAAATATGTGGGTCTATGGGAGGGGAGTGTGTGTTGTGTTAGGTGTACTTTAGTTTCTGCTAACAGTGTTGACATTTCATCCATTGGCTTACTTTTGATTATTAACTGCACAGTAGGGAGTACAGGCAGCAGGTTGTTCTGATGCCCTTGAACTGTTAGTGGAAAAGGTGTGTACTACATTTGTTTGAAGGCATGGGTGTTGTTTGTGTTGAGGGTACATATACCCCACTGGGTTGGAGGCCTGTGTGCTGCATGCGTGGAGGGAGTGAACTGCACTAGGTTGGATGTCTGTGTGCTGTTTGCTTGGAGGGTGCATACTACACTGGGTTGGAGGTCCCTGCACTGTTTTAATGAAGGGTGCATACTTCAGGTGGTTGAATGCCAGAGTGGTGTTTGCGAGGATGCATACTTCCCTGGGTTGAATACCAATGTGCTGCTTTCATGGAGGTTGCGTACTTCACTGGCAGCGATGGCCATGTGCTGTTGCATGGAGTGTGTGCACTCAACTGGGTTTTATTCCATTGTGCTGTTTGCATGGAGGGTGCATACTCCAGTTGGTTGAAGGTCCCTGAACTCTTTCCAAAGAGTGTGCATACTCCACTGGGCTAAATTCATGTGTGTTGTTTGCATGAAGAAAACGCACTCCACTGGGCGTCATGCCCATGCAAATTATTGGTGTTGGTGTTATTTTTGGTTGTATGTGTCCTGTGGGGGTGTGCAGTTAAGTTACCTGAGCATGTGTATGAACTTGTGACTGCTGCCCTGTGTGAAGTTGTGCACGGTGGTATTTAGTTTTGAACTTACTGTTTGTAAGGTGTGTTCATGGTTCGTTATTTGTGTACTATAAGTAAAATAAGTGCGTTATTTTAGTTTGATCATTATATGTTCTGTTTCTTGTCTTTTTTTTGTTTTGCACTTTATTGTGCAGCCATTCTTTGTGAGGGGGGGGATATGGTATCCTGCCTTCTGTTTTAGCCTGGTGGGTATTCAGTTCTAGCTCGGTGTGGTATGTGCAATGTCATGTGGAATGTGTGACGTCATTAGTGTGAGTGTTCTATTCCGGTCAGTTGGAGTTTCTGCCGACAGCTGGGGAATGAGCTGGTTACATCCTAGCTCCTGGAAGGGTTTCCTTACTTGTAACATGCTTCGTAATAAAATACATTTTCCTATACCTACCTGCCTCCAGGGTCTTCCTATGAGTGTGCATCTTCAAAATGCAACATAGAGACTAATAACCACACCAGATATGCTGGCGGTGTCCTCTGCAGCTATATTTTGAAGGTCTAAAAATCTCAGGCATCAATTCATGTGCATCCTTACCAGAAAAAAGATGCACATGAATAAGTAACTGGGACCCAGAAGCTGAAATGTCACTGAAGAAGAAACATTTGTCCAACATTGTATGCCAAAGATCACAAACAACAGTATGGATACCTTACTCTAGGTGGGTATTATAAGATAATACACATTTAAAAAGAGGTCTCATATGACGGGAAAGAAATTTGAACCTACAGACGTACTGGGGTTGCCTCTCCTAGTAGCAAGGTAACAAAGTTCATCCTTGAAGAAATAATATGGAAAAGTAGACTTGGGTGAAAATGGTAATGGTGTTGTCCCCAAAAGGATGATCATTAGCTGCCATAACAGAGTTATAGAAGTAACTGATGACACCTGCATCAAGCTTTCTCTGATTGCCCACGTTATTACAGTTTGCAAAGATTTTTTGTCTAAAGTTAGTGGGGCCAATTCACAAAAGCATTTATGAGTATGGGAAGCAATACTACCGGAGCACTCTATGTACTCATACATGCTTTTGAGAATCAGTCTCAAAACATCCAGTCCCTATCAGTTAAAGTGCAAAGAGGGCACAGTTGTTTCTATTTGTACTAAATGTATGTGAATGTTCCATGAATATTCATATTGTGTTCCAATTTTAGATGTGTTTTGGCCAATTCCCAAAGGCACGTAAGAGTACATAAAAGAGTACTACAGGAGTAGTACTTAAAATAGTCCAAAATGCATTTGTGAAAAGCCCTATTTGTCTGGAGCATTTGCCTACATTTCAAATAAAAGCATGGAACACTTTTGCATTCATCTCCCCATGACTTTGGAAATGGTAATATACATAGTACAGAGTCTGCACGGTTTGCAGAGCCCTTCTGCCTATCAGGCAACAGACATAATAATTTATGAGCATAAATCTTCAACCCAAGCTTTACTACACAGGCAGGAGCACTCTGGCTCCCTGTGGCAGCCAATACCCTGATTAAGGGCCTGAGTTAGAGTTGGGCGGATGGGTTACTTAGTCACAAATGTGATGGCTATCCTATACACTGTATTACAAGTCTCAAAGAATATAATGCACTTCCAATTTAGACTACTAGGTAGTGGGGGCTCCTCCGCCAAGGCGCAGGAGAGTCTCCCCACTGCTTTTTAGCAGTGTAAAGAAAGAAAACATAAAATGATAATAACTGGTTGTTATTATCATTTTATGTTTCCCTGCTGCGGCAGCTCTGTGGGCAGGGCGGAGCGGGGCGGGCTGCTCTGCTCTCAGAGCAGGGCAGGGGAGGAGTGGTTTGCCCACTCCAAGTGCGCATGAATGCTTGGCCGCTGTCTCGGGCCAACCAAACATTCATGCACACTTTGCATGTTCTCTACGCAGGCTGAATTACAGCCTGAGTGGAGAACATGCCCAGGCCCCCAGTCTCTGGCTGGGCGCCAAACCATGGCGCTCACACCAATCACAATGCTGCATTTCAACATTGTGATTGGCTATGAGGAGCCTGGGAGCAGGGTGCTTCCTGCTTCACTGTTCTGGCCTGAAGAGAGAACGGAGGAGGGACGAGGAGGGACGCGGCAATCAGGTACGTTTTATTTCTTTTTTTAAAACCCCCATCCTCCTCCCTGCCCCCGATCCGTTCCGGCCGCCACTGCTGATAGGATATCCACCATGTTTGTAACCGAGTAACCCATCTGCCAAACTTTACATCAGGCTTTAAGGTTCTTTGAGTAATCAATATACTTGTCTTTCTTGCTAATCACAATTAATCTACTAATTCCAGTATGCCAGTTTATATCTTCTTCTGAACACGCGCACAATATTTGCATTCAGTGCCATGGAAAATAGTCTTAAATGTTGTAACTTTTAGAAAACATGGCTATACCTTCAAGAATGAAGTGTGTGCCACGGGTATTCACATCAGAGAACCCCGAGAAGCCCATACCACGGGAAAATGTTTGCTCAATACAACTCAATATAACAAGACAAAACATGGGGCAAAAGGGACATACCAATGACCAACAAAAATGCAGGTAAAGAATCACTTTAACAAACGCACTGAACAGCAGCTCTTCCCAAGACCTTGCTTGGAATCGCTTTGAAAGAGTTTTTGGGAAAGACAGACAGCAAAATGAAAATATGTGCCCACCAACCACATGAGAAAAGCCAAGTGCTTCCACAGTGATATAAAAGGCTGTAGTCTAAGGTCAAAATCTTAAAGTTCTGTGGACACAAATGGCTACAGTGGTAAATGTCCTTCCACAGCTGAGTTCCCACTTCCGTGAAAAACAAGCAAATTCGGCTTATGTTTAGGATAATTGTGTTAAAATGTTCATAAACAAACGTGGACTAGCCTACCACGGATGAAAATGGTTTAACCTTGTTTTATGCTACATATTTAACCAGGGAATACAGACGAGGGTAGGGAGAAGCGAGGAACATTCTCTTACCCAGGTACAATTTTAGCATGTAATTATCAGTAACTAATCAAAAGGCTGTGAGTGCAAAAGTAACCTGTGGGTTAGGATCTGAGGAACATGTAATTATATTCACATAACAACGTGTGTATTCATCGGTCATGCATTATTAATTGTTCATGAAGACAGCCTAACTCTTTTTGACCAAATGTTTGACTAAAGTATATTTTCCTAACAATCACCTTTGTGGTCATCCAAAGCTTTTGGCGACTGCATTCGCTTGGAAGTTTCTTCTGGCATCACACTGGATTAAGAGAGGAAGGACTAGAATCACATGTACAAGCTGCACGCATCCCCCCCCCTCCCCCGCCCCCCCACACCAACACATTGCCATTCGGTGCAATTTTATACAGGTCAGTACTGAAGAAAGATCAGAGTAGGTTAGCAACCTATCATACCAGGTGGCTACTGCCGTCAAACAAGGTTGCCTCGGCGCAGTGAGAGGAATGGGGGCAAAATGTCACCTGATCATGGCCTGCTGTAATCCTTACTGCCATGCTTTGAGGCTGATTCAAAACACTTTAGCTCTATATTAACAAGTTATAAGCATGATAGGGAAGTAGAATCATTTATGTTTTTAATATATGTTAAACGGCAAAGAACAGAATATAGTGGGAAATAAATCAAGCAAAAACTAGGTTAAGGTAGATCGCATTAATATTATGGATTTTAAAATGTTGCAAAGCATGCACATTTTAATAGAAATACAAAATAGCTTCTCTTTGGTCTAGGCTATTAGTTGGAGAGCAAGGAGCACCAATAGTCCTGCAGACAAACTGCTAAAGAGTGCTGTATCTTCCAGTGCCAGGCTGGTGCAGTAACAGGACTAACAAGCATTTTCAATGCAATAGGTCTCGCATTTGCAAGAGTTTGAGTTATTGGCATTGTAAATGACAATGTCTTTCATTTATGTGCTTTGAAAACCTGCAAGCGGTGCGCAAACACGCACTTTGTACTTATAGTCGCTGAGGAGAAGCAAGGCTGGCAGTAACTGTGCCTTTTTTACTGCCAACCTTGCTTCTGGTAAGAAAAGACTATAAGTACAAAGTGCGTGTTTACACACCACATGTAGGTTTTCAAAACACATAAATAAAAGGCATATTAATTTTCAATGCCAGCAGCTCAAACTCTCGCTAATGCGAGGCCTATTGCATTACAAATGCTTTTTTTATTGCATATAAACATTTAGCTTACGTGTTCGCCCATTTGTCTCAAAATCTGTTTTGTACTTCCTGGTGGTATGGTATTGGTAGTTCTGCTTTACCCACTGATATGCAGATCTGCATGCACCAAAAAGCAAACAAAAAGAATGAGGGAAATATAATCAAATGTTATGTAATGCAAGTCTTCTGACTAAAAGCCAACACTGACTGGCGTCTCACAGGTGACATGGTCTATGAGCCATTGTGTTTGTTCAGTTTTACAATCCAGATGGAAATCGTATGTAGCATATACACAAAAGTGTTTCATAAACTGACACTTTAAAAAGCATCACAAGCTCTTACACATTCATAACCTGCAAAAGTAATTCTAGTGTGTGTAAAAGTATCAAATTACTGGTACCTAAGCACATCAGTGAAGTAAGTTATTCGCTACTGTGGCTCGATTTTATAGATGGGTAAACAAACACTAGGAGCATGCGAAAAACAACAAAACGTCAAAGAAATTATAGTACAAAAACGTTGTACAAATAGTTCACAGTGGCGCTTTATTTTGGCATTTCACAACAACATTTATCTATTCTGTACTTTTCCAGACTCCCTTACACAGCTTGAAGGTCACCATGGGTTATATTTAGCAAAATAAAAGAATAGGAAGAGAGGCTGCATTTTTACAGTATATAAAAACAGACCCGTGGAGAATGAGTTTAGTTCTTTATAAACATTAACTGTTTTGAAACAAGCTGTGGGCCACTAAACTAGGACAAGGTTTAAGCCTGTTATGCAAGTGCGTTTCTTTTTTATTTATTATAATCAATAGAGACAAAGAAAGCCATTTCGTCCACATCTGAAAAAAAACACACCTTTCCTACAAAAATTGCATAGCTCTTCTGGCATTTGCGTGCAGATGGCAGACAGGAAGCCAATAATGTTTGACTCGTGGGCACATTTTTAGGTCGAGCCTAGCGCAGCGCGCATGCGTTGCACTAGGAGATGACCTTTTGGAATCGGTCTGCACTTTTCAAGCACTCGTGCTTGTGGCGGCATCCACCTTGCGGGAGCGAGCAGCGGCGCGCAGGGGCCATCTGTTTCCAATTAGCGTGGTTTGACTCGTGGGCACATTTTTAGGTCGAGCCTAGCGCAGCGTGCATGCGATGCTCTAGGAGATGACCTTTTGGAATCAATCTGCACTTTAAGCCCTCGTGCTTGTGGAGGCATCCACCTTGTGGGAGCAAGCAGCGGCGCGCAGGGGCCATCTGTTTCCAATTAACGTGGCCGCGCGCGTGTCTGCACTTTTCAAGCACTCGTGCTTGTTTACTGTTCCTTCAAGGACTCATTCCATAAAGCAGAAGCTTCTACGCATAGCATTCAGTCTGTCTATCGCTTCCTTTCTCTGCTCTGCCTCAGCTGTGTGGGGGACGCTGCCTTGTCCAACCCCCTCCTATCTCCAATGCTTTTCCAAACTCACCACAATTCATTTAATTAAAATTTGCCCAGCGCGCTATGCCGCGCTTTAACTTTTATAAGGGCGGCAGGCGCCTTGCATTATATCCGGCACAGAGAGTGTGCTGCGCCCGATCTTAGCCCCTGAAGCATTATAATATTTCAGCTTGTTTCCCTTTCTGCTCTGGAGGTATGAACAGCTCTCCAGACAGCACGGGCCGGATTCACTGCGACCGCGCTTCCTCTGCTGTTTGCTGGCCTGCTCGCTCTCCTCCCCCGCTCTCGGGCTCCCCTGGTTTCCTCTTGATATTTGTCCCACATTCATTGTAGCACAGACCTTCTTCCAAGCCCCTCCCGTGACCTCCGCAGGTGTTGGAATGCGTAAAAGCGCAACCTTCAGCGATCTGTGACTAGAAGCTAAGTTCAGCTATGGGTGCAGCCTATGTTTTCAAACACGCGTTTTTTTAAAAAGAAACAAACTGGTTGCTTTCATTGTCCTTGCTCAAAAACAAACGTGCAGCGCTGACGGCATTATTTTTTCCAAACACACACACGCAGCATTGCTTGGGCTAAGAATAAATACGCAGGGCAGCCGATGCCGAGACCCCAACCATGCCCCACCCCGCCCCGTTACCACTGCCCAGGCATAGCAACCAGTGCAGCCCGAGCCCTAGGAGCAGCAGCGCCAGCCTTACCATGCGATCTGAATCACTATTATCAAGTTTAGGTACGGTGCTCGTTTCTCAGAAACTTTAGGAATGTGTTATTATTTTTATTTTAACTGTAAAATAACTAAGTTAAGTGTTTCTTGTAGGTCTGACTGTACAGTGTATAGATTATTGTACAAGCTCCTATCCAAGATGGTGACTCGTTACAAGTCCCTTCTTTATGTCGATTGCTCGCTAATGCTGTCCCAATTATACACATCACACGCCCTTAAATGGGATAACGCACCGCGGACTGAAGGTTGGAAGGAAAACCCATGCTTCCTTACACCTATGTGCCTAGGAGCTTTTCCCCACCATCTCTGTCTAGTGCTGTACCCCGCCGATCAAAAGTGCTGCATTAGTTGTAATGTTGGAGCGCCGCGTCACCTGCCACGCTGACAATCATTGCAAAATGGCATTATATTGAAAGTGAGGAAGCTAAATTTAGTAGTGATTGCAGACTAACCTTGATACCAAAGACAGCGGGGATCTTACTTTCATGCTTCCTGCAGGCCCATGCATGAGTAGTTTATTCAGTCCAGTTTTATATAATTTTTTTAAATCTGCGTTCTGGCATCAATTGCGTTGTTTGTGCTTTTTTTGGGAACTACAAGTGTTAGCATGCGAAGAAAAATACTAGAACTGCTCACACAGACCCAGGAATCTACAGATTTCTGTAGAGGTGGTGGAGTGTAAGGGATGGAGCTCCAAAGTACACCCACCTAGAAACTGCTATGTGGGTTCTGACATGTGATAACCCAGCCACCGGTTAACGTGCATAAGAAAATTATGGAACTGTGATCCTGAGTTCGATAGAGTGGGGCCAGAGACGTGGCTAAAAAAACATTCTGAAATTGTTTTGTCTTTCGCCGTTTAGGTAAATACGTAAAAAGTATAACATACGCCTGTAATTAAAAATAAACGGCAAGTTAAAGGAATCGGATGAAAATTGACTAATTTAAGTCATGAAAGCTCATTTGATTAATTTGATCACCTCAGATGTATGAATGCATAACCACATAGCCGCAGAACTTAATGCTAGTTTGAGCGATGAGGAATAGTCCCACCTGCATTACAGTGCTACTAAGTCCCATCCTCAGACTGAAAGAGCTGTGATTGGCAAGTTTAAAACTAAACACTAACATTTGTGGTAAAAAGAAGACCTCTATAGATACCATTTATTAGTTGATTTGGTACAAAGTGAAACAGGTAGATTGCTACCCGCCGAAAAGCGCTTCAAAACCTCATCAGGGGTAGCAAGCAATATGTAAAGGCAAACCCTTCCGTCTTCTATCCCTCTACTATCCTTTTTCAATACAAATAACACCACCCAAATTAATTTGATATTCCTTTATACTAATTACCCTGTTCGTTGTATAAATGTATTTTGTGATTGCTTTGTAAAGTGCTTCTTACGTTTCTCTTGCCTTGCATATAATTTTGGGGCATTCTGTCGAACTGTTGACCGAGGAAGTGGAGCACCTATAGGTAACGGCCTGCGATAATCTGTGACCACAACTGTTCTTACTCTGTTGTGAACATGCCTTCACGGTGTTCTTTTTGGCTGTGTGCACAGAAGAGCAATTGAGGCACCCTGCCCTTTCCAGGCGCCCGACTTAACTCCTTCTCAAGACAACAGCAAATTTAAATAAAATCAGTGCTTTACTTGCACATTTCCTTTTACCCCTTTTTAAATATATTGCATCACGTGTAGTAAAATATAACCAAGATCCATACCATAAGGGAATATCAGTACACCGTCTCTGCAGTGTATTTTTCCAAGTTTGTTTTTTTAATTATACAATTACAAGTAGCACAAGGATGTGACAGGTGCTTTCAGTTTACCCTCCCCATGTTGTGATACCTTTTCAAGCCCTTTTACTGTTCTTTGCCGTATTTTGTTTAATTTCTACAATAAGTCAGTCTTTAGATGCATTGGCATAGCCAATAGGTCTCGCCTTTGGGACCTTATAAGTGTTTAGCCATGCAACAGTTGATGTTGTTGCACCAAGGATATTGTGCTGCATAACTAAATACTTATAAGGTCCCAAAAGCGAGACCTATTGGCTATGCCAATGCTTGTTTAAAGTTAATGAAACAGTAAGAGCCATTGCAGAGCTGCGCTCACCGGCAGCTAAGGAAGCTATCCCATAAGAAATATGTTACAACAGATGTAGTGCTTAATGCAAGCGCTGTTGTAAACTCGAATGAGGCTTCACAAAAGGAGTGTTTACTGTTCTGTGCACCAACTATAAGCCCATCAGTTGCTACTCACGATCAATGACAGCTGTTGCAGAGCGAGGATCCTGTGGGAGGCAAGATAGGCAGGCTCTCCGGTGCCACTCCGTGTAAGCCAGCAGCGCTGCAGCCCACACTGTGAAAAGGGAGGGGTGGTGTAAAACTCTCGAGGTTTGCAGCAGCTAAGTGAGCAAATATTCTGCCTCTGTACGGTATGTTTGCAGGGGCTCCAGGGATATTGGCGCTACCTACGTGCATACGACACAGCAGCCATGCTATGCTCACGTTGGAAAAGCGGCAACACCCAACTGCTGAAAATGGGAACACGGGCGCCAATGTTAAAGCTGGCATTTTTCCGCTTTTGAAAACAAAGATTTTCAAAAGTTGATTTAGGCGAGCCACGCAGCACAAAAGAAGGGTGTGTGGCTGCTATGTTAAATCCAACACGGTGTGGCGCTGTTTAAAAAAAAAAAATGCTAATATTGCAAGTTAAAGCGCAACGTTGCATTTGTGGTGAGCAACGCATAAAGGGGGGTGGAGGAGCAGGGAAAGAGACAGAACAATGAAACCATTAACAGCGCGGCGCTTGTAAAAAGGGCGCCATGCTGATAATGTATGCATGTGTGCAACAGCACTGCACTCGTGAAAGGGCGCCGTGCTGATAATGTATGTATGTGTGCCACACACTTGTCGTAAATTAAATAAATATGTAGTTTGTAAAAGGGCGCCATGCTGAAAAATTAAAATATTATAAGTTAAAGCATAACGTTGCATTTGTGGTGAGCAACGCATAAAGATAGGCGCCTGCTGTTTACACAAGCTGGAGCCCGGTGACTGACGAGCAGGGAGAAGGGAGGGGGGAGTGAGAGCGGAGAGCGGGGCTGGAGGAAACAAGGAAACCATTAACAGCGCGGCGCTCGTGAAAGGGCGCAGTGCTGATAATGTGTGCAACAGCACGGGGCTCGTGAAAGGGCGCCATGCTGATAATGTATGTATGCGTGCCACACACTTGTAGGAAAATAAATAAACAAGTAGTCCCCAACAAACACAATAACATTTAGGAGTGTTAGGAAACTGTAATTGGCCGGTGCTCCTCGTGTAAAACCGGAAATGATGTAATGGAGCATTAACCAATAAAGAGCCAGGAAATTAAAGCGACGGAGCAGTGAACCAATTGCAGGCAGGAGGCTGGATTACACTCGGTAGAGTGATTACAGGAGGTCTTGCACACAGCGCTTGCGCGCTGATGATCGACCTAATAAACAAGCATTGGCATAGCCAATAGGTCTCGCCTTTGGGACCTTATAAGTTTTTAGCCAGAGATATTTACTTTGCCTATGTTTTTAAGTTGTGCTGTGCAGAAGTGTGTAGTACGGTGAAAATTTATAATAAAGAAGTGTTAGAAGTATTTTTGTTACTGTATATATGACTATGAAAGCATTATATAGAATGTAATGATTATATTAAAAAAAGCTGGGAATGTGTATTTGCTTTTTGTAATGGTTGTTTGTTATTGGTTGTTTTGTTATTGGGGGAGAGTTAGTTAGTGAGAGAGATAGAGTTAGTGATTCAGATAGTTAGTTATTGAGAGAGAGAGTTGGAAAGTTATTTAGTGAGAAAGAGAGAGTTAGTTAGTGAGAGAGAGATAGTGAGATAGCGAGAGAATGAGAGAGTTAGTGTGAGAGAGAGTGAGAGAGTTAATTAGAGTGTTAGTGAGAGAAGTAGTTAGTTAATGAGAGTTAGCTAATTAGTGAAAGATGAGTTAGTGATGTAGTTAGTGAGTGAGTGAGTGAGCTAGTGAGTTTGTGTGCGAGAGAGTTAGTGAGCGAGTGAGAGAGTTAATTAGTGAGGTATTGAAAGAGTTTGAGTTATTTAGTTTGTTAGTGTGAGTTAGGTAGTAAGTTAGTGTTAGTGTGAGAGGTAGTTAGTAAGATAGAGTTTGAGGGAGGGTGTTAGTTAGGTAGGGATAGTGAGAGTGAGTGTTTTTGTTAGTGCGAGAATTAGTTAGTGAGATATAGTGAGAGAGAGTTAGTGAGAGAGAGAGAGAGTTAGAGAGGTAGTTAGGTAGTATCTGAGTTAGTTTGCTAGTGAGAGTGAGATAGTTACTGAGTTAGTGAGAGTATGATAAAGTGAGCATAGTAATTTTAGTGATGTTTAATATGTTGGTTATTGGTGTAGCTATTACTGGTGCAGCATTGCAGTGGCATTGTAGCGTAAGGGTTTGAGGGCTAATTTTTGTCTAGATTTTAGCTTCATTGTGCTAGATTAATCCACTATAAAAACCTAAAAGGAGTCCAAACTAACGTGCCAATAATGTTTATAGTAGATAAACAAAGAGAATGCTAAGCGTCCCAGCAGACACCAGCCTAATTTAAGCTCCTTGCAGGTGCTAATATTACGGTTCTGATGTAAGTAAAAATGAACTGTTTTCACCAGCACATTGCAAAAGAAGTTGAAAACTGTTTTACAAATGGTGTTACGGGGGAGTGACCAATATTTAACACCGGCTTAATGTTAGCCTCCTGCACATCATTACATTACGCGCATGGTTTGATCTATACAGAATAGTTTAGCGTAGTACACCCTGAAACATATAGAAAATATTGGCAAATATGTTTTTGGGGTAAAGTGTGCAATGTTTTTTTTGTATTGTAGATGTTATTTAATTTTTTAGGGTGTTATGTACATTTGTGTATGCCCACTGTAGTTGAGGTGAGACGTGGAACAAAGGAGAACTTGATTTTTTTTGTTCATTTAAAAAAATTAAAAAAAAGCAGTTTAAGGGTAAATAGGGGTTTTAAGAGAGAGAAAAGGTACAGGAAAGTGGAGGATGTTAGAGAAAGTACTTTACGTTGTGTGTGAAGATATGGCCATATTGGAAGGAAGCGGGTGAGGAACAAACCATGGACGGGAGAGGAGGATGGTAGAGAAAGTGTAGTAGGAGGTGTGCTGTGTCTGCCTGCTGTTGATGTGGCGTCGCTGGTCTGGTTCCTGTAAAGCTTTGTCACAACAACTTGTTAATTGATGTTAATGGGAGCGCCTGAGGGCTTCATTACATTTGTGTAAAACTTTGGCTTAAGGTGAACCGAAGGTTATTGCAAGTGGAGGAAGTGTGCTGTGTATGCCTGCAAAAACTGTAAACCAGCGGTGTCGCAAAAGGCAAAACTAAAGGCAGGATGCTTAGTATATTAATACACTAAACATCCATTGGCAAAAAAGTAGAAAAGCAGTACTTCTCAAGCTGTAGCCACGCCACTCTGTACAATAAAAAAAAATGGTAACAAAACGTCTCATACAAACGTAATCTCAGTTTGGAGAACTCAGACGTTGATGCTTCCAAGGTCTATGAACTGAGCTGAGTTTAAATTGCGCTTGTTCAAAAGTAGCGCCTACCACGAGACGCCCTCCAGCAGGCAGGCTTTACTATATGATGTGACATAAGCATAAAGTGTTACATCGTGTTTTTGGTTTTCTAGTTTCTTTAAGGTGGCAAATGAGCATCCCGGTAGACACCGGAGTCATTTAAAAAGACTGCAGGCAATGACATAATGGCTTTGTTGGGCACTAATGTTTTTTAATTATGTTTTTTTGTTTGCAGGAGAAACGTAACAGGTAAAGCAGCTGACTTTAGAATTGGTGAACTAAGTTTGTTTAAAGAGTGATTAACCGTCCTGTGCTTTGAGCAGAGAAGCAAAACAGCAACAGTGAAGTCATCCACTCGCTGGTTAAGAAGAACTGGGGCTGCAGAGGGACATTAATAGTGGGAAATATGCATTGTAACGTGGCGATGTGTGGACTTTGGAACAAGACACTCGCTACAAGAGGGGGGCGTGCACTATAAATCTGTTGGATACAAGGGCCACTATTGTTGTCAGCTTGCAAAGTGTTTTTCACAACAGAGACCAAGAAGCAGAAAATGCATGAATGTCACAGAGTCAGCATGAAGGCCACAAATCCTGTTGGACTTCATGGTCACCATAGTTGCAACTCCCATATCCACTACAACTTGACGGTAGTACCTCCAATTTAAACATTCTGGCACCTCCCACTCACTGGAACTGAGATGCATGGCTATGAACTGTGTGTGCGCGCGTGAGAGAGTCAGTGACATGCGCATGTCAGCAGAAGCTAAAGTTTGTGTGTATACAGCAGAGTGTGATAGTGTGTGTGAGAAGTGAATGATGAGGGCATTGTTAGCCGAGTAATAGTTTTTCTTAATGCAGTACGTCTTTTAATACGGCAAGGAAACAGGCGATTCACGTCATGTGCAATAAACGCCCCCGGGTGGCTCTAGGAGATAACATTTGTAACTATCACCGAAAAAGTTGCACTGATTACAAGTGGGCAGCATGTTCTATGGAAAAGAAAAGCCAATAAATTCTGTGCTGTGAACGTACCAACGCGTTTCTGAAAATGTGGTTTTTCGGTTCTTCTCACAAGAAATGGGATATCTATGGATGCATGCTTGCGGGCAAGAAACCATGGTGATTTACTTTTTACACATTTACTCTCACACAGTGACAAACCCCACTTCTGACGATCTAGCTAGGAGCCCGAGGATTATGATTAGAGCATGTTTTGGATTAACACACCCAGAACAACGGGCAGAGAAGCACGCGCTCAGAAAGAGCACCCTGGCTGGGGCCAAAAGTGCTAGATGGCAATAAGAAAACAAGAAACACGCTCTCTGGTGAGGGAGGGGGAGGAGGGGTGAGGGAGGGGGAGGAAAGACAGATGGCGCCTCGCCAGCGATGCGAGGAATGGATGGCGTGCGTGCACGCCATCGTGAACGCAAGCTGGTCGCCAGCCGAAAGCCAGTGGGTTTGCACTTTCAAAACCCGCTTACTAAAACTCTCGGCCAGACCAGCGCAAGCGCTGGTGCAGGCCGAGACCTAAAAAGGATTACTGAGGTGTGTGGTATTTGCTCAATGTTTAAACAACAGGTCCAACACTTTATAATCAAAAGAACTTCATTGCTGACTGAAGAAAGTCTCAGAGACATGCTTGCTTTGACTGATAAAATTGTATGTAAAGCAGCAGCTGGAATCATGGAAGCAAAAAAAATGAAAATCTGTTTATGTGTAATCCTAGTTTTCTGATAGGGAATTGTCTCTGAATCCATAATCAGTAGAATATCTCCAAACATATACGCGATCTCTAGAAACCATGTTTTCAGTACTGTATTGGCTCTGACAAGCTTAATAAACGGACTAAATCCTTTTTTGTCCTGTGCTTTTGGTCCCGCCCTCGATGCAGGGTCTTTTTTCCATGCTTCTATTTTCTACAATGTGTGAATATCAGAGAGAATACAATGACAAAGTAGGAAAATATACTTAACTTTAATATGAGTTCCCGCTCATGGGCATGACATCTGAATCCATAACCCTCTCACCTGCCTCCCGTGTTTCCAAAAACTTTGCTGAGAATTCTTTGAGGTCAAGATCCACTCACTGTTACCCTTGAACGCATTCTACGAGGCTAACCCCGCGCTGCACGAAGGAAAGACTATGGGGCTTCTCTAATTCCTAAAGATGCAGTATTAGTTTAGTACCGGGTATTTGTGTTCATATATGCCTATTTGAAGGCCACATTTTCCTTTTTGCTGTTTTTAAATTATAAAACAGAGGTGTTTTTAGTCAAATATTCTGCTCCAATGATTTGGCTGATTGAATATATATTTTAAATACAAATATCTTTTGAAAATGCTGCTTCTATAAAATGTTTTAATTTATTTATTTTTTTCATATGAAAAATGCAGTGTAAAGAACTGGTCCGGGTATCCGACATCTGTGTGGAGATGCTTATGGATACTATTGAGAAGCCCTAGAAAGAGAGCTGTGTGTTTTTCAGTGTGCCTTGATCCCAGTGGAAATCCATCAGAAACCATGTGACAAAGTTTTTGTGATGTGTGGATGTTCATGTTTTTACTGTATGCTACAGAAGATGGTCTGTTCCTAACTTCTGTACTCATTAAATCTTATGGGTGCAAGGTCTGCAAAACTTACAGCTCATGTCTACACTCCACCATAAGGCCTCGACCACCAGGGAAACTGAAGAGCATCTTAGTAGAGAACAATCCATGACACCTTGTAGATCAATTGACATGCTGTTAATGCATTCTTTGGATGTAGCTCACAATGGGTTATGTAATGTTACGCGCACACCACAGTACTTAATAGAGAATTATAATATCTTCTCACTCTACTATGCAATTCAGCACTATGGTTTATGGTTTTCAATAAAGTCTACAAGGATCAGAACAAGAAAAAAAAACTGATGTAGAGAAAGTCTTGTACTTACCAATACCAGTCAGGTAGACTCCAGCTTTATCTATCGGGATATCTGCACCTGGTCCATAATAGGCAATGGTAACCTGCAAACAGTAAACATTGATTTCTGTGAAAAACCTCAGGACAATTATTCTGTTCAGAATTATTTCCAGTAAATCAGATTCCAGCTCAGCTATTATTACTATCAACAAGGTACCTATTCATGTAATCTAGTCACATAATTAATCTAATTTTGGTTCTTAATCCCCAACCCTACTCCTCATGCAGTGTCCGAGTCAGAGATTATAGGCTTTTTAAGCATAAAACCTGCCTACTGCTGTACAGCTAGACATGCAAAAAACCTCTGTTGATCTTCTCTTGAACACTTAAACGAATGAGCATGTTTTTCTAATCTCCTCAACACAAGATACCAAACATGTCAGTAATGTGTGGTGATTGCCTCACCGTGGAAGAACAAGCAACACTTGTTTGTAGTAAGATTTAACGCTTGTTTATTCCATATAGAGCTTCCACACTAGAAATGCTGTGTAGCCATCAACAGCAATTCCTCCAACTGACTTAGAATACTCGCCTAATATTCTAAGTCTTACAGCTAGAAATTCCAAATCCATGACATCATACTGCTATCATGCCCAGTATGTGCCATGAACACTACATTTACTTTTCTCCTTGGGAAAAACGACAAATACAACTTAACAAAATAGAAAATAATGAAATAAACTACTACATAGTAAAACAAAATGAATAAATAAACAACAGCATACCGCAGTATTATATCTATAACACGAACGTTGGAATATTTCAAAAGAACCTTGACTCAATCAAAACAAATCGATAGCTCAGGCTAATTCCTGAATCTATGAGAACATGTCTAACTTGACTACTCCTGCGATCTTCAGAAATGCTATTTTCGAGCCTCAATGTTTCGCACTCTCCACCACCCTTGCTTCCGACACTTGAATCAAAAGCAGATACTTCACCGTTCCTTGTTTCTGACGTTGAACGTTGTTGTGGCCTACAAGTTCCAATGCATGTCAACTGCGTTTTCATAATGTAACGGCAGGTTTCACACAAAGTGGACCTGATCCACGTTTCCCACATTCTCATTCAGTCACCACGTATTCGGTGGGTAAATTGTGTCAGCAATGGTTTGGACACTGCACACTGTCGTCAGTGAAACAACACCTGGCCCTTTTGTCAAGTGAAATCAATTTGGCTGATTTTATTTTAAGACCAAAATCACCTAGATCAAAACGATTTATTTATGAAGCATATAATGGATTATGGAAACTATCGCAGATGGAAGCTGAGGTACGTCTGCGCCAAATTGACCAAGCTAATTTGGAAAAAGTTCTTGCAGTGGTAGATAACAGCATTAATACATTATCTTCCCGTATTTACACCTTGGATAATATTGTTTCATCTGTTACTGATATTGTATAGAATGATGTATCTGTGTTGTATCATGATCAAAATCGATAGCTCTCAGTAATGCAATTTGCATGGACATTACAAACGCTCAAAATGGGAAAAGGTCAGTGGGATTATTTAAATGCTTCTGCACTGTTTTTGCCGTTTAATTTGACTGATAAACAGAAATGTATGTACATGAAAGATGCAACTTACACACTGTTACATATTGAAAAATTAGAACAGTTATCTTTTTCTGTGGCTGAGACTGATTCAGCTGTGTGGTTAATACATGGAGTTATTTCACTGCCCTTTTCACTATTTCAGTTCACATCTTGCATGAAACACTTCCCGTTTGGGCGCTTTGAGCCCCTTGGAAGTGCTTTTATCCATGAATTGTGGTCCTTGCCTTTCACTAAACTAAGCAGACTCAAAGCGTTATTGTTTCAACAATAAATGGCTCTCACATCAGCGCGAGAGACCTTCGAATTGCAGGTGGCGAGAACCGCAAGTGAGATACACTCACTACTAAACACCAATCTCCCACTCCATTTTGGAGAATTAATACATCAAATATTTAATGCGTCTGATACTGAAGGCCTTGCTCATTTTTTTAAACTTGTGGGATCCGTCCTTGTGTCCTCTTTTCAGACGATTTTTGCAGTAATACCGGCCTTTAGTCATTCTATTTTTTCCAGCGCGTTCGGAGGGTCTCCATTGATCCTCTTGCTGGTGTGTGGCGTGCTGGTACGTCTGCTCCTGCTACGCATTGGATGCCCATTTTGTGGTACTGCACAGGCCCAGGAAATTGCAACTGTACCGTGACTGAATGCAACAACTGTTTGGATGTTTGCCTTTGGCGACGCTTGGTTTGAGTTATGGACTTACCTTTCGCTTCGCCTACTTCACTTGTGTGCAACCTGTGTTCTATTGCCGACTGTGCCCTTTCTATTGAGCCTTGGATATATGCCTCTCCAATGCATCCGGCGATGACCTGGATTACGATCTGTTAATGGGGCCATTACTGGCCCATGACCAGGCCTGTTCTGGGGATGGCTGTTTGATGCATGCGGCTGCACTTGGAGTGTTGGCACACTGGAATACCTGTGAGGCTGCACAGCGCCTCTTGCAATGGAGTTTCATCGAGTATCACGCAAGTTGCCCGGATATGCTCCTGGAAGCCTCGGATTATGAGGAGCATGTGTGTTCCTTCAAACTGCTCAATTGGATGGCATCACTCTTTGCTATGAATGACAGGGATGACCTTTTGGAACAGCTTGCATTACTCGGTTCATGTACTATGATGAATTTTCCAGACTCGCCTTAAAAACATTTTTCCAATACGCCCCTTTTTCCAAGCTATTGGATTCTGCTTACAGTTGCATTCTGTTTTTTTCTATCTGCTACGATCTGGCCAAGGGGAGGGTGTCACTTGGCCGAAAGGGACATTGTCAACATCGCTAAGTAAACATGAGCCCAGCAACCATGATGCTGCTTTTGCGCACGTTCCTACATGACTTTATTTTTGCAAGACTCTGTTTATGCCTTTCACATGAGAACCGTCTGCTTTGGTCGGTCTCTGCCTGTTCCTGGAGTTTAGTCTGAACACTTTGACCAAGGTCGATAAACAATGCCCCTTGCTATTCTGTTATGGTCAGTCCCTAGCACCTAGACAAAACATGCTAACACAGCTGCTGCTGGAAACTCGTACTTTGATATTATGGGAATGCATGTTTAGAAAACGGACACTTGGAGAGGGAGCTTTCCAGGGTGAAGAGCAATGCGGTTCCTATAATCTAGATATACCATCTAGGCACTAAGGTATGGGGTCTGCTGACAAAGCCCAGAGATCTTCTATTATATAATAATACTTTTTCTTACCAAGGGGAGGGTGGTTAGGCCTTGTAGTCCTTTATCCACTGTCTTTATATGATGCCATCGCCCTTTATGATATATGGCCTTGCTGCAATGCTAACTGTATTGACATTATGCATTTTGCTGCTGTTTGGGGCTTGTATATCATGCGTTTTAGAGGACGATAGTTAAAATATACATTTTCAACTATATTCGTGTTTCGGTCAGTTCTTATTGAGGACATGTACGAGAGAGTGAGCGAAAAGGTGAGTCTTGCTACCGCGATTCCTGTGAGTTCCATGAGTGTTGTGTTCGGGGGTGTCTAATCATTTGCTTCTTTATGAGTGTGTAGGAGAGGGAGTGAGACACTATAGCTAGTCGGTCCTGGGTTTGGGGTCACTAAGGTGGTGGGAAGGCTTAGCCCCTATACACCGAGGTCCCATTTTCCTGCGCATAGTTCTGTGTATGTGCAGAATCCCTGCAACACTGGAGACTGTCTAAATTCCTCCCAATAGATAAATATTTGCTTTCAATGAGTCTTCTCTTAAAGTATGCACCACCTTTTCAGCTCTTTTTGCCTCATTAGCTGTGATACACACATTCACCCACTCCAAATAAATGAGGGAACTGATTTTGACCAGCACTTCATTCATATCGCCTGGTCCCTGTGGCATTACCTTCAACATCTGATTTGAGCTGGTGTGACTCTATCTTTATATCGCATGGTCGCCTGTTTTGTATGCTGAAGTCTTGTCAATTCTACTCAGCTTGACTGCTTTTCCATCTTGACTTTGTCACCTGAAAGGCCAGCTTTGAGAATGTACAAACTGTGTAGCGCTTGCCTGAGCCCTGCAGTATTTAGAGGTCTTTGCTGGTGTTACTCTTTCTGCCCGGAACTGGGACTGGTGTGTGGGAAAGAGGTAGGGAGCTGTGCGTAACTAGTAGAAGAGAAAGTGGTGGTGCCCAAAGCTCTGCTCAGAAGCCTGCAGCCGGCACCGATGCACTGAATACCAAGGCTGCATAGTCTGGAATCCACCTTATTCCTCTTTCATAGACTACTTGATAATCCATGCCCCTTTATCTCATTCATGCAAATTCCTGTTGTCTCCCTTTGTAACTTTTTTTCCGACTTTCTCTTTCTCCTTCTCTTTCTTTCTCCCTTGTACGTTTCCATCTAATTTTTCTCTCAAAATGTCCGATAAGGGAAAATAAGCAGCAGTCCCCAAAAGTGACTACTGGTGGGCCTTAATGGCAACCATCAGCTCAAATTAAGCACTGGTAGAGAGTTAATCAAAGCATCTACTGCCATGACTAAAGGGGAAAGAGATAAGATTGTCAATTTGCATATACCCACCCTCCCTCACACCTTACTCACAGCATCAGGAGCATTTTCAGAAAGGTAGAATTAAGGTACAGTCATCGCTGCCGGCATTACGTGGCCTCTTTAGACTCATCCTAAAGGGCAGGAGGATAAATGAAGGAGGGTAAAGCCTCAGGCACCCTATGACATTCTCTGTGGTCATGCCCGAATCTGGTTCTCCCGAGGAAGCATGAACATGATTGATTTTGCTTGATTTTGAAAATCAGATTTCTGGTGTTTTGAGTCCAGAGTATGGCCAAGTGATAATTAAGTCATGATCAAAAGTATATTATTCCTAAACAAGAAAAAGTTGGACATTACATGAGCGTTGGAAATTTGCCCTTTCTTGAGGGTCACCCTGGATTTTCTTTTTGCTTGCTTGTTTAACCGTATTTATGCTGGCTATAGAACTCTGCACCATTAGCAAACTGCGTGTGCTCCTCCTTTCAACATGGTAAAACTGGTATACTCCTGATTGGCACATTTACTTTAACTATAAGCCCCTACTATATGATACCAGTTAAAGAAATATTATTAATTAAAAAACAAATTAAAACTCATAAAAATTCATAAACTTCCCACACTTTACCCCTATAACCCCCACAAACCACAGCTAAAATTAACCTGTACAAAAATTGATTACGCAATTAAAACTTATTTTCAATTAAAAAACTAATAGTATTTAACAATTATAAAGTAAGTAAAATTAATTTACTCCCACCCTTTACCCCTATAAAAGTAAAACCCACACACAAAAAATATAAACAATTACCCTAATTAAATATCAATTAATTAATTATTATTAATGCTCTACTAATTATTAATTAAAAAACATAAATTACTTCCCACCCTTTACCCCTATAAACCCCACAACCCACACCTAAAACTAATTACACAATTTCCATATTCAATTTTCAATTAATTAATTAATATTAGTTAAGAACGAATTATTAATTAATGAAACATAAATTACTTCCCGCCCTTTACCCCTATAAACCCCACAACGCACAACTAAAATTAATTACACAATATCCATATTTCATTTTCAATTAATTAATTAATACTAATTACCAACTTATTATTTATCAATTAAAAATAAATTACTTCCCACCCTTTACCCCATAAACCCCACAACCCGCACCTAAAAAATTACACAATTACCATAATTAATTAGCAATTAATTAAGTAATATTGATTAACAACCAAATAATAATTAATAATAAATTACTTCCCACAATTAACACTATAATATCTCAATTAAATAAATATTAATGAATAAAAAATAATCATTAATTTATTATAATTAAATTACTTCCCACCCTATTCCCCTATAAACCCACAACCCGCTACGGAACTAAAAAACACGACATTTAATTAAAATAAAATTGATAACTATTAAAAATGTAACACATATATTAAAAAACATAAACAATTCTTATATAAAAAAATACATCACATACATTTAAAATATATACTAAAATACATAACACTAAGTAAAAAATCGATATTTTAAACATCTATATTTTTGCAAACTATATTAATGGCTTCTATATTTTTAAAAGCAATATTTCTTACCTTAAAATCGATATTCTTGACCACGATATTCTTGCTGTCGATATTTCTGACTCACGATATTTAAAACTCGATATTTCTGTAGGTCGACATTTCCATCTCGATATACTGTCTCTGCACCTACTAAGGTGCATGAACCCTCCACGACCTGTGCTCTTTGCTTCCGCTCGCACAGAATTACTTCACATGCATTTTGAAATGATTTAACCCCTTCAAGCACAGGGCTTTGTGTTTCTGTATACTTTAAGAAGAGCCCTGGGGGAATCCTCCATGCAACCCATGGCCAGTCTGGCCATAGTTCAGGGGTCACAGAGAGAGTGCTAGGGGTCAGAGGGGGCAGGCTAGAGGCCGCATCTTCGACCCCTGGCGACCCCTAAATGACGTCCATGGTGCTACACCAGGCTACAAACTTGTGCCAGTACCCGGCATAGATAGACTTACTAGAGGAACCTCTGGCAGCCAGGATAACATTGGCAACTTCAGGAGGAAGGTCAAAGTCAGTCAATTGCTGCTGATTATTCTCCATACAATGAGGTGCAGATTGCATAGCTTTGGGTGCAGACCTTGCCCTGCTACTGAGATAGGAGATCCTCCTGAAGCAGTAGCCTTATCAAATGACAGAAATTCATGCTCAGACATTCTGGGTACCACACTCTCCTTACCCAATCTGGAGCCATTAGAACAACTTGGCCCCAGTCAGTCCTTATCTTCTTCAGAACTCAGGGCAGAAGTGGGAGCAGTGGAAAGGCATACAGGAGTCCCATAGTCGTCTCTATTCAGTCTCTGAGACTGCAGAGCAGGCAAATGTAAAGTAGATGTCCGGCAGGTCAAAAGCCACCATCAAGTTGCCTGGATCCATGGCAGACAGAACTTTGGTCACCAAGAGCATCATGATTTGTCCTTCATTAACAACGTGTTCAAATGGCATAGGCTTAAAATGGCACAAAGGCCTCCATCCTTCTTTGCCACAGGAAATAGCAGGAATAACAACCAATCCCTATTTCCGAGGCCGGAACCCTCTGTATAGCTCATTTGGACAAAAGAGTCTGCACTTCTTGGAGCAAGATGGACAGGTGTCCTCTGAAAAATGCTCTAATGTGAGAGGTGTGGAGGGTCTAAAAGGAATGGCAGGCCATAGCTTCATTGAACAATCTGAAGGACCCACCTGTCAGATATTTTATTTTGGCACCCTTGGAGGAAATGTGTGATCCTGCCTCCCATAGGGTGCTTGTGTGCCACTAAGTGCAAACTAAAGCCTCCTTGAGGCTTCTGCCACAGTGGCGGGGAGTGAGAGGTGTCCAGCCCCTGGTGGCCTGGGTGTTGTCTGCTAGATCCTCCCCCTCAGCCCTGAAAGGACTGGGATGCCTGTTGCGGGAGCCCTGGTGCTGCGGTACTCCAAACCTTGGGTCTAGCCTCAAAATAGCCAACACGGTTGAGGATACTGTCTGACAGTAGTAAAAAGGGCTAAGGAATGTGCAGAGGCCTGGCTTTCTTTAAAGCGTTCTAAGGCTGCATCAGCCTTCTCATCAAACAGGTGAGATCTACGAAACAGCATGTCCATCAGAGGGGTTTGCATGTCCCCAGAGAAGGCTGTGGATCTCATCCAAGTGTGCTGCTGAAACAACATGCTAATGCCAACTGCAGTGTCCAAGCAGTCATTAGCAATAAGTCCAGGACAGATAATATATTTTGCAGTATTCTGACCATCCTGGATGATTTGAGCCAGGTTGGCCCTTGGTGACTTCCAGTAAGATCTCGCCAACCATATCCAATAAAGCATGGGAATAGCTCTCCAGCAAACAGCTGACAATGACTGACCAGAGGGCTAGACTGGTTGAGGAAACCATCTGCTTTCTGTACACCTCAATTTGTTTTGACTCTCTCTCTCTTGGAGTCTTAGGAAAGGAATTGAGGTTCACCCAACTGGTGGAAGCCTCCACCACCAAACATGTTGGTATAGGGTGCTCTGTCAAGAAGTCAGGTCCACCTGGTACCGCTCTGTGGTGCCTAGCAACCTGCTCATTCACTGGTGAACAGGAACACGATTTAAGCCAAGTGCCATAGAGGGATCAGTAATGGTCTTATTAAATGGAAGTAAGGGTTTGGATGAAGTGTGTCCAGGTTGTAAAACTTCTGTCCGTACATCATTTTTGACTTCCATAGAAAGTTCAATACCTCCGCTACCCACATCATTAACAAAGGCACTCGATTCCATTGATGGCCCAGCGGGAGAACACCACCCAGTGTCCAGGGAAGTGTCTAACCAACGGACCTCCTGAAAGTCCATATATAAATTGTCATCATCGTAGTGTGGAGGGACATAATCCCGCTCATCTCCATTGCCATCACCAAAGGCTGGTTGAATCGGATCAGAGTCTGAATCAAAAAGCTGTTTGAGTGCTGCGGTGCGGTCAAGGCAGAGGCTTGGTTCGGTCAGATTTGGAATGGACTGGCACTGAGTGAATTGGCACTACAAAATGACAAGATCTCAGTCGGGCTGAGACTAATTCAGCTCAGACTCAGAAAGAACTATGGGACAGTACTTCCTCAGACATCAGGGCCGGCATCAATGTCAAGGGAACTGGCAGGGATTTTGTTTCTGGATTGGAAGTTGGCTCCAGTGTCAGAGAGGAATGCGAGGAAGGTTCATGAAGAGGGCAAACTCACTGGCAGTAACCCGTCTGGAGGTCTTTGCAGATCCTTGGGACCCAAAGGTGCCCCAGACAGAGCAGGGAGAGTGCCAAAGTTTTGAAACATGGACTCTCTAAAGGCCTCAATCATTTGCAATGTTGCTGATGGCCCTGGAAACTCAGGGTACATTGGGATAAGCTGTGGAATTGGCTTCTCATTGGGGGACAAGGAACAAGACTGAGAGGCACCCTGATATCCTTGCAATTTCTCAAACTGAGAGTGGTGTGACTGGGACTTATCCCACTTGGCCTTTTTGTGCTTCTGCTTTGACTTTAATTTTCTGGACACTTGACCGCAATGAGGATCTTTCACTTGAATGACCCGAGAGTGGGAACTGGTCCATGCCCTCAACTTTGAACAGGAGCAAGACTTATGTGACTTTGTTCGGTGTTCAGCGAAGTAGCTTCTCATCGTGTTATGGATCGCCTTTAGATTTGTAAGTGCACACTCCTCAAAGAACTTGAACCCAGACACAAGAGGCACACCTCATCGAGTCCTGTCACAGACATTTGTATGCAACAGTCCTACAAAGCTGAAACCCTGTAGTTTTAAGAGGGGACGTAGCACCCTGGAAAAATATTTCATTTTCAAAGAAAAACTCTTCAACTGATGAGTAAAATCTTGTGAGCAAGTTCCTGATCTGCTTCTGAAGGCAGGCAAATAAAGGAATTGATGAAGCAAGCGGGGGTGCGCCAGGTAATGAAGTCCAAAACACTGTTGTCATTTCAAAACCTTTATTTCAACTCATTCCTTTCTATATTTCAATATGACATACAGCTCAGCCAACGCGTTTCGTTCCCACAAGGAGAACTTCATCAGGGCTTAAATAACAGAAAAAGTCTTAATCCTTATGCATCGGTATCCAAAGTGTTTCCTCCAGTTTATTGCGCTGGATCAAAAGGGAATTCCCAGGGCAAAATCCTGCCCGGAAGCGATGTCCTTATTCATGAAAGTGACTTCTCGCTGTCCTGGCCAGGACAGCGAGTAGTCACTTTCGTGAATAAGGACACATTGTGGGAACGAAACGCGTTGGTTGAGCTGTATGTCATATTGAAATATATAAAGGAATAAGTTGAAATAAAGGTTTTGAAACGACAACAGTGTTTTGGACTTCATTACCTGGCGCACCCCCGCTTGCTTCAACATTTCACGGATCTGAAAAACAGAGGCACCATACAACGGCTGGTGCTGTAGAGTCAGTGCGCAGGACTATTCACTTATGAAACTAGCGTGAGGTGCAAACCTATAAGTCCGCCGTTGGACTTCTTTGTAAATAAAGGAATTGATATATACACACAGGGGTGGGACATATATGCGGCTCCTCCAGCTCTTCAGGGGCAGAATGAAGTCAAGCCAAAGCGATACAGCACCACCTACCTATGCATGCTGCTTAAATCTTCCAGAACAAGTCTGGTGTCAGGGGATATTTTAAATGTGAGAATTTTGCAGTTAGACATATCCAACAGAAATGCAAGCTTCTGGAAATTATGTTGCTCAAGTCCAGTATATTCCCAATTTCTGGAGACACAGGCCACAGCTTTCTCTCTAACCCCTCCTGTCTCCTCAGGCTGGTAACAGGCTAGATGGCTCACAAGACACATCTCCTGGTGTGCAGCTAATAGCTTTTTGGTCCTCAGAGCACCTGTCGCAGCAGCTGTCTTGCAGACTAAACTGGAGGTCATGCGATCCAGTCATTCTCCTTGCAACCAGTGGTGACCTGCCACAGATGTCTCACAAAGGTATCTACACATTCACCTGAATACACCTGAACTGAGGAGGGAGATCGCCTGACTAGCAGGCCCCATCCTTGATATTAGAGTAGGTCAACATGTGACAATGTACACACTACACACTGTGTAGGGTTTTCCTCCTACATCACAGGCTGACAGCTCAGCATGGTAAACATCTTTTGACTTTCTTGGAATTATACTCCCTGGCCTACTGCTAGACACTCTGTTACAGTTTTAGGCACCCCTTCACCTCATGTAGTTCAACCACTCTCTAAATAATGCCTCTCGATTGCTGACATGCTCCCACAGGCCCTTCACCTAATACTGGCTGCAGCGGCCATTTTATTAGTGTTCATCAACAGTAGCCATTTGTAAATACATACAACTTTATGCTTATTGTCATTTCTTTCCTGTGTTCATGTTTTTCTCAGTTTGCTACAAAAGTCACAAACATTAGAGTTTGCAGAACTTAGAGCCAACTTCCATATTTTGCCAGTGGCCCTGATTTGTGTTTGATCTTTTGTGACTATATGCAGTGGCCCTACACAAGGCCTCCATTCTCATAACGAGCGCACTGGCTCATTGTATCGTTACTGTTCCACATTATTTGAGTATAGATTTATGTACTGTATACTTATTTTTCCAGTGGCCTAATGCTTTTGTACTCTAAACATACCTCAATATCTAAATTATTATAAAAGCAGTGTTGAGAATACAACCCTTGGCTAGCCAGAAATACTTTGTTGTTTGCTTGGATTCCTGTGTTGCAAAGTACCCACACACTTGAATTAAGCCTTGGACAGCTTGACCACTTTTTCTTAGAGAGCGAAGGACACTTAATTGACCCCGCTCCACTTTCTGTTGCTGACTTGGTACATTGAGTGTAATTGTGTGTAGATCATGGCTTTCGCTCATTTAGAGAGCTTTGTGGCCCCTTGTAAGAAAGAACATCATTTTGTAGAAGTCCCCCAACGTTTTCCTGTTTGGGTTGGCTGGCCTTTAGACTCTGTGACATATAGCACCGCTAAACAAGGTCATTACATATATGTTTTGCTCTAGAACATGGTTACAGCCAATTGCCATATTTAGCTTTCCAGTAAGGCCATGGTAAGTTCTTAAAGGAAACATACCAATGGCATAAGGGTTTAAAGTCGTGTGGGCTGCTCTGTTTATTTACAACACCAACTTATATGACTAAAGTGTATAGCTACAGAAGGTACCATTGTGCTCTTGCTAGACTGCAGTTCTAGAACTATAACAGTGACACAAAAACAAGTACTTGCCATGTAAGAAAACTTAGTTGTACATACTAGCTGTTCACCCCTAAACATGTCCTGTAATCCAGAAGGCTTGATGTTTAATATGTGATATTTTAATATATAAAAGTGGTACATGCTAAATGCTAAGCAAAAGTACGTCCACATGGAGAATATTTACAGAAAGCAGTTTGTCACTCTGTAGGTAAAAATGCATTTTCCATGAGAAGGCCAAATTACAAAAAGGCAAATTTTGTTCCTTTGTCTGGGAAAATGGTTTACATTTTATTCAAAGTTATTTTCCTCTTGTTATTACAAATCTAACGCAATGGTGAAAGTAAAGAACCTTTAGTGGAAAAGCAACTTTTTAAAACTGTTCTTTGTGCTAGCTGCGATACAACTGGTTTTGGAAACAGTTTGGCAACTAGCCCTTCTCCAAAGATTAGAAAACGCATCCCAGACTGGATGTTAATGACTGACTGACTTTCTGGAGGTGAATACAGCTCACTCTTAGAGCAGGATGGCTAAAGTTGTGTTGACAGTAACCCCTTAGCAGGGATTAGTCATCTATGAGAGGGGCAGTAAGAAATAGCAGGTCAAATGGCAGCCTTAACAGCTATTCATTTTGAAGTGCTTATCTGCACATGGGGGTCTCAAGAACTGAAACCATTGTTGCCCAAAGCCACCTAGGAGCAGGAGGGAAAACCAGTTTCAGCACTGGGGTAGTGAAGGAAATGTCATTTCCACATGGGAGTGGCTTGAAGATAAGATAGGGCTCCTACAGATGTACTACAACCAGTGCTTAATTTGAGCACGTGGTTTCTGGTGCTCAGCCCCTAATTGTCAACACCAGCGCTTGTGACAGTCTTCCACGAGGTGGCACTGTCTGGCTAATTTAGAGATAACCATACAACAGTTAATTATTAATTCAATATACATTAAAAATTACTATTAACTGTTGCCTAAGCCATTCTTATAGCTTTGGGGGGCTGGCATAGTCCAAATTGCCACCTTGTACGAGTGTGAGGGTTAGTAGTTGTGTTGTTACTATCATTGGCAGCAAGGTGGGGCAATGTGTGGTTCAATGCGCAGTGGCCTCCTGACGAGAGCCCTGGCACTTATTTATTTTTTTACAAATTAAGCACTGACTACAGCTAGGGCCATGTTGGGTGAGAGACTGGTAAGGTTTGCAGTATGCTGAGAAAGTAAGTGCCGAAAAAAGAGGTGAACTTTCTGTGGGAAAAATATTAAGGTTGTTTGTAGGAAATTCTAAAAACACTGGAAAGTACATATGATAAAACTGGACCGTTTCCACCACCTCCTGAGTACATTCATGGACTTGGGAAGAACATTGAGAAGAAAGACGACTCTGTCTGAGAGCAGGGGAAAAGAAGACCCAAAAACTCCTGTTAGTACCCAGGGAGCGGAACTGTGACCCAGGGCCACTTGGTTGATCTCCTATTGCTACTACATGGACACAAAAGGCAGAAGGGCTCCCTGCTCTGAAGATCCCCTCATACCTGGGGGCTGGACCTTGAAAAGGCGCTGGCTACAGAGAGACGAACCTGGTGCCTAGATATCTGCCCTGTGGATTTGGGGGCTGTAAGAAAGACCAGGAATTGTTTTTTAACAACATTTTTTGGGGCATACTAACTTTCCCAACTTCTGTAAGACTGGGACCAAGTGCTGAGGCTTTTCCAGGGACTGTGCATCCTCTGTGGGCAAGCTATCCTGGTTCATCCCACCCTGAGCTTTCTGCGACCTGGAATTATGATGCAGTGGGACTGCATAATGAAGGTATCCAAACTTATGGAACCCTGCCCAGCTACAGCATCCAGCCTTGTGCCACATTTAGGCTGAAACAGGAGCAGAACTTCCTGTGCTTGAGGTAGTAATTCATCCACATAATACGACTAGTGTTACTGTCAAGTACAGACTCAAGATTGAAACTGTTGTGTTTTTGTGGATAGTAGAGTGGTCAGGCACACAAAATATATGCAAAGGCCCAACGCGTTTCAGAATACGGTAACCAGCCGGGAGACGCACCACCGCGGATTGAAGCGGGTCCATGAGGCTTGATGTAACTGCCTTTTTATGGAACATTCGGCTAATGAAATATTGTAATGGCAATCTAGGTATGTGGCATGATATGTTTGGTGACAATATACTTACCTATTACAGGATGATCAATGAACATTTCAAGCGGCGAACTTTCAATACCATAATGCATCAGTGATGGAGGAGTCACTATGACGCTCACATGGGCTCAATTGGAATTATGCTAATGAGAGGTTTGAAAACGCAGCCTGCAAAGATTGTCAACCATCTGGCCCGTGATCAAGGACTGTAAGGTTTGAAACGCGTTGGGCCTTTGCATATATTTCGGACCTGATTTGCCAATAAATTGCCTACTATAGGACGCCTGGAATGGGAGTGCGTCTCTGTGGTGGAGGTGTGGATATGAATATATATATATATATATATATATATATATATATATATACATATATATATACAAAAATATATATATATATATATATACACATCTATATATATATATATGTATATATATATATTGTTGTGAATTATGTTTTGTAAAGGATGTTTAAAAATGATCTCTTCATCATTATATTTTGTCATAGATATATTTCATGAGTGTACCTTGGTGGGTATGGTAGATGTACCCTACACCAGCCTCTGCACTGCTGCTGTGCTACTTTGTGAGCTGTGTTGACATAGGTCATTTGCCCTCTGTAGCAGCGTTTCAGCTTACCTTGCCATCATTTGCATCTGTGCTGGGGGTATTCATGCTAAGCTCCATCACTGTTCCACTCTCCAGAGACCATAGCTTCTCACCGTTGATGACTCTCATCTTCGAGGTATCGCTGTTACAGATATCAGCGTCGAGGTTCTGGCTGTGCCGCATGCTGAACCACTGTGCCTCTGCCGGAGCAGCCCTAAAAAATATATATATGGGCGTTGAAAAGGTGTGACGAGCTGCACCATGACTGTTACGTAGTTCTACGAATTACTTGTACTGCATGTTTTCACAATGGCCTCTTAACACTAATTAGGTAAAGTGTTTTAGATGCCTTATTGCATTAAAATCGTAGGTAAGTGACTCAATGCATGGACAGAATGGGATTTTATGTTTCTCACTTTCCCTTAAAAATTAGTGTATATCTTAGAGAACTATACATGAGTCAAGATAACACAACTGAGGACGCCACACTCTTGCAGATGATGTTACGTTGCATAAAACAGGCTACCCTTCTTCTGAAATGTATATCAAGCAAAATTGTATTTTGCCACCAAGAAATGGAAATTTATAAAAGCGGTTGATTGTCTGGTAATCGTTTGCTACAGAGACCTATTCCTTTAGTTGGCTCATATAATACCTTGTTAAGAAGTAATTGGCAGGTCCAGTCCAACGCTTATTACCTTTGTATAAACTGGTGTAAAACATGCCTGTAAAAATTAGCATTTGGTTACTAAACAAAAATAATTAATAAAAATTCAACGTTTAAACCCCTCACATTCATTTTCATTCAATTATTTTTAGGTAACAACTTCTTGTTCAGCAATATGCCCAAACTGTGTCACCACAATACATGTGCAGTTAATCATTCCCAAAAATAGAAACTCACTAGTGGGACAAAGGAAAGCATGGCTTTAGGTCTACCATTGTAGCCTGGCTGCTGCAGTGTAAAACTTGCAGTGTGATCAGTTAAAATAACCCTTTTTGACAGATAACACAGTTTAAAATATTAGTAAGTCATTCCTGTATAGGCCTTGTAGCCCAAAATGTAGGGTGCATGATATTTAAAAGTGAGATATATAGAAAATTAATGTTACCATATCCTTACTGCAACAAGATCTTAAAAAGCTATTTTCAATGAGTCGGGCCTGGCTGTCCTATGTAGAAAACCACTGTACAGCTTAAAATACTACTACTGTATCTCAGGAATGAGATCAGATAGAAAAATAACTAAGCAACTATTTTTAAGAGTTATTAATATTCAATTGAATGGTGAAGTTACATTTTTAATAAATAGTAAGGAAAAGTAAGTTTTAGAGAGTTATCCTTTATCTACTTGAACTGTTAAAAGGCTACTTAGCATCAGCTTCTACCAACTCCACAAGCTGGGCTCAGCCCTGGGAGAGGCGTGAAAGATATGTGAAATCCCTTCCAGGAAGACACAATAGGCTTACCTGAATGGACGGAGCTGACTTTTCTGAGCTCAATAGAGCATGCCCCTTTGATTGACAAAACAGAGTAAAATCCTGCATGACAAGATTTCTGTCTGTCTGTAGCACATGTAAAAGTTTTGCACCCTTCAAAGGTGGCAGGCATAGTGCCAGTACAATCATATATCCCTTCTCTGGTTGCTTATGGACTCTGCATTTGTAGTACCACAATTCTGTCTCTGTGTTTTTGGTGGGTACAGCGCCTGCTTCAAACTGGATTTAGTGTTGCATATAGGAGCAGGCTCACACTCCTAGCCTCAGCACCCAAGTTCAGTGGGGTCGAAGACCTTCGCCATCTAGGGCTTGCCCAAACAAATTGCATTTTGGACATGTTTGCAGGAAAGCAAACAGAAACTACTGCAAATGTAAGTAAGTTAAGGCCTGGGAGCATTTACTTCATTGGTCAGAAAGGAACTAGGAGTACTTTAGGATACTCTCCATGCACAGGCCTGTGAAGGCTACAAAGCTGAACGCTCACCCAGCCTTCTTCAGAACATTGTTGGACTTGTGAAAGGATACCAGGCGGACTGAACCTGCTGCAATTGTACAGTGACTTTGTATATGTTTTGTATATATATGTTCATCATTTGAGCACTGCATCATCTGCTGTATCATTACATTGTATATATTACACTAAGTTCCTATAAAGCATATTAAGGGAAAAAGAGAAAAGTGGTATGTACTCAGTTATTTTATTCAATAAAAAATGATTGAATTATGTTGCAAAGCTCTGAGTCGCATGAGGGGTATTGTGTAAAAGAGTCCCATGGGACAATTGTTGCATTCTAGTCCCACTTGGCATCTGTGAATTGTGAGAAGGACCTGAGGAGATTGCATCTCCTTCCACTTGAAATCGAAGGACAGAAAGATCTCCAGGGATATAAAGCTAATCCCCTGTGTGGCTCCATGAACATAACAAAACTGAAGAGAACATCCGTGTGAAGAATTCCAGCTGACCAGTGGCCACTGGACCTGGACTGGCCTTTGCTATTGCCCTCTGCCTGAAACCTGGGAGTCTTTAAGTACTCCTCCAGTGGCCCCAGCAGCTTTGGAAGTGTACTCCTGTGGTTGTTTGGGTACCTAAAGAAGTTCAAAATGTTTGCTCCACAGCTTCAAGGGGACTGACCACAAAACGTATCTGACTGGCAGTTCCACAGAGACCGATGGAATTTCAGGTTTGTCCCACATGGAGAAGAGTTTTTCCTCAGAAAAGACACAAAGTCCCTTTACAGATTGGGACAAAGACACTTTTTTTTAACTTCCTACCTCCAGGCTCTAACGGGCCCAATCCACTGGGAATCCAACCCGTGCTCCATTGCAGCCATCCTCTAATCGAGCCTTGTCCAGGTCTACTGTGACTAAACTACCATTGGCGCTTTTTGATTCTATTTTTAAGCAACCCTTTAAAAATTAATTTCACCAGTTCCCCTTACTGGATTTCTGTTCTTTTGGTGGCATTTTGCTCATTAAATTTTCTCTATTTTAAAAAATTGGAATGAGAATATTATTGTGTTGTGTTTTCTACTTATTCTCTGTTTTGGTACTTATAAATGCTTTACACATTTTCATTAATTTAAACATGTCTGCTAATAGGGGTTGAGCTCAGGTTTAAATTATTGAAATCGTCGACTGGTCCGAATAGTATAGTGACTATATTACATGTGTTGGACACACATTATACCTTATCATTGTAGCCAAAATACCGAAGAAATATTGAAAGGTTAGTGAATTTAGGGCAGAACAGATTTACTATTCTTTCTCAACATCTACGTACTTTAAAAAAAAAAATATATATATATATATATATATATTGTCAAAGTACATATATATGAAATTAGGTATAGAAAATCTATACATACTTACTTGTTGATATTTTTGTCCTCAACCTTTTAGGTATGATAGTAAAGTGTAATGATATTCTCTACTTGTTATTCAGACCCACACTCCTAATGTCTTGATGTGCCACAATACCCTACTTTCGGTGTATGTTGTGCTATATATATATATATATATATATTATCTACTGGCGGTCGCCAGTAGATAGTTATAGTTACAACCTATTATCCATAGGAAATCCGCGACATTCTATTTGAAATAACTCTCTTGCCGGTTGACGTATCTTCGCAAAATTTTCAAACTTTGTGGGCGCTCCGGTCTGCTCCTACCCTGAAAGTCTCGGGGGATTTGTCAGCGGGGGCCGAGAAAAAGGGGGGTCCCAAAACGCGTTTTCCCCATGCAATTTTCCATAGGAAACTTTAGACACGGCTACAGCCCGAACTGCTGAACGGAATTACACCAAATTTGGCAAAGAGGTAGTTCTTGGTTCAGAAAGAACCCTTTTTGTTAAATGGTGTAAATCCGTTCAGTAGTTACTGAGAAAATCAAAAGTAAAAAGATAGATATATCTATGGCCGAGTAGGGTCCGCGTACCCTCAGCGCACCGTGCGCGCACCGTCCCGATCACGAGCTGCATGTTAATTGGCTGTCAGCTGGCTGTCAACATTCCGATTCAGGAAATGTTGGCAGCCATTTTATCCTCGGTAGAACCGAGGGACAGAAACAAGTGCGCAAAGCGCACAAAGGGAGCAGGGTAGAAACACCCTGACCCCTAGGTTTGCTCAGGGGTCCCACAAGGACCCCTGGGCAAAAATAATAATACATTTTTTTAAAAATCGGCAGGATGCGCTCAGGGTGCGCGAATCCTGCCGAAAAACATCGAGCGCGGTCTCCGCGCTTCGATTACATTGCCCCGGGTGGCCCAAGTCCCGGGGCATGGTGGGAGTGGGTATATTGTTTGTATGGGGGGCCTCAAAGGGCCCCCAAGCCCGGGGACCGCCACCCCCGGGGCTTTATAAAAAAATGGTGCGGGAGGGCTCTCCTGCCCTCCCGCAGCCCGGGGATCGCCACCCCCGGGGCTTCTTTTTTAAATAAATAAGGTGTGGGGGGCTCCAGCCCCCACACGCCCCGAGGACCACCACCTCCCGGGGCACTTCCAAAATAAATGTGGGGTCCATTACGGACCCCCAGAGCCCGGGGACCACCACCTCCCGGGGCTGTGCAATTTAAGGGAGGGGGCCGCGCGGCCCCCCTCCTGGAGCCCTTGATGGCCCTGGGGACCGCCACCCCCAGGGCCGGCTCCTGCAGTGTCCCGGGGTGCCTACCCCCGGGACACTGTAGTTTGCTATGGCAGGACGGGAGCCTCGCGGCTCCCGTCCTGCCATAGCAAACTGCTTTGGATATTGGAAGAGAGAGCAGGGAAACCTGCTCTCTCTTCCAATATCCAAAGCACATTGCTTTCCACATGGGGAGCTGCATCTTAGCAGCTCCCCATGTGGAAAGCAATGCCGGCTCCCAAGGGACGCGGGGAGCCGGCGGGACTGTGGGGGATTGGGGACCCCCACAGTCCCCAACGGAGAGGAGCCAGCCCCGGGGGATGGGGTCCCCGGGGCAAGTAGTGGCCCGGGAGGGGGCCACGCGGCCCCCTCCCCAAAAAATTTAAAAAAAAATTTTAAAAACGGAAAGGCCGGCCCCGGGGATGGGGTCCCCGGGGCCTTAAATGGCCTGAGGAGGGGGCCACGCAGCCCCCTCCAAAGAAAAAAAAAAAATCGAGGCCATGCCTCGGGGGATGGGGTCCCGGGGCCAATACAGGCCCAGGGAAGGGGGCCACGCGGCCCCCTTCCCGTTTTTTTAATTTAATTAAAAAAAAGGGGTAAGGCCCTGGGGGATGGGGTCCCCAGGGCCCAAAAACAGGAAAAAGGAAGGGGGCCACACAGCCCCCTTCAGAGGACAAAAAAAACGAAAAAAAAAAAAACGATCGGGCCCGCAGGCCCCGCCCCTTTCTTCACCACTCTGCAAACGCGCCCCTGGCGCGTTTGCAGAGGAGAACAATTCCCCTTGAATACTGGGGTCCCTGAGGGCCAACTAGCCCACCAGGAACCTCCAGTATGCGCCAGGAGGCTGCGTTGCAGAGAGGTGTACAGAGGCCACGCCCCTTTTACACCTCTCTGCAACGCAGCTCTGTGGCGCTTTTTGGATATACCTGTTGGGCTAGTTGGCCCCCAGGGACCCTCAGGATTCAAGGGAGTTAATCCCCCGACTTAAAACGCGCCACGGGGCGCGTTTGCACAGTGGTGAAGGGAGGGGCGGGCTTCAGGTGACATCTGTGCAAACGCGCCCCGTGGCGCGTTTTAAGTTGGGGGATTAAATCCTTCAATCCTGAGGGTCCCTGGGTGCCAACTAGCCCAACAGGTACATCCAGAAAGCGCCACAGAGCTGCGTTGCAGAGAGGTGTAAAAGGGGTGTGGCCTCTCTACACGTCTCTGCAACGCAGCCCCTGGCGCATATTGGAGGTTCCTGGTGGGCTAGTTGGCCCCTAGAGACCCTCAGGATTCAAGGGACTTAATCCCCCAACTTAAAACGCGCCACGGGCGCGTTTGCACAGATGTCACCTCAGGCCCCGCCCCCTCCCTTCACCATTGTGCAAATATTCTTCTAAAATCATCCGAAATACGAATTCCGATTTACTCACCTGTTATAAGGAGAGACCTCAGTGCTGTATCTTTCAGTCCAGTACTGGTCCTGAAAAGTAATTTTAACCGTACTTACCAGTAACTTGAATTTCCTTCCATAGGATATCATTGCCTGCTTTTTGCTGAAAAAGTTTCTAAGTGTTGATTTTTGAAACCTACAAATATTCCTCTAAAATCAGCCGAAATACGAATTCCGATTTACTCACCTGTTATAAGGAGAGACCTCAGTGCTGTATCTTTCAGCCCAGTACTGGTCCTGAAAAGTAATTTTAACCGTACTTACCAGTAACTTGAATTTCCTTCCATAGGCTAACATTGACTGGTTTCACTTGGAAATTCTTCTAAGTGTGGAGTTTTGGAACTTTAAAATATTCCTCTAAAATCAGCCGAAATACGAATTCCGATTTACTCACCTGTTATCAGGAGAGACCTCAGTGCTGCATCTTTCAGCCCAGTACTAATCCTGAAAAGTAATTTTAACCGTACTTACCAGTAACTTGAATTTCCTTCCATAGGATATCATTGCCTGCTTTTTGCTGAAAAAGTTTCTAAGTGTTGATTTTTGAAACATACAAATATTCCTCTAAAATCAGCCGAAATCCGAATTCTGATTTACTCACCTGTTATCAGGAGAGACCTCAGTGCTGCATCTTTCAGCCCAGTACTGGTCCTGAAAAGTAATTTTAACCGTACTTACCAGTAACTTGAATTTCCTTCCATAGGCTAACATTGACTGGTTTCACTTGAAAATTCTTCTAAGTGTGGAGTTTTGGAACTTTAAATTATTCTTCTAAAATCAGCCGAAATACGAATTCCGATTTACTCACCTGTTATCAGGAGAGAACCCAGTGCTGCATCTTTTAGCCCAGCACTGACCCTGAAAAGTAATTTTAACCGTACTTACCAGTAACTTATCTTTTCTTCCATAGGAATCCATTGTCTGGTTTTCAGCAGAAAAGTTTCAAAGTGTCGATTTTCACAAACTACAAATATTCCTTAAAAATCGCCTGTATGACTTAAACGCATTTTTTCAACTGTTTACAGGAGATGCACCAGTGCTGGATCCAGGATCCAACACTGAGTAAGAAAAAGTAACGATAACAGTTTTTACCTGCTAAGTGAATTTCCTTCCATAGGATAACATTGGTGATTCTATGAGGAAAAGTTTCTAAGTGTCAACTTTTAAAATACAATAATATTCCTTAAAAATCACGACTGTAACCAAAACGCTTTTACTCAACTGTTTACAGGAGATGTCCCAGGACTGAATCTAGGATCCAGTCCTGTGGTTAGAAAAGTAATCCATAAAGTAACTAATTGCATTTAACTAGAAATTCACATTGAGCTGAATGTTGCATTGTGTTTGAAAATGTGTTGCCCATTGCAACAACTGTAACTACTGTACTTAAAAGTCTATTGCCTATGTGCTAAGTATTTAAACTAAAGTAATTCATTCTGAGAAAGTATTTTTTGTAATGTAATGTATAATGTAATTACAATGTAATTTAAAAAATAAAATATGTAAAAGAAATTGTTTCTAAAAATGTAGTAAATCAGTATGAAAAAAATTAATATAAAAATTAATACATTTAAAAAATGTCATTTAAAAAACCTTTGAAATTCACTGAAAAAACCGTAGGTTTCAGGCACGTTATAGTTACAAATTAGCATTTAAAAACCTTTGAAATTCACTGAAAAAACCATAGGTTTCAGATACGTTATAGTTAGAAATTAGCATTTGAAAAACCTTTGAAATTCACTGAAAAAACCATAGGTTTTAGGGACAGTTATAGTTACAAATTAGCATTTAAAAAACCTTTGAAATTCACTGAAAAAACCATAGGTTTCAGATATGTTATAGTTACAAATTTGCATTTAAAAAACCTTTGAAATTCACTGAAAAAACCATAGGTTTTAGGGACAGTTATAGTTAGTTGGACATTTCACTCGTACAAAACCCGTGAAATTCCCCCGTTATAGTTAGTTCAGCTAACTATAACTCGCGCCCCGCAATGCACTGCTGATGACGTCACATATTACATCACTCATGACATGGTCAGTGACATCACTGATGACATCACTGATGACATCTCAAATGACATCACTGATGACATCATCCACGTGATAATCTGATGCAGCTCCTCACACCCTAATATAACCTTTGATACACCCAATCTAAATTACAGACTGCCATTCGCAAAACTATAGACACTCCAACACCAATAACTACATACCCACTCACTGATTCTTAGGTCTACACACACACATCCACTCACTCACCCGTACAGTCACTCATACTTATGGTCACTCAGTACAGGACTATCATATGCACTCTTACTCCTATATAGACACTCGAAACACCGCCACTCATCCATAGAGGTACTCACACACCTAGTCAGTCATGCAAATAATTAAACACACTGCCATTTACTCACCTATACAGTTATACACACACCAGCTCACTTAATCATACAAATACTAGCACATTGTTACGCTCTTATACAATCACTGATACAAGCACACACTCATCCATACAGCCACTATCACAATCACTCACTCTCGCTTATAGCTATTTATATACTCCAACACACATATATACTGGCTTTCACATATGTAGTTACTCACACATGTACCACTGGGACATACATTCACTCACTAACACACTCTTACACACACTTACCCACCCATACAGTCTATCACAGATGCACTCTTGAAACCATCCACCCAGTGAATCACCCACTCACACATCTATGCACAGAGTCGCACACACCCCACCCACACAAACACTCAGGCACCCATACAGATACTCAGACAACCAATCAATAACTCATATAGACACTCATGTAGCTATTCACAAACCCATGCAGCCACTTACACAGCAACAGACAGACGGATACAGACATTCACCCAGTTTAGTCACTAACCCATGCATTCAGTAAGATACGTTAAATCACTCACTTATAGAGTCAGTCACGCACCTACTAAATCATCCATACAGACACTTACACACCCACTCATTCTTCAATACGTCTTTTCCTATATATATTAAAAATATTTAAACTTTACAGAAACACACAGTCACTGGATGATGTCATCAGTGATGTCATTTGAGATGTCATCAGTGATGTCATCAGTGATGTCACTGACCATGTCATGAGTGATGTAATATGTGACGTCATCAGCAGTGCATTGCGGGGCGCGAGTTATAGTTAGCTGAACTAACTATAACGGGGAATTTCACGGGTTTTGTACGAGTGAAATGTCCAACTAACTATAACTGTCCCTAAAACCTATGGTTTTTTCAGTGAATTTCAAAGGTTTTTTAAATGCTAATTTGTAACTATAACATATCTGAAACCTATGGTTTTTTCAGTGATATATATATATATATATATTCACTGAAAAACCATAGGTTTCAGGCACGTTATAGTTAGAAATTAGCATTTTAAAAACCTTAGAAATTCACTGAAAAAACCATAGGTTTCAGGGCGTTATAGTTAGTTGGACATTTCACTCGTACAAAACCATAGAAATTCCCCCGTTATAGTTAGTTCAGCTAACTATAACTCGCGCGCCCGTAATGCACTGCTGATGACGTCACATATTACATCACTCATGACATGGTCAGTGACATCACTCATGACATCACTGATGACATCTCAAATGACATCACTGATGACATCACTGATGACATCATCCTTGTGATAGAGTGGCAGACCTCCTCTCACCCTAATATAACCTTTGATACACACACTCAAAAATACAAACTAACATTTTCAAAACAATGGACATACCAATACCAGTTACAACACACCTATTCAGTAATTCCAAGATCTACACACACATCCACTCATTCACCAACAGTCCCTATACAGTCACTCATACATGTACTCACTCATCATATGTACTCATACACCTATACATCCTGTTACACACCGCCACTCATCCATAGAGTTACTCACACACATAGTCACACATGCAAACAAAGTATCAAACATCCATTTACTTGCATATACAGTTATACACACACTACCACACTTACTTCTACAGAAACTTACACATACTTACTCTCTTAAACAATCACTTATAGAAACACCTACTTATTTGTACAGGAACTCTTCCAATCTCTCACTCTCACATATACTCACTTATATACACCAATACTCACATATACTAGTTTAAAACATATGTAGTTACTCATAAAGACACTATTGAGACAGTCATTCACTCACTAACACACCCATACACATACTCATCCACCTATACAGTCCTGCACACATGCTGTCTTCAACACATACAAACAGTGAGTCACTCATTCATGCATCTATGCACTAAGTAATACCCCCCACCGAACCATACAGACACTCAGACACTCATACTGATACTCAAAAAACCAACTAATAACCCATATAGACACTCATGTAGCTACTCACCAACCCATGCAGCCACTTATACACAAAGTGAGAGACTGATACAGATATTTTCATATTTAAACATTACTCACTAACCCATGTATTCACTAAGATACACTTAGTCAGTTATACAATCAATTTTACAAAACAAAATCATCCATTTAGACACTTATATACCCATTTATTCTTCCATCGACCTTGAGATATACATATATAAAACATATTTAATTTTCAGAAAAACACACATTCACTGGATGATGTCATCAGTGATGTCATCAGTGATGTCATTTGAGATGTCATCAGTGATGTCATGAGTGATGTCACTGACCATGTCATGAGTGATGTAATATGTGACGTCATCAGCAGTGCATTGCGGGCGCGCGAGTTATAGTTAGCTGAACTAACTATAACGGGGGAATTTCTATGGTTTTGTACGAGTGAAATGTCCAACTAACTATAACGCCCCTGAAACCTATGGTTTTTTCAGTGAATTTCTAAGGTTTTTAAATGCTAATTTCTAACTATAACGTGCCTGAAACCTATGGTTTTTTCAGTGAATTTCTAAGGTTTTTTAAATGCTAATTTCTAACTATAACGTGCCTGAAACCTATGGTTTTTCAGTGAATATATATATATTTATTATACTATGTATACATGTGAAAATGTCTCGGTCCCCTGTTTGCCTCGGTGGCACGGAAAAAATGGGTGGAACTGACGTCAGCACGCTGACGAGGTTCTCTTATGGCTCCGATGACGTCATACTGTGTCGCGAGCGGAGCCGTGCTATTATGACGTCCTCGTTGACGTGGGAGAGCTAGGAAAGAATTTCCGTGGCATGCTGGTGCAGGGGATATTCACCTAAGTGTTCAGGCTAGTCCTTTGGGAGCAACTGTTTATGTTGCCACTCCAGAAACCGAAACCAGTGATCCGAGGGCAGAGGCCCTGCAGATGGCACACGAGGTGGGGTGCCCAGTCGTGTGCACCGGCGGGGCAGCGAAGTGACAAGCACCACAACCCACAAAAAAGGTAACGAGGGCACTGAATAACACAGGATCTTCTCTTTGTATCTGGCAGGAACAACGAAGTTAAAATGCCCTAGTACCAAAATGTAGAATTAGTGCTACAACGGTCTTCAAGAGGACCTGCGATGCCGCTTCTGCCTCCCGTACCCTGGAGGTGGCACATGGGTCACGCGGTACGGTCATACTGCGGTGGGACGCACACTCGTTGACCTCTCATGGCACTGCTCCACACTTCAGGGAGGACGCTTTCCATTAGCTATGTTTTCTGATGACATGTTGCGCCGGCCCCGTCCAACAACAGAACTCCTTTAGATCCAAACAGACTCTTCCACTCTCTCACCGGAAGTGAAACCAGGCCACGCGGACACTTTCACAATACAACAGCCGGGAATGCACTTTTCGGTAAAAAAACACATTCCTTCCTCCTAATTAATCAAATAAACGTCTCACTGAAGAACAGGGGCCAGCTTCGATCGGTAAACAGCCGTTACAACGACTTTTTACTTTGCGATACCATTACAACGCATGCATTACCACGCATGCGTTGTACATCACGAAAGTCATTACTACGCATTTTTTAGAACGCATGGTCATTTACCACGCATGCCTTTACAACGAATTTTGTTGTAAAGGTATGTATGGTAAATGACCATGCGTTCTAAAAACATGTAGACGATCCATGTCGTTGTAAGGAAACAGAGGCTGTTCCGTTTCCTCACAACGACGTGCACCGCCCCTCAGAGACAACGTGAAGCAGGAACCACGAGGAGAGAGGAACCACGAGGAGTGAGAGGTAAGGGGGATTGGGCATGGGGTGGGGGTTTCTTTTCTAGGGTTTAGGGTAGTGCAGTGGTGTTTGGGTGGTGTAGGGGGTCGTGCTGGGGGTAGTGTTTTAGGGTTTAGGGTAGTGCAGTGGTGTTTGGGTAGTGTAGGGGGTCGTGCTGGGGGTAGTGTTTTAGGGTTTAGGGTAGTGCAGTAGTGTAGGGGGTCGTGCTGGGAGTAGTGTTTTAGGCTTTAGGGTAGTGCAGTGGTGTATGGGTAGTGTAGGGGGTCGTGCTGGGTTAGTGTTTTAGGGTTTAGGGTAGTGCAGTGGTGTTTGAGTAGTGTAGGGGGTCATGCTGGTGGTAGTGTTTTAGGGTTTAGGGTAGTGCAGTGGTGTTTGTGTAGTGTAGGGGGTCATGCTGGGGGTAGTATTTTAGGGTTTAGGGTAGTGCAGTGGTGTTTGGGTAGTGTAGGGGGTCGTGCTGGGGGTAGATTTAGGGTTTAGGGTAGTGCAGTGGTGTTTGGGTAGTGTAGGGAGTCGTGCTGGGGGTAGTGTTTTAGGGTTTAGGGTAGTGCAGTGGTGTTTGTGTAGTGTAGGGGGTTGTGCTGGGGGTAGTGTTTTAGGGTTTATGTTAGTGCAGTGGTGTTTGGGTAGTGTAGGGGGTAGTGCTGGGGGTAGTGTTTTAGGGTTTAGGGTAGTGCAGTGGTGTTTGGGTAGTGTAGGGGGTCAGTGCTGGGGGTAGTGTTTTAGGGTTTAGGGTATGGCAGTGGTGTTTGGGTAGTGTAGGGGGTCGTGCTGGGGGTCGATTTAGGGTTTAGGGTAGTGCAGTGGTGTTTGTGTTGTGAGGGGGTCGTGCTGGGGGTAGTGTTTTAGGGTTTAGAGTAATGCAGTGGTGTTTGTATAGTGTAGGGGGTTTAGGGTAGTGCAGTGGTGTTTGTGTAGTGTAGGGGGTCATGCTGGGGGTTGTGTTTTAGGGTTTAGGGTAGGGCAGTGGTGTTTGTGTAGTGTAGGGGGTAGTGTTTTAGGGTTTAGGGTAGTGCAGTGGTGTTTGTGTAGTGTAGGGGGTCATGCTGTGGGTAGTGTTTTAGGGTTTAGGGTAGTGCAGTTGTGTTTGTGTAGTGTACGGGGTCGTGTTTTAGGGTATAGGGTAGTGCAGTGGTGTTTGGGTAGTGTAGGGGGTCATGCTGGGGTTAGTGTTTTAGGGTTTAGGGTAGTGCAGTGGTGTTTGGGTAGTGTAGGGGTCGTGCTGGGGGTAGTGTTTTAGGGTTTAGGGTAGTGCAGTGGTGTTTGTGTAGTGTGGGAGGTCATGCTGGGGGTAGATTTAGGGTTTAGTGTAGTGCAGTGGTGTTTAGGTAGTGTAGGGAGTCGTGCTGGGGGTAGTGTTTTAGGGTTTAGGGTAGTCCAGTGGTGTTTGTGTAGTGTAGGGAGTCGTGCTGGGGGTAGTGTTTTAGGGTTTAGGGTAGTGCAGTGGTGTTTGGGTAGTGTAGGGGGTCGTGCTGGGGTAGTGTTTTAGGGTTTAGGGTAGTGCAGTGGTGTTTGTGTAGTGTAGGGGGTCATGCTGGGGGTAGTGTTTTAGGGTTTAGGGTAGTGCAATGGTGTTTGTGTAGTGTAGGGGGTAGTGTTTTAGGGTTTAGGGTAGTGCAGTGGTGTTTGTGTACTGTAGGGGGTCGTGCTGGGTTCTAGTGTTTTAGGGTTTAGGGTAGTGCAGTGGTATTTGTGTAGTGTAGGGGGTAGATTTAGGGTTTAGGGTAGTGCAGTGGTGTTTGGGTAGTGTAGGGGTCGTGCTGGGGGTGGTGTTTTTGAGTTTAGGGTAGTGCAGTTGTGTTTGGGTAGTGAAGGGGGTCGTGCTGGGGGTAGTGTTTTAGGGTTTAGGGTATTGCAGTGGTGTTTGGGTAGTGTAGGGGTCAACCAACATGAATTTGTCCTTGTGTGATGTAACAAATGCTCATGTAAAGCACTCCAATACCTGACCAGTCTGCACTATATAAAACTGCAAAAAAACAAAAAATAAAAAGTGTTTTGCACACTTCTGTCATTGGGCTATACGTGGGCTACCTCTGGGTGATATTTGTGCTACATTTGGGCTCTTTTTTTCTCTGGTGGCCATCTTGGGAGACTTATTTGTTATGAAGTTTCCTAATTTCCTCATTTACTACAGTCTCCTCAGTAGGAAATGCTTTCAGTTTTTACTTTGATTCCATCAAGAAGGCATTCAGATGTGTCACACATTTGCCATAAATTCAGAATGTTAGCACTCTAGTTGTTCATTAGATCACTGTAGTAAAGCTACTGCTCACCAAGGAGTTAACTGGAAGTCTACTGCTGGTATTGAAAGTGATTGTTTCAGTCTGCATGTCAGAATTTTCTAATGAAATAGAAGAGGATTTGAGATCTCACTTAAAACATGCCCTAAATTTTCTTTTTGCAGCACTAACCATAATTTCTATGGCAAAATGAACCCCCTCATTTTGTTCCTTTTTAAATTAAATGTTTTAAGTGTTACCAGTTTATTCCAATCAAGATGGCTTCAGGTGTGCCATACTTTTGTCATAAGTAAGGCTGTTAGCACTCTAGTTGTTCTTTAGAACACTCTGGGAAGCTGCAGTAGAACACAAAGGCATCAACTGACAGGCTGCTCCTGTTGAAATATAACAGGAAGATATTTGAGATCTCACTTAAAACATGTCCTAATTTTTCTTTCTACAGCACTAACCATAATTTCTATGGCAAAATGAACCCCCTCATTTTGTTCCTTTTTAAATTAAATGTTTTAAGTGTTACCAGTTTATTCCAATCAAGATGGCTTCAGGTGTGCCATACTTTTGTCATAAGTAAGACTGTTAGCGCTCTACTTGTTCTTTAGAACACTCTGGGAAGCTGCAGGAGAACACAAAGGAATCAACTGACAGTCTCTGCCATTGTTGGATGTACATGTTTTACTGAGAATGTCAGACTTCATTCTCACATGACTGAGAATGATAATGTGAATTTACAGAAAATATGCTCTCATTTTAGCTTCTGGAGCACCTTCCAAAACTGTATGGGACAAGCATGTGAAAATAGTTTTCTCTCAAACATGATTCATGATATCCCATCAGAAGGTTTTTCACAGGGTAAAATCACCTTAGAACACACCACAATTCCTGAAATTAGTATGGTACCATCAACAAATGAATTCTAATGTAACTAAAGTATGTTATCACCCTTTATAGTTCTCCTTTTGGTAACCCTCAAAATCTTCGATTCACTACAATGCATTTCAATAGGGTACTATCATTTATATTGGTCCCAAGATGGCTGCCAGCAATTCCAGGATGAAGTGCTGACAGCCAATCAGATCTCACGATGACATGTGTGGTTAGGCTCCGCCCAGATATATATGTGTTTTTACTTTTGATTTTCTCAGCAACTACTGAACGGGTTTACACCATTTAACAAAAAGGGTTCTTTCTGAACCAAGAACTACCTCTTTGACAAATTTGGTGTAATTCCGTTCAGCAGTTCGAGCTGTAGCCTTGCATAAAGTTTCCTATGGGAAATTGATTTGTTGACTCTTATTTTTTAATTTCTCCACAACTACTGAACGGATTTACACCATTTAACAAAAGGGTTCTTTCTGAACCAAGAACTACCTCTTTGCCACATTTTGTGTAATTCCGTTCAGCAGTTCGGGCTGTAGCCGTGGCTAAAGTTTCCTATGGGAAAATGAATGGGGAAAACACGTTTTGGGACCCCCTTTTTCTCGGCCCCCGCTTGACGAATCACCCCGAAACTTTCAGGGTAGGAGCGGACCGGAGCGGGCCATAAAGTTTGAAAATTTCGCGAAGATTCGTCTACCGACGCAAGAGTTATTTCAAATAGAATGTTGCGGATTTCCTATGGAAAATAGGTCCTAACTATAACTATCTACTGGCGACCGCCAGTAGATAATATATATATATATATATATATATCAGAAATAGGATTGCCGAGCCCGGTTTTGTGACCATTCCAGGTATTTATTTTCACAACTGCCAACTCGTGTCTTTACGCGTTTCAGCTTTTTATAGCCTTGATCACAGGTGAATGACATTTCCATTGATTGCAAGTGTTCAAATGAAAGTCATGTGACAGTACACAGCACTTCAAGTCCCAAGGTGCACCAGTGTTGTTTAACTTGTACAAATGCAGTAAACATCCGACTTTTGCTTCAAAGCTTTTCCACACTGCCATTTGCACTATTTTCCTCCTTTGAAAAATTGCACTCTGGAATAAAGTGACTACGTGCACGGAATGTTATTGAGTAGCAGCAAAATACTTTCCCAAATAGCTGGAGTCAAAAACTGTCCAAGAGAGGTATGTGCCTCTCTCTTCTCCCTTTCTCACCTCAAATGCCAGAAATACCGAGGCAATCCATTCCGGTCTGGCATCGGGTGAGCGGGTGTTGCCCCCATAGTGTCTGCAACACGAAAAACAAAACCTCCATGGTAGGGGCCCCCGACCCTGCAGGGTGGCTCTGGCGGCAACAGGAATGGAGAATCCTGTCATAGAACATCAGAAAAAGGATTGCCGAGCCCGGTTTTGTGACCATTCCAGGTATTTATTTTCACAACTGCCAACTCGTGTCCTTATGCGTTTCAGCTTTTTATAGCCTTCATCACAGGTGAATGACATTTCCATTGATTGCAAGTGTTCAAATGAAAGTCATGTGACAGTACACAGCACTTCAAGTCCCAAGGTGCACCAGTGTTGTTTAACTTGTACAAATGCAGTAAACATCCGACTTTTGCTTAATAGCTTTTCCACACTGCCATTTGCACTATTTTCCTCCTTTGAAAAATTGCACTCTGGAATAAAGTGACTACGTGGAGAAGAGTTTTCCCTCAGAAAAGAGACAAAGTCCCTTTACAGATTGGGACTAAGACACTTTTTTTAACTTCCTACCTCCAGGCTCTAACGGGCCCAATCCACTGGGAATCCAACCCATGCTCCATTGCAGCCATCCTCTAATCGCGCCTTGTCCAGGTCTACTGTGACTAAACCACCATTGGCGCTTTTTGATTCCATTTTTAAGCAACCCTTTAAAAATTAATTTCACCAGTTCCCCTTACTGGATTTTTGTTCTTTTGGTGGCATTTTGCTCATTAAATTTTCTCTATTTTAAAAAATTGGAATGAGAATATTATTGTGTTGTGTTTTCTACTTTCTAGCTGTTTTGGTACTTATAAATGCTTTACACATTTTCATTAATTTAAACATGTCTGCTAATAGGGGTTGAGCTCAGGTTTAAATTATTGAAATCATCGACTGGTCCTAATAGTATAGTGACTATATTACATGTGGTGGACACACATTATACCTTATCATTGTAGCCAAAATACCGAAGAAATATTGAAAGGTTAGTGAATTTAGGGCAGAACAGATTTACTATTCTTTCTCAACATCTACGTACTTTAAATATATATATATATATATATATATATATATATATATATATATATATATATATTGTCAAAGTACATATATATGAACCAGTACCAGCAGACCTGCACTTGTTTCAGCCTCAGCCTCAGCCTCAGATCTCAGCTCTGTTCCTGACAGTGAATCTGACAATGAGCAGACATGAACACAGACGCTGGGGTTTACCAAACTCTCTCTGGCACAGGAAGTCGACTGCCTGCGGCAGGACAGGAGGCAAACTCTGCGCCCACGTGCACCAAGTGCACACAGCAACAAGATCGGAACAGAAAGCGGGGTGAGAGACGACGATGCAGCAAGTGGCGCAAGACAAAACTCCAAAAAACGCACAAGGAAATGGAATCGCAAATAGCTTTATAGGACACTGAAAACAATGCATTAACAGTAATCAACTTATCCGCAATGAAACTCACCGACGAAGAACTTAAGATCTTGTCTCTTGGTTTGTCGTACAGTCCAAAAAGTGACTTCAATTATTCACAAACACGGATAGATCTGTTCAGATTTATACGCAATCTCAAACTACGAAAATATCACCTTATGCAGGGTGTATCTAAACAAAAACGCAGTGAGATACCAACTGGTGATATACCGAGTCCATCCATATTAACAGCACGTGATGCAGGATTGCTTCATGATCTTCTTTGTCTCCAGCAGGATACTGACAGTATAAATCTTGGAACCAGTCAAGATCAGCCAACATGTACAATGGCATCTAAAACTCCTTTTAAACCAAAGTCCAAGTTTTGTCCTATCATGCTAAGAGATAACATTGATGTATTCAACGACAAAGTGACCCAAGAACTAAAAATTCTTTTCAAAAAACAAACAAAAGCAACCAAGCATTACACAAAGCAGGACAATGTGTATTTTCAATTAATGAAAAAGTTACAGGCCAACGATGACCTAATTATCCGTCAATCGGATAAAGGAGGGAACGTGGTGTTGTGGCCACGCAATCTATATATGGAGGAGGCGTTAAAACAACTTAACGACCGTGATTGCTATAGACGCAGCACCATGTTGATTGTTAGGTCTTCAAGGAATAATTTTTACATCAGTCTTGTTGCATGGAAGAGCGCTGGTCTTTTGTCCGTTGATGAGTTCAAATTCTTAAAAAACGATCATCCTGTTATGCCGGTGGTATATTTCATACCTAAAATTCACAAAGATGTGAAAAATCCACCTGGAAGGCCTATAATATCTGCCTGCAATAGCATACTGGAAAATGCGTCAAAATATGTTGATTTCTACTTGCAGGAACATGTGAAAAACCTTCCTTCCTATGTGCAAGATACTAGTGATCTACTGAGAAAATTGACCAGTATCAAATGGGAACCTGAATATCTTTTAATTTCACTTGATGTGTCGTCCCTCTATACAAGCATCCATCATAGAGACGGACTGAAGGCGATCAAGCATTATTTGGACACTCGACCTTTGTATTTTCATGAACATAACAAGATGTTACTAGCAATGATTACAACTTGTCTAGAACAAAACTATTTTCTTTTTCAGAACCAAGTATTCCAACAAGTGAGAGGCGTGGCTATGGGGGCGTGTTTTTTCCCTAGCTACGCCTGTTTACATATGGGATTCTGGGAAGAACAGGTCCTTAGAGTGTTCTTTGCTGATATTGTTTCAAAACATGTGATGCACTGGTATCGCTATATCGATGATTTGCTTATAATTTGGAAGGGCACTGATGAGAGTGCCCTCCACTTTATAGAGAGGATCAACGATAATAGCTTAAACTTACAATTCAGTGGTCACCTTAGTAGGGACACCATTTACTTTTTGGATGTTGAAATAATGATTGTCGGCAATAAACTGGAAACTAGGTTGTTTAGGAAACCAACAGCCGGCAACACATTGTTACATGCCACAAGTCACCATCCCGCACATTTGGTTCGCAGCATCCCTTATGGGGAGATGCTGCGAATTCGCAGAATTTGTAGAACTAATTCTGAATGTGAGAAAGCCCAACAAGATAGCTGTAGGAGATTCTTGGCTAGGGGCTACTCTATAGGCGAAATCAATCGAGCGATAGAGAAAACCAGGAGGATGGAAAGATCACAGGCCCTGATTTGTAAAGCTCAATTAATAACAAAACAGCCCTCATTATCTGAACAACCATCAAGACTCATTCTGACCTATAGTAACCAGCATAAGGCCATCCGTAGAATAGTTAACAGAAATTGGATTTTGTAAAAAATGATCCTCTATTGGGTGTGAATCTTACTAAATCACCAAACATAACGTTTAGGAAGGCAAGGTCTATGAGTAACTCATTGGTCAAGAGCAGCCCTGAAATAAAATCTAGCAGTTCTTGGTTGGATACCAGCAAAGGCTTTCGTAAATGCGCAACTTGCAAGGCCTGTAAATATGGGATTAACACAACAGAATATGAAACACCGTTTATAAATGAGCCCACTAGCATAAAGAAAAAACTTACATGCAAAACAGAGTTTGCAGTTTAGGTCCCGGAGTGTCCGTGTGGCCTGCGTTACGTGGGTAGTACAAAGTTGCAGGTTCACAAGAGGATACTCCAGCACATACGGGCAATTAAGAATGGTGATCAAGCTTATCCCGTTGCCAGGCACTTTGGAGAGTATCATGAGAAGGATGTTAGTGTCCTCAGATATTTTGTGGTAGATACAATTCCCCCCTTGAGACGTGGGGGTGACCGAGAAGCTCTCCTCAGACAACTTGAAACAAGATATATACTAGAGCTAGATTGTAAAACACCTCATGGTCTTAACTCTAGTGAGGATTTTTATACTTGTCTTTAGTTCTCAAACTGTGATCAAACATGTACATATAAATCTTTATCCGCTGCCTCTGCAATTGTTTTTATTATTATCATCTATTTATTAATCGCATTATTTGTACCTCTTGGTGGCACTTTATGATATTGCGCACTTGCACTTTTTTGTAGATTAGACTTTTAAGGTCAAGAAGGCCCACTTGGGCAGAATCAACTTAAACATTTGGCACATTATCAACTTGAGATGCTTATGTACAGGTGGGGATATCTACTCTTGAAAAAGTTTCTTAATTTTGATAACATTTTTTAATGTGTATTTGACCATGCATTTTACCATGTATTTTACCACTCAAGTTGTAGTTTGCATTTAACAGGTTTTAGCAGTTTTTGCACCTATTTAAAATATTTATTTTTAGGGATGCATTTTTATTGATATTTTATCAAGCTGTTTGAAATTTGTATTTTACATTTAATTATGTACTGTTATATGCATTCTAATGTTGCCAATGTCGTGACAGACTTTTCTATGTCTATCTATGATTTAGTCACGGGTTATTTGCACTATCACTTTAAATAAAGCACAATAGGATGAAGCGCGTCATGTGATCAAGGCCTTTGGAAGGCCGAAACGCGTAATGGCGGTTGGTGCAGGGCATACAACAAAATAAAAATATAGCACCAGCAAATTGGGTCCGCATCGTCTTCTTCCCGAGTCAAGGGACGCGTGTGTGAGACGAGGAACTTGGGATATATATATATATATATATATATATATATATATATATATATATATATATATATATATAATCTACTGGCGGTCGCCAGTAGATAGTTATAGTTACAACCTATTATCCATAGGAAATCCGCGACATTCTATTTGAAATAACGTTGGCGCCGGTTGACGAATCTTCGTGAAAGTTTCCAACTTGTTGGGCGCTCCGCTCCTACCCTGAAAGTCTCGGGGTGATACGTGAAGCGGGGGCCGAGAAAAAGGGGTCCCAAAACGCGTTTTCCCCATTCATTTTTCCATAGGAACCTTTAGTCGCAGCTACAGCCCGAACTGCTCGGAATTACCCCAAATTTGGCAAAGAGGTAGCCCTTGGTTCAGACTGGTGCCTTTTGCTAAAATGGTGTAAATCCGTTCAGTAGTTCCTGAGAAATTCACAATTAAAATCACATATATATCTATGGGCGCGTCGGATCCGCGTACCCTCCCGATCACGAGCTGCATGCTAATTGGCTGTCAACACTCCAAATCAAGAAGTGTTGGCAGCCATTTTATCCCTCGGTAGAACCGAGGGACAGAAACAAGTGCGCAAAGCGCAAAAGGGAGCAGGGTAGAAACACCCTGACCCCTAGGTCTGCTCAGGGGGTCCCACAAGGACCCCTGGGCAGAAAAAGATTTTTTTTTAAAAATCGGCGGGATGCGCTTAGGGTGCGCGTATCCCGCCGAGAAAAAAAGAAACAAGTGTGCAAAACGCACAAAGGGGGCAGGGTAGAAACACCCTAACCCCTAGGCCTGCTCAGGGGTCCCACAAGGACCCCCTGGGCAAAAAAGCATTTTTAAAAAAAAAATCGGCAGGATGCGCTCAGGGTGCGCGAATCCTGCCGAAAAAAGAATCGACGCGGTCTCCCGCGCTTCGATGTATTTTGCCCCCGGGTGGCCCAAGTCCCGGGGGCATGGTGGGGGTTTAATTTTATGTGTGGGGGGCCTCAAAGGGCCCCCAAGCCCGGGGACCGCTACCCCCGGGGCTTTTTTTAAAAATGGTGCGGGAGGGCTCTGAGCCCTCCCGCAGCCCCGAGGACCACCACCTCCCCGGGGCTTTTTTTAAATTAAACAACCTGTGTGGGGGGGCTCCAGCCCCCCCACACGCCCCGAGGACCGCCACCTCCCCAGGGCACTAACAAATTAAAATGGGGGTCCGTTTTGGACCCCGAAGCCCGGGGACCACCACCTCCCGGGGCTGTGCTGATGTAGGGAGGGGGCCGCGCGGCCCCCTCCTGGAGCCCTTGATGGCCCTGGGGACCGCAACCCCCCAGGGCCGGCTCCTGCAGTGTCCCGGGGTGCCTACCCCGGGACACTGTAGTTTGCTATGGCAGGACGGGAGCCTCGCGGCTCCCGTCCTGCCATAACAAACTGCTTTGGATATTGGAAGAGAGAGCAGGAAACCTGCTCTCTCTTCCAATATCCAAAGCCGATGCTTTCCACATGGGGAGCAGCATGTCAGCTGCTCCCCATGTGGAACAGCAATGCCGGCTCCCAAGGGACGTGGGGAGCCGGCGGGACTGTGGGGCATTGGGGACCCCCCCACAGTCCCCAACGGAGAGGAGCCAGCCCCGGGGGATGGGGTCCCCGGGGCAAGTAGTGGCTCGGGAGGGGGCCACGCGGCCCCCTCCCCAAAAAGAGCAAAAACATTTTTAAAAAAAGGAAAGGCCGGCCCCGGGGATGGGGTCCCCGGGGCCTTAAAATGGCCAGAGGAGGGGGGCCACGCTGCCCCCTCAAAAAAATAAATATAGAGGCCATGCCCCGGGGATGGGGTCCCGGGGCCAATACAGGCCAAGGGAAGGGGGCCACGCGGCCCCCTTCCCGTTTTTTTTAAAGGTAATTTTAAAAAGGGGTAAGGCCCTGGGGGATGGGGTCCCCAGGGCCCCAAAAAGAAAAAGGAAGGGGGGCCACACAGCCCCCCTTCAGGAGAAAAAAAAAAAATTTAAAAAACGATCGGGCTCGCAGGCCCCGCCCCTTCCTTCACCACTCTGCAAACGCGCCCCTGGCGCGTTTGCAGAGGGCGAATTCCCCTTGAATACTGGGGGTCCCTGGGGGCCAACTAGCCCACCAGGTACCTCCAGTATGCGCCAGGGGGCTGCCTTGCAGAGAGGTGTACAGAGGCCACGCCCCTTTTACACCTCTCTGCAGCGCAGCTCTGTGGCGCTTTTGGAGGTATATGGTGGGCTAGTTGGACTCCGGGGACCCTCAGGATTCAAGGGGACTTAATCCCCCAACTTAAAACGCGCCACGGGGCGCGTTTGCACAGTGGTGAAGGGAGGGCGGGGCTTCAGGTGACATGTGTGCAAACAGGCCCCGTGGCGCGTTTTAAGATGGGGAATTAAATCCCCTTCAATCCTGAGGGTCCCTGGGGGCCAACTAGCCCAACAGGTACATCCAGAAAGCGCCACAGAGCTGCGTTGCAGAGAGGTGTAAAAGGGGTGTGGCCTCTCTACAGTCTCTGCAATGCAGCCCCCTGGCGCATATTGGAGGTTCCTGGTGGGCTAGTTGGCCCCTAGGGACCCTCAGGATTCAAGGGGACTTAATCCCCCAACTTAAAACGCGCAACGGGGCGCGTTTGCACAGATGTCACCTGAGGCCCCGCCCCCTCCCTTCACCATTGTGCAAATATTCCTCTAAAATAAGCCGAAATATTAATTCCGATTTACTCACCTGTTATCAGGAGAGACCTCAGTGCTGCATCTTTCAGCCCAGTACTGGTCCTGAAAAGTAATTTTAACCGTACTTACCGGTAACTTGAATTTCCTTCATAGGCTAACATTGACTGGTTTCACTTGGAAATTCTTCTAAGTGTGGAGTTTTGGAACTTTAAAATATTCCTCTAAAATCAGCCGAAATACGAATTCCGATTTACTCACCTGTTATCAGGAGAGACCTCAGTGCTGCATCTTTCAGCCCAGTACTGGTCCTGAAAAGTAATTTTAACCGTACTTACCGGTAACTTGAATTTCCTTCATAGGCTAACATGGACTGGTTTCACTTGGAAATTCTTCTAAGTGTGGAGTTTTGGAACTTTATAATATTCCTCTAAAATCAACCAAAGTACGAATTCCAATTTACTCACCTGTTATCAGGAGAGAACCCAGTGCTGCATCTTTTAGCCCAGCACTGACCCTGAAAAGTAATTTTAACCGTACTTACCAGTAACTTATATTTTCTAACATAGGAATCCATTGTCTGGTTTTCAGCAGAAAACTTTCAAAGTGTCGATTTTCACAAACTACAAATATTCCTTAAAAATCGCCTGTATGACTTAAACGCATTCATTCAACTGTTTACAGGAGATGCACCAGTGCTGGATCCAGGATCCAACACTGAGTAAGATAAAGTAACGATAACAGTTTTTACCTGCTAAGTGAATTTCCTTCCATAGGATAACATTGGTGATTCTATGAGAAAAAGTTTCTGTCAACTTTTAAAATACAATAATATTCCTTAAAAATCACGACTGTAACCAAAACGCTTTTACTCAACTGTTTACAGGAGATGTACCAGGACTGAATCTAGGATCCAGTCCTGTGGTTACAAAAGTAATCCATAAAGTAACTAATTGCATTTAACTAGAAATTCACATTGAGCTGAATGTTGCATTGTGTTTGAAAATGTGTTGCCCATTGCAACAACTGTAACTACTGTACTTAAAAGTCTATTGCCTATCTGCAAAGTATTTAAACTAAAGTAATTCATTCTGAGAAAGTATTTTTTGTAATGTAATGTATAATGTAATTACAATGTAATTTAAAAAATAAAATATGTAAAAAAAATTGTTTCTAAAAATGTAGTAAATCAGTATGAAAAAAATTAATATAACAATTAATACATTTAAAAATTGTCATTTACAAAACCTTTGAAATTCACTGAAAAAACCGTAGGTTTCGGGCACGTTATAGTTAGAAATTAGCATTTAAAAAACCTTTGAAATTCACTGAAAAAACCATAGGTTTCAGACACGTTATAGTTACAAATTAGCATTTAAAAAACCTTTGAAATTCACTGAAAAAACCATAGGTTTCAGACACGTTATAGTTACAAATTAGCATTTAAAAAACCTTTGAAATTCACTGAAAAAACCATAGGTTTTAGGGACAGTTTTAGTTACTTGGACATTGCACTCGTACAAAACCCGTGGAAATTCCCCCGTTATAGTTAGTTCAGCTAACTATAACTCGCGCCCCGCAATGCACTGCTGATGACGTCACATATTACATCACTCATGACATGGTCAGTGACATCACTGATGACATCACTGATGACATCTCAAATGACATCACTGATGACATCATCCACGTGATAATCTGATGCACCTCCTCACACCCTAATATAACCTTTGATTCACCCACTCTAAATTACAGACTGCCATTCGCAAAACCATAGACACTCCAACACCAATAACTACATACCCACTCACTGATTCTTAGGTCTACACACACACATCCACTCACTCACCCGTACAGTCACTCATACTTACGGTCACTCAGTACTAGGACTATCATATGCACTCTTACTCCTATATAGACACTCAAACAACGCCACTCATCCATAGAGATACTCACACACCTAGTCAGTCATGCAAATAATTAAACACACTGCCATTTACTCACCTATACAGTTATACACACACCAGCTCACTTACTCATACAAATAGTAGCACATTGTTACGCTCTTATACAATCACAGATACAAGCACACACTCTTGCTTATAGCTATTTATGTACTCCAACACACATATATACTGCCTTTCACATATGTAGTTACTCACACATGTACCACTGGGACATACATTCACTCACTAACACACTCTTACACACACTTACCCACCCATACAGTCTATCACAGATGCACTCTTGAAACCATCCACCCAGTGAATCACCCACTCACACATCTATGCACAGAGTTGCACACACCCCTCCCACACAAACACTCAGGCACCCATACAGATACTCAGACAAGCATTCAATAACTCATATAGACACTCATTTAGCTATTCACAAACACATGCAGCCACTTACACAGCAACAGACAGACGGATACAGACATTCACCCAGTTTAGTCACTAACCCATGCATTCAGTAAGATACGTTAAATCACTCACTTATAGAGTCAGTCACGCACCTACTAAATCATCCATACAGACACTTACACACCCACTCATTCTTCAATACGTCTTTTCCTATATATATTAAAAATATTTAAACTTTACAGAAACACACAGTCACTGGATGATGTCATCAGTGATGTCATTTGAGATGTCATCAGTGATGTCATCAGTGATGTCACTGACCATGTCATGAGTGATGTAATATGTGACGTCATCAGCAGTGCATTGCGGGGCGCGAGTTATAGTTAGCTGAACTAACTATAACAGGGGAATTTCACGGGTTTTGTACGAGTGCAATGTCCAAGTAACTAAAACTGTCCCTAAAACCTATGGTTTTTTCAGTGAATTTCAAAGGTTTTTAAATGCTAATTTGTAACTATAACGTGTCTGAAACCTATGGTTTTTTCAGTGAATTATATATATATATATTGTCAAAGTACATATATATGGAATTAGGTATAGAAAATCTATACATACTTACTTGTTGATATTTTTGTCCTCAACCTTTTGGCTATGATAGTAAAGTGTAATGATATTCTCTACTTGTTATTCAGACCCACACTCCTAATGTCTTGATGTGCCACAATACCCTTCTTTCGGTGTATGTTGTGCTATATATATATATATTCCAAATCTAGCCTAAACCCTTTTTTGTAGAGCCCCTCCATTTGTTTGCACTGGGCATCTGTTATTTGCCCTCTACAGGAGTTGAATTCTGCTGAACAGCCCAAGCAACATGTGCTCTGAGTAAAGGATAGACATTGCAAAGAAAAGGAGAGAGAGAGAGAGAGAGAGAGAGCGAGAGAGAGAGAGAGAGAGAGAGAGAGAGACATCTTTACCTTCCTGATTTTTTAATAGACATAACACACAGGGGTATTGCTGTAACAATGATTTTCCAAAATACGTCAAACCATCTAATAACATAATACACCTAACCACATTGGTCCACCTTTCTCTCCCTCCAGGACAGTGAATCCCTATGCTACTGTAATTTATTATTGTGCATACTAATTATGTCAGGACAGGAACCTTTGTACAGAAGCAGTTGCATTCAACGTGTAAAAACAAAATCCCAGGACAACTGAAAAAGGAACACTGGATGCAAATTTGTAAGTTCTTATTAAGTGTACTTGCCCCCTAACAATTGGATGCAAAATGTATTAACACATTAAAACATTTCCAAGTATGTGAATCAAAGTTTATTAAATAATAAAGCAATAAAAGAACCTGTCAGTGAAATGTAGCTTGATGAGCCATAAGTAGGGCGAGGCTAGTCTGAGGTGCTTATGATCCCCTGGCATGGCAGTTTGGGCTGGTCTGTTCCCACTGGAGCAGGATCACGACTAATTTGCACATAGATTGTCCCTGTTTCGAGGGGCCTAGAGGGTGAAAACTGATGGACAGGATGAAATAGAATTTGAACAGTCGCCAGTGGCTGATATTAATTCAAGCATTCCTTCCATCACTGTGTTGATTGATGGAGTAGATGGTTCAAGTGCCAATCATATGTTCAAATGTAGGTGCTGTGCCTACTTTACCACAGAACCCAAGCTATACCTCACTGACAAAGCCTAAGTAAGCCTACACAGTCTGGGGTTGATAGTATTTTGTGTGTTGGGGTTCTGGCGCAGCACTTTGGCTGGACCATTCCTAACTGAGCAGGATGCAGACTGATTTGCATAGGAATGGTCGGCTTTTACAGTGGCAGAGTGTGTGCAAAACAATGGACTGGAATGGGGCCCCAAGCAATCCACAGTGGCTAAGATTCATTCAGATATTCCTTCCTTTCTCTTGTTGGCCTCTTTAACTAGAAGTTATGACAAGCAGTGTGGATAATGGGACAGTAAAAAAAGAAGGGAGTGAAACTGATTATCAAAGTTGGGGAAACAAAACGAAAAATTGAGAGTTTTAAAGTCTTTCTTTTATACTAAAAGAAATTTGCACTGTGTTATAAAGTGGCTATGTAAATAGGCTGGAATGCTGTGTCCATTCCATGTTCTATGAAGGTGGTGTTGAGTTAGCGTGCCGAGGTTGGCAGTTAACCGCTGACTGGCTAAGGGATGGCTGCTCAGGATTTGTGTCAGGAATAAACCTACTTACTTCACTTTCCTGTCTTCTGGTGTTGTGTGCTAGCATAAGACAAAGCTTTCCTCGTTTCAGTAAAAACATCACATAAGAGGTGAGGTGGTGCAACTGTCTGGTATATCCGGAGTGTGGACCGATTTCTTCACCACCACCACGGAATATTTTTTTTTTATGGCTTGAGTATGTCAGGGGTAAAAGTAGATTGGAAGAGTTCCAATTTTTTACTGCCCTCTAAGGATGGCAATCCGGGGAAGATATTTTACATTGTTCAGCTGAGTTCCAATGTAGGTCATTTTCCTCTGCACTGATCAGATATTGCAATGTTTGATATACTAAACTGTTTTTGATTTGAGTTTTTGCTTCCGTGACACATTCATATGGAATACCAAGTGTCACTGTGTCTCTAGCTATTTGGAATTTCAAAGAGTAGTCATATTCTTGTTTGAATAATCATTTCCAATAGGAATCTAGTAGATTCTTTCCTATGCGTTGTTTATTTTTAGATGTACCTTACTAGCTGTAGCCATCTGAGAAAGAGAGGCTCCCTTAAGGCTGTAGTACTGTACACACTGTTCTTGAGAATTTTCTGGAATACTGAGTCCATTTCTGCAAGTCACATTTCCAGAAGGATGGCGTGACTATAGGGGGAGTTCAAAACAAGGTTGTAAAAATGTTTAATGCTGGGTCAAACCACTCATTTCTTTGAAGAAGGATTCCAGTTTTAAACATGCATTCACTAAAAGAAAACAGGAACATAGGTAAAAATAAAAAAAATAATCATTAGTGGGTAAATAACGAAATAAATACATTGGAAATACTTGGTATAACCTTACAGCATCAATACTACTGAGTAAGCAAACTTAAGTTGGGAGACTTTGAAGAGCTTCTCACTGCTTCTAAATGTTTCCAATTACTTTGGAGCAGCTGGAAATCCTCCAAAAAGTGGTGGATGTCCAATCTGCCATACTATAGTGACATTGGCATCAATGCACTCTAAATAAGGCAGATGGGACATTCACCCCTTTTTTTATTCAATGTCCCGCATCCGCCCACCACTAATTAAGGCTCTCAGGGGTATATTCACAAGAACGTGCGCTAAACATCTCCAAAAAATGTTAACGCAACTTTACACATCGCAGTCTATTGCGGGATAATAACCCTGTGTTAACGTGGAATTCACAACACGGCGGTACCATGCGATAGCCTCCCGAAACCCCGGCCAAAGTTTGCGATACAACCACCGCGACGGCGATAAAAACACAAACCCCAACGCGTAAAAAGACGCGGTGTGCCTAAACGCGATAAGAAAACAGTGATAACCAGCGAGAGGCCAGCAATACCCACGCGTAATGCGGGAGAAAGCACAAGAACAGCATACGGAAAATGCCACTAAAAACAAAATCATCAGCGGAGTACCACGGATGCATCCGACCGACTGCAGAGGACAACATGAACCCCACAATCCCCACGGAGGAACACCCAGGAATCCAGGGCCCGTGGAAGGGCAATGAGAAGAGGAAGAGGAAAACGGGGTACAGTCCCCAGGAAACCCCGATTATCGCCACGGATGAGACAGAACACCACCACCAACTGTACGTCACCTCCAACGTGTCATTGGCAACAAAGAGGCAAAGATGGCACACCCTCTCGGACCACGCGAATGCCGTCGTAGCGCTGAGGAGGGCAATGGAAGAGGACAAGAGGCGCAGGACTGATGTGAATGGCAAAACCAAGCAGAAACTCGCTGCCAACACGAAAGCAGCAACGCACCTCGGAGGAGGGGGCCCAGCAGAACACCAGGAGCTGAATGACATGGAGAAGATGGTGGCCACAGTCACCAGTCGGGAGACGGTGACAGGAGTTGGGGATCTGGACACTGCCCAACATGACCCGACACCACATCAACAGGGGGCGTACCGATCAGGGAGTGGGGAGACGAGGGGAGATGGGCACAATGGCACACATGCACAATTTAGCAGAGCACACTGCACACCCACAATGACTCAGGACCATGTCCCTGATCCCACGGGAACACCTCAGCACACACACAAGCACCAAGTAGTCCCACGTACACCATGTGCCCAAAGGGTCACCCACCCAACACATCAACAATCACACAACCAACACATCCACACGTGCGAAACACAGCAAACATGCACATACGTCAGCCACACTGACAATGCAAGAGACACCACATGACGAGTAGCTTGGCTGCAGGCCAATCATCATGACAATGTACACAGCACAACACTGAGGTGGCTGAGTGCGGACCACAACCGGAAAGGAGCAGGTCACACTCGGACACAACCACCTGCACAAACAACCCCTGACGTCAACGACACATCTGCGGACAAACCATGCCCAAGACAACTCGACAAAGAGCACAAGTTACCCAAGTCTGCAACATCTTATCACTGTGGAAGCACAGAACTGAAAGGCACACCCCATGAAAGGGATAAGTGGCAGGCCAAATCAGAGCCGCAGGAGCGACTCACCCACCGTGCAGCATATGCACATAAGAATAAGTGCACCTCGACATTGACAACATCCTGGGACAAACAGCAACACCTCCACAACAGAACACAGGACACAACTGGTGCCGCATATGTTAACATACATGCCCAATCACATCTGGCACAGCAGGAAACTGTGACATGACAATGTACAAGTACAACGATGCCCCTGGTGCGTATGTGGGCCGCATTGTACTCCCTCTGGGCGGGTGTGTTCGGGTCTCGGAGGGGTGCCATCATCCAAGGGAAGAGTGATTATCCTTGATCACCTGTGACAGTGCAGAGAGAAAAGAGTCAATACTTGGTTCGGCATGATGTGATGGCAGGCCCACTAGTCCAGTGAAGCATGTGCTGGCTGTGTGTGGGGTGAGTGTAAGCCAGCCCTCAGGGAGTAGCTGGTGCTGGCAACAACTCCAACAGTCATCAGGCACTCAGAAATGCAATGTCCGAAGAACAAGGGAGCATGACTTGAGTCGCACAGAGTTAGTGGCCCCGGATGCACAGCGGCCGACACGGGCCTACCGCCACGGGAAGCTGACTTGCGGGAGACTGGGGTAGGGTCATGAGGGCAGAGCAGGGTCTCGTATGTATCAGAGGTGGTTTCCGCGGAGTGCACCGGGGGAGAATGGGAGGTGTACCCCCAGGGCATGATGCAGAGGGCACATGCCAGCTGTGTTCGGCAACATGGCGGATATGAATGCCACAGACTCATGCCAAACACCAAGTCCGTACCTGCTCGCTGCTGATGACAACCCCCAGGCCACAGGCTCAGACACCAACGAGGTTCGGCCGGAGGCTGACGGTCACTCACGGCGCACAGGGTTAGTGGCACCAGGTCAGTCCTTGCTACTGGTTGACCTCCTCCGTAACGGTGATCCGTGTTTCCACCGGACTGAGACACATCTTCCTCTCACTCCTCACCCTGCGTACACTGGCATGGACTCTGCCATTGATTAATGTTGACTCAGTTCAAGATGTGGGACCTACTGGACTGCAGTGTAGCCCGGCTGCAGCGGTGGAGTATGTCAACGAATGAGGACTCCTGTAGGCCTGTGTCACGGAGGACAGCGATGGCCTGAGGAGGCTGCCAAGGTCGCAGGCATGGGTCTTGGAGCTAGCACCGGCACGTGGTGGGCCCTCTTTGACACACGACGGTGTCGGCAGGTGAGCAGTGCGGCCTTGGTGCGCTGGGGCGGGCAGGCCTGGCCTGGTCTGGGTATCAGCGTCCTGGGGTGCAGCAGGCGCACAGGCTCGCAGGCCCCGCTGCTCATGGTGTCGGCCTCGTGGCGGACTGAGAGGCGCCGCCCTGGCAGTGACGGTGGCCTTTCTGGGAGAGCACCACGGGGTTTTTGTCCACAGCCCTGCGCAGGCCTGGCGTAATCTGGGCCAACCCACTACGCTCACGCACACAGGGGGGGACGCAGCGAGCGACATTTCCACGATCTGACCCATGGCCTGGGGTGACATGGTTACATCCACTGTTCACTACTCTCCAGACACCAGCAGTTGATGTCTGCATGGACATATCTGTGGTTTGGATACCCAGGTCTGTCCAGCACATTCACGCCTCACTTGTCGTTGTGTACATTCCCATTCATGGTTCACTTGCATCCTTCGCACATGCCTGCTTTCCGCATCTCCACACGTTCAGCTGTTGTGTGTCTGTGGTGCCATGATATAGCTGGATTGTGTACATGGGGAGCCCAGGATCCCAATGGAGTTGTGTTGTCGTGTCTTGTAGGTGGGCATGTTGATTGACATGTTGTATGTGGTTTGGTCACTTGTGCATTCCCACAGTTGTGCGTTGTGTGATGGTGGCTTTGAGGTGTGTGGTGTAAAGATTTGGTACTTACCAACGAGCAGTCCAGTTCCATATGTGCCATCCTGGAAGCGCTGGTTGATGATGGACTGTCGGAAGATGTAGGAATCGTGCACACTGCCTGGGTAGTTTGCGAAGACATTGGTGAACATTCCCCGGTGGTCCACTATTGCCTGCACATTGATGGAATGCGTGTGCTTTCTGTTGCGGTAGTGGTGTGCAGTATCCGCAGGGGGCACAAGTGGGACATGTGTGCAGTCAATGGCCCCCAACACGGGTGGGAAGCTAGCAATGGCGTAGAAGCCTTGCTTGGTCTCCAGCTGTTCCAGCGCAGTGTGGGGGAAGTGAAGGTACTGGGTTATGAAGCTGATGATGGCATCCAGGACAGGTGTGATGAACTTTGATAGGGCTGGCTGTGAGACTCCTCCGACTCTGGCAGTTGTTGGTTGGAAGGTACCAGAGGCCAACAGGTGCAGCACAGCCAGCAGCTTTGTCTGAGGAGGGATGTTGGTTGTCCGCTGTGTTGGGACCGTCAACCTGTGGGCGATGTGGGTCATGATGCGGAGGATGGTTGTCCTTTTGAGACTGTAGTGGGCAATGACTTCCTCGGGCCTTAGGTCTGTGAGACTGGTGCGTTTTCGGTAGGTCCGCTGTCTTACTCTGCGCTGCCTCTGTGGTGGTCCGGGGGGGTGGTGCGGGTCCGGGTCCTGGGGGTGGTGGTGGTCCTGGTGGCGGTGGGTGTTGTGGCCCTGTTGGGGCTCCGAGCTGCATGATGAGTAGCTCCATGGCGTCGGTTGTTCTTCGGGTGTGGCTGTGTGCGGGGCTCCGTTGCCTGCTGCAGGTAGTCGTCCTGCTTTACACCAGCATGAGGCAGGTGTTAAATACCTGCTGCAACAGCGGCTTATCGCGTGGTTTTGACTCGCATCGCGGATCTGGCAGTTCGTTGTGAAAGTGGTGTAGTGGTGCTTTCGTGTTTTTTTGCACGGGAACGCCTACTCTGCATCTCATTAGGGTTGGTTGGTGGTGTCACCCGTGGAGATAAATTTGGGGGAAGTTATCGCGGGAATACTGGCGATGTCTGCAGTTTGCACACGCTTGTGAATGGGAAGTTAAATCTATCTCCACTTCTGTTGCGTTGAGGTGGCGATAAATCGGCGATGAGTCCTTGTGAATATGCCCCTCAGTCTTGTGTACTGCCCCATGATGCGTGAGCCTTGTCCCCTGCTCAGCAGTCACTTGTGAAGAACTTAGCATTGCGCACTGTGAGGAAGCACTTTTCCTGCTATGATGTTTCCCGGAGGAAAGCATTAGGGGAATTACTGAGTGAGTATCATCTTCCAACTATCTCATTCAATGATCTCGACTGGGAATGAATTTTGAAGTTTCATCTTTCACCTCGGACTGTTCTGAAATGAACCCGACTGGGTGTGTGAGTCCAACCAACATCCGATACTAGCGGTCTCAAGCGGCGAAACTTGCTCGGAATGCCGAGAGCATGCTCTCTCGTAAAATATTGCTATGTTTTTTCAGATGTACGGCCTCGAGAATTTAGTGGTCATTTTGAACTAATCAGATGGCAATGTGTCGAAATAACGCCACATACGGTTTTCGGAGTCTGCCTGCACTAATCCGGCGCCTATATTCAAGTCTAACGGGAATTTGATTTGCAGGGGCTGACTGGCATTTTCCCAATGGGCAGGGCTTCGGGGTAGAAGGCCCCTTTCAGAGCTGATGATGGAACCATGAAAGTGCCCATGATCCGACTAGCGGTGGCCTCTACAGTCTAGGTCTGGTTTGAAAATGTTTGCCGGTGCTGATTTTAGTTTCTAGCTCGGTCCTGTTATTAGTGTCGGACACAATGGAGTTGGAAGAATCGTAAAGGCACCCTAGTGGGGCTGACATTGAACCAATGTGTTCTAGCAGCAGGTTTGGTAAGAATTTTCGTAAGCAGCGGCGTCACTAGGGTTGGTGTCACCCAGTGCGGTAACTCGGTAACTCATGGTGTCACCCCCTCACGACTTACCCCATGACACCATCACATGGGGTGACATCTTTCCCAAATGAGACTATTTAGTAAATAGTCTCATTTGGGAAAGGTGTCACCCCATGTGATGGTGTCACCCGTGCGATCCGCACCCCCGCACCCCTAGTGACGCCACTGTTCGTAAGTCCAATCTTTTTTTTATTTTTTAAACTTTTCTTTATTTAGAGTTGCATACAATAGGTGCAGCATATGTTGCTACATCAGGACAATATAAGCAGTAGTACGATGTAAGGAAAATCCCTCAGTCTGAGTTCAATGGCGCAGCGACTAGCCCAGGAACAGAATAACACATAGAAGCATAAAAAAACAGACAGTACAACCCCAATAGGAAAGAACCAACCTAAGAAGAAAACCGAACATTACAATAAAACCTTGATTGTGGCAGCAGCAAAAATAAGACAGGGTGAGCTTCCACAGTAGCCTGACATCAGGGAAAGAAGAGAAAATATTAGCAGGACTGGGCTCCCGGTACTCCGAGATGGGTGGGAGGGGGGAGATACTCAACAACCCCATCAAGAGAGACACCGGGAGGACACCTAGGGCGTCCACCCATCTGTGGGGAAGGAGAGGTATTTGAGCCAGTATGGCCCGAGCAGCACAGAGCAGCCACATACATGCTCCGCCGCACACAGGCCCACCAGACACATACTTGGACCACTGCCAACCTCACGTACAGTGCCACCCCCAACACCCCGCCCCCTCCCATACATACTCCACTCCTGAAAGCTCAGTGCAGCAGCACTCAAGGGGCTGAGGAGGCCACCACCAATGTTGAGGGGAGCAAAGGAACCCCGCAGTCTGGGAGGAATCAGCTCCCACATCCTCAGGTTCTCCTAAGTCACAAAACTCTCCAGCATAGCACACCAATCCGTCATGTCGTGCTCAGCATTCTCACCTGTAACAGCCCGCAGCACACGCAATACCCCAGCCCAGTAGAGCTGCAACCTCGCGCAATCCCGCGTCATGTGTAGGTACGCAGCAGGTTCCAGACCGCATCTATGGCATTGGCACGTCGAAGGGTAAGGCTGCAGTGAAATAAAACAGCCACTGATGCGTTAAGTATGTGCGATGCAGATAATGAAACTGTGTAAGCTTGAAGCAGACGTTGCTGGCTACCTCCCGCACATACGCGCGCGCACGCTCGTCTCCATTGGTAAGGGGCAACCAGAGACGTTTTAAGGCATGGGCAAAGTGGGCTCTGGCCCAGGGCCCCAGCCTTTCAGGGGGCCCCCTGATAGAGCCTGCTCTGTTCTGCAGAGCGTCTTGCCCTGATAAAACAGATTATTTTCAATACCGTTTTAATTTAATTTATGTTTATGTCGGTGATGTGTGAGTCTATTACAAATATTTTGCAGAGAAATGTTGTGTTTATGTTTCATGCAACAGTCTCAAAAATGTTTCTTTTAGATCAAAACAGGAGCTCACATATGAGAAATGGGGGGGGGTATCACAGTGATTATTTGCAGTAAGATGAGAGAGACCCTGCTGTGTTACAATATTGAAAACACAGGTCACTATCCCTGAACATTAGTTGTAAACACATTTAGAATTTAGACAAGTGTGCCTGTGCACTGTTAGTGACCTGGCCAAAGAGGGAAAGAAACAGCTGAAACTGGATCATAAATTCAAAGCTGTTCCGAACAGGGGCTCCCGAAATATTATTGGCCCAGGGCCCCCAAAATCCTTAAGATGTCCCTGGGGGCAACAGTACATTCGGCAACCACCTATACCGGACTCCAGATGCATCAATCCTACAGTCTTCCTTCAAAGCTTTATAAATACATGAGATCAGTCCTCTAGAAGAGCTCGAGTCAAGCAGCAAAGTCTGCAACTCTTCCGGTTCGTCCGGGAAGGACACCCAGAGTTCACGGGCTGTGTGCGAAATCTTCACATGCTGTAAAAATTAACCAGGAAGGACATGATAACTCTCATGTGCCTCTGCAAATGAAAGGAAAGCCCCATTGAGGTAAAGCCGCAGGGCTTTAAGTGGGCCGGGTCTGTCCGGGTCTGAGCACCGGCAGTTATTTTTGGAGGCCCTCGAAACGGGTCTCTATCGGGCTCTATTTTCGCGGCTGGCAAAGGTAGTCCTTTCTTTTTTTAATTTTTTTTTCTGGACTGCAGTGAGAGCTCAGTTTCCTCACTGAGTAGTGGAGGTCACGGCATGACGTCCACGGCACGACGGCATGACGTCATGCCAGGTGAGTGTTGGAGGAAGGGAAACCCTTTAAGAGAGCCATTTTCTCTCAGGATTTCCCTTCTCTTCTTTCAGCGCAGGAGCAACGTCGTCGTGGTGCCAGCGTGGGATGATGAAAACCGAGACTTTTAGAAACAGGTATTACCTTCTCTTTCCTCCTTTCGTTTATTTGCTCCCCTGTGAAATGGATCCAAAAAAGAAAAACACTTTTGCTGGAAACGTCCTCTTTTTCTGACTTTTTTCAATTTCTAAGTGCAGCCTCGGGGTGCAGAGAACTAAAACATTAAAAATATGAAAAGTAACTAGCTAAAGCAAGACAGAGTGGTTGCAAGGTGGCCAGATTGATTTATTCACACCTAAACACATTAGCGCCACTTTACAGTGTTTGCCAGTGAAGCGCTACTTTTGTTTTCTCGTCTCTCTTTGAGCAACATTGTTTTCCCTTGGTGGGAAAGTGAACTATTCCTGGAGGTACTGAAATACCTGCTTGATGGGTGAATTGGAAAACAAAATGTGTACAGCTGCTGTGTGTTCACGAATGTGGTCTTTTTAAACCATACTGCTTACGTTTTGTATTGTAAGGATATAAGCAATGGGCATTGAAACGGGTCCCTTCTGGGCCCTGCGGTCATGGCCTTAACTTTTCAGGCAAAAGCACTCACTAATTTCTGAATAATGAGTGTAAAAAGAAAAAGGTAACCATGTTGTTCCTGCTTACATTTCATGTGCTTTACTTAATCTTGCATTCTCTATGAGTGTTTGCTTTTTCTAGGATGATGTTAATTTTTTTAGGCAGCATATTGCTCTTGTCTAGTGCGTAATTTGAATTGAGTCACATCCAGGTGTTTATAGCGGGTCAGTGCAGTGCAAGTTTCTCTCAGTGGGGCAGTATGGTGTTCAGTGGGGGAGAGGATGTGGCACTATGGTCAGAGCTGCTGAATTCGGAACTGGGGAACCAGGTTCAGCCTTCATGACCAGTCCACCAGTCCACTCCCACTGAGGGAGCACATTCCCATGCTAGACCTTAGATGGCCCCGCAAGATCTTAAAAGCCCTGGTGTCTTAGCACCAGCAGGTGGACCCTAGCAGTGGCAAGTGTGGGTTAACCTTGAAGGCCTGTCCGCCACAATTTATTCTGAAGTTCACCTCCAGTCTTGCAGGCAGGCCTATGAAGCAGCACATCATAGAGTGACAGTGACTCTGTCACTGAGGTCAAAGGACCCTTGAGCAGGGTGGCTCTAGGGCAGTGCGAACGCACCAGGCGCTGACCACCCGCGATCCATGCAGCTAACAGCAGTGGGGCAGAGGGGCCGGGTAAGGGGGGATTTCAAGGGACGATGGCGAGGAAAATTAAATAATTAATTTTCTTTCAGCATCATCCCTCGAAACCCCCCTTTACCCGGCCCCACCGCTGTTACCTGCACGGACCGCGGGTGGCACTGACTTCAGGTGGGAGCGTCGTGTTTACAAGTATAATATGGTTTTAAAAGCACTTGCTGTCTCCTTCCTGGCCTCCAACAATTTTCGGCAACAATAAAAATGTCATGATAACTCCAGGGATTAATGTTCTTAGTAGAGAGAGATGGTGTTTTGTCTAGTGGACGTTTTGACTCATGGAAAGGAAGTGACTTCATGATTTTCTTAAGCACACAATGCTAGTTATCTTGATTTAGACCACACCCCTACTCGGATAGGCCACACCCCTTGAAGAGATGTGCCATGCCCCTTTTAGAGCACCCCCAGTTTTTTTTTCCCACTTAAAGCCCTGGGTAAAGGTCTCCAGCCGTTGAGCATCCCCATCATACCATCGCGTTATGTCCATTACATCTTGTATCTGGCGTAAACCGTGGAGCCACCGAAGGGGGATAAATCCGGCGTGTGAAGCCCTACGAAGGACTAAAGTGACCGCTCTCTCCCAAACCCCCGCAATCTGCCGGACTATAAACGGGAAGTCCTGGGGAACCTGCGATGATGCGATCCCGTCATCAGACAGCTCAGGCGATCTACCTCCACAGCCCACCCTGCCAGCAAGGCCTTCTCAGCGTTTGGACCCTCAGCACACCACTGCACCGCATACTGTAACAATCCAGCAAAATAATAAAGGTGAAGATCCAGAAGACCCAGACCACCGGCTTCCATATCCAGTTTGAGTATCTCTAGTTTTACCCTGTAACGTTTTCCAGCCCACACCAGGAAATCAGCAAGCTGTTTAAGGCGGTGAACATAGTCTTCGGGATACAACAAAAAGAATTCTGAAGGGCACAGAGGCAACGTGGAAGCAAGACCATCCTGCTCAGTGCCACACGGCCCATAATAGACGGGGGAGGCGATTCCAGAACTGGATGGAAGCCTCCAGACCAGACAGGACCACCCCCATATTCAAGAGCATAGTTAGCCTCCGAAGGGTGTGCGATCTGTATCCCTAGGTACCAGAAGTGAACACACTCCAATCGGAATTCTGTAGTAGGGAGGTCCGGCGGCCCCCACCCCGACCAGTCTCGTTTAAGGGAATATAGTGGACTTCTGGCGATTAACATGCAGACCCGTACGTCCAGTCTTGAACATATCTTAAAAGTTTCCCAGTTTCGATGTTTGCTATCAGAAAGTTCTGCCGTATCTATCGCCACCAAAGCTCTGTTTCTCAGAAAAAAGATGGGCAAAAATGTGATGCATGGGCCAGGGAAAGACGACTGAATCAACTAACTAAATGCCCATCATCGAAACAAATGTCTTGAAATATAACCAATAGCTTGTTTTGCTGCCCTTTGTTACTGTCATATTTGCAGTTTTGCAGCACTGTTATTTTCAAATGTAAGTACTATTAGCCTAGTTATTTGTACTCAGTTTTGTTTCTACAGGAACGAGAAGGGTAGAGTTATCCTTGCCAGCATTACAACGGGTCACATATTCTCACTCGCTTTACGGGCTGAGCAATCTTGCAATTGGAGGAATGAAAATGGGACACTTCAAAGCATGTGTTGGTAATTTGTAGACTACTACTTTATACACTGAGTACACTAAGGCTACATCTCAGATTCTCAATGAATACATTAATGGATAGAAAAATGTTTTGCTATGCTAAACAACTACGTCAACCTGAGAAACCTGAGGGGGTAACTCTTTGTACCCCCACTGGGAATTAATGAAAGAGTCCCTGTCCTTAAAAATTTATCTTATCTAAGCTGGTTGTCGCCTGGCAACCTCTCAATACATCTTTTATCTGGTTGTAACTCGTTATTCTTATTTTCCCACCTTTTCAACACTTTATTGAAGATTCTACAGTACAGGCACACAAAACAACATACAAATAGTGAACACTAAAAACTATAACAAACGTACACCCTAGCATCAATCCTCACTGCAGCTTAAAGAAAGCCTTCCCTGAGGCTGTCTTGGATGAGGCAGCTGTCGCCTTAAGTCACCCCAGCTGAGAATGCACCAAGGAGCCTCTCGAGTCTCTTGGGCAGTGACTATTTTTCCCATGTCAAATGTCTCCTGAAACGATCCCAGCTGCTGTAAGTGAAGTCTGAATGTTGTTGACTCGTAAATTCCATTTTCCGATTTTGGAGGCATCATAAATCTTGCGGATGAGGTCAGCCACAAGTCTATGTTCTTGTGTTTATTTATATTTAACAACCATCCTTTCAAAAAGGAAAACATTATTTCATATTGAGAAGGATCACTAACCCTATGCCAGTGCTGCAGTCAAGTACAAATACATTACGATCAATGATGAAAGACTTGATGAAACTATCCAAAGATGGAAGAGCATTATAAATGGAATATGCTAAAAGGGAGGTCAGATTCTAATTTCTCTGTCGATTTCAAAATTCAACTGCTATGTTCTTTGGTAATGAATGTTACCTATTTAATATTCAATCTAATCCTGGTTCACCACAGAGAATGCACTAGCCCCGAGAAAGTCAGCCCTTCTTACTTGTACTGTCTCCCTCCGGGTAGCATTTGATATCTGTTGCAGGAAGCATTTCATACATTACTACATAGAGGGGGCTTTGAGTCAGCATCTTGCTAATAATTGGATGACTTGTTTGTCCATTCCAATCCCTGCTCCTGAATTGAGGGTTTTTCTCCCTATTCTTGGATATGCCCCTCCATTGGAGTATTCCTACTTTACCCTGGTTTTGGACTTGATGAGTTGTAGCCTTCCACTGCTGATGTTAAAGAATTATGGGCCACATGTATAACCAAAGAATTCTGGGTTTTCTTAATTGCGACTTTTTGTGACTCGCAATTAGGAAGCCGCAAAATGCGATGTACTAATGTGTCTCAGACACATTTAGTGATTCCAAGTGAGGTTGCAATTGACCTAAATCATTAATATTAATGAGGTAGGTCGCAATTTGAGACCCATTGGGAATCGCTAAAAACACAGAGATGGTGGCCTGCTGGGGACAGTAGACCACCATGTCTGTGTTTGCTTTTAAATAAAGCAACTTTTTTTTTTTTTTTTAAATGAAGACCATTTTCCTTAACCGCGGCGCGAATTCCGCCGCAGTGCGGCGGTTTTAATCAGTGAGCGGGGCCGCGTCGGCCAACGGATGTGCGCAGCACTACGGAGGTAGTGCTCGCGATGGCCGTTGGCCGACGGGAGCACTTAAGGGGTTAAAGGAAAACGGGATGCATTTCAAAAATAAAAATAAAACATTTGTTTCATTTTTTAGGAGTAGGCAGTGGTCCTTGGTACCACTGTCTGCTCTTAAAAAACGTTTTCGCTACCATTCACAAAGGGAAAGGGGTCCCCTGGGGACTCCTTCCCGTTTGCTACTAGCTTACCACCTACTTGAAGTAGGTGATAAACTGCGATTGTTTTGCAAATGCATTACGGTCTCAAAACAATCGTACATCCCCCTGCGACTCACTATTAGGAAGGGACACCCTTGGCATGCCCCTTCCTAATACCAACTTTTAAACCCTATTTTGCGAGTTGGTAATAGGTTACTGACTCGCAAAATCGGGTTAGTACATGCCAAAAGGTGTTTTAGCAGTCACTAACAGCCCGATTCCCAATTAGCGACAACTAAAACCAGTTGTAGATGTGCCCCCAAATTTTCTCCCCCCTTACCAATGTGATTTAGCACTTCATGGAACACATGTCTTCTCTCTCTCTCTCTCTCTCTCTCTCTGTTTCTCTTTCTCTTTCTCTCTCTCTTTCTCTCTCTCTCTCACACACACACTTTCTCTCTTTTGATTGACCATTTTGAAAATATAGCAAGTAATGTTTTGAGATGGATGAACAATATTTTCTATATTTGAAAGATGTTTGCACGTTCCATCTACAACGTGGTGGACATTTTGAAAGTATAAAAAATACTATTCTCAGATGGCTGGCCACTGCTAATAGATTTCCCAATGCCAGCACATTCTTAAAAGCATTGGCAAAGAGGGGGGAGGGCGCAATTGGTGGCCCCTGGAGCCCTCCCGGATTTGCCTGACTTCACGGTCCTTTGCGGCTGGATCCCTAACTGCATCCGAAACAGGGGGCCACCTGGCTCAGAGCTGCTAACCTTACCACCTCTATGCACTTTCAGCAAGTTGCTGTTGAGGCCTTAAACTAAATGCTTGAGGCCCTCACCTATGGCTCCTTAGAGCCGGAGTTCCTGCTCTTTCAACTCATGGACTTTAGAGCTAGCTTTTCCTTCACCTCTCCACACCACTCTTCCCCTCATCGACCACAGGGGGTCAGTTGCTTCTCTTGGACTCCGAGCTGGGCCCAGATTGACCCTCCACACTAAGCGGGCCCTGAATGCCCTCCTGCCTTTCTACTCCATTGCACTGGGGGAGATCAATTACCTAGGGGCCTTTGGCTGCTCGTTCTACACTGCTGATGAGAGGCCCACACTGATATGGGTAGCTGTAAATGGGCCCATACCCCTCTTCTTCCTCAACATCAGCTCCCCAAGATGGGGTGCACCAAGCCTCTCAAGAACGGCCCCCTTTCCCACGGCTGGCGGAAACTGAGGCTCTCCCCAGATCTGCCTCACCCGATCAGGACAAACTGGACATCATCCTGAAAGCTATTGAGACATTCTGAATCTCCTTGGAAGCCAAAGTGGATGCCATTGCCATGGATGTTAACTTACTATGCATCAATCATCGAAAGCTGGCGGACAGGGTCACTCAATTGAAAAAGACACTTGCTGCTCTACAGCCTCAAACGGCCCACCTCCAGAGACCCCTTGGTGACCTCACAGAGAGAATCTGTTTCTTAGAGGGCAGAGTGGAAGATGCTCCTGCCATAACAACATACATGTTGTAGGTCTCCCAAAGCGCTGCAAGTGTCGGAATATGTAAGTATTCATGGAATTTTGGCTCAAGGATCTGTCTCCCCAAAAGATATCACACCTTATTTTTCAGTGGAGCGGGCTCACCGGGTGCCTGAGAGTCACCCCTTTCCCCCACCCCCTGGGGCCTGCCCTGGGACCAGTGGTGACCTAGATTTTGCATTATAAAGACAGGGATGCAATCCTCAAGATGGCTAGACAATCTTATCCACTCCTTCAAGATAATCATCGCATTCTCATTTTCTCAGACTACACTCTGGCAGTACAAATCCAGAGGGCCTCTTTTCTTGGATTCAAAAGGAAACTGCATGATAAGAATATTACGTAATGTCTCACACTCAGAGGTGTCAAATAATCTCCTGGAATATTAGAGAAATGCAGACCCTGTCTAGGCGGTATAAAATCACTCCTTTTCTTAAATGGAAAAAGGCCCACATTGTGTTTTTGCAGGAATCTCACATAACACAGTCCAATGGGCTCAGACTCCAGAAGTGGTGGTAGGTCCAGGTTTATACTACTCCCTAGGGAGACCTTGATTTGGGTAAGTGTTGAAAACCCTTTCAATGTCCTATTACACGAAGTCGACTCAGAAGGTCGGTTTGTCCTCCTTGCGACCAGGTTAGATGGGATCACTGACAGAATATCAAGGACAAAAATATTGTGTGGACAGAATATCGTCAAAAATAGCACGAATCAAAAATCAAGACGTTAAGTGCAAATAGGTAAGTATAGATTTGCTATCCTTAACTCCACATCAACGTACCTTGACGATATATATATCGTCAAGGTACATATATGTGGAGTTAAGTATAGTAAAACTTTGCATACCCATAGAATCTTACCTTCACAATATTCTTGTCCTCCATATTCTTGACACAATATTTTGTCCAAATTATATTTTGGACTCCAAATTTTGCCCAAATACTGGTTAGATGGCTCCCCCCTCATCATTGGTAGTGTCTACACCCCTAACACTACCAGCCTCAGTTGCTATTGCACCGCTCTACCTACTTGGACAAATGGGCACAAATTCTCTGGGTTATCGAGGGAGATTTGAACAGTGTCATAGACACTTCCCCAGACCGCACTCACCCTCCTTTCCCCTCTTTCCCTACTGCTAACACTGTACTAAAGGCCCGCAGTCTGGTCTCTTGGCTTCAACAGTGGTCCTTATTGAATGCTTGGAGACACCATAATCTGGGGGTTATACTCTATGCATTCTACTCCCCAGTGCACAACTTATACGTCCGCTTAGGTAGAATAGAATGCTCGGCTGTGCTGTGTCCCTCCATTTCCTCCCTAGACTACTTGGGGAGGGAGCTGTCAGACCATAACCCACTTCTCCTGGGTCTGGCCTGGGTTTGAACTCCCCCCCATTCCAACTTGGCGACTATAGCCCTCGGCCCTGGAGGACCCAGTATTCAGGGACACACTGGCTGCCCAGATCTCTACTGACTATGAGAACAAGGGGTTGGCCTCCTCCACGGCTGTGGAGTCGAAGGCCTTCAAAGTGGTCACAGGGGATTTTGTATCTACTCTAACTTTGGGGAGTGAAGGGCCTTGGTCTGAGAACTAGACAGTGGGGAACATGCCTGCAAAGATAGCGAACAGCAAGTTGTCAACGACCACACACTCCATCCTAGCTTATACCAGCTGCATGAAGAGGAGGCCAGGCTGTTGGAATGACTGCGTTGCTTGGACTACTCCGTTTATGTAGCTCAAACACATTCAGAGGGTGAAAAATCGGCTTGACTTCTTGCCTGGTTGGTCACCAAAGAGTCTCAAGATTCCCTGTTCTTTCACTTTGTCAGAGGATGGCACCGTGCTCTATTCACAAGGTAACATTAATTAAACCTTTTTGTCCATCTACATGTCCCTTTCTCAACCAGAGATCCCACAGGCTGAGATCTGGGCTTTCCTGGATGCCATCCCTCTTCCTAGATTGACCCCATTGGAACGCAGGGAAATGGATGCGCCCATAATGGTCCATGATGTCAAAAGGTGATCTCCAAATTGGCCGTCGGGAAGATGTCTGGGACAGAGGGACTGACGTAAAGGTCCTAAGGTCTGACTCCATGTTATGTAGGCCCAAGACCATCTTGGCTTAAGGAGGTCGCCACCTTCCCTCTCTCAAACTGTGAAATTCATCATCTTATGCAGAATCATTGTCATGTCTGCTGTTAGATGCAGATGTCGCCTAACCTTGTCTTTCTAAGAAATATGAAAGCATTAAGCCATTCGACTGATGACAGATACAACCACCAATTGTCTGGGTCAAATGTCTACTTTCTATCATGTCACAGTTAAGAACACATAATCAATCAATCAATCAGTGATTTGTAAAGTGCGGCAAATTACCCTTGGGGTCTCAAGGTGCTGGAGTAGCTGACTGCTAGGTCGGTGATCTGCTCAATCATACAGTCAGGTTTTGGGTCCTGTCCTGAATTGCCGGAGCAATGAGGCGGTCCTGAGGTGCAGGGGTAGGACATCCCAAACTTTGGCTGCTAGGTGTGAGAAGGAGCGTCCTCTGCTGTTGCTTCGGCAGATACGAGGGGTGTCTGCGAGGGTGAGGGTGGTGGATCGAAGGTGTCTGGTCAGTTGGTGGAAGGTAATGCGTTTGCGATGTGCACTGGTCCTTCATTGTGCAAGGCTTTGTATGTGTGTCTCAACATCTTGAACTGACATCTCTTCTGGATCAGGAGCCAGTGTAGTTTCTTGAGGTGGGGTGTGATGTGGGTATATCTTGGGAGGTCGAGGATGAGTCTTGCAGCTGAGTTTTGAATGGTCTGTAGTCTCTTTAGGAGGCGTGTGGCGATCCCTACGTAGAGTGTGTTCCGGCAGTCTAGCCTGCTTGTTACAAGGGCCTTTGTGATGGTCCTTCTGGTGTTGACTGGGAGCCATCTGAAGATCTTGCGGTGCATGCTGAGGGTGTGGAAGAAGGCAGATGGGACTGAATTTATCTGTGTCTTCATTGAAAGCTTGCTCTCCAAGATGATGCAGAAGTTATGGGTGTGGTCAGTCGGGACAGGGGGGTGGGCCGAGTTTCACAGGCCACCATGCGTCATTCTAAGGTGAGGTGTTGTTCCCGAAGCTTAGGATTTCCGTCTTGTCAGTTGTATAACCAAAATAGTGTAGTCTGAATTGATGTCCTTTTACCTTATATGCTCAGAAGGAAACATCTGGGACGCATACCTTGAAGCACATAATTTATATCAGACATTTTTTAACTTATGTCAGAAATTCCAATTTCTGATAAGATTTAGTATATAAAGAGGACCACTGAAGACTGGAGATTCTGCCAGAGACGGTCTCACCTACTGCCAGCACACTTTGCACTTAACAGATGCTACATTTCGCCTGAAACCGATAACAGCTGGGGCCCGGAGGAAGACCACAGCATGTGTTTACCTTTCGCGGAGAACACTGTCTTCGTGTGATAAAGACAGCCTTTGCTGTCAACAAGGTATGCAGTGCATCTCTTCTTTCTAAGAAACTCTAGACTGCAAGTTGCTCTGCCTTCCATGCTCTCTTAGTATAGCGCATAGAATAAGACATTAGGGTGTTAGGTTGTGGATGACATTTTGAATGACATTTTAACAATGCTAGAAATGTTCATTTTAGTTTCGTTATTTATAACCTGCCTTCTTGCTGATTTTAAAATATTCTGTTTAGTTGTTTTAGATGTACTAAGAAACAGATTGTTCCTGTAGTAATAAATACTTTCAACTTAAAAGTGTTCATTCTTCTTAGTACAGTGTGTGTGATACTGTGAATAATGAAACTAGGTTTGTTGCCGTTTCCACAGTGTCCCAGATCCCTTCATGGGATTGTTATTAAGCCAAAAGTGATGCTTCTTTCTTAATTACACATTGAATAGTGTTTTGTGGGGCTACAATAATCTGCCTTGCACATTCATCGCTGGTGCATTGAACCGAGTTCACCCGTGTCACCCATGGGCGGGACAGCACACCTTGTAGAATTATGCAGTTGTAACTTATGCAACAGTCGGCACCCAACATGGAGCTCATATCTTACAGGTAGCCTTGAGTCGTTTTTTCACTTTTCACACACACTCGAACCATTATTATGTCATTACAGACACGTCCTTAGTAATCATGGTTACCTCCTACTGGGGATATTGGAGCACCTATTTCCGTAGGTCTCTCAAGCTTGACTCCTAAAAGGGTTATTACCTATTCTGTGGGTTTTTCTAATTCTGTGATTCCAATTTTCAATTGAATCCATTCATTATGGCAGCACCTATTGTTATGGGGTCAATTGCAGAGAAGCAGTCACTCAGCATCTCAACGCTCGAGGTGTTCAAGATGATGGGGCACAGTGACTTTTGTAGTAGCTGCACATCCAGCATATTGCTTTGAGACGTTTTACTTGCGGGTGGAGTTCCAGCCTCTTGATGCTGGTTCAGGGCAGTTTCAAGAATATTCAGCGGTAGATCAGCTAACATACAACAAGGCTTTACCAAGACTTAGAAAACCTTTTAACTTACCAAGAACACCACAATTGGTTTGGTGGTTAATTGCCACATATGCATAGAAATTTCCTTTTGGGACCTCTGAGCAATGAAGAGGCTATGTGGCCAGTCTTGGCTGGCTACACTCCTGTTCCTCCCCCTGACAACCTAACACAAGCTGAGGTGGTATAGGTGTTAAATTACGCAGTCGTCTTATACAGGAGACTGGCACAGTTTGTACAACTTACACTAAGCTCCAGCCCTGCTGGTGCAGCAGGGCCTGCCGCTCCCACACATATACAAACTATTAGTCCACAGACTATTAACGCTTTCATGGTAAATGCGCCCATGAAGCGTGATGAAATGACTTTCTGGATTGCTCGCAAGACCAATCAGTTAGAAGCAGTGTATCTGTACACCACCCCCCAAGATAAACACAGAATATTGACTATGTGTCTCCCTCTTGAGATGGTGCCTCCCGTAGAGGAGTGTAACAACTGAGGAGGCATCTTTGCATGTATTTACACCAGTACGCATAGTACGCCATCATTGGCAGTCCTCCCTGATGTGCTTTAACAGGTACAAATAGTCACAGAAGTTTTTATCTCTGTAGGTAAAGATACCTTGGGTACTCGACCTGTTAACCCACATTTAAAACCTAAAAATGATATTGAGACTACCGTTAAAGAGAAAGAGACAAAGATAAAAGATGGACCGGATCACCTGCTTCTCGGGAATCCGGCAGAGACCGTGAAAAGATTTTAAAAACTGACGACATGTTCTTTTCAGGACATTGAAGGTAAAGAACAGGGGCGGCCATTCCACGTACCTAAGAAAGTACCGAAGACAGTACAGTAGAAAAAGTGAAGGAGGACGTAAGACTAATGTCAGCGTAAAGGGGGAGAAGAAAGAATTAGACTCTAAAACAACAGCAAAAAAGAAAAAAGTAGCAGGACTTTCTAAAAAACATGCAGATCCAGCTCCGAACCCTCCTGCGAAACAGGACTGAGGGAGAGCGCTCTTAGACAGTACCGTAGAAGTCACAATAGTACATCAGATGCTTCAGATGTTTCTGGATGCAAATCCAACTGATGACTTCATACATATTGAGACTCCAGATCAACATTTACACCGTCCTGATAGGTTTTGCAATTTCAACATACAAATTGAAGGAGACATACCGCATTTAGTCAAAGCAGTCTTCTCGACATTATTATCAGATGATTATGGTATTATCTTAGTGGAAGAAGTCTGGGCTCCAGCCTTCATTAGGGAAGCACCCCGTGGGGGGAAGAAATCATAAGGGTAGCCTTCTCTCCTATAGTACCTGAAAATGCCAGGGAAATTTATGCCAGTGAATGGGCCATGAAACAAGCTACAGCCTTATATAGAAACCAAGCGGGGTGGGATGAACCCTCTAGTACACATGTCATTCCCTTACCCAGTGAACCACAAGCACAATACCCTTGAAAACCAGAAACAAAACGTGGTATAAAAGCAATACTTGATCAGTTGCAATACCAGGGCATAATAGTGCCTTGCCTCTCACCAATGAACATGCCCCTTTTTCCCATCTCCAAGCCAAATGATTCCTATAGAATAGTCTTAGACTATTGGAATTTTAATTCGCACACTCAAACATAGGCAGGACAGAAAGCGCACAGCATAGGTTTAATGACAAACCTAGTGTGGAAAAAATATAAAACAACCCTGGATCTATCCAATGGGTTTTCCAGTCAAAACATAGCACCCGAGAGTGAGTATCTAACTGCTTTCAGTTTCGATAGAGTGCAATTTTCCTTCCGATGTTTGCCCATGGGCTATACGAACAGTCTTGACTTATTTTCAGCGCAAATCATGGAGATATTACAACCAGACCTTAAGGTATTGTCAAACATTGATGATGCCTACCTAACTGATGATTATTTGAATCTACACCTCACCAGCGTTGACAGTGTAGTGACCATATTAACATTACATGTTTACAAAATTAATTAAAACAATTCAAAGATTGCTGACCTGGCTGTGACCTTCCTAGAATATGAGTTATCCAGTAAGGGCAATGGTTTAGCTCCGGACTTCAGAAGCGTGCTACCCTGTAACCTCCTGACGCACTGAAAAGGTTGCAACCCCTGCTGGACATTCTTAACTTTGGACTTACTTATTTGCCTCACTATGCAGAGAAGTGAAGCTTTTGAATGACCTGATTGCTCCCACATTTTCATCCAAACAATGGCTGAGCGCGTACACTGATATCTTGCGTGCTCTGCAAGTAGACATGCTTGGGACTAAAAATTTACAAACAAGGGATATCAAACCAACTTAGTTATCAGAGTCATACCCAGTCACTATAGTTATACCTCTGTGACCTACAATGAATGACAGACTGTCCTTATTGCTTACAAGTCATACTTTTATTACCTGGCGGAAACAGGTTTTGTTTCCATTGAAAAAATCCTGATGGCTGTGGAAACAGCTATCTTAAAAGAGTGCACTTTGGCACAGGGAAAACATAGAATTATTATTTCTCCCGTACTAGCACTAGAGGCGACTATAAAGTCAAGCATACCTAGTGCTCTTGCTCTACACCCAAGATGGGTACAGTGGACCTCTTCTTTGAGTGCAGTGGATGTAAATTTTCTGTATGATCCCTCTCTTCGTACAAAAGCTTTTCTCCAATATAAACAGGATGCTGCTCCAACTCAGACACTTTACGCCTTGAGTCTTACCAGAGCATCTTCTATACAGATGGCTCAGCCCAAACTGCAGTAGGGACAAAATACAAATACTTTCAGCCTGTGCAGCAGTACAAGGTATAGTGAAGGATGATGAATTCATTCCACAAAGTACCCACACTAAAATCTTAGGTGGTAGTACTGCACAACATGCAGAATTACATGCCTTTCTCCTTGCATTACAAAAGACTGACTCGTCAGTTCCCACACTTATCATGTCCGACTCAACCTTCTGTGTCCAAGGGTACAATGTTGATTTGCAGCATTGGCGATTAAATGGATTCAATGATTTGAAGGGAAAACCAATAAAGAATAAAAAGAGTTGGGGAAAGGTAGATGTCTCACAAGACAAGCTTCCATTTATCCAAGTGAGGCATACTTTGGGCCATCAGCGTGATGGCATTTATGCCAAAAGGAATTGTGCAGCTGACCTAGCGGTAAAGACTGCAATCCAGCCTGTCAGAGTAGCAGTTCTAACTAAATCTCAAACGAAGTTCGACACAGATATTTTAGCAGCCATAAATGTAACCAAGCAAGCTGGGAAACCTCCTACAGCATTTCCTCCCAAATACTCCTATACCCTTAATTCAGATAACATTCCTTTAGTAAGAACACCAGGAGTGGAAGACAGAATAATACCTAATAATCGGTCACGATTAGATTTAATCAAAAAAGACCACGAGGGGTTGTCATCTGCACATGCAGGAATTAACGCAACCATAGCAATGCTACAGCAACGCTACTGGTGGCCTAGTTTATATAAAGCAAACACAAGGAGATGATGGACGGAGCGCTGAAACTTTTCAGACACTCACCCCCAGTCACAGATCTGGGTTGAATCCATCATCATTCTTTAGCTCACTTCGCCACCCCAGTTCAGACACAGCTATATGCAAATCAGTCTTGACCCTGTGCCTCATGGGAACAGTCCAGACCGAACTGCCAAGCCATGTCTTCCCTGGACCAGAAAAAAGCATCCTGGGACCGGTTTCGGGCTAATAGCCCTCATCAGCCAGGCTAGCTTGAATCCAGTGGCAAAGTGAGCAAGGGACCCACGTCTGGGCATACCCTGCCAACTTAGGGCGAACAAAGCAAACACAAGGAGATGATGGACGGAGCGCTGAAACTTTTCAGACACTCACCCCCAGTCACAGATCTGGGCTGAATCCATCATCATTCTTTAGCTCACTTCGCCACCCCAGTTCAGACACAGCTATATGCAAATCAGTCTTGACCCTGTGCCTCATGGGAACAGTCCAGACCGAACTGCCAAGCCATGTCTTCCCTGGACCGGAAACAAGCATCCTGAGACCGGTTTTGGGCTAACAGCCCTCACCAGCCAGGCTAGCTTGAATCCAGTGGCAAAGTGAGCAAGGAACCCACGTCTGGGCATACCCTGCCAACTTAGGGCGAACAAAGCAAACACAAGGAGATGATGGACGGAGCGCTGAAACTTTTCAGACACTCACCCCCAGTCACAGATCTGGGTTGAATCCATCATCATTCTTTAGCTCACTTTGCCACCCCAGTTCAGACACAGCTATATGCAAATCAGTCTTGATCCTGTGCCTCATGGGAACAGTCCAGACCGAACAGCCAAGCCATGTCTTCCCTAGACCTGAAACAAGCATCCTGGGACCGGTTTCGGGCTAACAGCCCTCATCAGCCAGGCTAGCTTGAATCCAGTGGCAAAGTGAGCAAGGGACCCACGTCTGGGCATACCCTGCCAACTTAGGGCGACCAAAGCAAACACAAGGAGATGATGGACAGAGTGCTGAAACTTTTCAGACACTCACCCCCAGTCACAGATCTGGGTTGAATCCATCATCATTCTTTAGCTCACTTCGCCACCCCAGTTCAGACACAGCTATATGCAAATCAGTCTTGACCCTGTGCCTCATGGGAACAGTCCAGACCAAACTGCCAAGCCATGTCTTCCCTGGACCGGAAACAAGTATTCTGGGACCGGTTTCGGGCTAACAGCCCTCATCAGCCAGGCTAGCTTGAATCCAGTTTCAAAGTGAGCAAGGGACCCAGGTCTGGGCATACCCTGCCAACTTAGGGCAAACAAAGCAAACAGAAGGAGATGATGGACGGAGCGCTGAAACTTTTCAGACACTCACCCCCAGTCACAGATCTGGGTTGAATCCATCATCATTCTTTAGCTCTCTTCGCCACCCCAGTTCAGACACAGCTATATGCAAATCAGTCTTGACCCTGTGCCTCATGGGAACAGTCCAGACTGAACTGCCAAGCCATGTCTTCCCTGGACGGGAAACAAGCATCCTGGGACCGGTTTCGGGCTAACAGCCCTCATCAGCCAGCCTAGCTTGAATCCAGTGGCAAAGTGAGCAAGGGACCCACGGCTGGGCATACCCTGCCAACTTAGGGCGAACAAAGCAAACACAAGGAGATGATGGACGGAGCCCTGAAACTTTTCAGACACTCACCCCCAGTCACAGATCTGGGTTGAATCCATCATCATTCTTTAGCTCACTTCGCCACCCCAGTTCAGACACAGCTATATGCAAATCAGTCTTGACCCTGTGCCTCATGGGAACAGTCCAGACCGAACTGCCAAGCCATGTCTTCCCTGGACCGGAAACAAGCATCCTGGGACCGGTTTCGGGCTAACAGCCCTCATCAGCCAGCCTAGCTTGAATCCAGTGGCAAAGTGAGCAAGGGACCCACGTCTTGGGTATACCCTGCCAACTTAGGGCGAACAAAGCAAACACAGGGAGATGATGGACGGAGCGCTGAAACTTTTCAGACACTCACCCCTAGTCACAGATCTGGGTTGAATCCATCATCATTCTTTATCTCACTTCGCCACCCCAGCTCAGAAACAGCTATATGCAAATCAGTCTTGACCCTGTGCCTCATGGGAACAGTCCAGACCGAACAGCCAAGCCATGTCTTCCCTGGACCGGAAACAAGCATCCTGGGACCGGTTTTGGGCTAACAGCCCTCATCAGCCAGGCTAGCTTGAATCCAGTTTCAAAGTGAGCAAGGGACCCACGTCTGGGCATACCCTGCCAACTTAGGGTGAACAAAGCAAACAGAAGGAGATGATGGACGGAGCGCTGAAACTTTTCAGACACTCACCCCCAGTCACAGATCTGGGTTGAATCCATCATCATTCTTTAGCTCACTTCGCCACCCCAGTTCAGACACAGCTATATGCAAATCAGTCTTGACCCTGTGCCTCATGGGAACAGTCCAGACAGAACTGCCAAGCCATGTCTTCCCTGGACCGGAAACAAGCATCCTGGGACCGGTTTCGGGCTAACAGCCCTCATCAGCCAGCCTAGCTTGAATCCAGTGGCAAAGTGAGCAAGGGACCCACGTCTGGGCATACCCTGCCAACTTAGGGTGAACAAAGCAAACACAAGGAGATGATGGACGGAGCGCTGAAACCTTTCAGACACTCACCCCCAGTCACAGATCTGGGTTGAATCCATCATCATTCTTTAGCTCACTTCGCCACCCCAGCTCAGACACAGCTATATGCAAATCAGTCTTGACCCTGTGCCTCATGGGAACAGTCCAGACCGAACTGCCAAGCCATGTCTTCCCTGGACCGGAAACAAGCATCCTGGGACTGGTTTCGGGCTAACAGCCCTCATCAGCCAGGCTAGCTTGAATCCAGTGGCAAAGTGAGCAAGGGACCCACTTCTGGGCATACCATGCCAACTTAGGGCGAACAAAGCAAACACAAGGAGATGATGGACGGAGCGCTGAAACTTTTCAGACACTCACCCTCAGTCACAGATCTGGGTTGAATCCATCATCATTCTTTAGCTCACTTCGCCACCCCAGTTCAGACACAGCTATATGCAAATCAGTCTTGACCCTGTGCCTCATGGGAACAGTCCTGACAGAACTGCCAAGCCATGTTTCCCTGGACCGGAAACAAGCATACTGGGACCGGTTTCGGGCTAACAGCCCTCATCAGCCAGGCTAGCTTGAATCCAGTGGCAAAGTGAGCAAGGGACCTACGTCTGGGCATACCCTGCCAACTTAGGGCGAACAAAGCAAACACAAGGAGATGATGGACGGAGCGCTGAAACTTTTCAGACACTCACCCCCAGTCACAGATCTGGGTTGAATTCATCATCATTCTTTAGCTCACTTCGCCACCCCAGTTCAGACACAGCTATATGCAAATCAGTCAACCCTGTGCCTCATGGGAACAGTCCAGACCGAACTGCCAAGCCATGTCTTCCCTGGACCAGAAACAAGCATCCTGGGACCGGTTTCGGGCTAACAGCCCTCATCAGCCAGGCTAGCTTGAATCCAGTTTCAAAATGAGCAAGGGACCCACGTCTGGGCATACCCTGCCAACTTAGGGCGAACAAAGCAAACACAAGGAGATGATGGACGGATCGCTGAAACTTTTCAGACACTCACCCCCAGTCACAGATCTGGGTCGAATCCATCATCATTCTTTAGCTCACTTCGCCACCCCAGTTCAGACACAGCTATATGCAAATCAGTCTTGACCCTGTGCCTCATGGGAACAGTCCAGACCGAACTGCCAAGCCATGTCTTCCCTGGACCGGAAACAAGCATCCTGGGACCGGTTTCAGGCTAACAGCCCTCATCAGCCAGGCTAGCTTGAATCCAGTGGCAAAGTGAGCATGGGACCCATGTCTGGGCATACCCTGCCAACTTAGGGCGAACAAAGCAAACACAAGGAGATGATGGACGGAGCGCTGCAACTTTTCAGACACTCTCCCCCAGTCACAGATCTGGGTTGAATCCATCATCATTCTTTAGCTCACTTCGCCACCCCAGTTCAGACACAGCTATATCCAAATCAGTCTTGACCCTGTGCCTCATGGGAACAGTCCAGACCGAACTGCCAAGCCATGTCTTCCCTGGACCGGAAACAAGCATCCTGGGACCGGTTTCGGGCTAACAGCCCTCGTCAGCCAGGCTAGCTTGAATCCAGTGGCAAAGTGAGCAAGGGACCCACGTCTGGGCATACCCTGCCAACTTAGGGCGAACAAAGCAAACACAAGGAGATGATGGACGGAGCGCTGAAACTTTTCAGACACTCACCCCCAGTCACAGATCTGGGTTGAATCCATCATCATTCTTTAGCTCACTTCGCCACCCCAGCTCAGACACAGCTATATGCAAATCAGTCTTGACCCTGTGCCTCATGGGAACAGTCCAGACCGAACTGCCAAGCCATGTCTTCCCTGGACCGGAAACAAGCATCCTGGGACCGGTTTCGGGCTAACAGCCCTCATCAGCCAGGCTAGCTTGAATCCAGTGGCAAAGTGAGCAAGGGACCCACGTCTGGGCATACCCTGCCAACTTAGGGTGAACAAAGCAAATACAAGGAGATGATGGACGGAGCGCTGAAACTTTTCAGACACTCACCCCCAGTCACAAATCTGGATTGAATCCATCATCATTCTCTGGGGGTGAGTGTCTGAAAAGTTTCAGCACTCCGTCCATCATCTCCTTGTGTTTGCTTTGTTCTGCCTAGTTTATATAAACAGACTAGGAACTATGTTAGGCAGTGTGACATTTGTCAGCAGATTAAACCCTCCATTGTCAAAAGACCCTCACCGACTCCTCTCATGATCTCAAACATCCCTTTTTAGGTGATTTTTTTGGATCACATCGGTCCCCTCATTCAGCTAACCGATATAAGTACATATAGGTGGCGAATGATTCATGTTCTCGAGTCTTATGGGTTTGGCCACAGAGGAATGCAAGTGCTTCTGCAGTAGTAAAAGATTTGCAGTGCCTAGGGTCAATGGGCGCAGTTCATTCATTTCATTCAGATAACGGTCCTGCGTTCGCCTCCAAGGCTTGCAGGGATTCAATATCTGCTCTGGGAGATTGTGTGCAATTCAACAACTAGGCCTGGGTGTAATTTTCAATTTCGCCGGCGAAACCAGAGGAATTTGATAATTCCAAATCACTCTTGCAACACTAAATTACTGATAAATTAAAATGTTACTGCTCCGCCGGTGGAATAAAAAATTATGCAGTGGTTTCTAAAATTAGAAACCACTACATACCACTCAGCACCCTTACATACTCTACAGTAATTATAACTTTTAATCACTGCAGAGTATATAAGGGTGCCAAGTGATATGCAGTGGTTTCTAAACTTTAGAAACCAGTGCATATACTACTCAGCACCCTTACATACTCTGCTGTGATTAAAAGTTTTTATCACTGTAGAGTATGCAATGGCACAGAGTGGTACTTGACTGCGCTATTTTCTTAGCTCAAAATGCATCCTCACATCCTTTTTTGGATGCAAGTGTGCATTTTGCGATAAGAATAGCACCAAATGATCGCTCCCCCTCGCTGCAGAATTCTGCAGAATCTGGAAGGATTTTAATGTAATTCTGTGTGATTCCGCATAGTCAAACTCTGCGAATTCCGCCCACCCCTATAAGAAACCCATTCAGAATAGAATCTAATAGCATTGAAGAGAGGGTCAATGGCATGAATAAACAAGCTTTGACTACTAGGGTGCTAATTTCAGGTCTTAGCTGGTACCACAACCTGTATGGAGTTCGGAGAGCATTAAATGACTTGCCTAGTTGAGTATTGGGAGGACGCATTCCATATTAGTTTTTTTTTCTGAGTTCCTGTGTATGTGTTTGGATTAGATAATTCTGGGAAGGTGGCAGATGATGATAAATTTGACTTGGAGAAACGTATGAATGTTTTACAGAATATCCAAGAAGTCAGAGACAAGCTGTTTAACACAAACCACTCTGACGCCGCCACCTGCAAAGAGAAGGCTATCACTGCTGCTGACGGGTGGATTCCCAAAGTTTGGGACTAGTTGGGGAAACTTCCACAACAAGTACGTTTTTGAACTATCGTACAGACCACCCATCACAGTTCTTGGGGTAGAAAGCAACAGAACTGTTATTCTGCCCCCTCTGCCTGGCTCAAGGAGAAACAGATAGGTGTCTATCGATCATGTCAAAAAACATTATGTGGCCAGTCTTCTACAGTCGACAACCGCAGACACCAAGAAGGATTCAGAGTACTGCCTCCCAGCCTCTCCCTACTCTGAATACCCTTCCCCCTGAATAAAACAGTAACATTAATAGCTCAATTTCCCAGCTAGGAATATTTGAATTTAACACTCTAAGCAGAACATTGAGTGCAACAAACACAGCTGATGCTGGCAATATGACAGTGGCTATTACCCAATTCAATACCATGACTTACTATGAAATTCCACCTCACGCTACGTCATTTGAACTGATACTCTTTCGAGAGACTGAAAAATCCAAAAATATTGAAAAAGACTCTGGATATTTCACAGGAGACGTTTCAGCACCTTCTATAGTCTTATCAGCTGTTTTGTGACAATTATTTGATCACCCCGTGGTCCTATGCCTGGATCAATCTGAGAAATGTTCTTTTCATAATGTGGTTGTCAACAATACTTGTCATTTTACTGCTACTGAATGGACACTTTGGGCATGCAAGATCAATTGCCTCGCTTGTGGTTCGTGAACTACAGCCACACTCCTCCCACAGAGCCCGAAGAGGTCTTTATGCTGCAAACATTACAGCTTATCCTGTGCCCGAGGGCACAGCCTGGGAAAAGGTTCCCCATCAGATTATGGGACCCACTGAGACATTGCAATTATCTTATGTGATAAAAGTTTCAATTAATGATGTTATAATACCCGGTTCTAAGTCTGATTTGCAAGAATATGCTACTTTGAATAATGAAAATCCTTATTTTTACTCAGCAAATTACAAAGAAATGTATTGTTATCACCATTATGCACATTATTTCATACATAGGACTAGCTATCCTAGAGAAATTCACAATTACACAAAATGGGAACATTCAATCAATCAATCAATCATGTCACTTATAAAGCGCACTACATACCCGCGAGGGTCTCAAGGCGCTGGGGGAAGAGGGGAAGACTCCGCCTCCTGATAGCCATCCTAATTTCTTAAAGAAATTCCCTTGCTTTCAGAGTGCTGACAGATCACACCCTTCAGCCTTCTATTTTACAAAGAAGCCACAGCAGCGTCCAAAAAAGCCTAATCACAACTAACAAGCTGATTTACTCCACTGAGTTTAGTCAAGACCTGGCTATTCAAAGATATGAGTATTGAAAAGCAAATGATGGTGAAAAAAGTATTTGGGGAACCAAATTTTGGCAGAGCCAAGGCAAAGAAGCCTAATCTCGAGCCTGTATAATTCTTCAAGAAATGATCTTTTTAAACAAAACTATCCAGCAGACTACTTGTCTGTGATTCCAAACAATGAAGGACTTAAAGAAACCTTCTATTCCAAAAGTCAACCTGACTATGTTTAGTAATTGGCAATTTCCACTAAATATGTCCGAATCGGACATTAATGATATGATACAGAATGGAACCTATAATTTCACCCAATTTCCTGCTGAAGGTTTGGCCTTATGGCCATATGAGTCTGATACCTGCATGCAGCGTTTCCTTTCTAACGCTTCTGGACCTAAAAGGAATCGCCCTGACCCACGGTACAATACACAAACACCTGTAGTAGTTACCACATATAGTGTAGGTAAGCTATGCCAACAATGGCTAGAACACGCTAGTCTTTCAGCTGTGAAAGAACACTTTTACTCCATTAATGAAAACATGGATTTTTCTGACCTTCTTCTGGGACCGCATCCTAAAAGAAATAAAAGATTTCTTGCCACAGGAATATATGACATTTATAATAAATTGTATAATTATTCAGAGAAAGAAGCTGTAGAAAGAATTTGGCAAATAGATCAAGAAAACATGCAAACCGTTTTTAAAGTAATAAACAATGAAATGCACACGCGTTCTAAAAGAGTGTACTCATTAAATCACATATTGTCCTTAGCCCTAGACCTCCTGAAAAGAGATCTGAATTTATTACAACATGGGCAGGCTCAGTTGAGAGAAATTATACAACTAAATTGGGCACTACAAACACTTAGACCAGGATTCATGCCTTGGCAACTTCTCAATGAAACATTGAGAAATTAATCATACAATTTGACAATTACACAAAAAACGATGGCTAAGAAAGAATCTACGTACAGCCTATTAAGTATAGAACAAGTTGAAAACGCACCCTTTATAGTCAGCGACATGCCACCTAATGCCTAGTCAATACACTGTATTATTTTATTGCCCATTACAACATTTCGTTTCACAACTGTCAAGAATATAAATCTATTGGCTGATATGAAACTATGCATAATTTACAATTGTTTAAATGAAAATGAAGATGACCCTGTGTACATTAGTAAAGGAAATTGTAGAACCCCCCCCCGGACACTTCCTTCTGTGTGACACCATATCATTGCACAGAATGTGTTGCGCTTTGATGCCAAGGTTACTCTGTGTTTTCTGTTTCACCCATTGCATTCATTTTCACTCATCATGAGCTTCTGAATAGCGGTTCTCGTTTATTTTTAACAAATGCTACCAGCTGTGGGTTGGAACCCGGCCTTCCCTACCTGATAAGTGTTTCAGAAACAATACAGTGTTTTGGAAGGACCTTGTATCCTACGCCTAGAAATATCATTAGGAACATCCCTTGGGCTAGTATAAGCATGAAAGGTAAGCATATTGGCAATATGAACAAAAAAAAGCATGCTCTGTTACAAAAAGAAGTCCCTTTGACTTCAGTGGTTGAAGTTTGCAGACAGGCAGAACTGCTTCAGAAGTTCAGAGGCTGTTACACACACAATACCCGACGCATTTTGCAGATATTGTACAAACGATATTTTGGTGTTGTGCATCTTTTTAAGAGCTTTGGATCTGGTAACTGGATTTAAAGCTGTATTTGGATTGATTACGTCATTTTTTCTTTCTCTGTTTTCAGATTTGTGGAGGATTTCCAATCATCATACTTCTAATTGGCTGTGGTATCATCATCTTTCTACTGTTCCAACAAGGAAATCAACAACATGGAGTACATATATCCAGCTGAGCAGAGCTGCAGAGAGACTCCATGCTTGGCTATCAGAACTCAGTGAGCACTGGATGCTCACATTTCACAAAATGGATGCTACACAGGTAAAACCTGTGTTCTGGAGCATAAACAGTCAAACTGAAACTATCTTGGACTTGCATCTTTAGAAGCCCCTAGTGGCCTTTCTCTATATGGAAGCAGTTATTCAATCACCAGAAACAATGCAGAGCAATGCATCTGTCCCTTCTACAGGATGCTACCTATGACAGAGCAATATCACCAGTGCCACTTCTCGACGTACTCTTGATAAGTGGCTTGACTCACTGTTTTCTTTCGAGCCTCATGGAGGGGAGCCACAAATACCATTGAATGCCTCAGAGGAGCAACCAATTGCTGGTTACAATGTATAAAATACACAGACTAACTATGAACATGCTCTGTATGCTGTGTGTGCACCTGACAATGTTGACATGTCCTCTGATGAGGAATAAACTCAACAAGTAAGTCAACCAACAACAAGAACACAACAAATATACCTCGAAAGCCTGAATCAACTATATTCTTTTTAATTTTTATTTTTTTACCTCATATTTTTAATTTGTCCCACTCATATTGTCACTGCCATGTTTTAATCGCCAAAAGGTATATATATATATATATATATATTCACTGAAAAAACCATAGGTTTCAGGCACGTTATAGTTAGAAATTTGCATTTAAAAAACCTTAGAAATTCACTGAAAAAACCATAAGGTTTTAGGGACAGTTATAGTTAGTTGGACATTGCACTCGTACAAAACCCGTGAAATTCCCCCGTTTAGTTAGTTCAGGTAACTATAACTCGCGCCCCGCAATGCACTGCTGATGACGTCACATATTACATCACTCATGACATGGTCAGTGACATCACTGATGACATCACTGATGACATCTCAAATGACATCACTGATGACATCACTGATGACATCATCCAGTGACTGTGTGTTTCTGTAAAGTTTAAATATGTTTAATATATTTAGGGAAAGGCGTATTGAAGAATGAGTGGGTGTAGAAGCGCCTGAATGGATGATTTAGTAGGTGCGTGACTGAGTCTATAAGTGAGTGATTAAACGTATCTTACTGGATGCATGGGTGAGTGACTAAACTGTGTGAATGTCTGTATCCGTCTGTCTGTTGTTGTGTAAGCAACTGCATGGGTTTCTGACTAGCTAAATGAGTGTCTATATGGGTTATGGATTGGTTCTCTGAGTATCTGTATGGGTGCCTCAGTGTTTGTGTGGGTGGGGTGTGTGTGACTCTGTGCATAGATGTGTGAGTGGGTGATTCACTGGGTGCATGGTTTCAAGAGTGCGTCTGTGATGGACTGTATGGGTGGGTGAGTGTGTGTATGGGTGTGTTAGTGATTGAATGTATATCTCAGTGGTACATGTGTGAGTAACTACATATGTGAAAGGCAGTATATATGTGTGTTGGAGTATATAAATGGCTATAAGTGAGAGTGTGTGGTTGTGAGAGTGGCTATATGGATGAGTGTGTGCTTGCATCAGTGATTGCTTAGGAGCGTAAGAATGTGCTAGTATTTTTATGAGTAAGTGAGCTGGTGTGTATAACTGTATAGGTGAGTAAATTGGAGTGTGATTAATTATTTGCATGACTGACTAGGTGTGTGAATACCTCTATGGATGAGTTGCGTTGTGTGAGTGTTTATATAGGTGTATGAGTGCATATGATAGTCCTGTACTGAGTGACTGTAAGTATGAGTGACTGTACGGGTGAGTGAGTAGATGTGTGTGTGTAGACCTAAGAATCAGTGAGTGGGTATGTACTTATTGGTATTGGAGTGTGTATGGTTTTGAGAATGGCAGTCTGTAATTTAGAGTGGGTGTTTCAAAACTTATATTAGGGTGTGAGAAGATGCATTAAATTCTCACATGGATGATGTCATCAGTGATGTCATTTGAGATGTCATCAGTGATGTCATCAGTGATGTCACTGACCATGTCATGAGTGATGTAATATGTGACGTCATCAGCAGTGCATTGCGGGGGCGCGAGTTATAGTTACCTGAACTAACTATAACGGGGGAATTTCACGGGTTTTGTACGAGTGCAATGTCCAACTAACTATAACTGTCCCTAAAACCTTATGGTTTTTTCAGTGAATTTCTAAGGTTTTTTAAATGCAAATTTCTAACTATAACGTGCCTGAAACCTATGGTTTTTTCAGTGAATTTCAAAGGTTTTTAAATGCTAATTTCTAACTATAACGTGTCTGAAACCTATGGTTTTTTCAGTGAATTTCAAAGGTTTTTTAAATGCTAATTCCTAACTATAACATGTCTGAAACCTACGGTTTTTTCAGTGAATTTCAAAGGTTTTGTAAATGACAATTTTTAAATGTATTAATTGTTATATTTATTTTTTTCATACTGATTTACTACATTTTTAGAAACATTTTTTTTTACATATTTTATTTTTAAATTACATTGTAATTACATTATACATTACAAAAAATACTTTCTCAGAATGAATTACTTTAGTTTAAATACTTTGCACATAGGCAATAGACTTTTAAGTACAGTAGTTACAGTTGTTGCAATGGGCAACACATTTTCAAACACAATGCAACATTCAGCTCAATGTGAATTTCTAGTTAAATGCAATTAGTTACTTTATGGATTACTTTTCTAACCACAGGACTGGATCCTAGATTCAGTCCTGGGACATCTCCTGTAAACAGTTGAGTAAAAGCGTTTTGGTTACAGTAGTGATTTTTAAGGAATATTATTGTATTTTAAAAGTTGACACTTAGAAACTTTTTCTCATAGAATCACCAATGTTATCCTATGGAAGGAAATTCACTTAGCAGGTAAAAACTGTTATCGTTACTTTTTCTTACTCAGTGTTGGATCCTGGATCCAGCACTGGTGCATCTCCTGTAAACAGTTGAAAGAATGCGTTTAAGTCATACAGGCGATTTTTAAGGAATATTTGTAGTTTGTGAAAATCGACACTTTGAAACTTTTCAGCTGAAAACCAGACAATGGATTCCTATGGAAGAAAATATAAGTTACTGGTAAGTATGGTTAAAATTACTTTTCAGGGTCAGTGCTGGGCTAAAAGATGCAGCACTGAGGTCTCTCCTGATAACAGGTGAGTAAATCGGAATTCGTATTTCGGCTGATTTTAGAGGAATATTTTAAAGTTCCAAAACTCCACACTTAGAAGAATTTCCAAGTGAAACCAGTCAATGTTAGCCTATGGAAGGAAATTCAAGTTACTGGTAAGTACAGTTAAAATTACTTTTCAGGACCAGTACTGGGCTGAAAGATACAGCACTGAGGTCTCTCCTGATAACAGGTGAGTAAATCGGAATTTGTATTTCGGCTGATTTTAGAGGAATATTTGTATGTTTCAAAAATCAACACTTAGAAACTTTTTCAGCAAAAAGCAGACAATGATATCCTATGGAAGGAAATTCAAGTTACTGGTAAGTACGGTTAAAATTACTTTTGAGGATCAGTACTGGGCTGAAAGATGCAGCACTGAGGTCTCTCCTGATAACAGGTGAGTAAACCGGAATTCGTATTTCGGCTGATTTTAGAGGAATATTTTAAAGTTCCAAAACTCCACACTTAGAAGAATTTCCAAGTGAAACCAGTCAATGTTAGCCTATGGAAGGAAATTCAAGTTACTGGTAAGTACGGTTAAAATTACTTTTCAGGACCAGTACTGGGCTGAAAGATACATCACTGAGGTCTCTCCTGATAACAGGTGAGTAAATCGGAATTCGTATTTCGGCTGATTTTAGAGGAATATTTGTATGTTTCAAAAATCAACACTTAGAAACTTTTTCAGCAAAAAGCAGGCAATGATATCCTATGGAAGGAAATTCAAGTTACTGGTAAGTACGGTTAAAATTACTTTTCAGGATTAGTACTGGGCTGAAAGATGCAGCACTGAGGTCTCTCCTGATAACAGGTGAGTAAATCCGAATTCGTAGTTCGGCAAATTTTAGAGGAATATTTGCACAATGGTGAAGGTAGGGGCGGGGCCTGAGGTGACATCTGTGCAAACGCGCCCCGTGGCGCGTTTTAAGTTGGGGGATTAAGTCCCCTTGAATCATGAGGGTCCCTAGGGGCCAACTAGTCCACCAGGAACCTCCAGTATGCGCCAGGGGCTGCGTTGCAGAGACGTGTAGAGAGGCCACACCCCTTTTACACCTCTCTGCAACGCAGCTCTGTGGCGCTTTCTGGATGTACCTGTTGGGCTAGTTGGCCCCAGGGACCCTCAGGATTGAAGGGGATTTAATTCCCCATCTTAAAACGCGCCACGGGGCCTGTTTGCACACATGTCACCTGAAGCCCCGCCCCTCCCTTCACCACTGTGCAAACGCGCCCGTGGCGCGTTTTAAGTCGGGGATTAACTCCCCTTGAATCCTGAGGGTCCCTGGGGTGCAACTAGCCCACCAGCTACCTCCATTAAGCGCCACAGAGCTGCGTTGCAGAGAGGCGTAAAAGGGGCGTGGCCTCTGTACATCTCTCTGCAAGGCAGCCCCTGGTGCATACTGGAGGTTCCTGGTGGGCTAGTTGGCCCTCAGGGACCCCCAGTATTCAAGGGGAATTACTTCCCCTTCTTAAAACGCGCCAGGGGGCGCGTTTGCAGAGTACTGCAGGGAGGGGGCGGGGCCACCGGCACGATGCCGTTTTTTTTTTTGTTTTGTTTTTTTTTATGGGAGGGGGGATGCCGGGCCCCCCTTCCCTCGGCCACTTTTGGCCCCGGGGACCCCGTCCCCCGGGGCCTGAGCATTTTTTTTTTTTTAAACGGGAAGGGGGCCGCGTGGCCCCCCTTCTCTGGGCCTCTATTGGCCCCGGGGACCCCATCCCCCGGGGCATGCCCTCTTTTTAACTAAAAAATATGGAGGGGGCTGCGTGGCCCCCCTCCTCAGGCCATTTAAGGCCCCGGGGACCCCATCCCCGGGGCCGGCCTTGCCCTTATTTTTTATTTATGTTTTTTATTTGGGGAGGGGGCTGCGTGGCCCCCCTCCCGGGCCACTTATGGCCCCGGGGACCCCATCCCCGGGGCCTGGCCTCTGGTTGGGGACTGTGGGGGTCCCCAAACCCCCCACAGTCCCGCCGGCTCCCCGTGTCCTATGGGAGCCGGCATTGCTTTTCCACATGGGGAGCAGCTAACATGCTGCTCCCCGTGTGGAAAAGCAATTGGTTTGCATTTTGAAAGAGAGAGCAGGTTTCCTGCTCTCTTTCAAAATGCAAACCAAGTTTGCTATGACAGGACGGGAGCCGCGAGGCTCCCGTCCTGTCATAGCAAACAGCAGTGTCCCGGGGGTAGGCACCCCGGGATACTGCAGGAGCCGGCCCTGGGGGTGGCGGTCCCCAGGGCCATCAAGGGCTCCAGGAGGGGGCCGCGCGGCCCCCTCCCTACATTTTGAAAGCCCCGGGGAGGTGGAGGTCCCCGGGGCTTGGGGGTCCAAAACGGACCCCCATTTTCAATTTTCTTAGTGCCCCGGGAGGTGGTGGTCCCCGGGCGTGTGGGGGCTGGAGCCCCCCACACAGGTTTAAATTTTTTTTTAAAAGCCCCGGGAGGTGGCGGTCCCGGGGCTGCGGGAGGGTTCAGAGCCCTCCCGCACCATTTTAAAGAAAGCCCCGGGGGTGGCGGTCCCCGGGGCTTGGGGGCCCTTGAGGCCCCCATACATAAATTTAACCCCTCACCATGCCCCCGGGACTTGGGCCACCCGGGGCAAAATACAATCGAAGCGCGGGAGACCGCACTTCGATTTTTTTTTTTCGACAGGATCCGCGCACCCTGAGCGCATCCTGCCGATTTAAAAAAAAAAATAATAATTTTTTTGCCCAGGGGGTCCTTGTGGGACCCCTGAGCAGACCTAGGGGGTCAGGGTGTTGCTACCCTTCCCCCTTTGTGCGTTTTGCGCACTTTTTTACTGCTTTCTTGTTCCTCGGTTCTACCGAGGAACAAGATGGCTGCCAACACTTCCTGGTTTGGAGTGTTGACAGCCAATTAGCAGACAGCTCGTGATCGGGAGGGTGCGCGAATCCGACGCGGCCATAGATATATATGTACTTTTACTTTTGATTTTCTCAGCAACTACTGAACGGATTTACACCATTTAACAAAAGGGTTCTTTCTGAACCAAGAACTACCTCTTTGCCAAATTTGGTGTAATTCCGTTCAGCAGTTCGAGCTGTAGCCGTGTCTAAAGTTTCCTATGGGAAATTGATTTTTTGACTCTTATTTTTAAATTTCTCCGCAACTACTGAACGGATTTACACCATTTAACAAAAAGGGTTCTTTCTGAACCAAGAACTACCTCTTTGCCAAATTTGGTGTAATTCCGTTCAGCAGTTCGGGCTGTAGCTGTGTCTAAAGTTTCCTATGGGAAAATGAATGGGGAAAACACGTTTTGGGACCCCCCTTTTTTCTCGGCCCCCGCTTGACGAATCACCCTGAGACTTTCAGGGTAGGAGCGGACCGGAGCGGGCCATAAAGTTTGAAAATTTCGCGAAGATTCGTCAACGGGCGCAAGAGTTATTTCAAATAGAATGTCGCGGATTTCCTATGGAAAATAGGTCCTAACTATAACTATCTACTGGCGACCGCCACTATATAATATATATATATATATGAAATCAGGATCCCAAAGAACGACCGCGGTGGGCCAAACAAGGGCACAGACTCCAGTTGAAGATGCAATAAAGAGAATTTATTGTCTTAGCATGTCAGGTTGACACGTTTCGACCACAAGCCTGTGGTCTTGATCACATAGTGCGCTAAGGTGAGAGGCATACAATTTATAGTGACATGAGTGACTTTACTATGTTCATAGTGACAAGGCAGAAAATGTTACACTTTTGCAGCATGTAGTAAAACATCTTGTCATACAGTGATGACTAGGCGCAGCAATGACAAGCAGTTTTGGTAGCAGGCATAGAGAAAAGACTACCCCTCTATATGTAGGTGTAGATGGCCATATGTTCTGTAACATCAGTTGTGTGTGGCAGACTAGAAGGTAAGCTCGTGTAATGGCGGTGCTGGCTGCATTATAAAAGATAAAAAAATGCAAAATAAATGCAAGAATTGGGTTTGAAGTCTCCCAAATTATGTCTGATGGAAAACAAAACTAAACGGTATTCCTCATTAATCGTGGGTGTGTGAATACATCCTAGAAACCATGAATGCCATGTGGCACAATTAAATGTGGGAGGAATCGGGTGTACCATCGTAACTAGGAGGGGAACAATGTATAAAACCCATTCATGTTAGTAAAAGCGTGTGGAAGCCAATGCCAAAGTCTCTGTATCTGTCAGCGCGCAACTAATGCGCTTGTATATTGTAAGCTTAGTGCTGGTGCGGACGAAGGGCCTAGATGTTGCTGGAGTTTAATCTTAACATGTTGAGGGCTGAGCCTGATGTATGGAAATCGAGTCAACTGCCAAAAAATATGTAAAATAAGTGAAAAAATGCTATACAGTGCAGTCACTTATGGGTAAAGTTAAAAATGAGTGCATAATAGTGGGAAGACTTAGTGTTGGTGCCGTGAGATGTGGTGAAGACAAAAATCCAAACAGTCGCTAAAGGAATAGGCGAGATTGGAGCAGAATAGTTAAAAACTGTGTTTGTAGTGGATTAAAAACTGGACATCTAACTTAAAGTCAGCCGACTTCTAAAAAATGTCATATTGGCGAAATTCTCAGAGCGCAAGACTGGAGTGAATATTGTAGAAGGACACTATAAGAAGTTATAAAAAGTTATAAAGGACTTCACTGATGTTTAATCCTGCCGGGGCCTTAGTGTTGAGTTCTATTATGTATTTCGACTCCAGTTGTCTCAACAATTTCTCTCTGTTGCCACCCCGTCTGAGTGGTGGAATACTATCAATGACGCAGTATTTAAGGTGGTCTAAGTTGTTCTGGTGTGTCTCTTTGAAGTAATATATATATATATCCTTAACTCGTTGCTCCTTCTGGCACCATAGGACCCATGGGAAGAGGCGCGTTTGCCGGCAGAGCGTACCGGCTATCATAACATCCACAAAGTTCAGTAAGCGCACTCTCAGGATACAGCACATTCAACACCAAGTTGTTGCAGGTAACTGTTAAATCACACAGCATGTTTCGGCTGTGACCAAGGCTGAAACGCGTTGTGTGATTAAACAGTTTCCTGCAACAACTTGGTGTTGAATGTGCTGTATCCTGAGAGCGAGTTTACTGAACTTTGTGGATATATATATATATATCCATCCAAAAGGTTTGCCCCACAGAAGAGCCCACACAGGAAAGTATAGCTGATAAATTTTAAAGGAGGCTGCAGCATGAAGAGAAAAACCACAGCACAGCAAACTCTAGCAGCCGACGCGTTTCATGCTCCTGCACTTCATCAAAGGCTTGAATGTTTGCGAGCGTGCTTGACAAAGGGTGCACCTGTATTTCACTGATACCCGCCCCCAGTGGGTGTGGCTAATTACTTGGCCTCCTGGTATCTGTAGTGTCACCAAATATTGCTCAAGTGAGATGTCAGCACGCCGAAAATAAAGTCAAATAAAAAACCCCAGTGGGTAGCAGTGTATGGTTCTTACTACCAGCCAGCATTTTGTTGCCTCCATAAACAGCGAAAACCTTGTCCCGGAATCCGCTGACTAGCGGTGCTTCAGGTCTGCTTTCAGGCAGCAGGGCTCTCCCTCGGCTGGGCCAGCCGAACATATCCATCCAAAAGGTTTGCCCCACTGAAGAGCCCACACAGGAAAGTATAGCTGATAAATTTTATTGGAGGCTGCAGCAAGAAGAGAAAAACCACATCACAGCAAACTCTAGCAGCTGACGCGTTTCGAGCTTCTGCACTTCATCAAAGGCTTGAATGTTTGCGAGCGTGCTTGACAAAGGGTGCACCTGTATTTCACTGAATACCCGCCCCCAGTGGGTGTGGCTAATTACTTGGCCTCCTGGTATCTGTAGTGTCACCAAATATTGCTCAAGTGAGATGTCAGCATGCCGAAAATAAAGTCAAATAAAAAACCCCAGTGGGTAGCAGTGTATGGTTCTTACTATCGGCCAGCATTTTGTTGCCTCCATAAACAGCGAAAACCTTGTCCCGGAATCCGCTGGCTAGCGGTGCTTCAGGTCTGCTTTCAGGCAGCAGGGCTCTACCTCAGCTGGGCCAGCCGAACATATCCATCCAAAAGGTTTGCCCCACGGAAGAGCCCACACAGGAAAGTATAGCTGATAAATTTTAATAGAGGCTGCAGCATGAAGAGAAAAACCACATCACAGCAAACTCTAGCAGCCGACGCGTTTCGTGCTCCTGCACTTCATCAAAGGCTTGAATGTTTGCGAGCAAGTAATTAGCGTTTCCAGTCCCAGAAAGCAATGGTGTATTGACTCACCTGAGTGTAATTGTGTTTTGCATTCAAATAAAGGAGATCGCTGGGAAGTCCTTATGGTGGCATTCATTGTGTAGCAGACAGCCTATGAGGAAGGGAGTGTTTCCCGAAACACGTCAGGTCTCTGCTGACGTCGAGTGTGTCTGTTCTTCCCTGACCCTATGGACGTCGAGAAGTGAGTGTGCCCCGCCCTTGGGTAAACGTGGAACGGCATAGAATCGGCATGCCTAGCCGAGGGGCGCACCGCCGCGGGAAATAGCGACTCCGCTGCTGGACTGTGTTTTCAGCGGAGCGGAACTTTTTGACACATGGTAGCATTGGGGGAAGATATTGAGGATACGCCCGTGATTTGCACTATTTTACACAGAGACTGCCAGCAGCCCACATGGGTTTGATTGATTGGACTTCCATTCCAAGAAGCAATGGTGTATTGACTCACCTCAGTGTAATTGTGTTTTGCATTCAAATAAAGGAGATCGCTTGGAAGTCTTTATGGTGGCATTCATTGTGTAGCAGACAGCCTATGAGGAAGGGAGTGTTTCCCGAAACGCGTCAGGTCTCTGCTGACGTCGAGTGTGTCTGTTCTTCCCTGACCCTATGGACGTCGAAAAGTGAGTGTGCCCCGCCCTTGGGTAAACGTGGAACGGAATCGAATCGGCATGCCTAGCCGAGGGGCGCACCGCCGCAAATAATGCGGCTCCACTGCTGGACTGTGTTTTCAGCGGAGCGGAACTTTTTGACACATGGTAGCATTGGGGGAAGATATTGAGGATACGCCCGTGATTTGCACTATTTTACACAGAGACTGCCAGCAGCCCACATGGGTTTGATTGATTGGACTTCCAGTCCCAGAAAGCAATGGTGTATTGAATCACCTGAGTGTAATTGTGTTTTGCATTCAAATAAAGGAGATCGCTGGGAAGTCCTTATGGTGGCATTCATTGTGTAGCAGACAGCCTATGAGGAAGGGAGTGTTTCCCGAAACGCGTCAGGTCTCTGCTGACGTCGAGTGTGTCTGTTCTTTCCTGACCCTATGGACGTCGAGAAGTGAGTGTGCCCCGCCCTTGGGTAAACGTGGAACGGAATAGAATCGGCATGCCTAGCCGAGGGGCACACCGCCGCAGATAATAGCGGCTCCGCTGCTGGACTGTGTTTTCAGCGGAGCGGAACTTTTTGACACATGGTAGCATTGGGGGAAGATATTGAGGATACGCCCGTGATTTGCACTATTTTACACAGAGACTGCCAGCAGCCCAAATGGGTTTGAATTATTGGACTTCCAGTCCCAGAAAGCAATGTTGTATTGACTCACCTGAGTGTAATTGTGTTTTGCATTCAAATAAAGGAGATCGCTGGGAAGTCCTTATGGTGGCATTCCTTGTGTAGCAGACAGCCTATGAGGAAGGGAGTGTTTCCCGAAACGCGTCAGGTCTCTGCTGACGTCGAGTGTGTCTGTTCTTACCTGACCCTATGGACGTCGAGAAGTGAGTGTACCCCGCCCTTGGGTAAACGTGGAACGGAATAGGATCGGCATGCCTAGCCGAGGGGCGCACCGCCGCAGATAATAGCGGATCCGCTGCTGGACTGTGTTTTCAGCGGAGCTGAACTTTTTGACACATGGTAGCATTGGGGGAAGATATTGAGGATACGCCCATGATTTGCACTATTTTACACAGAGACTGCCAGCAGCCCACATGGGTTTGATTGATTGGACTTCCAGTCCCAGAAAGCAATGGTGTATTGACTCACCTGAGTGTAATTGTGTTTTGCATTCAAATAAAGGAGATCGCTGGGAAGTCCTTATGGTGGCATTCATTGTGTAGCAGACAGCCTATGAGGAAGGGAGTGTTTCCCGAAACGCGTCAGGTCTCTGCTGACGTCGAGTGTGTCTGTTCTTCCCTGACCCTATGGACGTCGAGAAGTGAGTGGGCCCCGCCCTTGGGTAAACGTGGAACGGAATAGAATCAGCATGCCTAGCCGATGGGCGCACCGCCGCAGATAATAGCGGCTCCGTGCTTGACTGTGTTTTCAGCGGAGCGGAACTTTTTGACACATGGTAGTATTGGGGGAAGATATTGAGGATACGCCCGTGATTTGCACTATTTTACACAGAGACTGCCAGCAGCCCACATGGGTTTGATTGATTGGACTTCCTGTCCCAGAAAGCAATGGTGTATTGACTCACCTGAGTGTAATTGTGTTTTGCATTCAAATAAAGGAGATCGCTGGGAAGTCCTTATGGTGGCATTCATTGTGTAGCAGACAGCCTATGAGGAAGGGAGTGTTTCCCGAAATGCGTCAGGTCTCTGCTGACGTCGAGTGTGTCTGTTCTTCCCTGACCCTATGGACGTCGAGAAGTGAGTGTGCCCCGCCCTTGGGTAAACGTGGAACGGAATAGAATCGGCATGCCTAGCCGAGGGGCGCACCGCCGTAGATAATAGCGGCTCCGCTGCTGGACTGTGTTTTCAGTGGAGCGGAACATTTTGACACACGGTAGCATTGGGGGAAGATATTGAGGATACGCCCGTGTTTTGCACTATTTTACACAGAGACTGCCAGCAGCCCACATGGGTTTGATTGATTGGACTTCCAGTCCCAGAAAGCAATGGTGTATTGACTCACCTGAGTGTAATTGTGTTTTGCATTCAAATAAAGGAGATCGCTGGGAAGTCCTTATGGTGGCATTCATTGTGTAGCAGACAGCCTATGAGGAAGGGACTGTTTCCCGAAACGCGTCAGGTCTCTGCTGACTTCGAGTGTGTCTGTTCTTCCCTGACCCTATGGACGTTGAGAAGTGAGTGTGCCCCGCCCTTGGGTAAACGTGGAACGGAATAGAATCGGCATGCCTAGCCGAGGGGCGCACCGCCACAAATAATAGCGGCTCCGCTGCTGGACTGTGTTTTCAGCGGAGCGGAACTTTTTGACACATGGTAGCATTGGGGGAAGATATTGAGGATACGCCCGTGATTTGCACTATTTTACACAGAGACTGCCAGCAGCCCACATGGGTTTGATTGATTGGACTTCCAGTCCCAGAAAGCAATGCTGTATTGACTCACCTGAGTGTAATTGTGTTTTGCATTCAAATAAAGGAGATCGCTGGGAAGTCCTTATGGTGGCATTCCTTGTGTAGCAGACAGCCTATGAGGAAGGGAGTGTTTCCCGAAACGCGTCAGGTCTCTGCTGACGTCGAGTGTGTCTGTTCTTACCTGACCCTATGGACGTCGAGAAGTGAGTGTGCCCCGTCCTTGGGTAAAAGTGGAACAGAATGGGATCGGCATGCCTAGCCGAGGGGCGCACCGCCGCAGATAATAGCGGCTCCGCTGCTGGACTGTGTTTTCAGCGGAGCGGAACTTATTGACACATGGTAGCATTGGGGGAAGATATTGAGGATACGCCCATGATTTGCACTATTTTACACAGAGACTGCCAGCAGCCCACATGGGTTTGATTGATTGGGCTTCCAGTCCCAGAAAGCAATGGTGTATTGACTCACCTGAGTGTAATTGTGTTTTGCATTCAAATAAAGGAGATCGCTGGGAAGTCCTTATGGTGGCATTCATTGTGTAGCAGACAGCCTATGAGGAAGGGAGTGTTTCCCGAAACGCGTCAGGTCTCTGCTGACGTCGAGTGTGTCTGTTCTTCCCTGACCCTATGGACGTCGAGAAGTGAGTGTGCCCCGCCCTTGGGTAAACGTGGAACGGAATAGAATCGGCATGCCTAGCCGATGGGCGCACCGCCGCAGATAATAGCGGCTCCGCTGCTGGACTGTGTTTTCAGCGGAGCGGAACTTTTTGACACATGGTAGAATTGGGGGAAGATATTGAGGATACGCCCGTGATTTGCACTATTTTATACAGAGACTGCCAGCAGCCCACATGGGTTTGATTGATTGGACTTCCAGTCCCAGAAAGCAATGGTGTATTGACTCACCTGAGTGTAATTGTGTTTTGCATTCAAATAAAGGAGATCGCTGGGAAGTCCTTATGGTGGCATTCATTGTGTAGCAGACAGCCTATGAGGAAGGGAATGTTTCCCGAAACGCGTCAGGTCTCTGCTGACGTCGAGTGTGTCTGTTCTTCCCTGACCCTATGGACGTCGAGAAGTGAGTGTGCCCCGCCCTTGGGTAAACGTGGAACGGAATAGAATCGGCATGCCTAGCCGAGGGGCGCACCGCCGCAGATAATAGCCGCTCCGCTGCTGGACTGTGTTTTCAGCGGAGTGGAACTTTTTGACACATGGTAGCATTGGGGGAAGATATTGAGGATACGCCCGTGATTTGCACTATTTTACACAGAGACTGCCAGCAGCCCACATGGGTTTGATTGATTGGACTTCCAGTCCCAGAAAGCAATGGTGTATTGACTCACCTGAGTGTAATTGTGTTTTGCATTCAAATAAAGGAGATCGCTGGGAAGTCCTTATGGTGGCATTCATTGTGTAGCAGACAGCCTATGAGGAAGGGAGTGTTTCCCGAAACGCGTCAGGTCTCTGCTGACGTCGAGTGTGTCTGTTCTTCCCTGACCCTATGGACGTCGAGAAGTGAGTGTGCCCCGCCCTTGGGTAAACGTGGAACGGAATAGAATCGGCATGCCTAGCCGAGGGGCGCACCGCCGCAGATAATAGCGGCTCCGCTGCTGGACTATGTTTTCAGCGGAGCGGAACTTTTTGACACATGGTAGCATTGGGGGAAGATATTGAGGATACGCCCGTGATTTGAGCTATTTTACACAGAGACTGCCAGCAGCCCACATGGGTTTTATTGATTGGACTTCCAGTCCCAGAAAGCAATGGTGTATTGACTCACCTGAGTGTAATTGTGTTTTGCATTCAAATAAAGGAGATCGCTGGGAAGTCCTTATGGTGGCATTCATTGTGTAGCAGACAGCCAATGAGGAAGGGAGTGTTTCCCGAAACGCGTCAGGTCTCTGCTGACCTCGAGTGTGTCTGTTCTTCCCTGACCCTATGGACGTCGAGAAGTGAGTGTGCCCCGCCCTTGGGGAAACATGAAAGGGTATATATATATATATATGTATATATATATAACATTTATTTGAAACAACGCAAAACTTGAAAATATTCATGCTTTGCTACTATGTGTATCATTTTTTGCCATTTACATCTATAATTTGTTAATTGTCTTTGTTTTATGCTTCATTTATATATTTTATATTGAATGCCTTATATTATAGTTTATGCACATAGTTTGCTTAAATGTACATTTTATTTTAGATCTCAGTAACATGAGAGCATGGACTTTTCTATACATTATACAAATTCCTCTTTATTAAACACACACCTATGACTTCCCAATTAGACATACAGGCTCTCAATGACGGAAAGCCCCTAAGATCCACCTCCATTGTATGTAGCCCCCCTCCATCTTGACTTATGGAGGTCGCCGTCTTTCCTCAACTCAAACTATGGAAGTCGCCATCTTTTCTGATTTATGCAGAATCTTTATCATGTCTGCTATTAAACACAGATGTTGCCTGACCTTATCTTTCTAAGAACTGTGAAAGCGTCAAGCCATTCGATTGATGACACAGATACAACCATCAATGCAGCGTTTGTCTGGGTTAAATGTCTACTTTCCATCATGTCAAGGCTATTTAAGAATGCATACAGACATATAACCAAAATAGCGTAGTCTGAATTGATGTCCTTTAGACTTATATGTTTAGAAGGAAATGCCTGGGACACATACCTTGCGGCACATTATCTAGCTCAGACATTCTTAAACTTATGCCACAAATTCCAATTTCTGATAAGATTTAGTATATAAGGACTACCACTTGACCACTAGTGAGAAAGGTCCTTGGCCCAGATTATCACCTGAGATTCTGTCAGAGACGGTCTCACCTGCTGCCAGCACATTTCGCACTTCACAGATGCTACATCTCGTCTGAAGCCAATAAAAGCTGAGTCCTGGAAGAAGACTGCAGCATGTGTTTGTCCTTAGTGGGAAACACAGTCTTTCTCGCCTCCGCTGATAAAGTCAGCCTTTGCTGTCAACAAGGTATGCAGTGCTTGTCTTCTCCGTAAGAAACTCTAGACTACAAGTTGCTCTGCCTTCCATGCTCTTTTAGTACAGCGCATAGAAGTAGACGTTAGAGTGTTAGGTTCTGGATGACAATTAAAACGGCATTTTACAATGCTAGAAATTTGAATTTTAATCTCATTATTTATAACATGCCTTCTTGCTGTTTTTATAATATTCTGTGCAGTTGTTTTAGATGTACTAAGAAACAGATTGTTCCTGTAGTAATAGAAACTTTTAACTTAAAAGTGTTCATTCTTCTTAGTAAAGTGCGTGTGATACTGTGAATAACGAAATAAGATTTGTTGCTTTTTTCGCTGTGCACTCGATCCTTTCATGGGATTATTAGTAACCCAAAATTACACGTTGACTTATGTTTTGGGGAGCTACAATTATCTGCCTTTCACAACCATCGCTGGTGCGTTGAACTAAGTTCACCTGTGTTACCCGTGGGTGGGAATGTACACCTTGTAGAGTTACGACTTTGGCGTAACTTATGCAACAGCATCTCGGCCGAGTACTATAGTACTTTTGTGGGGTCTTTGGCTCCAAAGCTAGTCAAGCTACATGAAGCTGCACTTGACACTGGTCGCCGTCCCGCTACCCTTCGTTAAGCCACACTCATCTCCTTGCTAAAACCTGGATTGGATTCTATGGATCCTACGTCCTATTGCCCTATTGCCCTATTGCCCTATTGCCATTTTAATAATGAACTATAAGAATCTGAGGAAGATTTTGGCCAATAGCATACCAATAAGCACTTCCTCACCTGACCCATTCTGATCAGCGTGCATTTGTCCTCGGCCGCAACACCTCCCTAAACATCCGGCTATTCTATAGAGTAATGAATGCTGCTCTGGCCCACTGGAATTGAGCTGCTCCCCTCATTTTAGATCTAGAGAACACATTTGACTCTCTGGGCTGGGACTACTTGTTCAGTATCCTCACCCACTTTGACTTTGGTCCCCACACCATCAAGATTATCTGCCTGTTATATTCTGACCCCATGGTCAGGGTTCACTCTGGGGGTTTGCTATATGAGGCATTTCCAGGTGGGAGAGGCACCAGATAAGGTTGTCCCTTCTCTCCCCTTTTTTTTGCATTGGCCATGGATCCCCTGGCAGCCCATGCCTTTGCAGGAGAGACTGGAGCATCCCCTTACCAGTCAGGATCTACACCATTTCATTGTACTCAGAAGATATACCATTTTACCCTCGTGTTTACGAGTCAGTTGGAATAAATCCTGCCTCTTCCCCCTATCACCCCACTAGAAGCCAACTTACAATTGGATCTAGGACCCTTTCAGTTGGGGGCCCAGGTAATTCCCATACCTGGCAATTCGGATTTTCCATACCAACCCAGATCTCCTAGATGGTTACATCACTGCTGAAGTGACATTGCTCCTTGCATTGATTGCCTTTTGGAGATCCCACCCCTTATTAGTCTTGGACCACATGCTCCATTACTATTTTGCCAATCACCCGATAATACCAAGTCGTTAATTCTTCTGGGACCTTGATATACTATTTTGAAACCTTATTTGGAACAGCTGCTGCCACTAAGTCGCCCTATCTAAATTACAGCTCCCCTCAATCATTGAGGCTTGGGAGCTCCCAACTTTGAGTTCTATTATCTGGCAGCTCAGCTGCAGTGGCTATCTGAACTTTTTCTTGAAGACACATGTGTTCTTGATCCACCCATGGAGCGAACTGTTATTCAGGCCCTGGCCCATTTACTTCAGGTGGCTTTTAAATATCTAATCAGAGGCATCTTTCTCACCAGTGCTTTCCTGCAGTGCTGGCACTCAGAGGGTAAGTGCAACTGAACTGCAGGGCACAGCCAGATCGGGTCATATCTGTACAGTCATGCCACACTGGGTGAGGTGAGTCGCTTATGCAACGCAGGTATTCAGACCAAATATCGAGTTAAAAATATTGAGGCACAGAAATATCAAGTTTTTAAAATTGTGATACACAACTATCGTGATGCAGGAATATCGTTGACAAAAATATCGATTTTCTAAGGTAAGTAATATTGATGTAAAAAATATCTATGTTGTTAATATCGTTTACAAAAATATTGCTGTAAAGAATATAGCTTTTTAATTATCTTTATGTATTTTAGTATATGTTTTAATTGTATATGTCAATAAGAGGCTGGTTCTGATGTTGGAAGGACTGCAACCCATCGACCATCGATTGCGGTCCATCCGACATCTGGCTCTGAGGTATGCCCGCTTTATTACGATGCGGAGGGTGGAGGCATTAGGTGGAGGGGCCATCTGCTGCTGTTCCGCCAGGCTCCTTGAGCTCGTCGGAGCATTGGAAAGAAACCATAATCCCCTCATGACAGCGGAGCCAGCCTCGGCTCTGCTGTCGGGTTTATGATGTCATTTTCCAACATGGAAAGGCTGTTGGGAAATGACTTTTGGGGCCCCTAGCAGGGCCCCCTTCCCCGCTGACCCTCCGCTATGGGGGCTGGGGGCACCTGATGTGCCTGCCACATGGTGCAGAGATGTTTCCAAACATCCATTTTGCTATGGCAGCCTGTGCTGCGGGCCTTTTCCGCCCGCCGCACAAGCTGCCATCGCAAAATTGATGTTTCCGACAGCCCTATGGGCGGTTGCATCCAAATTGTGAGGTTGGAACCGCCGACCTAAGGTTGGGCGGTTCCAGACCGCTACGGTGTCGGGTGGATGCAACTTCGCCCGACATCGTAATGAGGCCCAAATTGTTTGTATAATTATTGTTAATGTTTTCAATTATAGTTTGAATTTTTGTTGTTGTTTTTAAATGTAATTTAATAGTTAATTCTAATTTTAAGTGTTGCAGCAGATTGTGGGGTTTGTAGGGGTACAGGGCAGGAAGCAAGTTAATTATGCTGCATTCTACAATGATAGGATTGAGCAAGCGGATAATTCCGCCAAAGAACTTTTTGCTATTCTCAAAGATCTATCCTCTCTAGAGAGAACAGTGGCAACGGCCTCCAGTTCGCAGGAGTCGTGCAACGAGATTGCCGACTTTTTTGCCGCGAAGTTATCAAAAATTTACGACAGCTTCCCGGATGAGGCTCGCAATGGCACTGATTGTCAAACCATACGGATCCCGGAGTGAGGGGATAACTGTCTTTCAGAATTCTCCCTTCCCTCCCTAGAAGATCTGAAAAAGGTAGCTTTAAGCATTAAATCAGGCTCCCGACAGATTCAACCATGCCTAAAGTCATCAGCGTAGGGCTAGATAGTATACTACCCTGTGTGCAGCAGCTGTTAGAAACCTCCTTTCAAACAGGGAGGGTACCTGACACGTGGAAGCAAGCTATTGTTCTCCCCCTGAAAAAAAAACCCTCAGCAGACATGAACCTACTGGAGAACCTGGGACCTGTCTCACTGCTCCCTTATTTCTCAAAAATAGCAGAAAAGGTGGCAAACACACAACTGGTGGCACACATCAACCAACACAACCTATTCCACCCTTCCCAATCAGGTTTTAGAGCAACCTACTCGACGGAGTCTGCCTTACTCTTTGCCACTGAGACAGTACGCATGCGGGTGTATGAAGGCCTGACGACTGCGCTGGTCCTATTGGACCTTAGTGCAGCTTTTGACACGGTATCCCATACAGTACTCCTACACCATCTCAGACTAGGAGGACTGGGCGGGGCTGCCTTTAAGTGGATGACCTCCTACCTACAGGACCGCAGCGTCCGAGTTACTCAACCTCCACACACCTCCAAAAACATTGCTTTATCTCAGGGGGTGCCTCAGGGATCAATTTTGAGCCCCACCCTTTTCAATCTTTACGTCTCCCCCTTAGCGGAGATTGTGGAGAATCATGGTGTCACCATCGTATCATACGCAGACAATACGCAGCTAGTGGTCACCCTCTCTCCTAATTCAGTGAAGGCAGCTAACAAGTTTGCAGACTGCCTAAAGGACCTTGCTTCTTGGATGACAAGCAATTGCCTGAAACTGGATGGCAACAAAACCGAGATCCTGGTAGTAGGAAATCTCCGTCGATTTGGTCTTCAGCCTGGTGGCCAACAACTTTAGGTCCCGTCCCCAGCCCCAAAACAGAGGTGAAAAACTTAGGAGTCTGGCTGGATTCTACTCTCTCCTTCGAGACTCATACCAGGAAAGTTGCAGGCAAGTGTTTCGGAATCCTGAAAATGCTGAGGAAAACCTTGGACATTTTGCCTCATTCCACTAGGAAAACCCTGGTCCATGCCCTTGTGACATCTCAACTGGACTATGGTAATGTGCTATATCTAGGCGCAACAATAAAATGTCTCCACAATTTACAATGCATACAGAACGCAGCAGCACGCCTAGTTCTGAATCTACAGAGGAAAACTTCCTCTAAGAAAGCACTTGAGTCCTTACACTGGTTACCCATAGCTAAAAGGATTCTCTTTAAGGCCCTGTGTGTCTGTCATCGCACCTTGCAGAATAAAGGCCCGCTCTACCTGCGGGACCTCCTCACTCCTTATAACCCAGGCCGACATCTCAGATCTACCGGGACTTACCTGGTTAGAGTTCCCAAGGTAAAAAAATCACGAATGGGTGCTCGATCTTTTAGCTTCCTGGCAGCTAAAAATTGGAATGCGCTTCCTTTGGCTCTTCATGCGGAACCGTCAGAGAACCTTTTCCGTAAAAGACTAAAAACTTGGCTTTTCCAACTATAAGACCTGCAATTGCTTTCTCCACAACTCCTGATCCTCTCTGACCCCCTTTATGCGCCGTCTACCCTTTGTTTTGTCTGAATAGCAGTCTCAGCGCAGGGACACACCAGCTGGTGTAACCAGACGCTTTATAAGTGTCATTATTATTATTATTATTATTATAAATTAATATTACTTATTTAATTCATAATGAATTATGTAAATTGTGTAATTAATTGATTTTTTAAGTTATATTTAATGTGCGGGTTGTGGGGTTTGTAGGGGTACAGGGTGGGAAGTAAATTAATTATAAGTAATTCATAATTATATTAAAGTAATAAATTAATAGTAATTATTTAATTGATAATTATTTATTTAAATTGTGTAATTTATTTATTTAATAATCATTTGTAATTAATTTTAATTATTTAATTGATAATTATTTTATGTAAATTGTGTAATTAGGATATTTTTTTAAGTTATACTGCAGGTGAGGGTTGTTGGGTTTGTAGGGGTAAAGGTTGGGAAGTTAATGAACTATAATTAATTAATTATTAGTTAGTTATTTGTAATTGTTTAATTGATCATTAATTATGTAAATCGTGTAATTATTATAATTTTTAAGGTATATTGTTGATGTGGGTAATGGGATTTTAAGGGTACAGGGTGGGAAGTTAGTTATGAAATAATTTATTGATGATTAATTATTAGTTTGTGGTTAAATATTTAATTGATAATTATTTAAATTGTGATATTATCATATATGTTAAGTTATATTTTAGGTGTGGGTTGTTTAGTTTGTGTAGGTAAAGGGTGGGAAGTTATTTAAGTAATATTACATATACAATTTTCTATTCATTTATAAAAAAAAATATTTATTATTAATTTGTTAATTGTGCTATGCTTTTTAATTTCACTTACATTTTAATTGTTGGCTGTTATGATTTTGCGAATATTGTGCACTGTTTGTTTGCCTTCTGCCGCTGGGGGACGGCAAGCCCCAGCATACCATGCGCCAGGAGGCGCTTCTAACTCACCAGGGGGCAGGTACAGCTAGCGCTATAAAGCGCTCTTCAGTCTCCCGCTGTGCAGGACGCTGCATTGTTTGTTTGAATTCTGCTCCTGGGGGACTGCAGGCCTCGGGATACCACCCGCCAGGAGGTGCTTCTACCTCACCAGGGGGCAAGTCCAGCTAGCGCTATAAAGCACTCTTTAGTCTCCTACATCGCAGGACATTCCCTGTTTGTTTGCCTTCTGCTGCTGGGGACTGCAAGCCCCAGGATACCACATGCCAGAAGGCACTTCTACTTCACCAGGGGACAAGTCCAGCTACCGCTATAAAGCGCTCTTCTGTCTCCCGCCGAGCCTGACGCCACACTGTTTGTTTGCCTTCTGCTGCTGGGGGAATGCAAACCCCAGGATACCATGTGCTAGGAGACACTTCTACCTCACCAGGTGGCAGGTCCAGCTAGCGCTTTCAAACGCTCCTCAGTCTCCCTCCACGCGGGAAGCATGCAAGCAGTGCTCAGGCGAAGCCCGGCCAAGAACGGGCCCGTCCTGCGCCCATCAGCAACAGGAAGAGGCAGGGCAGGGTCAGTATGAGAGCTGGCCTGGTGTCTGGTAATGCTATTTGGAAATAACAAGGAACCTGGTCCCATTGTGCTCCTCTAAGTGAGTTATTTTTCGTGGCCGCTTAATAAACAAATTAATTTGCCAGCGCCACACCTGTTATTGACACCCTGATAGTTTAACAGTGAGTACTGATTCCCTCTTAACAGGTTAGTGATTGAAATACTATTTTTATTTGTGTAATAGATTTGCTCACCTGACATTCCTAATCATGGTAAAAAGGAAGGCGGTAGATAAAACCAGTGGTGTAGGGCGCGAGGAAAATCCCCAGGCATGCAGCCAAAAATTGTACACTCCACGAAATCGATAAGCTCATTGAGGAAGTCGAGGGTTGACTAGCCCCCAAAACCAACGATAAAGGGAGGAATCACCAAAGTAAGAGAGGTAGAGAAGTTGGGTCAAAAGCTAAAACACAGAAGAGTATTACAACTTATCCCAACAAACCAACAGATGATGAGGCTATAGTGGCAACACCTACTGGCAGTTCTCCCCTTCTAGCTGTGAATCCCTCCCAGGAATTGCCAAATGTCTCAAGATCTGAACAGACTCCACTAGTAGCTACTGTGGAGTGCTCCAATCAATATGCAATTTTAGAGCACTTAGAGGACAACTATTCCCCTGTGATTAAGGGGGGTGACCATCTAAAGAATAATGAAGGCAATACAAATGTGGCCCTAGATGGCCAGCTCAATCTGATAGGGGTGAAATAACAAGCCTAAGGGATTGTATGGGAAGATTGGCCAGAGCTTTAAATGACAAGCTGGATAGTCTTACTGAATTAGTAATGAAAATAAGCACATTAAAGGAAGGAAGTAATTTAGAGCCACCCCAGCCCGACCTACTAACACTACAGCTCAAACTGCAATTGTAGGTTGAGATAAGAATGTGAGCAGAGAAAATATGAGGCACTACAGAGGGAAATTAACATTGTCTTATCCGACCCGTGGCAGGTTAGAGCCTCCCCACATAATGTGGCTATGACAAAATTGAGGAACTCTGTACCAGATACTTTGTCCAGGCACAATGGTAAATATTCACACAACAGCAAAGACAGAAAGAATAAATTTGACTCCGACAGCATTAACCCTAAACCCTATTATATTTACATGATTAACGTCCACAAAATTCAGCCCGGTACTAGCGAAACATGTGAGGGGCTAGTAAATAAGTCGATCCACTGGATAAGGCCTAAGCGGGATGTAGATCGATAGTAAAGGAGGATATAGCTAATGTCGAGCACTTCACCACCAAGGACCAGCAAGTGGACTATATAGGAGTGAAATTTAGAAATAAGGAACTAGCAGATGGGCTAATTGCATAGGAATTACGATTTAGACCGGTAAATAACATACAGATAAGACTGAAATTGACTCCTCCGGGGCCTACAGGGGGTCAAATAACTACAAAGGAACAAAAAGTACACACATATAATAATCATCCCAAAACCAGAGAGTATTCGCAGCTATCAGATATAGATTGACTCATGGATCCCAACGGGGAGGTTGCTTCTAAAACTTTAAAATATTCCTATAATAACACTTAGCAATATCCATCAGCAGTCAAAAGGACCTTGAAAAATTTACTCCCAGACACCAACCTCACTGTAAGGCACGAAGGTAATTTACTAGCAAACCTAGAAATACACAGGTTAACTCAGGGGGATGCACCCTTGCGCACATCAAAAAGTAAAGGATGGTTAGAGACAACAAAGGGTGATTATATAAATATTTTATCCTGGAATGTAGCGGGAATTAAAACAAAACTTTCAGATCCAGAGTGGGGATATTTTATTGATCAACATCATATTATACTTTTACAGGAGACATGGGCTACCAAACCAGTCTACATATCTTGTTTATGCGTTTAACTCAAAGGCACTCCCCTCTCCGGCGGGGTGCCCGTCAGGTGGCCTCTTGATATGGCTAAGCTTAGACCTATTTTCAGTGGTGAGATTAGTTCCATCAAGTTCAAGAGACTTATTAGCCCTTGAAATTAAATTCACCACTCCAATAGGAATAAAATATATAGCTTTAGGGAACATGTATATTAGATCAGTTCCCGCAAATCTCCAATCACCCACAGTAGATAAAATAGATGAGCTGATGGGGCAGTTTAACCAGAGGGCCCTAAAGATCATTGCAGGGGATTGTAATACTTGATTACTTACCAAGTATCCCTGTGATCCCATGAAAATTCACCGTTATGGTGTAGCAAAAACATCTAGTTCAGTCTTGCTGGTTAATAAGAAAGTAACTAAGGCAGGACTCCACATTTTAGAGCTAATTATAGACCACGGCCTGAAAATGGTAAATGGCAACGCATTATCTGATTGACCACCCTGCTCAACTTATAAAAGAGGTCTATTGACTACAAGGATAGACTATATTTTTGGGATGACTTATGGCCAGAATTACGCGATAAGGTAATTCCAAGACTAGATAAGGCCATAAGTGTAAACATTTTAAAGGGTGCATTTAGTGATATAAATGTGGCCCTTGCTACCCCAAAAGCTAAATTGGAAACCACCAATAATAAAAGAAACATAAAATGGGCAGTATTTGTGACGAATTTTGAGGATCTGACACATCTATATGATTTATTCGTGCAAAAACTCTCTGTGATTTATTTTGCTACTATCCATAATGTTAATTTTGCTAACCTCCATTGTGATTTGATGGACCAATTATGATTCTTTTTTGTGAAGGAATATAAGACAGGTAACCGAGGAAAAATTGTCCCCACTTGGTTTATGAAAGATTGTAGTTTAGAAAAACATCGACTATTGAGATCAATAAAAAAGACTAAGCGAGTATTAATTGGTAAGGTGAGGAAGAGGTATAAGACTGCCCTGATTAGAGCCAAAGGGGAGTGGAACGCAAAACAATTGTTGGAAATTACAGAAGCACTAGAAAATGGGAATCAAAAGGCTTTTTGGAAGTCAATCGCAGTTAGTACACTATTGATAACCATCTAGAAGCAATAATAGCACCGGACAGATGGGTGGCCCACTTTGAAAATCTCTATAGAGAACTTCACCATGAAAAAATTCCTATCAGCCCACCAATCGAGAAATCGGGTGGGACACAGGGGAATTTTAATCTTAAATTTAATAATGGGGATACTAGATTACCCACTGCAACTGATGATCATTTACACTTCACTTTGGCTGAGACAGTCTTAGCAATAAAACAGATGAGAAAAGAAAAGACGCCTGGGCTGGACGGAATTCCTGGTGACTTGTACTTATCCCAACCAGAGATTTGGTCTCCATATTTAAAATGCTGTGGGCAATAGCATTTTGAAGGGTGATCCAATTTTCCCAACTTGGCATGGAGCTGTCATTATTCCTATTTATAAAAAGGGCGACAGGGATGATCCCTCAAATTATAGACCTCTAAGCCTGCTGGATAACTCACAGAATTTTTTTTGTAGGTAGGTGCTGGAAAGACTTCTTTGATGGATAGAAGAGAAGAATCCAGTCGGGAATAGAACATGTGACAGTGCGGACCTACCCCCAGGAGGATGCCCCATATAGTATGCATAGCAGGTGGACCGTCCATAAAAAGGAATACAACAACATTTCCCTACCCGATCTAACCCACCTCCCCCATATCATTCGCTGTGTTCTCATCCGACCCCTCTCTCTCCCGAGCCCAAGTGAGGAATGGCTCCCAAATGTCTCTGGGTCTGGAGGTAGGAGGCATCAATTTCCAGAAGGGGGACAATTGAGAGTGACCATATGAAACATCCCTGATCCACTCTTTAATGGAAGGCACCCTCTTTCTCCCCCAATGCACAGCAACTTGACGTTTGGCAAAAAGGAGAAGCAATGCATGAAGTTTACGAACTTTAACTGGTGTATCTTTTACATAGCTCAACAGGCCCAGCAGAGGAGAGGGAGTCTCAGGCGCACCAGTGATCTGATGTATCATTGTAAACACTGTGGACCAGAAAGCCGACAGACGTGGGCAATCCCATGCCATGTGAAGAAAGGAGGCTGGGATATAACCACAACGCCAGCAGCCCTCATTGTCTCGCAACCCCATGCGATGTAAGCCTATAGGTATTCTGTAAAAGCGGTGGAGGAACTTGAAGTGTATGAGGCGAAGTTTATAATTGGGGGATAACTCAGTGAGCTGACGGCAGCAATACGACCATTGGTCTTCGGTGAGCGGGACGGGGAGCTCGCTATTCCACGCCTGAAGCGCCCTTGGCTTCGTCAGCGGTGCCGTGGTTTGCATGTGTGTGTACAGTCGTGTGACAAGTTTGCGGGGCGAAGGCGAACTTAACAAGTTTTCAAGTGCTGCCATGGATGGCGGGGAGTCCGGAAAACTTTCATGCAGCGAGCGACAGGCCGTCCGAAGCTTATAATAGAGAAAAAGTTCAGAAAATGGCACTGTCTGCCCCTCCTCAGCAACCGGGGGCGAGCGGAATGTGTTACCGGGGTACAGGTCAGCAAAGGTACGTAGGTTCAGCTTTTGTGCCACATTCTTACTGATACTGTCCCCTATATTTGGCAACATCGGGTTGTGCGCTAGTGGTATAGATGGGGCATATAATATGGGAGCGCCCGCTCTCCTCCGTAATCCGTTCCACGCCCATCGCATGGTCTCCACAGTGTCCACGCAATCTCGAGGACGTCGGTAGGGCTGATAAAGAGCCAGAGTGGAATAGGCGCCGCCACGTCAGTCTCCACGGCCACATGGGGCTGAAAAGGAGTTGGATGGACCCAGTGATGGAGGAACTGAGCTTGGGCGCACCAGGCATACAGTTGCATATCCGGGGCTCCCAAGCCGCCCTGACATAGCGGAAGCGTCAATAGATCCCAAGATACTCGAGCTTGCCCGCCTGCCCATGCCAACGAAACCAGCAAAGTCTTAAGGGACCGAAAGAAGGCATGCGTGAGAGGGATCGGGATGTTAGCAAATAAATAAAGAAATTTCAGCAGGACTATCATTTTAGCTAGGGCTATCTTTCCGGCTAGGGATAGCGGGAGCCGAGCCCACAGTGCGACTTTCTCCTCTAGCCAGGTGATGGCACATCCATAGTTTAAGTTCCACACCTCCTGTAAGTTCCTACTAACCCATATGCCCAGATATTTTACTGTGTCAGCCGCCCATTTTAGAGGAAACTCGGAGACGACTGGGGCGGTGGCGTCCATTAATGGAAAAATGACCGACTTAGCCCAGTTGATAGAAACTCCAGAGAGGCCGCCAAATCTGATAAATTCCCGAAGGAGAGGGTCCAGATTGGACGCAGGGTCAATCACGTACAATGTGACGTCGTCGGCATATAATGAAATGAGGAGGCTTCTGGTACTGAACCCGATCCCCCTGGCTGTGTGGTGCTGTCTAATGCGTGCCGCCAGCGGCTCCATCGCAATCGCGAAGAGCAGGGGGGATAAAGGACATCCCTGCCTCGTGCCACGCGAAATAGAGAAAGGCTTAGACAGGAGGCCATTCACTCGAATCCGGGCCATTGGCTGAGTATATAATAAGCGGATTACATTTATAAATAGCGGACTGAACCCCATGCGGCCCAGAATAATGAACAGATAAGGGCATTCAAGCGTATCGAACGCTTTAGTAGCGTCGAGAAAAACGGCAGCCTCCTGCACCTCTGGGTGGAGGTAATGTAATACCGAAAAAACAGTCCAGAGGTTGTGAGAAGTGGACCGTCCAGGAATAAATCCCGATTGATCGGGGCGGGCGATCAAGGGGAGAAGAGGCTGCAACCTGTTAGCAATTAACTTGGCTAAAAGTTTCACATCCACATTTATTAGTGACAGTGGTCTATATGAGTCCAATTCAGTGTCAGGTTTACCGGGTTTCAGTAAAGTGATTATTATTGCTTCATGCATGGTTGGTGGTAAAATACCAGTAGTCTGAGCTTCCTCAAATAACGCTATCAAATGCGGAGCTAGTTCCTCCACATAAGTTTTGTAGAAGGCGGTGGTTAGACCGTCAGACCCCGGGGCCTTATCTAGGGGCAAACTTTTAATTACCTGAGAAACGTCCTCTACTGTGAACGGGAAGTCTAGGTAGTCTCTATGCCGTTGACTGAACCATAGTAACTCGAGGTAATCAAGGAAGGACTGCATGTCTTCTGGACACTTTTTTTGAGTAGCGGTGTAGAGACGAGAATAGAACAAAGAGAATTTGTCTAGTATGTCTGACTGTCCTCTAATAACCGTGCCATGTGTGCTAGTCAATTCAGGAATGTAAGCAGTGGAGCGCGGTGCACGAATCATCGCCGCCAGAGTCCTCCCTGGCCTGTCACCCTCACCGTATCGTCGCGCCTCAGCGTATTTTCCCAAGAACTTGACCTCACGCTGCGCTTCTTCCTCAAAGTCAAGCAGTCTGGCTTTTAAACTGGCCAGTGCAGCGAAATCGTTGGAGGAGTAGTATTGTGTTTCTAGTCCCCTAATCTGAGTCTCTAGGTAAGCAAGGGAGCCCCTGATAGCCTTCAACACCCCGGCCTGGCGAGCAATGCATTGGCCCCTAATAACCACCTTGAATGCCTCCCAAAGGGACACCTCCGTATCCACCGATCCGGAATTGAGGGTGAAATAGTCAGTAATATCTTTTCTAATTTCTTCCTTAAATGCTTCATCCAGAAGCGCGTGCGGCGGCAACCACCACGTGAACAGTCGTGGAGGGGACTCGGGAAGTGCTAATTTCAAAAGACATGGGGCATGATCCGACAGGGATCTAGGGAGATGGGATATCTCCTTGGTCCAGGTAGCAACATCGCACGACACCAACCAAAAGTCCAACCTGGACCAGGCGCCATGATACTCAGATATACAGGTGCCCTCCCGAGTCGCAGGGTGTCTACTTCGCCAAATGTCAACCAGATTGCCATCCAAAATTATGGCATTCAGGGACGCACTGGCAGACGGGTGTAACGTCCGGGAGGCTCCCTTCCTGTCAAGGTCGTCATCCAAAATTGCATTGAAGTCGCCCCCCCCAGATAATAGTATCACAGCCGGTGGCTTTAACTTTAGCCCAAATGTCCTGGAAAAAGCTGGGAGAGTCCACATTAGGGCCGTACAGCGTGACTATCACGAACGAGGTCCCCCCCAGTGTGCCCAGTAGGACAATGAATCTTCCCTCCGGGTCAGTATGTAACTCACTTTCCCTCCAGTCCAGACCCCGCCTTATCAACACAGCGACCCCACGGGAGTAGTTGGAGTATATGGAAGAATACACTTGGCCCCATCTACTATGTCTCAACTTAGGGGAGGGCGTGACATTAAGATGTGTCTCCTGCAGCACACATACATCTATATTATGCCTCAGCGGGTAGGCATGTACAAGCCTGGATTTCCTACCATCATTCAATCCCCGAATGTTCCACGTTAAAAAGCTCAAGCTGGTGGCGTGGTGTCTGACTGTATACATTGCAGCAACACAGAGGTGTAAGGGCCGTACAGCACAAACTGAGATGTCTGGGTGCAAACAAGCAAACAACAAAATGTCATACTGGCTGAAGACCAAACTACATAGCCCACCCCCAACCCGCCACCCACTCCAACCCACCAATCAGGTTGTAGAGAACCCACCCACAACAACAGGAAGAAACAATGAGCAAAAGGGAGTTCTCCCATAGGGGCGTGGGACCACTAGCGTACTACCCTGCCGAAACAGGGTGGCCGGGAAATTGCAGAGAGCTAAGCAAGAAAAATTTACAAACAAGTCATCCACAGTGCATTACAGCATGATAGGGACCTGGGCAGGTCGTACAGTTCCGAGCAGCCCAGAGTGTTCCAGCCCCCGCGGCATGTCACAGTGCCCGTCAAGACACCTTCGGAGGCCTTCACTGGAGACAACCACACAAAACAGAGCCAAAGAGTGTAAACCAGAAAACAGAGGGATAAAAAAAGAAAGAAATCCCCCCCCCCCCCCCAACAGCATATTGGTCATGGTCCGACAAGGAGAGGATCACTCAAAAGCTTCCCATCCTCAGGTGAAACACAAAGCAAGCAGATCATAGGACATGACGCGGCAGGAGAGCTATCAATCATTGTCACTGAGCCGGGCCTCAGCCGAATCCGTCACCCTGGAACCATTTTCAGGTTGCTTGCCTCTCACGTGTTTTGCAAATTTGAGGTCGGATTTGGCATCTGTGAAGAAGCGCGGAGATCCATCATGAGTGACCTTGAGTTTGGCTGGGTAGAGCAACCAGTATGGGATTTGGGCCTGCAGCAGCAGTCTCTTGGCCGGCAGGAATTCACGTCTTGCCATCTGTACCGCAGGCGTAAAGTCTGGATAAAAAGAGATTTGATTGCCCTTGTGCGTAATCTTCCCTTTCTCTCGTGCCAGACGTAAAATTAGGTTGCGGTCTTGATAGTTAAGAATCCGGGCCAGGATGGGTCTGGGCGGAGCTCCAACCGGTGGTTTAGGGCCTAAGGCACGGTGCGCTCTCTCGACCGCAAAGACCGCAGATAGGTGAGTGTCGAAGAGCTCCCGAAGGAGGTCAGCCACATAAGACTCCATCTTGACAATAGCCATGGTCTCTGGTATACCCGTGATGAGCAGGTTATTGCGGCGCGACCTCGCCTCCAAGTCCTCGTTTTTAGCACGGATTACACCCAACACTTTGTCCATCTGCAGGAGTTGTTCCTTCGTTTCCACTTGGAACTCATGAAAATCGGAGACTCTATTTTCAAGCACATCAAGTCTGGTCTCATGGGTGCCCACTTGGGTTTTGACGGCATCTAGCTGGGTAGTGAGCGCATCAAGCTTGATGTCGATGTTGCGCAGGCTCGATCGCATCTCAAGCATAAGAGTGCGTAGGTCTTCCCCCGACCCTCTGACTGCTGCTCCACAGGCTTCTCCGCACCGGCCTCAGGGTCGGATTCCATAAGCCTCGTGGTCCTCCGCTGGTCGAAGGTCAGCTTCGGCTGCTTTGCGTCCTGCTTCCCCATATTTCGCGCAGGCGTCGCCAACCACGTTAGCAGGGCCCACCGGCCAACCGCGGCGCAGATGGCACACCCACAGCCTCCTCACCTCTGCACCTCCTCCTCTGGCGAATCGCAATCCCACGGGGGCCAACGCACCACCGCAGGCTTCAGTGACAGTCAGGCGGCCCACCCGCGCCACAGCCAAACAACGGGGGCTCCCGCAGGGTCTGATACACACTCCAGAAAGGCACTGCACGGTAGGAGATCAACAATCCATACAGGTCACAGCAGCGCCAGTGCAATGTCCACGAAGCTCCCCACTAGTGCAGCCCGTACGTGCGCGGCAGCGCCACCATGCAGTCCTCCACCAGGCCTTCTATTCCAAAATGGCCGCTACGGTGATTGCAGGTCCACAGGGACAGAATGGTACGTGCACCCCAGCCGGCCCCAGTCCTCTCCCAGATGTAAAGTGACTGAAGTTGGAGGTGACTCCCTCTACCTGTGGGTAGACCGGGCTCAGACGCTGTCCCGATGCACGCCTCCAGCAAAACACCAGGGAGATCTCTCTCGCAGTATGATACAAGATGGCGCCACCGCCTCCCGCGTCACCTCACCTCCACTCCGCCAAAGCTTCTCATCGTCCGGGCCCGGGCATCGTGAAGCAAGACTCTCGGGCAAATCAGCACTATTCTGCAGCGGGAGCAGCACACGTCCCCACGGGCTGCCGATCAGAGCGCCTCGCTCCGCCTCCGCTCCAGCCGAGTCCCGCTCCACTCCGGCCGCCGCAGGCTCAATTACGATGTCTGCCCGCCCGCTCAGTTATAAGAGGAGCGCGCGGCGTCGGCTCTCCCACAGCAGGGCACCTTACTCGGCTCCGGAACCAAGCACCAGGACCTGAGTCACGGCGATCGATACCACACCGCAGCAGCTTTCCGCAGGTGAGTTTATAACTGGGCTTTGGCTCCCCAATTGTAAGGATTATTGCAGGATTATTACCCGGCCGGCGGAGCTCACTCACAGAGCGGCCATCTCGCAGCACAGCAGGCCACGCCCCCAGAGAAGAATATCCTTGAAGATGCACAGGCATGCTTCAGCATTAAGATTAGTACTCTTAACCAGGTCTTACGCTTCAAGGTGGCTTGCTGGAAATATGTCACCTTAAAGCGAGGCCTTCTATATGTTGCTTTTATTGACCTAAGAGTGCCATTTGACCTGGTCCCGGGGGAAAATCTCTGGGAAGTCCTGGATTGATATGGAATCCCAAGTGATCTACTTTGCATCCTGAGCGCACTGCATGCTAAATCCTATGCCAAAGTGAGATGGAATATGGCAGGAGATTTAGCGGATAGAATTGATATCAAGCAAGAGGTAAGACAAGGTTGCGTCCTTGCTCCCACACTCTTTAGCCTATACATTAATGGAGCTGTTAAATGGTTGGCTGATTGCAAGCATGATGCCCCTAAACTGGCAGGAGTATCTATCCCATTCTTATGTTTGCAGATGATACTCTGCTTATATCGAGAACACCAATGGGGCTGCAATCAGAACTAAATGCTTGTGTAGCCTTCTGTGAGAAAAGGGGCTCAGAATTGAATCAAACAAAATCCAAATTTATGACTATAAATCCCCATCGGTCTTACAGAGGGAAGGTGACAATAGACGGGGTTCCCCTTGAGCGGGTCTCTCACTTTGACTATTTAGGTGTAAGACTATCAGAAAATCTGACATGGGGGGGCCCAGTTGGAAAAAAGCAAAACCATTTTACATCAGAAAGACTCAGCAATTGGGAGAAAATACAAGGCTACCTCTGAGGGTACTGTGTCCCGTGCTATCAGTGTGTATAAAGCGTCGGCACTAACAGCTGCAACCTATGGTGCTGAGATATGGGGATACGTGAAAACAGAAGTCCTCACTAAAGTTGAGAATAAGTTTATCAGGAACCTTTTTAGTTTGCCTGTAAGCTCACCTAGCTTACCCCTGAGATGAGATCTGGCAATAAACCCAATGCACTCAGTTACCCTGTTAAAACCCCTGAGTACTGGATCAGACTCTGGGCCACTCAAGAGCTAGTAACTTATAGGGACTCAATAAAGGAACTGATTTCTATTGATAAAGATGTACGTACCCCTTGGTTAAACACAATAAGGCAGCTTTCAGTTAAAATAGGAATGGGTGAGTTTTGGACGTCACCAGCATGGATATCCAAAGTAAATGCCCAGAAAGTGAAACAAAAATATTGGATGGAAGTGATGTAACAAACCTGGAGTGAACACCAGGAGGCAAGCATAGCTGGCTTGTTTCTAAACCACAAATGTATACCAAGGTTCAAACCCTATATGGATAGGATCCACCCCTACTGGGCGAAATGTCTTTATATCCAATACAGATGTGGTCTGTGTCCGTTGAGAGTTCATACCTCAAAGTGGCTTAACATACCGTCCAACTCTAAATATTGTCCGAGGTGTCCACAGATTGTTGAGACAGAAGCACATTTTCTGTTCTTTTGCCCCCTATATAAGACAGCACGTAAGAAATAGATAATTGCTATATGTAGACTTATGGGGGTGAGGCACTACTGGGATGCTGCAAAGATTTTGAAAAGTGATCCAAGAGAACAAATAGTCTTTGCAGTCTCAAGGTTTCTCTATTGTGCATGGAACTGAAGGAATAAGCCCTTAACCAACACAAAGCTCTGATATTGTCTAGGTTAGTGGTGCCTGTAACACATTAAGAGTTGGATGTTACCTAGTACATTATATGACCCTGTTTATTAATATCACCTGCACAAGCTAGATATTCTAATCTGTAATACGGTCAGTGTTAAAAAATTGTTTACTATTGACCCTAAACAGGATGGCTAGTTTCAAAGATGATAGAAATAAACTTTTAGAGGAACTTTTCCAGGGTAAGAACCACAACAGTATGCCAGGAAATAAGGACAATAATGAAGGATTAAAATCCAACTTTATGCGTTTGGAAAAACTACGTAAACAAGAATCTTCAAGCTGGTGGGATGCCACCATCCTGAAGAAATACCTTGAGATGAAACAGGTTCCAAGCGGTTGAGAATTATTATATTCCCTTCTTTTGACGATCTGGGCGAAGATCTCTTACTGGATTGGGAGGGGCTATTGCATAGCTCTTCCTACAGTATGATGACCATCCTAATAGAACATGTGGAAAGAAAGAGGGACTGCATTCTCCAAGAAATAGAAAGCTTAGAGGAAGAGATCAACAAATTTAATTTACCTGAGGCAACTCAAAAAATGTTAACATTTTGGAAAAGGTTCTTAACAAACATCAGGTTTACCTAAAGGAGAAAAAATCCTGCAAACTAAGACGGTGATGGAGCAAGGACTCACAAATGAGACTTGCTCTGAGACAATCTTCTCATAGTATTAATTTATTAAACTTGTATTGTCTGTACTAACTCTTGCATACACTACATAAATAGCAAGGAAGCTTGCCTATGTGTTTAAATTAACAAATAACGCTTGTCTCTTCTAAAATGGCCGCTAAAGCGCGGGAACTTTACTGCGCATGTCTCAACCACATCACGTGGTGTGACGTCTTTCTTTGCTTGGTGGGAAACTCCTGCTTCTGCGCAGTGTGCATTAAAATGGCTGCTTGATGTTTTCACATGCTACAGCTTGCTCTCGTGTTAAAATTAATTTGTTGTTTCTCTAACGCTACTAATGCGGGATAGAATTTATAAATAAATGGGAATAGAATAGAAAGAGTGGGTATACAGTGAAACATTTTATTTGTGATTTTAATATTTTCTTCTTTGACTTTTATCAGTTTGTAAACTTGGGCCTGGGGTTGATGAATTGAAACTCGAGAGACGATGATTCTGCGCATGCGTCCTGCATGGCTGCCAAAGAAAGGGATGAAGTCAACCTGGACATCGTCCAAGGCCACGACCTAATGACCAACATTACTGTACCCATGTTGTTCCTGTTAAAAATGCAACAATGTACATGAAGAATGTATAAACTTTGTCGTGAGACGGGTGGGAAATAAAGCAAATGTATTAAAATTGATGGGTGGTATTTTAAAACAATGGTCTTCAGAAAATTGAACTAAAATCATATGGTGTGAGGATCAACCCCTGTCCCTGTCCAATCAGAAATAGTGGTCCCATATTTTGGCAACATTAAGGGAGGTACATGGGCGTAGAAGGGTATAACAGATATAGAATTAGCTAATTAGTCAGACCAGAGGGACCAGAGAGATCAGGCGTTCTTCGAGAGTAGACGCTGACAGGCAGAGGCTCCAGACCGACAAGCTGATCGATTGCAGACTGAACTGACATCCAGAGAGGTCCCGAGGAGGGGGCGGCGGAGTCCATTAGAAGGAAGGCACGGGAGAATCGAGGAGAAGTCGAGTATCAGAGAGGGGAACGACGCAGGCGTCGTTGGTAGAGAGGTCACCGGTCCTGTCCTGAACCTGGAGGAGGTCTTTGCTCTTCATCCTTCCTGGGTCCTATCTTTTCCAACTCCTTGGCCAAGGGGTTTGGTTCTCGCACTTTAGGTAAATATATCTGCAACCTTAGTTGCGCTGCTGTCTCTATCTTCTCCTTTCTGAGGGACCGTCATTGATCAATAATTATTATTCTATGCTTCATCCTTGTTATGCGACTGAGTATCATGTGGTTCTGTATTTACTCTGCTAAAATCTTTAGATAAACATTTTAAAACTTCCTGACTCAGTGGTTATTTCAGGATTATGTACTGTAATGAATGTCACTCATTTTAAACTTCCCAATTGGCAAAGGATTCATTGGTAAGTCATTACTCTTCAATCAGAAAAGTAATTGGTAGCAGGGAATTTTGATAAAGAGTACAACTGACTTCCCAGCGTAAGTATTAGCGTAGTATGAATGTATGGGCCCTAGTGAGTATCTGGTGTATGAATGCTGTTTGCTAATATCGCGCTGGATCAACGGGAAGACAATGACTATAAAACTGGAAGAATTTTTACATTTGCACGTAGGTTCGACAATATTCAGATTAGTCAACCCACAGTAAAAACCACCCCAGGTGATCTCATAAATGTAACCTCAAACAGTGAATGAGACATTTCTAGTATACGCAGTGAAGCAAGCGAAGGACCTAGTATGAGTGCTAATGCTACAGGCAGATCCCATTCAAACGCCTCCTCATCTTTTTTAAAGGCGGTAGAGAGGTACCGCAAAGGCACGAAGGTCAATTTCAACAATCACACAAACATAAAAAAACAAGGCGAGGGAGGAACAGATAAACAAGGCACAAGAAAAGAAGGGGTCTCTACCAGGTCGAATTCATAGGCACAGAGGTAATAATGGCATCTGATAGTCAGGCCATTAGCATTGACATTAACAACTGTGACTCTAGCACAGCTGTCCAGCCTGATGCCATTTCAATTGCTAATCTTTCTAGCTTTGTACTGGACTCTGCACGAATACATTTTTTATCGAAAGGTTTGGATTTTTGTCCTGCTTCTAAACCTGACTTTAATAAGATGCATAGAGATCTTTTCAAATTCATATGTAACCTAAAACTTAAGAAGTTCTTTGCTCTTAATCCCCAAAAAACTTCGGTGGAGGTGGCACACGTATCATGTGATAAAACCATACAGGACATTCAGGACCTACAACTCCTATTATCCCTTGACAATGATCAATATACAATAACTTCCATCTCACACATTCTCTCTGATTTGGGTATTTCGACCAATTTGACCATTGATAGTGATCTGAGACCAAGATCGACCTTTTCACCTGATTCCCAAAATAATAGTGCTATTGAGATTTTTTATCAATTGGTAACGAAAGAGCTTTACGACTGGGAAGATAGGAGTGTTGGACAGAGGGAAATTTATAGGGACAATCTATCCAAACTAGAGAGACGTGCATTGGCAAAGTTATCTACATTATCTGAGATGACTATTAAGGAAGCAGATAAAGGGGGCAATGTGGTCCTTATGGATACCCAAGACTACATCTAACAATTGGACAGGCAATTAGCTGACACTACAGCCTATGTGCATTTGACTTCCAACCCATTATCACAAATCACATCTTTAATAGAAGAGAAGCTCAGAAACTGGCTTGATCAGTGTCTCATTAATGATATGGAATTCAGATACCTATTTGTACCATATCCAAAAGCTCCCTGTATTTATGCCTTACCTACAATATACAAGCCAGGCCCCTTTCCACCAGGGAGGCCAGATATATCAGGGATCGGTACCCCGACCGAAAGCATATCTGAATACATTGATGTTTTTCTACAATCCTTGGTGGGCAATCTCCCTTTTTACATTCGTGATACCAAGCATCTTCTGAACCAACTTACTGATTTTGGCTGGTCGAAAGAATGCTGTTTTGCTACGTTGAACATTTCATCCTTATATACGTCGATACCTAAAGAAGAAGGCATCATAGCCAGTCAACCTTTTCTTTCATCCCGAGATGCCACTATGTGGGAACACACACAAATGCTAGTTGAAATGAGCAGATTAGTCTTGGACAACAATGTGTTCCTGCATAATGGCAGTTGGTTTCGCCAGTGTCAAGGCGTTGCCATGGGGTCGAAATTTTCCCCATCATTTGCTGATTTTTTTATGGGGTGGTTGGAGAAGAATTACATTTGGAGGAATTGCCCAGAAGATTTAATGAACCAAGTGGTTTATTTGGGTCGATACATCGACGATGTGTTGATGATTTGGACAGGTGGTCAGACACTATTGGCAGAATATTGCACATTTTTGAATAACAACCAGTGTAATATTGTGTTCACATACGAACAAAATTCTAAGGAAATTGCCTTTCTACATCTCAGACTATACATTGCAAATGATACCATAGTGTCCACCCTCTATAGGAAAAATACTGCTTGTAATTCTGTTTTACATGTACAATCATCACATCCTAGGTCCCAAGTACTCTCCATTTCATTTGGTGAGGTGATGAGAATACGGCGCAACTGCAGTGAAGACATGGGTTTCCGTTCAGAGATTGACAAAGCTGAGAGGAGATTTTTGGATAGGGGTTATCCACCCAAAGTGATATCTGCAGCCAAACAAAAAATCTTGAAGTTTGACCGTAAATAAACACTGAAGGATAAGAGAAAGGTTACTATAAATGATGATAGAGTCTCTGTGATTACACCTTTTCATACACAGAGCCATGTTTTTTACAACATTATACGCAAACATTGGCACATTCTACAGACGGATTCGAATTTGAGTAAATGCATTTCCACCAAACCAAGGTTTATTTACAAAAGAGGAACAAGTCTGAGTTATAGACTATGTCCTTGCTTTTCCAGTTTGAGAAAAAATTAAGTCAGGACCTCACTGGTTACCTCCTCAACCAAAGGGTTCCTTTAAATGCGGACACTGTAATATGTGTCCGTATACCCTGGACAAAATCAAGGACTTCCAATATAACACCACTCGCAAACACACTATCAACAAATTCATAAATTGCAACACAAAGTTTGTTGTGTATTGTATTTTATGTGTCTGTGAACAAATATATGTTGGCAGCACTATCTGTCTGGTTAAGGAGAGAATACAGGAACACATTAGGGCCATTCGGAATTCGAACAAGAACTATCCGCTAGCTGTTCACTTTAATGAAAATCCTGGTTCAGCAGATTTACCTTTATTGAAATTCCATGGTATTACTACTGCGTGTGATCACCCTAGGGGAGGAGACAGAGCTAAACTACTGAGACAGTTGGAAAGAAAATGGATTACTAAACTTAGGGTGGTAGAGTTTGGTCTAAATGTGGATAGAGAAGTAGATGTATTCTTGAGAGACTAATTTTATTAGGTCATGCAGCTTATTCTTGTGATTTAAATGACATTATTTTGTATATAACAAATTTGCTCATAATGCATTGGGACAAAATTCAACACTCTATACAGAATGATATATATATATAGCTTTTAGCAACTGACCTAATATAAAATGTAGGATGTCTTATTTATCCCTTTGATGCTAGCTTCTTTGAATTCTATGTGAAGATCACATTGTGGTTGTGGTAACATTCCTGTCCACTTGAACAAATGTCACATTGAAACTTTATGCTGAGTATTTGTATGGTAGAATAATTATGGTTTTTGTTACTATGCCTCTGTTGTTTCTAAAAAGTCTTTCACTTTGTTGGGAACACTTTTATATTTCTTTTCTTGCTCACTTTTTATTTACTTATGTTCTTCCTTTTTCTCCTTTATTACTTTTTACTCACCCTTTTCTCTATTCTACTGGTCAGATTCATCTCCTATACTCCTGGTGGTTAGGCATTACTATTGAGATCCTGTTAATAACAGAGTTCGGATTTATATTATGAATCATCTATAAGTACTTTGTGTTCTGTGATATTGGTCATTTATTCCAGGACTTAGATCCTTCGAAGGACACGTTCAATTTATTTTCTTATTTTCGTTTTGGATTCACAATCGTCGGAACAAGATGTTGCTATGTACATCCAGACAAATACATTTTTGACGCTAGACCCCTACATCTGTGATATCTTGCCACACGTACTGGCATACCATCGATTTTTAAACATAGTTGGGATTGTATACGAATCAATCTACTTCCATGACTTTTACTATTATCTATTAATAGTATGATTTATTAATAGTTACATATTAATTTTGTGCAACATTATGATTAAGGGATCAGGCAATATTGGGCTGACAAATTCGTCTTTATCATTTTAGACTCCACTCTAACATGGCGCCCGTTAGCTTGTTTTCATTTCTTCCTTTTTTATGTTGGTGGAGATATTGTGACGACTTGATCTCCCTTTTCTATGTTCATGGCCCCATGTACTACTTCGGGCTATGTTAATAAGGAGCCACGCCAGATGGCTCGTAGAACACATACACACGGATTCAGATACTGCGGCTGGTGAGTTACTCTAACTGGGAGTTCTCGTTTCTTAGACTAGACAGGGTTTTCATTACGAGACCTATGTTTATGGTATTTTGCTTTGTCCCCCACATTTATGATATCGTTTGTTTGGATTGTCGATCAACACGAAGACCTGGGCTTATGAGGGCTCTTGCTGAAATGGACGGACATTACTGTTGTTGACTTCCTCCTTTTTTGATAAGGTATGGCTACTGTTTTGTCTTATACGATGTGTGTTTTCCCGGGGTAGGTTGATTTTACACAACCATGTCCTTGTTTTACCGCCTTATCGTTGAAACATTTAATGGTTTCCTTTGTAGTGTTCCCTCATTTAACATGGTTTTTCACTATTCTACCATGACTCTAGATCGGTTGTTCGTTCTTTCTACTCCCTTTAGGAACTGGAAATGTGGGGTGTGAACTCTACATGTGTCACACGGTCCTCTTCAAACTTGCCTTATGCTCATGCTGTTCATTATCATATATATTGACTGGTGTTGTGGTTATGTGCTTTGGGTTTGCATTTTAACTTTCTGCTGACGACTTTATATACGCCTGAAGATGCCGTAGGTGCCTGTCTATAGCATGCTGACTATATACTCTGAGGACTGACTCCTTAGCTACTGTGACATTACATCACTTTTACTTATGGACCTTACTTCCTTTTTCTCCTCCCTCTTTTATAGTTATACGATTTTCATTGCACACCAGTTCGTGGATACTAACTGTGAAGTTTTGCGTGGGAAGTGATATTTCCGTAGATTGTTCTTACTTGTGGTCCTCGGGGCTCCGAGGATTAGGATCCGAATTTCTTACTCCCATTGGATAAACTACCTATATATTGACAACTTATCAGAGGTAGTTTGCTTAAGAATATATTTTACTTTTTAGCTGTAGTCTTCTTTATTGGGATAAGGGATTTGTGATCACAGAGGCTTTTAGGGTTTTCTTCCTTTTTTCTGTTTGGGTTTACAACACTTTTCGATTTGATTTCTCTTTCAGTGTATTCACAATTTCTTCTTCACTACTAATTTCATATTATCTGGAACTATTATTTAGTTTTATTTGGAATTCACAGGCCTTTGGGTTATTTTTTCAAGGTTGGGATATTGTCTTTGCATTCTTCGCTCACAGTAATTAGTTTGTACATTTGGCCTGCTCTTCGTTATTTTGTGTCTTTTTTGATGACTCACTTGAAGATTATTATATGTTTAGCAATCGTTTTCTTTGAGCTATTCTGACTTTACACTTCTTTTTACTAGCATTCGATCATCCTGTATGGTGAAATGTAAGTGTAAGAAAATCCATGCTCTGTTTAGATCTACAGCCTTGAAAAAGTCGTCGAGTACGACAAAACACGTGTCAGCTATTGTTCAAATCGAACTGTACAAGAAACAGAACTCATTGAAACGAAAGGAATCATCGTTCTCTTGTATTAATTTTACAACCTGTGGAGTTTATCTTACAAATATGGACCTGTCGAATTGAGGGACTATTTACAATTTTATTGGTGGTGCTCGGACATTCAATACATATTCTTTGTATATCGGGAATTGCCTCTCATATACTTTACACCATTGGGGTGACATAGTGTTATCTGTTCCATTGATCACACTGTACTGTTTATATGTTGTAATTGATTTCCTGAAAACTGTGTATGTGCTAGCACCTTTATAGGCCACTGTCACTCTCACATTTGTCTAGCATTATATGACCCTGTTTGTTAATATCACTTGCCAACCACCCAACTAGTTGTGATAAATGACCTTGTTACATAAAAATTAATTTATTTGATGTATGTATTTTTATGAATGTTTTAACTTAAATTTTATAGGAGCTTCTATAGCATGAACTTGAGATGTTTTTAGATTTACAATCTTTTTTAAATATAACCGTAGTTTTTTTAATTTTATATTTGCTAAATGGAGGATTTTTCTTGAAATTTCTTAACGGATGTGACTTTTATGTGATTGTGTAACTTTTATGGCGTGAGAGCCGAAATAATGTTTATATATATATATATATATATATATATATATATATATATATATTATCTACTTGCGGTCGCCAGTAGATAGTTATAGTTAGGACCTATTATCCATAGGAAATTCGTAACATTCTTTTCCCAATAACTTTGGCGCCGGTTGACGAATCTTCACGAAATTTTCAAAACTCCGGTCAGCTCCTATCTTGAAAGTTTCGGGGTGATTTGGCAAGCGGGAGCCGAGAAAAAAGGGGGGTCCCAAAAGGTGTTTTCTCCATGTTATTTCCCATAGGAAACTTTAGACACGGTTACAGCCCGAACTGCTGAACGGAATTACACCAAATATGGCAAAAAGGTAGCCCTTGGTTCAGAAAGCGCCCTTTATTTTAAATGGTGTAAATCTGTTCAGTAGTTCCTGAGAAATTAAAAAAATAGAGGTAAAAAAATCAATTTCCCATAGGAAACTTTAGACACGTTTACAGCCGTAACTGCTGAACGGAATTACACCAAATTTGGCAAAAAGGTAGTGCTTGGTTCAGAAAGCGCCCTTTTTTTTAAATGGTGTAAATCCGTTCAGTAGTTTTCGAGATATTAAAGGAAAAAAATCTTTATATATCTGGGCGGGACCTAACTACACAAGCACGAGCTTGGCTCTAATTGGCTGCCAACACTTCAATACAGGAAGTGTTGGCAGCCATCTTGGTGCAATGCTTTTTAGGTCTCGCCTAGCGACGCAGCGCATGCGCTGTCACTACACAAACACCACTGCACTGCCCTAAACCCTAAAACACTACACCAGCACGACCCCCTACACTGCACGAACACCACTACACTGCCCTAAACCCTAAAACACTACCCCAGCACGACCCCCTACACTGCCCGAACATCACTGCACTGCCCTAAACCCTGAAACACCACCCCCAGCACGACCCCCTACACTGCCCGAACACCACTGCACTGCCCTAAACCCTGAAACACCAGCCCCAGCACGACCCCCTACACTGCCCGAACACCACTGCACTGCCCTAAACCCTGAAACATCATCCCCAGCAAGACCCCCTACACTGCCTGAACACCACTGCCCTAAACCCTGAAACACCACCCCCAGCAAGACCCCCTACACTGTCCGAACACCACTGCACTGCCCTAAACCCTGAAACACCACCCCGGCACAACCCCCTACACTGCCCGAACACCACTGCTCTGCCCTAAACCCTGAAACACTAGCCCCAGCACGACCCCCTACACTGCCAGAACACCACTGCACTGCCCTAAACCCTGAAACACCAGCCCCAGCACGACCCCCTACACTGCCCGAACACCACTGCACTGCCCTAAACCCTGAAACACCAGCCCCAGCACGACCCCCTACACTGCCCGAACACCACTGCACTGCCCTAAACCCTGAAACACCACCCCCAGCATGACCCCCTACACTGCCCGAAACCCTGAAACACCAGCCCCAGCACGACCCCCTACACTGCCCGAACACCACTGCACTGCCCTAAACCCTGAAACACCAGCCCCAGCACGACCCCCTACACTGCCCGAACACCACTGCACTGCCCTAAACCCTGAAACACCAGCCCCAGCACGACCCCCTACACTGCCCGAACACCCCTACACTGCCTGAAACCCTGAAACACCAGCCCCAGCACGACCCCCTACACTGCCCGAACACCACTGCACTGCCCTAAACCCTGAAACACCAGCCCCAGCACGACCCCCTACACTGCCCGAACACCACTGCACTGCCCTAAACCCTGAAACACCAGCCCCAGCACGACCCCCTACACTGCCCGAACACCACTGCACTGCCCTAAACCCTGAAACACCAGCCCCAGCAAGACCCCCTACACTGCCCTAAACCCTGAAACACCACCCCCTGCACGACCCCCTACACTGCCCGAACACCACTGCACTGCCCTAAACCCTGAAACACCACCCCTGCACGACCCCCTACACTGCCCGAACACCACTACACTGCCCTAAACCCTGAAACACCACCCCCAGCACAACCCCCTACACTGCCCGAACACCACTGCACTGCCCTAAACCCTAAACACCACCCCCAGCATGACCCCCTACTCTGCCCGAACACCACTGCTCTGCCCTAAACCCTAAAACACTACCCACAGCATGAACCCCTACCCTGCCCGAACACCACTGCTCTGCCCTAAACCCTAAAACACCACCCCCAGCACGTCCCCCTACACTGCCCGAACACCACTGCACTGCCCAAAACCCTGAAACACTACCCCCAGCACGACCCCCACCACTGCCCAAACACCACTGCACTGCCCAAAGCCCTGAAACACTAGCCCCAGCACGACCCCCTACACTGCCCGAACACCACTGCACTGCCCTAAACCCTGAAACACCAGCCCCAGCACGACCCCCTACACTGCCCGAACACCACTGCACTGCCCTAAACCCTGAAACACCAGCCCCAGCACGACCCCCTACACTGCCCGTCACCACTGCACTGCCCTAAACCCTGAAACACCAGCCCCAGCACGACCCCCTACACTTCCCGAACACCACTGCACTGCCCTAAACCCTGAAACACCAGCCCCAGCACGACCCCCTATACTGCCCGAACACCACTGCACTGCCCTAAACCCTGAAACACCACCCCCTGCACGACCCCCTACACTGCCCGAACACCACTGCACTGCCCTAAACCCTGAAACACCACCCCCTGCACGACCCCCTACACTGCCCGAACACCACTGCACTGCTCTAAACCCTGAAACACCAGACCCTGCACGACCCCCTACACTGCCCGAACACCACTGCACTGCCCTAAACCCTGAAACACCACCCCCTGCACCACCCCCTACACTGCCCGAACACCACTGCACTGCCCTAAACCCTGAAACACCACCCCCTGCACCACCCCCTACACTGCCCGAACACCACTGCACTGCCCTAAACCCTGAAACACCACCCGCAGCACGACCCCCTACACTGCCCGAACACCACTGCACTGCCCTAAACCCTGAAACACCACAACCCGCACGACCCCCTACATTGCCCGAACACCACTGCACTGCCCTAAGCCCTGAAACACCACCCCCGCACGACCCCCTACACTGCCCGAACACCACTGCAATGCCCTAAACCCTGAAACACCACCCCCAGCACGACCCCCTACACTGCCCGAACACCACTGCACTGCCCTAAACCCTGAAACACCACCCCCAGCACGACCCCCTACACTGCCCGAACACCACTGCCCTAAACCCTGAAACACCACCCCCTGCACGACCCCCTACACTGCCCGAACACCACTGCACTGCCCTAAACCCTGAAACACCAGCCCCTGCACGACCCCCTACACTGCCCGAACACCACTGCACTGCCCTAAACCCTGAAACACCACCCCCAGCACGACCCCCTACACTGCCCGAACACCACTGCACTGCCCTAAACCCTAAAACACCACCCCCAGCACGACCCCCTACACTGCCCGAACACCACTGAACTGCCCTAAACCCTAAAACACTACCCCCAGCATGACCCCCTACACTACCCGAACACCACTGCACTACCCTAAACCCTAAAACACTCCCCCCAGCATGACCCTCTACACTACCCGAACACCACTGCACTGCCCTAAACCCTAAAACACTCCCCCAGCACGACCCCCTACACTACCCGAACACCACTGCACTGCCCTAAACCCTAAAACACTCCCCCCAGCACGACCCCCTACACTGCCCAAACACCAATGCACTACCCTAAGCCCTAAAACACTACCCCCGCACGACCCCCTACACTGCCCAAACACCAATGCACTACCCTAAACCCTAAAACACTACCCCCGCACGACCCCCTACACTACCCAAAGACCACTGCACTATCCTAAACCCTAAAACACTACCCCCCGCACGACCCCCTACTCTACCCAAAGACCACTGCACTACCCTAAACCCTAAAACACCAGCCCCCGCACGACCCCCTACACTACCCAAAGACCACTGCACTACCCTAAACCCTAAAACACGACCCCCTACCCTACACAAACACCGCTGCACTACCCTACACCCTAAAACACTACCCCCAGCACGACCCCCTACACTACACAAAAACCACTGCACTACCCTAAACCCTAAAACACTACCCCCAGCACGACCCCCTACACTACCCAAACACCACTGTACTACCCTAAACCCTCAAACACTACCCCCAGCAGTACCCCTACACTACCCAAACACTACTGCACTACCCTAAACCTTAAAACACTACCCCCTACACTACCCAAACACCATTGCACTACCCTAAACCCTAAAACACCACGCCCAGCAGTACCCCCTACACTACCCAAACACCACTGCACTACCCTAAACCCTAAACCACTACCCCCAGCACGACCCCCTACACTACCAAAACATCACTGCACTACCCTAAACCCTAAAACACTACCCCTAGCACGACCCCCTTCACTGCCCAAACACGACTGCACTACCCTAAACCCTAAAACACTACCACCAGCACGACCCCTACACTACACAAACACCACTGCACTACCCTAAACCCTAAAACACTTCCCCCAGCACGATCCCTACACTACACAAACACCACTGCACTACCCTAAACCCTAAAACACTACCCTCAGCACAACCCCCTACACTACCCAAACACCACTGCACTACCCTAAACCCTAGAAAAGTAACCACCACCCCATGCCCAATCCCCCTTACCTCTCACTCCTCGTGGTTCCTCTCTCCTCGTGGTTCCTGCTTCATGTCATCTCTGAGGGGCGGTGCACGTCGTTGTGAGGAAACGAAACAGCCTCTGTTTCCTTACAACGACGTGGATCGTCTACATTTTTTTAGAACTCATGGTCATTTACCATACATACCTTTACAACAAAATTTGTTGTAAAGGCATGCATGGTAAATGACCATGCGTTCTAAAAAAATGCATAGTAATGACTTCGCAATGTACAACGCATGCGTGGTAATGCATGCGTTGTAATGGTATCGCGAAGTAAAAAAGTCGTTGTAACGGCTGTTTACCGATCGAAGCTGGCCCCTGTTCTTCAGTGAGTCGTTTATTTGATAAATTAGGAGGAAGGAATGTGTTTTTTTTACCGAAAAGTGCATTCCCGGCTGTTGTATTGTGAAAGTGTCCGCGTGGCCTGGTTTCACTTCCGGTGAGAGAGTGGAAGAGTCTGTTTGGATCTAAAGGGGTTCTGCTGTTGGACAGGGCCGGCGCGACACGTCATCAGAAAACACAGCTAATGGAAAGCGTTGTCCCCGAAGTGTGGAGCAGTGCCATGAGAGGTCAACGAGTGTGCGTCCCACCGCAGTATGACCGTACCGCGTAACCCATGTGCCGCCTCCAGTGTATGGAAGGCAGAAGCGGCATCCATCACAGGTCCTCTTGAAGACCGTTGTAGCACTAATTCTACATTTTGGAACTAGGGCATTTTAACCTTGTTGTTCCTGTCAGATACAAAGAGAAGATCCTGTGTTATTCAGTGCCCTCGTTACCTTTTCTGTGGGTAGTGGGGCTTGTCACTTCGCTGCCCCACCGGTGCACACGACTGGGCTCCCCACCTCATGTGCCATCTGCAGGGCCTCTGCCCTCGGATCACTGGTTTCGGTTTCTGGAGTGGCAACATAAACAGTTGCTCCCAAAGGACTAGCCTGAACACTTAGGTGAATATCCCCAGCGCCAGCATTCCGCGGAAATTCTTTCCTAGCTCTCCCACGTCGACGACGATGTCATAATAGCACGGCTCCGCTCGCGACACCGTATGATGTCATAGGAGCCATAAGAGGACCTCGTCGGCGTGCTGACGTCAGTTCCACCCATTTTTTCCGTGCCACCGAGGTAAACAGGTGGACCAACACATTTTCACATGTATACATAGTATACTAAATATATATTCACTGAAAAAACCATAGGTTTCAGACACGTTATAGTTAGAAATTAGCATTTAAAAAACCTTTGAAATTCACTGAAAAAACCATAGGTTTCAGGCACGTTATAGTTAGAAATTAGCATTTGAAAAACCTTAGAAATTCACTGAAAAAACCATAGGTTTTAGGGACAGTTATAGTTAGTTGGACATTTCACTCGTACAAAACCCGTGAAATTCCCCCGTTATAGTTAGTTCAGCTAACTATAACTCGCGCCCCCGCAATGCACTGCTGATGACATCACATATTACATCACTCATGACATGGTCAGTGACATCACTGATGACATCACTGATGACATCATCCAGTGACTGTGTGTTTCTGTAAAGTTTAAATATGTTTAATATATATAGGGAAAGGCGTATTGAAGAATGAGTGGGTGTATAAGTGTCTGAATGGATGATTTAGTAGGTGCGTGACTGACTATAAGTGAGTGATTAAACGTATCTTACTGAATGCATGGGTTAGTGACTAAACTGTGTGAATGTCTGTATCCGTCTGTCTGTTGGTGTGTAAGCGGCTGCATGGGTTTGCGAATAGCTACATGAGTGTCTACATGGGTTATTGATTGGTTGTCTGAGTATCTGTATGGGTGCCTGAGTGTTTGTGTGGGTGGGGTGTGTGTGACTCTGTGCATAGATGTGTGAGTGGGTGATTCACTGGGTGCATGTTTCAAGAGTGCATCTGTGATGGACTGTATGGGTGGGTGAGTGTGTGTATGGGTGTGTTAGTGAGTGAATGTATATCTCAGTGGTACATGTGTGAGTAACTACATATGTGAAAGGCAGTATATATGTGTGTTGGAGTATATAAATGGGTATAAGTGAGAGTGTGTGATTGTGAGAGTGGCTGTATGGATGAGTGTGTACTTGTATCAGTGATTGTATAAGAGCGTAAGAATGTGCTAGTATTTGTATGAGTAAGTGAGCTGGTGTGTGTATAACTGTATAGGTGAGTAAATGGCAGTGTGATTAATTATTTGCATGATTGACTAGGTGTGTGAGCACCTCTATGGATGAGTGACGGTGTGTGAGTGTCTATATAGGTGTATGAGTGCATATGATAGTCCTGTACTGAGTGACCGTAAGTATGAGTGACTGTACGGGTACGGGTGAGTGAGTGGATGTGTGTGTAGACCTAAGAATCAGTGAGTGTGTATGTAGTTATTGGTGTTGGAGTGTCTATGGTTTTGACAATGGCAGTCTGTAATTTAGAGTGGGTGTATCAAAAGTTATATTAGGGTGTGAGAAGATGCATCAAATTATCACATGGATGATGTCATCAGTGATGTCATTTGAGATGTCATCAGTGATGTCATCAGTGATGTCACTGACCATGTCATGAGTGATGTAATATGTGACGTCATCAGCAGTGCATTGCGGGCGCGAGTTATAGTTAGCTGAACTAACTATAACGGGGAATTTCTATGGTTTTGTACGAGTGAAATGTCCAACTAACTATAACTGTCCCTAAAACCTATGGTTTTTTCAGTGAATATATATATATTTATATATATATTTATATGTATAGATATATAGTGTGGAATTTTAATTAAATTAATAAACGCTTGACCTCAGGAGGGGTAAAATGTACCATTCCCAGTCAAGTCAGTGCAACAGTAGGGAAAGAGTTGGACTCAGGAGGGGTACAATTTACTATTCCCAATCCAGTCGGTGCAACAGTCTGGAGTGGGAATAGTAAATTGTACCCCTCCTGAGTCCAATGCTTTCCTACTGTTGCACCGTAAGTTGTATATTAAGCGGGTTCTTGTTCAAGATGGATACATATTCATTTATTGATGTCTCATCTCCATCCCACAAAATATAAATGTCATCTATAAAGCGCACCCACATCACAATCTTCTCCTCGTGGTGCACATTTTTGTCCACCCATGCAACTTCCTTTTCCCACAAGCCCATTTAGATGCTGACATAAGTGGGGGCAAAAGCTGCCCCCATCGCCGTACATTGCTTCTGTAGGTATGTCTTCTTATCAAAAAGAAATACATTATGTGTGAGACAAAATGAAAGCATCTTGAGAAGCATCATTGTATGTTGTACCAAATTCAGAGTTAATGACCTTAGGAAGTATCGGCAGGCTTCAATACCATGTTTGTGAGAAATTGAGGTATAAAGAGAGCAGACATCCATGGTTACCATAAGGTAACTATTCTGCCAGGGGATATCATTAATTTAACGGAAAAAATCATTAGTGTCCTGTATGTAGGATGGTAAACAGGTAACATATTGTCATAAAAACAAATCCAAAAATCTAGAGCTGTTCTCTAGTAGTGACCCAATCATGCTCATGATCGGCCTCCCAGGAGGATTATTTAGATTTTTATGAATCTTTGGGAGACAGTATATGACAGGTATCCTCTGGAAATCAACTTTCAGGTAATGATATTACTTTCTGGACAGTAGGCCCTCATCATTCCAATTTTTTAACATACCATGATATTCTCTTTGATGACTTTCAATGGGGTTACTCTTTAGTTCTTCATAATGTTCCTTGATTTTTTGTTGTCTAGTCATTTCTCTGGTGTATTGGTCAGTACTCATTACTACTGTTTCCTCCTTTGTCCAAGGATTTCAAGATGGTGGACTTGTTATTTCTTAGAGTATTCAATTTCTGCCAGTCCGTTGCAGTGAAGTTATTATTTGGTTTCCGGCTTGCTACAGCCCTCATTTTATTGATGTCTTCTATTAAGAGCTCATGAAACGTATCCACCAAATTGCCCGTTGGTAACTGTGGCATGAACTTACTTGCTGGCCTCAGGCCACTTTTTATGCAAAATTAAATTGGAAATATTTTACATTTTTGAACAGTTTATTTGTTCTACTTTTTGTTTTTTATGTATGTGTACATATATATGTATATATATATATATATATATTTATATATATGTATGTATATATATATATATATATATATATCTGTATATATATATATACATATATAGATATGTACTTGCTATAGTGGCACATTTAAAAAATTGGAAATTATAATATAAGTTAAAATTAATATGTTTTAAAATAGTTTAACATCAATTTAATTCAATTCAAAATGTAATTTGATTCAGACCTCAACTGAGGTCAACAAATACAAAGACATAATATAAAATAGTTGTATTTATACTTTTAGGACTGCTTTACATCTCATTATAGGCATAGTAAATTAAAATTGGCGAATAAAAATACATGAGTTTATGATTGTTAGATTTGTACACTTTTAAAACAGCTTTAAAAAACTCTTTAAAAACTTAAACATGTTATAGCAAACAAATTAATTTGGGGGAGACTCACACAGCGTAATTAAATATTGAGTTAAAATAACGTTGTGTCTAGAACGGATAAGTTTTATAAAACGTTGCCGAGCCTCTACCAAAGTCAGATTTGGACAAATTAAAAATACGTGAAAAAGATCTTGTACTCCACCGTTACGCAAGTCACAAATACCTGAGGGATGTTCAAGGGAGTTCCATCTAGAGGAATAAACTTTTAAAGGGAGAATTCCTAGTCGCAGAAGAAGAATACAGCGCCTTACTCTATGTTCTAACTGAAACTGTAAGCAGTGCTCGGGAGTTTTTTATACTATATTTCCCGCAAATTTTTTATAAAACTTTAATTGGGTACAGTGCTCCTTATCTAATGCAAAGCTTATTCTCGGCATCATATGTTTTAAAAAGAGCTTCAGATGCGCTGGAGACCAAGCCTGCAAAAGTGCTACAGTGCATTGTGATGACTCAAGGGCTACTTTAAGGTTCCTATTAAAAGTATGCAGTGCCGATTCTTCTCTAAAAGTCTCTAATTTTAATATATGTCTTAGGGACCCGGGAGCTGCGTGTAAGAGGTTAAAAGCCCACTATATAATATTGGATACGACTCGAGCATATGTGCTCATTAAAGAAAGCTCGAGACGTAAGGCTTGTACGGGGACTGATTGGGTGACTTTTAGCAGTTTCCGTAGGATAATCCCTTCTTTCACTTTTATTGGTTGCCAGGTTTTAATCTGTATATATTCCAAGGCATAAGATAAAATGGGTGGAATTTTCATACTGTAAACCTCCAGCAAGGATTTAAAATGTCTATTCCCAGTTGAGGAATAAAATCTCTGTAAAGCCCCAACATGGGAGTCGGCCTTTCGCCCAAGATGCTGAAAATGGGAAGCGTTTTGGAGGTTATACGAAAAGAATCGGCCCAAGTAAAAGTATTCTTTCACTATCTCAATCGATTTACCTCCCAGTGTCCAGGTGAAAGGCGTAAATTTTCTTCTTCCTCTAAAAGGCAAAATTTTGGTTTTTGAGATATTGGGGACTAAAAAGTTTTCTTTTGCATATCTATTTAATTCGATTACATTTCTTTGTAGTCCAATTGGGGCACGATCGAATATAATGATGTCATCTGCATACATTAGGCTATGGATATCGCTTTGCGCTGGTTTAGGAGGAGAATTATTAATTTGGGATAAGTACCCCAGTAGATCGCTTATGTAGATGGAGAATACCAAGGGGGCTAGGAGACATCCTTGTTTCAAACCATTCATTGTGGGAATTGGACTAGTTAGGCCCCTTTCTCCCCCCGTTAGGTCTCTGCACCACGTTGCTGTATGCAAGGATATGATTATTGTGAGGAGATTGTGGGAGATCCCCAAACTCTCTAGCTTTTTCCATAACCTTGGCCTGTCCACGCTCTCAAAAGCGGTTGAGAAGTCAATAAAAGCGCAGTAAACTAATTGTGATTTTAGCACTAGGTATCAAGGACAGTCTGGAGGATAGCAATATTGTCCGTGACTGAATGTTTGGTTGAAAGCCAGCCTGTGTCGTAGGAATCACATCGTTCGAGAATGCCCAGTCTTTTAGGTGGTCTAGAACACATGCTGCAAAGATCTTTCCAGTGGCGTCTAGAAGGGCAATTTGTCTATAGTTAATTGGATTCGATCTAGAGCCTTTTTTAAAAGGGAGACCACGATGCTCCCTTGCCAGGATTTTGGTATTTTCCCAGTGTCAAGATAGTATTGGAAAAGAGGGGTCAAAACTTTGCTCCAGTCTTCAGGGTTTGATTGAAGGACTTTGATCTGGATGTTATCTGGACCCATTGCTGCTGATGATCTAGCACAGATTTAATAAAAGCAGTGATCTGTGTAGATGAAATAGCTAGCATGTCCTGATCAGATTGGCCCTTTCGACCGGGGCACTGGCTGGGTGAGGCTTGAATTTGACTGTTAGATTTATATAGTTTTAGGATATGTTTTTCCCATTCGGTTGATGGAACTGGCGGCGCTTGGATTGACTTTCTTATCCCCATTTGTGTAGCTACTATATTCCAGAATGCCTTGTTATTTCCACTTTTTACTGCGGTCGACCCAGTTTTTATCCTTTTCGGCTTGCTTTTCTTTTTGCTTTGTTTCGTTGACGAAGTTTTTTCAGTAGTTTAACATTATATCTGTGTATGTAAACATACACCCTTTCATATAAATGTGTGTGTATTTGTTTTAATCAGTAAATATTTATATATATTTTAAAATATTTTTGAACATATTTAATTTACATTATATTAATGTTATATTTTAAAATATTTAAGATTTACTATATACTACATATATAGTAAAAAAACTATATTTTTGTATATATTTGTTCAATATTAGTATAAAGCGATATTTCTTTTTTGATATTTTTGTACTTACTATTATATGTATAGAAAAACAATATTTTTGTGATCAATATTTTTGACATATTTTAGAATCACGATAGTTATAGTTTCGATATTCTGTCAGTGAACCGCAAAGCAAAAGTGAATGATGACATTTTTTGAATCTAGTTTGAAAAACATTTCAAGTTTTAAAATCAATAATTTATATGAAGATAATATCATTGTAAATTACATTGCATGACCTTTGGTACGATTATGGTTTCACGAAAAATCACATTTCAAAATACCATGCAACTTTCAGAGATCCGTTGGAAATTCTCTTCCAGCTCAGTAATCTGGCTTTCTCCTTTCAACAGGTACTGTCCCCAGCATCCCAAAAGGCAATGTGTTTGTCTAGAATAGTCTTAAGAAGGTCGATTTGCTAAAAATCAGCATCATTCCACCTAAATCAGTGAGATTGTGGAGTACGTCATTTTATCTTTCCATTATAGAAAAGGACCATCATGAGTCACTGTGGCTGCGTTACTCCAGCTTCCCATCCCTTCATAAGACACCACCTTATGCTGCCTCCAGGTACTTTCGTACCTTGTGCTTGCCCCTCGTTGATGAAGGCTTAGGAGAATCAGAAAAAGAATAAAGGAAGAGTCAGCAGTACAAGAGGACTGAATGGTTAGGAAAAATGGAAGGTAAAAACCAGAAATAATCCAAAACAACACTGTTCCAATAAACTTTCACACCACAGGCTTATTAATTGCCCACCTACCTACAAGATGCTGCTTCATACACCTTGTACGTAGCATCACTATAATGTGCGTCCATTTAGTGCACCTTCTAATCCAACTGTCAGGCTACATGCTTTTGCTTGAAACTAGGGACAAGGAGGGCTTGGTAGTTTGAATGACTAAGGGGCATTCACATTACTGCCACTACTACGAATGCAAGCTTGTGATCAAAGACAAGTAGGACTGCAAGCTATAAGTTGTATATTGGACAATAGAAATGCTGAACCAAACACTTAAGTGTTAATACCCTCATGCCTTGTTCTATCTTCTCCTTGAACAGAATGTCAGAATAAGAGCATCCTTTGGTGTAGCAAACAAATCTATTTTTGGAATCCCCCATTTCTGACAAATTTTAAAAACAATATAAGGATCCAACTGATAGTTCTGAAAGGAGGAAAATCAGTGCTTAATTTGTACCGGTGGCTTCCGGTGCTTAGCACCGGCACCTATTTCTCAGGGCCGGGTCTATGACACACCTACCAATTCACATGGTGCGGTGGCAACGGGTGTCACGCGATATATCTGCACTTCACACTGTCGCCCGGTGAAAAGCCAGTATCATCAAAGGGTAAATTCATGCCTGGGTAATCTGTGTTGCCTGCTAGTTAGGCGATTTCCCGCACAAATGGGTGACATTTGTTCTCATTTGTGTCGGAAAAATCACGACTGGTGGGTCACTGATTGGGCTGGATTTGGTTGTCCAACTCCCGTGTGTGCGTAAACGTTTTAAAATTTGCCGCCACACCGCAGCCGCCCGCCTTATAATAAGACACTGGCACACACAACGACAGAAACTCCCTGGGCTGGGTGGGTCCCTGCCTCAGCATAACAGGTTTATCAATCATAGTAGGTAGTGCAGCGCTAGTGCATTACCAATGACTGCTCACTGCTTGCAAATAGATTATTATTATCCCACCATGTCCCTCCTTGAACTCCGAGTCGGACCAATGTAGGGATCAGTGTCCTCACTTTTTGCCCGCACCAGTGCCGCAGCAGACTGTGCAGCCGCTAGCCAGTGAGTTAATAGAAGAAGCGAGCAGCGTGTCGGACTTGTGACTCATGCATTGCAGCAGCAGGCCTCAGATTAATTAAGGTGCAGTAAATAATGATTTAACATTGGGCGAGAGAAAATAATAACCACCTTTACAGGTACTCAGCACCTTTGACCTGGCCAAATCAAGTTCTTGACTTGACCTCATGCCTTCTCTTAAACCTGGTCCTTCGCAGCATGGCATATCAGGGAACGAGAGGATGTGGCGTAATGGCTAAATCTACTAACCTTGGAACTGGGGAACTCGGTTCGACTCTCGGCATTGGCTCAACACATCCTGTGATTCTGGGCAAATCACTTCATCCCCCTGTGCCGTGCCTACCTACTTACTGGAGTCTTGACATGCACAAATGCACAGTGACAGCACAGCACCCTTCGCCCCTGCTGCCCTCTCCTCAGTACAGGAAGACATCGCTTGCCACTCTTCCACATTTATCACTCTCTCCTCACTGCTGAGAGACTCCCCAAACAATCTCCACATTCTCCACTCTCTCCTCTGTAGTGAGAGGCTCCCCATATACTGGTTAACATTTAACTCTTGTTTCTCGGTCTTGGGAATCTTTCCAAAAACTCTGTTTTTTGACAGCTGGCAAAATATACTGACAATTTTCCTACCTAACTCGTGCTGGGATGAGGCCTGGATGTCTCCGTAAAATGCCTCAATGCTCTCTGTGAGAGAAAACTGACTACCCGCGAACATCGCCCTACAAGGCCCAAATATTATCTTTCACTATGAGTCCTAACATCATCTCATGATCCCACAAATTCTTACTGATGCCTCACCTTCTAATATTATATCTTGCCTTTGAATAAATAAGAAGCAATTAAGATGTGCCTGTTGAGTTGTTGAACCCTGCTCAGGCTTGCAATCAGGGCCTGCTTTAGGGCTGTGCGGTCGGTGGAGCCGCACCTGCCGCTGACTTTGGTGGGGGGCGCTGTATTTAAAAATAACTTTTGGTTTAAAAACTCATAAACTTCTTTGTGTGTCCAGTAGTTTCATGCAACATTAAAAATGTCAAGTATCAAGTTTTTTATGATATGGAACTCCTACAGAGGTCCATAAAATTACACACTACAGATAGAACAAGAAATACATTTCATTCAATAAATAGTCCTTACTTTGTACGAGGCTGCCTCCTTAAAATCTATTATCGTACATACTGTACGGAATGCAGGGGACAATAAAACAGTCATATAAAACAACAAAGTGCAAAATACCACATACAAAGAGCGAAATAGAACAAAGCATTCCTATAAAGCAAGAGAAAATATATTAGGACGCATATACAACCAAAT